>JAUYWH010000027.1:19781653-19830210 GCA_034779795.1 Ctenopoma multispine | reverse complement strand
TTTAAGACCTTACAAATTATATAATATATACAAATAAATGTAGAAAACCCAACAGTCCCACTTGAGCAAGCACGTGATTCAATGATTTGAATAATTACTCTTTTTGTAGAAAACAAACTACATAGCTTTTAAACTTGAAGCTCACGAACATTGTGTTTCATCTTCACAAATAACAGTACTTTTATTGTTTCTCTGTAAAATACATTATTTCTATCCACCAGAAAAACACTCCCACACATTACTGAAAGAGTGATATTTGTACAACTTCATTTGCTCATTTGTATACACATTCTTGAGAGCTGGAGCAGCTTCAACGCAAAAGATTGTATCTGTTCGAATCTAATTCACCATCTTTTCATGATGTTTACAGTAATTATTTTGTGCCTGAAGCTTTTTGCTCAAAATCTGTTTTTTCAAAACCTTTGAACCGTTCAAGGGGAAAATGAGAATTCAACCAAACTACTAAGTGAACACTAAAAGCACATCAACCAAATACAAATCAAAATATCCACCCAAACAAAACCCAACTTGCACTGTCAGATGTTCAGAATAGAAACTGATGGAATAGGTGTTTCCAAAACCAAACATCAAGGAGTTAGTCACTGTTTGGACTTAAGCCATATGCTGACTTGACTTTTCCATTTCCTGTTTATACTCTACTTTTCCCAAAGGAAAAGCTGGACCTAGATGGCACATGATAAAGAGCCAACAATCTCCATAATGAGATTTACAGAAAGTGGGAGAATGGCGGCGCATTCAGTGTAAGGACGTTCAGAAAAGTCTCTATCAGTGTGTGCATCTCATTGTGTGTCTGTGTGGAGGTCCCTACAAGCCAGACACAAATTATTGATTTTTGTGCGTCATTCCAGATAAATAAACTGTTTATTTATTCTGACAATGACTCACCTTCATGGGGTACACAGTAAACTGGCCCTTCGTCTCCGCTCTCAAAGGAAGAGAAAGACTCCTGGGATGACCAGGAGGAGGGGGAGTTCTGCTCAGCCACCGAGGGAGGCTCGATGAAGCTGCAGTTGAAGGTGTTCTCTGGGTCATGGTGGGCTACTGAGAACAGAAAACAAACGAGGAAGCCAAAAGGTCAACCACAGGGTATTGTACCATGTTACAAGAACAACAGTCTGTTCTCATTCACTCTCACAATTGCAGCTTTTAAGTTAGGCTATAGAAAAAAAAGCTTTTATTGGTTTTGCATGTGAGTTAACAAAGGCTCCAACATTAATGGATAAATGTAGATATCTGTATTTAAACAGTAAGCTGTCCAGTATTTTACATTTTATTGCCAAAAGACAAATTAACCGGTTTTCCATAGTTTTATTCTTAGCAGAAAAACAGCATTCTGACCACGACATGAGACATTCTCCATAAAACCAGAACAAATGAAATTATTTAACAGGTCAAGAACTCCCAATGACTTAAATCACCAAGACTATTAACTATTAACTTTTATCTATTACTACATGTAACCTTTACACAATCAGTGTATTTCTTGAACTGTGAACTATCCCTTTAAAATGCATGCACTGTAGCTGTGATAGCTAAGAATTTGTCATTACAACAGAAGTTTACACTATAATATTTATATACCAAAAAGGATCCACATTTCTCCTACGTTCCTATGTCATCTCTTATTCTGGTCTTTTCCAGTATTTAGATGTTGACCAAACTCAGTCACTAATGTTTTTATTTTTATGAAATTCCACTGAATGTGCTCCCTCAAAGATATGTAGGTCAAGTCATGTTTCTTTCTAACTGTCTCGCTCTTGCTCTCTCCATCTCTCCATCTGCCTTCCTCCGGTTCAGACACTGCAGCATTCTGCTGACCCTTCAGTCTCAGGACAGCTGTGGTTTCTGAGTAATACTTGCGGTTCATCTTCCCATCTGGTGTGAACAGTTTTGGCCTAAACTGTACTGGGCGTTAACTTGACATGACCGACCACATCAGATGCGCCTGTTTGAATGCTTGATTAAACATGGGTACATCTGTTTGTTTAGACCTCAGATACATCCTCCTTGAAACGAATATGCGAACAATACCAGGATACTGGCCATAACATTAGCACATTAGATGTTGCTATCTGACTGTCACTAAAAAGATGACCTACTTCAAGAGGATAGAAAATGTCTTAACTTTGTACTAGAGTATGAGAATCCAAATTTCTTTTCTAAATCATATATTTTGTTACTACCCCTGATGGAAAATCTGTTTGTAATGTATTTCACTAATATTTATTGCTGCACTGATATACAACTTTTTTTTTTTTTTTAAAGATTTTAGATTTATCCCAAACAAGATCTAAACTTCTGAAGTTCTTCTGAAGACTAATGTCTTGCTGTTGCTTGTGGTGGATAATATCAACACAGGTGCAACATGTATTCTATAAGTAAGTACAGATGTGTATAAAAGGGGAAACAAAGACCACAAATAACATGGGTTTTAGATGTGTGTGTAAAGGGAACTTCCATTCAAGAGACCTGATTTATGTGATTGTTTAAGGATATCCTGTTTACTAGAATAATAACTGAATCCCTCTTTACATGTGTAGTTAAGTCTCACATGGCACTACAATTCTGACTGGACTGGCTGAAAAAAATAACTTATTTTTTTATGACTATAACAGATTGACAATATACTGTTTACAGAAATCAGCACATTACGTATATAGAGGTACAGATGACAACAATGATTTTGACCAAAATCATTGAGAAGAATAAATGCAGCATATGCTTAGTATAGAGTATGTACTACACTTCTTGAAAGGTCGTTACTGTGCAGCAGCAGGCAGATAGGCAACTGCTCTGAGGGACTGAGGAATGTATA
The DNA here is from genome assembly GCA_034779795.1 of Ctenopoma multispine. Taxonomy (NCBI): domain Eukaryota; kingdom Metazoa; phylum Chordata; class Actinopteri; order Anabantiformes; family Anabantidae; genus Ctenopoma; species Ctenopoma multispine. The sequence continues at coordinate 19,827,374 of JAUYWH010000027.1, read as the reverse complement.
GCAGCTAACCTATGCAAAGACTGTTAAGTTGGTCAACAAGCTAGCACATGGGCAATTTGTAACATTATTTGTATGAAGTGATGAACAACTGCTGCCCTTGAAAACTACTCCCGACAGACCTTGGGTCTAGAAGGACTGGATGCCACTGTCAACCTTTCCTACATGAAGGGAAATGCATAACAGGGCATTATTGACAGATCCCAGCTGCAGCAATCCACCAACACAGTTGCTCAGTGGGGGGTAGGGGTGGGGGGTGTGGGGCAGTTCCTTCACCGACACGTAGCAGTAGTAGTCAAGAGTTTAAAGAGCTGGACTAGACTAAGATGGCTGCTAGTTCAAATGCCTGGTCCAGCTGTGGAAATCTGGGCACAGAACAGGAATATTCATTGATATGATGAATAAGATGAACCAATATGTTGCAGCTTAAAATAACCTGTTTCAGGATAAGGGTTGCATGCAGATTCTAAACCAAATAGACACACACACTTGAAAAAGACTCTTGACCAATCATATCTATTCACATATATCTAACTACAGCAATATACACGTTTGGTTCTAAACTATTACAACTCCTAACTTTAAACTGTGGGAAGATTTTATTATGTGGCTCACAGCTGCATGCATATGAAGTGGTGTGTTGCTGCAAACACATATGCAATCCCAGCCAACTTTCACAGGGAAAAATAGAGATGAACAAAGCAGGTGGTGCTGCTCACAGCATTCACCCATGGGGAAGCAGTTGGACACAGATGATGCAAGGAATGCCTGACAGATGTGACCCTGCAGAGTGACTAGGTGACAGTGTGTGTCTCAGTGTGTGAAGCTAACTAGACTTAATGTGTCTTCATCCTCTGGTTCACCCCTGTTCATTTTCATTTTGTCTTGCCACATCTGTTGTCACTGACCCTAGTATGGATAAATCACAGCTCTGACATGGGCTAGGGTAAATTTGACCACTTCCTGTTTCCAGCCCCATGGGCCCCCTCTGGAATGTGGGTGTGCAGGAGTGTGTAGTCCCACTCAGAGTTAGGGTTTCTAAATGTCGGCAGACCACGCTTCTGTCGGCAGGGTAGCCTACAGGGGCTGAGTAGCAGCAAAACAAAGATTTGAATAAAATGAGCCAGGAAAGACATACCTTGACCATTTGTACGTTTTGAGGTTTCCACAGGCACATTACCGTTTCACACTGTCATGACAAAGACAGCTCTCACTGCCCAGTCTGATATTTTGGTTTCGCTTAAATAATCTGCTGGATAGCTGAGTAGCACATGCTGCTCAGACATGGAAACGAAACCAGGTCACTATGTTTTAACTCCTTCCACACCACACTGACTTTAAAGGCCTCATTTAAAGCATCAAACTGCAATGATTCAGCCACAGCACAGTTAAAAAGCAATGCAACACCGACCAATTGAAGTAATCATTTGGTCTCCAAGATGCCAAAAGCAGTATAACAATCCCTTTACAAGTTCCTAGAGACTAAAGTCGACTTTATCAAATTGCTTGTTGCAACTGAGCAACAATCTAGATATTTATTCAATCACAAATCAGACAAAAGCATCAAATCCTCATATTTTAGAAGCTGGGACTAATGAATACTTTTTGCTGAATAATAACTTTTAACAATCAATAAATCATGCAAATTACAGTTAATTAAATGTCACTTCTATATTCTGTCGCTGTTGTTAGCGGAACATAAGTAATATCCTACACATCAATTACTAATACATGTGCACAATTATTACAAATATGCTTCTATAGATGGCAATGCATTTATTTTACTATACTATACTATACTATATGTACTGTCACAGTGCACAATGTTAGCTGGTAGGATCAAGATCTTTAATCTGTTAATACAAATACAAAAATTATGTTCATTTAAAAATGTTCCTACGAACCTTTAAGAAAAACATGCTAAACTGTATGCAACAGAGTCTAAAAGATCAGGATATCTTCTGTGTGTACAATAAAACCAGACTGGGGTCACAGACAGATCTGTCACACACCACGAGACCTCCGCATGGAGCAGCAGAACTGCAGCGTCCACCCAAACAGTGCGGCCTTTGATAGCGTGTCACTCACCACCACCCCGGCCCCCCCGACGACCACTGGCCTTCTTTTAATAACACAGCCTCCCCTTTAGCCCAAGAAAAATTTTCTTTGGGAAGAAGATGATGGAAACAAGTAAAGAAAATGGGAAGAAAAAAGCCCCAGTTTAGGGTTGTAATAACATGAACACATGGCATTTGAGGGTGCCAAGAATAATAAGGGGCTCTAAAACCAGTGCATTCCTTTCAAATGAAACCCCATACTCGCCTGGCAGTCACCATACACTTTTCAACCCTATTCATCATCTAAGAGACAGACTAAGGTAGAGCTCGCTCTGACTGCCATTCACTGCTGTCACCGTCTTTGCTGTGTTGAACTGGAGACATTTAAAACACTAATGGCCACTGAAATCACAGTTGGTATGTTCTTTCACAGCTCCGCTGTACTGTGTATCGTTGCGTTCATGCCTTGTTCTAATTATGCACTCGCTGCTAAAAGTTAAGAATGACGCAACGTTAGCAGACTATGTTGTACAAGCACCAGAGAGAAAGATTACATTAAATAGTCCAACTCTGGGCAGCAGTTGATGAGTGGTGAGATATGAGAAAGAGTTTTGGGGCTTACCGACTACTTTAGGCAGCTTCTGTCGCCTCAGTGGAATACGGGGAAGTTTAGTGCTGATTCGGCTGAATCGTCCACACAGGATCCGCTTGGCTTTTTTGCTGTTGGTAGAGTTGTCTTGGTTAGGATTGAAAAGGGATGACACCATGGAAATCCAAATGAATCATTCAAAAGAGGCATATTGAATCACTGTGCCTCCTTTGAGGGCTCTCAGGCTTCTCACATTGCTACTAACGCTGAAATGTCAATATATAAAAGCATTTAAACTGTAATTTATATGCATTTATTCGTTTTACAATCTCATAGGTGTGAGAAGAAATAAAAAGAAAATATGTTTGCAGACTTTCATAAGCAGCTCAAGTCAAGCCCCTATCACGGACCTCTGAGGAAAAAACATCTGTCACTCACTTGTGGTCGTCTTTGTGTCGACACAGGCAGCAGCAACACAGCAGCGAGAGAAGGACAATCAATAAAGAGGAGACCAGGATTCCAGCCGCGATCACGCCCATCCGCTGGTTCGGTTCTGAAAGATGAGATGCAGACACAGTATGGTTTAACAATTATATTCAATACTCAATAGCTACCTAACATGAATCTCTGAGACAATGAGATTGAACTGGCTGAAATTTACAACAATTCACTGTTAATCTTATCTCCCTCCAAACATCGGATCACTTGTCCTTCCTGTAGGAACTTCCTCCACTCACTCTCTCTTCACTGCACGCCCATCACCATAACTCATGGATGATTTTGATGATTTAGCACCCCTCACCCATCAAGTGGGATACACCCCTAAGATAATAAGTTATGTTGTCAAGTTATTTTCCCCACTTGATAGGGAACATCTACATGAAGCATACACTGGATTTCACACAGGACATCAACTTCTTCTTTTCCTTTCATTTATTTGCTTTAAGCATGACTTCCCATTCCAATAATTCCCATTGTAGCTCCCAAAATGGTGAAAATAAAATACATATACGTTTCCTCGTTACCATCAATACTTCAACATCACATAACTACTTCATTCCATATTTCTTCTTACATTTTTTAAATTCATGAAATATAATTACAACCATAATTTAACCATTAAAATGTTATTCCTTTAACCATGACTAAACGTTTACAAATCCATTAACCACACACTGAGTAAACCCGATAGACGACAGACCACAAAGCAGGACCAAATGAACACGTGCACAAACATTATTATTAAATACACATGCATTATAAGCTGGAGTATCAAATGCATATATTGCAGAAGTATAGACGCCATTTGGTGCTTGTAAGGACAGCCACCAAGAGAAGCAGAGCATCATTTAAGAGGAAAGTAGTGGTGACCCTCAGGTCTTTGCTGTCACATAAGGGTAAGATGGATTGTTTGTGTGCGGCAGGTTGTCATGGTTGATTTTGGAACACGAGAAAGGTCAAAGTGACAAGGTCTAGTGAAATCACTGACCAGTCTGCCACCTTCCATCATGCTCACTAGACAAAATCCCTTCTACCTTTTGTGTCTCTGATATCCTCCCTGCCTGCCTCAAATCATCTCTCTCCGGACCATTCCCATCTACTTTTCCTCTCTTCTTTGCCTCCATTCCAAGTTTTCTTTTGCTTTTCCCTTCCTCCATCCCTAACTTTTTTTTCTTCTTCCTTCCTCTCCGTCTCTCTCTTCCTCTCGCTCTCTGGCTGGACATGAACAGAGCCAACAAACACAGCCATAAAAAGGACACTGCTCTGGGTCTGGAAACACTATCAAGGCCCTGCTACGTTAACACTCCCACTACACACACCGACCTGAATAGATGTGTTTGTTGGTATTCAGTGGGTACAGCCAACTATTGGACATTTAATACACATGCAGCAAAAGTGGAATTTGGCTTTTCAAACATGTTTTACATAGTAAAAAACTGTAGAACAGAAGAAAATATCTTTACCTTTAGAAAACATACATTATGTAGAAAAGAACAGTCACAGCAAACATCATAATCATTAAGCATGTGGTTGCTCTTTAAAAACTGAATGTTTTCCTACGGAGATAGCAGGCACCAGACACAGGATCACAGTTCTTGTCATGGCAAGAGCAGGTTTGGTTGCAGTTCACTCCATACTGGCCAGCTTGACAGGTCATATTGCAGCTTGAGCACAGAGAAGAGACAAAAACAACATCTGTTTAATGTTTATTCCAAGTGACAGATGTGTAAAATGGGACATGGAAATGGAGAAGGTTGAGAATTTTGGAGTGTGCTTTATCAGTATCTTAAAAAACATATCTCAAAACTTACTTCTTCAGCTCCCAACATAAATAGGCCTGTGACTAAATGTACCACACAAAGGCTTCAATGCTATGTGCTGCTGAGGACATAAACATCAGCTTTTTTGGTATGATGGTTCTGACTTACTAGGTGCCATGAAATCCTGGGTCACACAGGCACTCTCCTGTGACAACATGACAGATGCCGTTGAAACAGTGGCTGCAGTTGTTCTCACAGTTCTCGCCGTATGTGCCGTTCCGGCAACGCTCCTCGCACCTATCGGAAAGAAAGGTCGTGATTGCAGGCATTTTTTTGTATGAGTATGTATGTATGTGTCAGTATGAGTCACGAACGTTATCACAGTGTGGAAAACATCATAGCAGCTACCGTCTGACTGTAGAACAAAAAATATACATGCATACTTAGCATATTTCATAATAGTTTACTGTTTTCTTACCTGTCCCCTATCCAGCCAGGGTTACAATGAGGGCACTTGCCATGATCGGGGTCACAGTGGTGACCGTCTTTACAGATGGGACACACTTCCTGGCAATTTTCCCCAAAGAAGCCCTTAAAGCAACGCTGATCACAACGTGTTCCATTCCAGCCTCTGTCGCAGGTGATGCAGCGTCCCTCTGTTACCTTACAGGGCTGCTGGCCCTTGCAGTGCCCACACCTGTGGTCATCCAAGGAAACACAAAAAAGTATTCTAATTCATCTTGTTTGCACAAAACCCCTCTAGCTTATCCAAATGTAAATAACCTGTTAAAGGAGGCGTGATGAAAAATATCTGTATTTGCAGATTTTAAGATGTTGCTCCAATGTTCATTAAAAGAGAGAAATAAACACTGAGCTGTGATGTTCTGAGTTTATAGCAACTGTATCGTGTAAGAACTGCCTGGTCCAAGGAAGGTAAAACACTTAATGTGAATTACTTTTACATGTTAGCTGATGATTACGGAATAATGTGAATACCAACTCCCAAATCTCACTTTAATGTTGCTCCATTAAGTAACATGTTCAAGTATTTTGAGAGTTATCAGCTGCAGAACATATCAAATCTTATTTCCAATCAAAACCAAAAAAACACACTATAATGTGGAGCAGACAAGGAATCTGAACATGATTAGGCATCTGTAAAACTGCATGTGTCCGGTGTGTTTGAAATGGTACATTTGGTCTCTAAGCTTTTTTCTCCTACCTGTTCCTGCAGTTCTGACCATAGAATCCAGCAGGACACGGTTCCTTGCAGAACTTCCCACGGTACCCTGGTGTGCAGGTACACGAGCCATCAGCCGCGTTGCACTTGCCGTGGACACACTGGCAGTATCTGTCACACCGTGTGCCCCACATCCCCTGTCGGCACAAGCAACGGCCTGTGAACTGGTCGCATGGTGAATTGTTACAGTTACACTGGAGTGCACAATTCCGCCCCATCCATCCTTGGTTGCACAGACAACGCCCTGTCATTGCATCGCATACAGAGGTCGTGCTGCAGTAGCAGTTGTTGTTGCACTGTGGACCCCAGGCACCAGTGTGACATGTGCATTTGCCTGTCTTTTGGTCACATGTGCCCTTTTGGCATGTGCATGGATTCTCACAGTTCGGTCCCCAACGATTGTGGTTGCAGGTACACTCGCCAGTCAAATCATCACACTGGCCGTTGGGGAAACAATTACACTTGCCCTTGCAGTCAGGACCCCAGAACTGGGCAGGACACTCTATTAAAAGAGAATACAGCAATCAGAACCAAGGCAAAGATACTTCCAACTTTATTCCCAAGCAAGAATAAGATTATACAGCCATGCTAACAGTGACATCCTCAGGCAAAACTGTGTTTTGAGCAAAATGGGCACGGTGTTACCATGCTGATGTTTAGCAGCTATGACATTTTACATAAACACCACCAGTAGTTGTTTTGTTGAACTTAAATTATAGAAATACTAATAGAAAGATATAAAATCCCTTACTAGTGTCACAGCTAGCTCCAAAGTATCCATGACGACAGCGACATTCATTTGGCCTGACACACACCTCATTTTCCTTGCAGGTGAAGTTGCCCTCACAGAGAGCTTGGGTGAAGAAGAATAGGCCACATTATTAATCTCGCGTGCACAATGAGCTACTGTATATGGCATAAACGGATGAATGTTAGAACTCAGTTTGGTACATACGTATCAGGCATTCAGTCCCTAGCTGCGCCCATCCACTGCAGCACACCAATCCTGAGGACCTGGAAGAAACAGTGTAGATTCAGAATGAGAATGGGTAAGATGAAGCAACCAACTCCACTACAGCACAACAAATATGTATCAAAGCAGCAGTGTCCACTCCTAAATCATACCTCTTTGATCTCACAGTTCTTCATGTGGCTGATGCCAAATTCTACAAACATATGAATGGCATTGTACATGACACACATACTTAGCACATGGTTATATGATTATCTGCACATGGGTTAGGGGTAGGGTTAACCTAACCCAGATCCATGCATTCATATATGCAGTACATAAAAGCCAATATCCCCTACATTTACACCACTTATAATATGCAGCCACTCTTCCTCAGGCTCTGGACAAGCACAAGGAGTATGAATATTCAGAGACAATACTTTGCTGACAAATTTCAGGCCTGTCAGGAAAGGACGGATGTGTCTCCTTTTCCTCCCACGCCTGTGACCTCTGTGGGGCCCCTGCAACACGTCAGCATCCCCTAAAGCGTTTGAAGCTGGCAGTTTGTGAGCAGGGAGCAATGCTGTTTTTTTATCCTGCCAAAATAGGCATGTGGTAGAGACCACAGGTCTAGCCTCTTGTGTGCTTTCACTTTTCCACTTTATGTACATAATATGGCACTGGAATTAACTTATAGCAGCAGCGCTTCAGATTTTGACAAATTCCAGTCAACATGTATAGAGTTGAACCTTGTTGACTTTGAACAAACAGCCAATCAACGTCAGCATTCACAATGGAGGCTTACATTCACTGTGCAGCATTAATTATGTGGCAAAACGGCACCACTGTTTTTCCTTCATTATTAAATGAAGAATGTACCAACTATTTCTGCCAAGCACTTCAAATGCAGCTCTTTGGCTGATTCAAAAATAAAATTTTCTGCACCAGTGCTCAAAACATCACTTGGCTAACAAAGACCAGTGATGGCATCATGAAATAGTCAAGTTAACATGTACTAAAATTGCAGCTAGACTCAGAGGTTGATTTTGTTGCACAAGGGCACACATTGGAAATGCTGACTAGTGATGATAAAGGCTGAACTACTTCCTCCTATTCATATGACTCAACTTAGAAAAAATAAAAACAATATGAGCATAATGGGAAAAACAAGTGAGTGGTGAGTGAAGAGTTCACTGTAATGAATGCTGAATACTGGAGGGAGGGCAAAATGTCAAACTTGTACAACTGTGGAGGCCAGTGCTATATATCACACTGGAAACACAACGAACCAGACAAATGGGTTATACTTTTTTTGGTAAAGTAAAAGAATATACACAAGATGATAGTACAGCTTCAGCGTTTGAAGAGCAGCTGCTGATTAGTTTACGTTCCACTGCACAGGAAACATTTATTTAGTATTTGTGTTAATCTGTCACAAAGTCTCCTCAATAGACTTTAGGTGGGATTGTTACAAAAAAAAAAAACAATAAAAATTTCAGTAAAGTGTAACTACATCATTTCTCATAACGCATCTTTTATAGCATATTGGAGGTTGAGTCCTACACTACTTGTGCAGCTTCTTGTCTATCATGATATGAAAATTCAGAGATCATCCATTCACAAGATTGGATGCTGCAGGGTGGACTTGGATGTTTTTCTTTTGGACTAGTAACTAGAAATCCGCAGGCTAAACTATAATCCAAAAGGTCATTGAGAAATGCTTTATGGATACCTTAACCTTCAAGAGGAAGCTGTCTGTATATGTGACTTTTAGAATATTCTATTACATTTCACATATCCTATTTCATCTTTTTTTATTAATACAAATTTTGTTCCTTTAGAGATGTTATAGACCATATTTCCCCACAAGCGTCAAAAACAGCGCCACCTACACTGAGATAAAAAAAAACATTCCTGTTCCAGATGCACACATCTGTATATCTGATTTTCTGAATGGACTCCTCCTCCACTAGACTGGGAACACGGTATGCAGAGAAGACGGAGGTCAACGAGAAATACTATGTGGTAAATAACGGCCTAGTTCTCAATATTTAAAAAAAAGAGTAAAAGAAAATAAAGTCAGGAGACGATTTCATGAGTTATCAGCAGCTGTTTTACCGCGAAGGCCAACACTGCAAAAAGCGTCTGATCAAGTTCTCAGCCCGTGTCTGACAACAAAAAAACTTCAGTAATATGATAATAACATTTATTTTCATGCAATTTCCCCTTAAAAAGTTTAAAAAGTGGCATCCTGAAACGAGGGAGAACGAGGCCACTGAACTGCATTAACAACCAGTGAGCTACAACAAGTCTTACCCAGGTGCTCTGCACACATTCCGGCCCTTAGGGTTGAGTTCTTGGCTGAAACAGGAGCAAAACAAGAGACAAACCACCGCACCAACAGCAAAAGAGGTCTTCACTTCCATTGTACAAGCAGCAGCATCCTTCTAGACGCCGTTTTCACTCCGCGTTCTCCTTCTCCAAAAGTTACGATGGTGGCTTCTCACTGTTTTTTGGATACCCCAGTTTCTTCCACGTACATAATCCAGACGCATCTACTTTATAAACGTTAAATCCTAGTCCTCGAGGTGTTTTACAAAGTCTTCTCACCACCTACGCCATCCAGACTCAGCATCAAAAAAGTGACCATCGACAAACATACAGATGTCTGAAAAAGTCACAAAAGCGAAACGTGCAAACGGCAGCACGCTTCATAAACGTTATTCTCCTGTGGCGCGCTGTTTATTCCACTAAAGCTTCTGAAAGATGCCATCATGCAAAGCTGACGCGTTCAGACTCAAAATGAAACAAATAAGTTTTCTCTCCCCAACACGACGTCCTCAGCGCGTCTGAAAACGTGTCGAATGACGGTAAACTGGATGTTAACAAAGTCAAGGCAAGTTTAGCTGCCGTTCGCTTTTTCCTCTCGGAGGAGACGCGGTTTAGTCCCAAACTTCTGTCGTCTCTTGCGCTCTCAGGAGTGGCAGGAGGGAAATTCCTGATTTGTTACTCTATCTTTGGCTTTATGCGCCATGCGTGCGCCATCAGATTTACATAGTTGGGCCTGTGTGCAACAGGGTCTGCTTACCAGTTAAAAAGAAGACTATATTCTGTGACCTAGTTTCTCATTTTAACAAATAAAAAGTTCAGTTAAGGCGATTAAGATGAAAAAGCTTTGGTATTTTATATGCGTGATTTATTATAAGGGAATTTCATCATTGTCACTGACATTTTAAGCAGCTGAGATTAGACGTGCAAAATTGTACACATTTATAAATTGATTGGTGTGATAGTAACACCGCTTTGTGGTGGCAATTAATTTAATCTTTCTGAAAGTGTATGTGTTTTTGAGTGTGGGACGGGGTGAAGGGGGCAACACATAAAGAACTAACCTACATGTGAGACAATGGCTCCCCCGTCTGTTAACATGAATGAAGTGGTTGTGGGATCTACTCACAAAGTAGAGCCAAAAGACATACATGACTATCTGGAAGCTGAATCGTGGAAACTGGACCTCTTTCTCATTTGTTAGAAAAGTTTCACTACTCATCCAAGTTCCTTTAGTCTAACAAAAGTTGGCAGAATTCCACAAATGTATAAATTTGTGTCCAGCTGCCATGACTCAATTTCCAGATAACCCCTGCTGGATTACTGAGAATCTACTGACTATATCTGAATAATGACACCCAGCCCAATATCTATCAACCAACACACAGTTTAATTATGAGCCTGGGGTCTGGTATTTTCACATAAAGTACATCTAATTCCACTGATGAGCTTTGTCCAAAGGCTGGCTAAAGGCTTCCAAAAGAAAAACATGATAGGACGTTAATTTAAGTATCTATGTGATCTTTAATCCATTCCCTAACAAAACCTACTGCCAACATTCAAAAAAGACAAACGCTCAGACCCCAATTTGTTTGACATATAATTTAGAAATGGCTTAACATCAACCTACTGAATGACAGTGAATAATGATTTCTGTTGTTGTGACTATAATCCATGTAGCCAAGGGGGTGAACTGTGAACCTTACCGATTTACTCAGCCTTCCTCAAGCATGTCACTATTTGTCTTGCAAATTATTCTGAAAGCTAAACTCAGAATGCTGTGGCCACCATGTGAGCGAACGCATGTGACTGTCACTGACATAACACAGCAGCCTCCATTTTAGTTGCTCACATATATGTTTGAGGTCATTTCTTCATAAGACACTGCAGTGTAAAGTCAATCCTATCTATTGTCACGGTTGCATATTTATCTGTCTAGTGCATTTTAACGATGGCTGGCCCAGGTAGAGCAATGCAACTGTTGGTGATATATGTTTGCAGGCTATGCTACACAGTCTCCATCTCAAAGTAAAGCACATACAATTTGTTTGCTTCCATCAGATGCAATATAACATACAATAAAGGGGCGACTTCAACAATTTTCTACTTTCTTCCTATAGTTGTATTTGTGGGTGTCCTCTGTCCTAACTATATTAAAATAGCTCCCTGCTTCTGAAAAGTCATCAAGCTGACATCTACTTCTCACCGGGTTTCTCTCACCAACGGTTATAGTCGTCCAGATGACCAGTGTTGTGAATGCGTGGAGGTGATCTAATATAGTTACATACTACATTTTGTAGAAGACTGCTTGTAGTTAGGTTTCATTCATACTTGTGTAAAGATTCAGGTTAAATAACTTTGTTTGACATTTGATATAAAATCAAAACTTCGAGAGACTACGTGTGTAAACAAGACATTCAGCTCTTACAAATAGGTTCAGAGTAAGACAACTGGCTCACTGTTTTTGATGAGTGCTAAAGCCAGTAAAATGGTCTATAAAAGTGGAAGTTAAATATTTCTTTCTGCCTACTTTAGTTGTAGGCAGAAATAAGAGACGCCTGGACTGAAGGTCATTATAAGACATTTCTGCACTCCCTGGGTTGTTTCTTTGCTTAAGACATATTTTGGTACCTACAATCAATTTTACCAGCATGTAAATGTATGTATTACACTTTGTTATAATGTCATATAACAGCACATTTTTATTTTTGATACTTTTTTACATGGCAGTTTGAGCTACTTTTTCTGAGTAGCTTTAATTAAGCAAACTACAGTAGATTCCTCCCCCGTCGCTTTGCTGTGCAGACGCACAGTGAGTGTACACCCGTGCAGGGCGTAGGTCACCGGTGAGAATAAAGGTTTGTCAGTGATGTTGCGCCACAGGTTAAACTCACCAATCAACTGATGCTAATGTGGCTTCTTATTTGTTTACACGGCAGCGTGCGCAGCGAGCACCGACAGATGGTCTGTGCAACTTCACCGCTCCGCTGACACCCACCTCCTCCTCCGGGCTGATGTTTTATGTCAAAACCCTGCCGGCCCTGTCACGGACAGGGGCGGAAATTCCCTTTAGACGGCTAACGTTACTCTGCAGTCGAGGAGAGCGCTTCAGCGGTCCCGGCGCGCCGCCGCGGCCGGAGCAGCGGGACGATGCCCGCCGCCGCGCCGCTGCTCTACGGGATTCGGCACGGTCGCAGTGTCCCCGACAGCCGGGGAGAGGAGTGACGCACAGCACCGGCGCAGCTGCTAATGAGCTCTCCGTAGACTTTGACCAGACCCGGGAGGCTTATAAGAGCAAAGATTCAATAGAGCTGCTCCGAAGTTTGGTGGTGTTCAAACTGTGCTCCTATGACTTCCTGGTTGAGAAAAATAAAGAGGTAATGAAACGTTAGCTTAACGTAGATATACAGCCCCAAAGTGTGTTTGTGTAATTGTTTAATTGACTTTAATCGTTCAGGTGACTTCATTTGATGTTACCAAATTACATATAATAAGCAGGAAAAGCTGCTCAGACCTAACTGTTAATATTGTTAGCTGTAATAACCTGCAGTTTGTGTCTGGGCACATTTCAATAGTTAACCCCGTTTTAACACGAGGCTCTGATAAGCTATTCTAAAATGTGTTCAAGATAAACAACACCTCGATCAGACATGACACGTTTGAGCCCACAGGCCTAACTATCAGCGCCTCCTGTTCATGTTACACCCATCTCTCAAATTTCCTATTACCTGCAGCATGCAGTGAACCTCTCCACAGTACATGTTACATAACCTAAGCTGGATGTTGGAGCACTTTGTCATGTTAATGATAACCTGCTAACGTTAGTAGGTATAATGCGAATGAATTGTTCACAAGACGCTCTCTCCATTCACAAAGGGCCATTTCATTCAAGCCATGTTGTGATGCATGTGAGAGTACAGTGCTTTAATACACTTCCAGCTCTGCACAGCACTGGTAAATTCTTTCCACCCTTATCACGCCTTCATGAAATCAATGGAATCGATGGGAAAGCTCGGCTGTGGCTGGGAAAGCAAGCAGCGGCGCCGAATGTGAAAATCTAATCTGGCATTACTCTGATTTTCCATGTAGCTGCGATGGTTCAGTCTTTGTCCTTGTCTTAGTTTTACATGCTGTGTGTACAGGCAAAAACAGGATTTGTATTAAGCTTCCTGCTTTTTGTCCCCAAGTAAACCTGTTCCCTCTTAAACATGCCTAGACAAACTGTAGCCTGTCTTTTATGGGGTATTATGATTCACACAATCAAGGCAAAATAATAAAGAGTTACAATCACGCCACATTTCCATAAGAACATACTTGTCATACATCCAGACTGCTTTCTACATTATGTTCTTTCTCTGTCTGCTCAGATAACAGATCTAGGTAAGAGGGTCCTGGGCCAACGAGCTTTTGACCAGCTCATGAAGATGACATTTTATGGCCAGTTTGTGGCTGGTGAGGACCACAGGGCCATCAGGCCGCTGATCCAGAAGAATCAGGCCTTTGGCGTCGGCTCTGTCCTGGATTACAGTGTTGAGGAAGACATCAGCCAGGAAGAGGCGGAGCAGAAAGAGATGGAGTATGAATTTAGCGATACTACCACAAATTTTGATAGATACTACATGCAAATACAGCACAGTCTAGTATTGTCTTCTTGTTTGATGGCAAAAATAGATTTTAGAGAGAGATTTTATTAGAACCAGGAGGTCATGTTTCTACAACATGATTTGTTGACTCGGTTATGTCCCCCCCATTCTGGATTGGCTGGCTGACTGGAGAGAATTTCTCACTTGTTAAGAATCCTGTCACATGGGGAGCACAAGACAGTTGCTATCTGATCTGTGAGGCTGATGTAAACTTGGGTGACAGTACAAAACCTTACGCAAGCACTCACGTTTCACAGCAGCAACAACAATGTTACTTAAGTTGTGGCTCTGGGCACTCATGCATTCTGAGTAATTAGGACATCTTGTAGTACATTTTGGCCCATTTAGGAATTGCTTCACAGTCAAATCAGTGAATAAAACTGCTTAAGTTAATATTTTTGATGCCCAAGTGAAACACACAAATGCACTTGTCACATTTACTTAGTGTAAGTATAACAGCGAGCTAGAAAGGACTGACCTTTTATATCTTAACATCTCTGTTTTTTTAAAGGTCACATTCAGTGAATAAACAAGGCTGTGAGGCAGTATGTTTAAGTAGTGGTCGTTAGGTCTGTTATGTTGAGTGACAGCTGATTGCAATGTCATCTTGGGGCAGACACAATGTCCTTTATACTGTTTTATTGTGTTATGATATCCTGAAGGGTGATAAAGCTCCCAGTCAAGCCCTTTGCTTTTACTTCTAGGTACCCCTCTTGTCAGTGTACATATGTTTTTATACCATGTCACTAGTAACAAGAAATCACTGCACAGCTTTGATATACTTTCAAAGAGGTATCAAACCTCAGTCTAGAAAGCTTTTATTTGGCAAACACACACCTTCAAACCGTGAGGGTGGAGTACAAGGTGCATTAAACCAGCTTGATCTCAGACAGCAGGCTTTGACAGCACACCAATGATCTGTCAAGAGAGCAGAGAAAGCATTTGTCAGTCCTTCGCAGCAGACTGAAGATATAAAGACCAGAGGCAGGTCCTGGATTGATGATTGTTGAGAACATGATACCCACGATGCCATCTCTGAGACGCGAAGGCCATCTATACTAAAAATACAGCGCCTGATTTTCCAGCTTAGATTTGATTAATACAGGCTTTTGAAGGCTGGTTTGCTTCTATAACAAAATTGCTGATAACCAGTAGAGTGCTTTGTGCCAGTAGCCAAATTCTTGCCAAAAGATTACCAGCGTAATCAGCGTGTATAACATGATTTAAAGCATTGGCAGTGTAACACAGAATAGATCTGAAATAGAACTTGTATCACTGCATACCTGCACTCTCCATTGAAAGCAACACCAGGGTTATTAGCCTCAGCTTTTCAGTGCTTCCTAAAAGTCAGACATTTCTATTCTTTGGAGCTGCAACTAATTATAATTTTTGACACTGGTTTACCTGCCAATTTTATTTGTTAGTTAATTGATTATATATTTAGTCTAAACAGCGAAATGCCTATCACAGTTTCCCAGAGCTTAAAGTCATGTCTTCTGGTAACCTAATGTTTTCTGTGAGCAAAACCCAAAGAGAAAAGTAGCTAATTCTCACCGTTCTCAGTGTGAAAAACATTTTTTCTCTTTTTCTTTCTGACCAACGATTAGATGAGCCATTGACTAATTTTCAATGTTTTGACTTCAAATCTTTAAATAAAAACATATATATGAGTTTACAGTATAGTGTCCATTCCAGTGTTACAGTGCCCACCAAATGGCACGTGATGTTAATGTTCAGCATGCTTACAGTTCAGTCGTCTTTTCGGTTTTATGAGCTCCTTACGATGGGATGGGAATAGGTGAAGTGTGGAGTAATATAACTGCCCTGTCTAGAAGGGTAAGTAGGCTGACAGCGGGACAGTTCCGCATATATAGGGTCACTAAACATGATCTTGGCCTCTGGCATGCCTCGGCCACATGGCCAAAATGTTTACTCAAGAATACTGGCTCCCAAATTGAACTCCAACATGTTGCTGAAATGTAGTCACGACTTGCATTTCTAATGTTAAACAAATGCAGGGCACATTTGCTTATTTTATCCTTTTCTACTTCTAATTTAGGGCATGTGTATCTGCAGAGAAAGAGAACACAGGTAAGCTCACTTATTTCATTCTCATTTATGGACACGGTATATGACGTAATTAGAAGTAATAGTCACGCACATTTATTTTCACCCCCAGGCGAGGACCACAGAGAGAAAAAATATCAAGTACACAAGCAGTTCGGGGACCGTCGTGAGGGAGTGACTGGAGCTCGCACGTATTTCTATGCAAATGAGGCCAAATGTGACCAGCATATGGAAACCTTCATTAAATGCATTAAAGCATCTGGTAAGTAAACAGAAATGTGTTTATGGCTCAAATACAGAACCATAAAGTCATATGTTTCTGTGTGGTCCTAACTGTCATACAGTTATCACGCACAACAAAGTCGTGTTCACATTTAGCTTCATGTTAACATTTTGTCATTAACCCAAGACTTACTTTCAAGTTTATCTAACCTGTAGGTGGGAGTTCAGTAGACGGTTTTTCTGCTATCAAAATGACTGCTCTAGGACGACCTCAGTTTCTGGTAGGCAGTAGAGGTTGATTTAAGGGTCCATATACCACGTTATCTGATACTCATGTGTGGACTGACATTTTTTTTTAAAGCTCCAGTTCTCAGAAGTCCTGGTAAAATGGCAGCGATTTTTCACCTTCCTAGCATCACAGCAGGGGAAAGATGGCATGACGGCCTTAGAGCAGAAGCTGGAGCTGAACCAGCTGCAGGTGGTTTTCCTCCTCTTATCTCCTGGTGGAGTTCAATTACAGTGATCCATATGTCATCTACAGTATGTGCCTTGCTGTATTTTACTGTGGCTCCTTATGTCCATTTAGGAATTTCTAAACAAACTGGGTGCAAAAGGTGATTTCTATGGCTGGTTTAGTGGAAGGAAAGAGGAGTCTTCAGGGTAAGTGTGAAATAATCTCTTGAAAAATATTGTAAAATCAATGTTGTACAAAATAATTTCGCTGTATTCAAAGGACATTAACCCAGTGGAAAAATATACAAATAAAAGAACTGTGCCCTAATGGACTGCATAATACTATAATACTTGACATTATTCATCCATCCATTAGCTGTACCACTTACCCTACAGTGGGCTGCGGGGTGGCTGGGGAGCTCTGGTCAATCACTGCACCAATGCATTGACACCTACAAACAATTTAGAGTCAGCAATTTATCTATTCTACGTGTTTTGGACCGTGGAAGTGCCTGGAGGAAACCTAAGCACTCAGACGGAGAATATGCAAACTACACACAGAAAGGCCCCATGGCAGTCGGCATGTTAGGAACCAGAACAGGTCTTCTGTGAGGCGATAGTGCTAACCACATGCCGCCCTACTTGACATCACCATTTAGTCACATTATTGCATCACATAAAAAATAAAAAAAACACACACCAGTCACCAGGTTTCTAAACATGCAAAACAAAATACATATTTATGATTAGAATTTGTTCTTGATTTATGCATTGTCAAAGTTAATTTCACAGCACACTGCACAAATTACATGTTAGGAAATAAAATGACTTACAGTATGACTTTTAAACATCTTACTGCTGATGTTTATTAAACAAATTCAAATTTGCTCTATAATTATAATGTCACAAGAACTGTCCTTGATTTTTTCAGTCACATCTTATGAAATAAGTGAGAAAAGCTGTAATATTTTTTCATATAAAATATCGTTGAACTTATATTTTAAAGTTTGTCTTTAAGGAAATACTCAACTGCAGAGTAGCCAACATAAAAGAATAAATAACTAAAGTGATATTTAAATATACAAATATACTTTTGCTGCTGTACCTTATATTCTGCCTTAACAGAACCATTGACAGGATTGACTGGAACAGCCTAATAGACAACAGAACAAAGATATCCGACCTCCTGATGGTCCCAAATGTAGAGGTCAGTAGCATGCAGTTAAACACTCAAAGACAGTGGCAATAACAAAGGAACATGGTGGATTCTCCTAAAGAATCATCTGTCTTCAGTGAAATGCACAGCAGCCGTATGCATCTGCTTTGCTTGTGTTGTGTTGTATCTTCATTTAGAAATGTGTTAATGTGCTTTTTTTCTCGCTAATGTGAATGAAATCATGGTAAATGTGTGGCAATAACATGTCAGAAAAATCTAAAAACAAAATAAATGAAAATGGGGTTTCATCCAGTTTAGAAGAAATTTTAAGTAAGCTGCTGTAAATCTGGGATAACTGAGTTTAAGAGTGAACCACTTGTCTCTGGGTTAAGAAAACCCTCAAGCTATTTCATGTCTACAAAATCTGGGAAGTTACCCTTGACATATGAACTTGGACTAAACACAGCTGAAGGGTGGATAAAGTGATAGCTATGATGCTGTGTGATATTTGGTTCATTAGCATTTTATGGTGAACACTCTTCCTGTTTTTTTTTTTACCAAGCTTGGTAAGCTGGAGCCTCTGCTGGCAAAGTTCACAATAGAGGAAGAGAAACAAATGAAGAGGATGTTGCAGCGTATGGACATCTTGGCCAAGGTACTACATAAATACAGATCTCTGCCATATGGCCCTGGCAACTGCAGTGCTGAAAACAACTGTAACCATAAACATAGGAACAACTTGAAGATATTATTTATGTTGAAAGTCAGTGTTTCATTAATTTTGTTAGCATTTGTCACTTAGTTGTTCTGTTAATAACCCTTCTAGGTGATTTAATTTAAAGAGATATTTTTGAATTCCAGCATGCCACTGAGAATGGTGTTCGCTTGATGGTGGATGCAGAGCAAACCTACTTCCAGCCAGCTATCAGCAGACTGACACTAGAGATGCAGAGGATCTACAACAGAAAAAAGCCGGTCATCTTCAACACATATCAGTGCTACCTCAAGGTAAGAATCTCCAGCTGGAAAAATGACCAGATGTTCAAATCTGTCAATGATGAATTTCTTTTTACTTTTGGACAGTTGAGATCATCATCATCATTGCATCACATCATTTGGTGCTGTCATAGTTGACTAGTTAGATCTACTGAATAAGAATGTACCTCAGCTCTGTATTCAGTGTTTCTATCTAAATTGAAAGGACTTGATTTTGACTCGTCTTTGCTCTGCAGGAGGCTTTTGACAATGTAACTATGGACGTAGAACTGTCACGACGTGAGGGTTGGCATTTTGCTGCAAAGCTGGTGCGTGGGGCCTACATGCATCAGGAGCGAGAGAGGGCCAAAGAGATTGGTTATGAGGACCCTATTAACCCTGATTACGAGTCTACTAATAAAATGTACCACAGGTAAAGTTTTAGGTATATTGACACTTACAGATGTTCAAATCTGCACCTGAAAAGTTTCATCGTTTTGATTGTTTGAAGCTTTCCACCTTTACTCTCAGGAACGTCACTAAGCAACCATGGACAGATTTTTAAAAGTGGTCCTTCAAGTTACGTCTCTGGATTTATTATGTTGTTACTGAAACCATTCGGCTCCTGTAGTCCTGTATTGTAAACATTTTCTGACAGTCCTGGTATAAAGCCACCTCTAATAAATTACCCTGTGGAGATCAATATGTTTTGCACAAGAGGAAAGTCTAACGTCCTCAATATCATAGGACAGACAAAGTTTGGCTGTTGTGCTACAGCACAGCAGGAGGTGGGATTCAAAATATGCAAATGATGGTAAAGTGCATACATTGTGAAACAGCTACACAGCTACAGGAAAACAGAATGAATCGGTTCATATAGAATGTAGTTTAGGAGATTTTGATATTTCCCACTTTATAGACAAACAAGCTTTCAATTCAATTCAATACAGTTCAGCTTTCCTTGTGTGTGTTTGTGTGTGTCGCTGAATGTTTAAGGTGCCTAGATTATGTGCTGGATGAGATCGCGCTCCACAGAAATGCAAACGTTATGGTGGCTTCCCATAACGAGGAGACAGTGAAACACACCTTGAGCAGGTATTGTGTCAGTTCTGTTCAACACATGCTGCTGAAAACTCACATATGCAGTTTTTCATTTGTATAAACCACAACTCTCTCTCTCTCTCTCCTTCAGAATGAATGAGCTGGGACTCTTACCCCAAGAGAACAAGGTGTATTTTGGTCAACTCTTAGGCATGTGTGACCAGATCAGCTTCCCACTGGGTGAGAGCAGCACATCCAAACACACTCTCTCACAAAACCAAACAGTGAGTAGGCACTGATTTCTCCTGCCCTAGATAAAGCCTGTTGATTTGACACCGTCATCCAGCCTCAGCTGAATCTCAGCTGTGTCCCTTAACACCTTTGAACCACTAACATGTGACCTATGGGCCACGTGGATTGCATTAAGTGCACCTGTAGAAGACTCTCTTCTGCCCATATTATGACATATGAACTTAGACACCTCAGTATTGACAAGCTGTCTTAATGGAGCGCTGCTACCGGCTCTCAGCACTTTGTTGTCAGTCAAAGACAGACACAGACAGTTGCCTGCCGATGTAAGGCTCAAGTTGAAACAGCTTTGACTGCTACTGAAGTAAACAGGCACACGTGTTTTCTTTTTGCTGTTTTCCTGAGGGATACAGCTAGCATTGCTGTGTGTTTGAATTCTGAAATAGTAAAAAAAAGCAAAAAATACAGCAGATTGTATTTTAGATTACTTTGTTTTGCCATATTTCATTTTCATTATATTGTTTTCAGGTATTCTGTAGCTCAAGGTTTTCTTTTAATAACTTTCTTTTATTGTCTTGGTTTTTTTCATGCTTTGCTGGTAATTGTGCATTATTTAAAATGACAATCATCGCAACAAATTTGAAGAGTAAGCCTTGGCAGAACAGTCATTGTGTGAGCCTGACAACAGCAGCTCTTCTGATTCAAATACAGCACACTGAGGGTGTTTGTGCAAATGCGGCGAACCTGCAGGACTGTAGCAATCACGCAGTGAGAGGAGCCAGTCGAGTCGATGTTTTTGATGTGTTCATGAGACAAATCTTTGATGATATTTGCACATATAGTTTAATTTACTTAGGTTTATTGCTTTCATCTATGCCATTCGTCAGTGACCCATTTTCACTTGTTGTCTTCCACTCTATCTACTTTCCATCCCTCAGGCCAAGCAGGCTTCCCTGTCTATAAGTATGTCCCCTATGGGCCAGTGAATGAGGTGATGCCCTACCTGTCTCGGAGAGCTCTGGAGAACAGAGGCTTCATGAAGGGCGCTCAAAAGGAGAGGAAGCTGCTGTGGAAGGAGCTGAAACGCAGACTTCTCTCTGGGGAGCTTCTCTACAGACCCGTGTACTGAAAACACACAGGAAGAGACAGAGAGGAGAGCGTGTCAACGTGTGGAGTTTTTTTTTTTTTTTAATCTTCTCTGGTTGACGGCTGCTGCTGTGTCTGTCTGCTCTGTCTCTTCCTCAGTACATCTCTCTCTGGATGTACAGACATCTCCTGTCCTACCTCGCCCAGGAGTTTTATTGCAGATGGACCGGTTCTGCGTGTCACTTTTTCTGTCTTCTCACTTTTTCTCCATTACTTGTTCCCTTTCTGTTCCTCGGTAATGTTACCCACCTTCAGCTCCATTTTTTTTCTGTTCTGCTGGTGTTCTGTTTCTTTCCTTATCTGCCTCTGCATCTATAAGCATACCTCATTTTGTCCTGTCTCTGTTGTCTATACAGCTTAGGTATCCATCAAGTGGGCATCTTTACTGCTCCGAAAGGACTCTCTAAAATGTCAACGAGACTGGGGTGGGTGTCTGTTTTTATCACCCTATCTATCTCAGATAGGGACAATAATAAAAATAACAGGCTTGATTTAAATAGCAGTAAAGGAAACATCCATATTCCCTTCTTATATTATGTTTTTTGACTACTGAGTACCCTAAGGAGGCTTCTCTCTACTGTGTATTTGTGGTCGAGCTTGTATTGCTGGTTTGAAAATGATGCCTGTTTATGAATGAATGAGAGAGTATAAACGGCTCCTCAAAGCGCATCCCTCTTGTTTTGAGCGTGCAATGCTCTCGTTGCTGTATTTACTGGAGGAAGCTATATTCTTGGTCACTGAGGTGTTACAAGAAAACATACAACATTAAGTATTCAGTGACTGAATTGCCTTATGCTACAGATGCCTGAGAGTCTAGTGGGTTGTTTTTTCCATGACATGCATAATATGGAGAAGAATAATAAGTTGTGTTTTGGTGTTATTGCATTTTGGTGGGTCAACATTGTGCAGTTCTAGTCTGTGACTATGTAAATATATTTGAAGTAGGTGATTATATTTGTTGGGTTTACAAGTGTGACTTTCCTGACCCATGATGTTGCTGAAAAATAAATATGCACTGTACGAGGGCAAAAGTGTATGTGGACATTTTGTCAATAGAACTGAATGTTAACTGAGTGCAGTATTTGTACCTTTGAGCTGTACAGCTTGGGTTGTTCTGGGTTTTAATTCTGTGACATATTCCACTTGGTTATTGATACACCATTAGTATTTGAGGCAGAGGGCAACCAAGTTTCATGATAATTATGGCCTTGTCATTTTGTGAGAGCAGTCAGTGCTCTGTAGACCATCATTTAATTACCCATGATACCATGCTCAATACAGATCACAGAAATTGGATGCATTAATCATTACTCTGAAGAAACTTTAGTGGCTGTTAAGTTTTACTGAGCCAAAGCGCCACAGAGCTGTCACTGCTGCTGTATATCGGTTTAATTAAGAATCAAGTCTACTTTTGATGAAAGATGTGCCTGTGGGTATACATTCCCCGACAATCCCTTCTTGCACAGGGCAGGGGTTTCCTGGTTAGTTTAACTGCAGAAATGATTTAGAGGATACATTATAGTGTGAAAAATTCTATACAAGTTTCAAGTCAGTCAAAACAAGCAAAGACTATATTCTTTGGGGCTTAGCAATACTTCTTCCTACGTTAAAGTACAGCAGAGCTTAATTTGCTTTACTACTTCTGCATAATGAATGTTGACATTGTGTTATGCAGGATGTGAAGAATGGCCTCAACTGATTTCTTTGGGCTCTTCAGCCATTGGCTCCACATGGGCCGTCATTGTGGATTTTTTTGTCTGTCTGTGCCTTTGGCTTTGTGGTATCAATGGGACCACACAAAAGCCTGGTGCTTTAGCAAGTACAGCTACTCTACATATTCTGTTACCAGCTGTGACACAATACTGAGCATTGTTCTTCAGGTTTAGAAGTTTGAAATGATGTTTTTCTGTAGCACAATGGATGGATTTGCTTGCTGATTTCCAGCAATCACAGACTCTCTAATCAATAGATGAACTTAAAGTAAGGATACAGTGGTTTTGAACCTGGTTTTTATCTTTTGACAGTAAACAGAGATTACTGACTCACAGTGCACAAAACAAAAAGCTGGACGCATTCAAATGAAAGGCTGTAATCATCCCCGCAGTAATGAGATGATGTTAAAATGTTTTTTCACTCCAGGAGGGCTGACAAAGGTTACATAAATCATTTTGCAATATACAGGAGAAAGGTGATTAAAAACTCTTGCAAAAGTTTAAAGGGAGTTTTTATCTGTCAGCACAATAGTTGCCATGTAATCCTATTTTAAGCAGCAGATCAGATTTCACTTTAACATTTTAGTTAGACTCCTAGATGAATAATCAGCATGATTTTGACTTATTGTACATCTATATAGGACTGTGAAGATAGTAGTAGTCACTAATTAACCCCCTGCTGACTGACCTTTGTCTGCTACTTTACTTCAGCCAGGCAGGTCTACTATTATTGTTTTTTTTCAGGTAACATCTTTAGAATCATTATGCATTACAACAGGTGAGCTGGGTAAATAATTTGTATGTCAATACAAATACAACTTCACTACAAAAGGCGACAACTTCACTGCTGTTGGTTGAAAACGTTCAACCAACAGCAGACTGTTTATCCTGTCATTACTACATAACTGCAACATAATTTCTACATGGCCACTCAGAATGACAAGCAGAGTTTACCTCAGTATATTGGCATCAGTGAAAAATCTGAAAAGAGGTCAATAGTTTAACAAGGAAAAGGCTGTAAATTGTTGTGAGACACAGACATTTCCCTGGTACAATAATTGCCAACATTTTACAATAAGGTAAACAGAAAAGGTGATTACTGTAGACCAACTGCTAGTACACGATAATGAATGAATAGCTCACAAAGAACAATTGCTAATACTATACAGTGAATGTCTCCAGTTGTGTCTGTTCTATATGAAACTGTTGCAAACTACTGTTGTGTCAAGTCACATTCCTGTTTGCAGGTATTTCTCTCTAAACAATAACCACATGCTAACTGTGTCTTGCTAAGCAGCACTTGTTAATCCTGGTTAACAGTGTATCCACAGGTAGCGGCATAGTTTCCCCGCCTGTCATACTGAGAACTTATATTGTGTCTGCAACTCTTCTTTTTGGCTCTGTCACACAGCATTTTTCCCATTACGCTGCCTTTCATAACAGGCAGAAATGAAGGGAATCAGTGTTGTTCATCAGTGACAAATTTGAAGAATCACTGAGCTAAGTTGACCTCTGAGCGTGAATCCAGTCTCACACCTTAGGAATCTCCCCAGCCGCAGTAAGCTCTAATGTGAACCAGTGAGTAAACAAATGAGTTGTAAACAGAACAGATGGGACAGGCGATGACTAATCTCATCGGTCCAGATAGAGTGACACAACACAGCACAAATGATCGAAAGCCGGGGAAGAGCAGGAGAGAGAAAGTTTGTGTTTTCTGTCCCGCACACTTGACAGCGTGCAAGACAGAAAACACTTTTATTTCACACACCAAAGCGTCGCATTGTGCCGCCTTTTGGTGTCATCACTGTGCTATCAAACACAAATCACTGAAATCATCTGCCGAGTCTCCTGAGTGGATGTGTATGGCACAGCATTGTCACTTATCACAGGTTTTGTGACAGGGAGGACTGAAAAAAAAATGCAAATAACATATCACACGCCTCACACATCCCTGAAATTAATTAATTTATTTTTTTTCCTTCAGTCAGCCTGTCATCACAGACTGGCTTGTGTTTTTAGTAATCTCATTTGGAGGCAAGTAAAGCTGTCCAGGAAGAATTACAAACACAATGGCCACAGCAGCAGCCTCCAAATCCTCTCCCTCAGAATCACCAGTTAAGGTGGTTGACTTGATTTGTGTCTGCCGTTTCTCTCCTAACAGCTAAACCTTTTGTTCTGTGCGGATGCATGGCGCCCATGTATTACAGATCATTAAACCACTTTCATCTTTGCTCGTTGAGATGCATGCTGTTTTGCCTTTGAAAGCGATAAGCATGGTGCATCATGAATGAGCCACGATTCAATGAAAAAAAAAAAAGTGTATGTGTGTGTGTAAATGCCACCAATGTGGAAAAGGAGCAAAGCAAGTGATCCGTCACAACTCCTGGCCAAACAACAACGTTTCATACTTAACCTAGATTTCCCACTTTTGCCCTGACACAGAAACCACATGCAAACATGCAGATGTGGAATCACATACATGTGCAGTCACACATTCAATCACTGACAGTATAGACTCGCACATAAACCCCTGCACCCATACAGTTCCCGTTTCTATCGGTCTGCTGTGAGAGATGATTTGAAGCGGCTCAGTGTTTTGATCATTAGTTTGAACTCATGGAGTGCAGCAGTGGTGAAAAATGAGACTGCTATCTCATGGCCACCTGTTCTTTTAATAAGAGAAAGAACAATTCCCCATCACAGGATGGATTGGAAACCTGATGCCTGAGGAAGAAAACCATGTTAGTGTGTGTGTGTGTGTGTGTGCGCGCACAGTTTGAGTGTTTATTCGCTCCTGTATTCAAATACATCTGAATTCAAGCCGAGATAAAGGTAAGATCAATCTGGAGTACAAACATCATGCAGCAGATATGTGAATAGGTGAAAGAGAGTGCAGTAAAAAGATGCAGTTCTGCTTAGTTATCAAAGAAGAACATGGTTAATGATCAAGAACATGGATCACTTAATATCAACCACAAAGAATCCCTAACATTGATTCAATTTACTCTTAAACTAACCTTGCAGAATCTATGTCCTCGTCTGGCATTAGCATTGAAAATACCCTTCATGTAAAACAAAGCATGATATTACACATGTCAATGCATAAGCAAGTCAAATTGTTCTTGGACTGAACCTTGTAGTTAGAAGAACCGTCAGTGCTACTCTTGGTCAGATTACTGTATAATCAGATTACAATGTGATTTAATAGAAGACACATTGATTTCATGGTTTTACCAGAAAAACACCACCACTGCTTCAAATGCTCAGAATAACGCGCTTATGTTTTCAGGTCTCACATCCTGCTATGGATGTGTGTATGAGCAGTGTGTGCTTCTGCTCGCATGTGCATTTGTGGCTGTTCATTTCCTTCTCTGTGTGCATGTATGCTTATAGAAGACAGCATGCTGCCAAACAAACGCGCCACGGTGCTCCTTGGTTTCGGGATCCAATTGTCATGCCAGAACAGTAGGAGGAACATTTACCCGACCAGTGATGTTGAGATGAAAGCAAAGAGATCGGTGCAGGCAGGTTTTCTCGCTGCTTGGCGGTGAGTAGACAAACAGCAATCGGCGGGATTGCTGTTTGGATTTGTTGGAATAATAGTGAGGTGCTTTGTGAAGGCAATAGAGCTATACTAAAGTAAACCATGTTAAACTGAACTTTATGGGTGTGATCCACTTCCAAATTGCACCTATTACTCCCTTTCTCTTTCTCTGGCAGTGTCACAGTGAGTTGGTTCACTCAAATAACAACAACAGAACAGGTAAATGTCGAATAAATTGTCATCAGTGGTTTCAAGACATCGAGGCTGAAATAGCTGCAGTGATCAGAGACGGATATCTCCAAATCTGCACAACACAATTCATTTATTTCTTCTAATGGTACTGTGCCAAGAACTAGTAGCAGGTGAGATTTTGAACCTTTTTATTTTGGCGAGCCAGTTGTGCCAGAATAAACTGTAAGAGTGGTGAGAGCGAAATAAAACAGTCCCAGGATATAAAATCAAAACAATGAGTTTAAAGTTGCTGATGTATTGTGTAGCTGTAGTTTGCAACGGTGCAGTAATTATCAGTGGGTTCATCACAGGAAGTTGTGTTAAATGAAAATGTTGATAAAACCTGCAAATAAATATTTGAAAAAAAGCTTTAATTTCAGTGTGCTTGGAATCCTTCATTTAGAAACCCTGTTTAATAATCATAGGACAATATGATGATTGTTATTGTGAATGTTACATCTACATGTTCCCCTTCTATGGTGAAATATAAACACGTAATTGGACAAACTCATTCAACGAACGAAGACCTGCTTAAGTAAAAACACAACTGAAAGGAGCTGGTCAGCAGAACACGGTGAATAAGTGAAAGAATCAAATGGGCTTCTCAAGTGAATGGAACTAATTTGACACAGGACACTTAAATCATAGCAGCAGTTAGGCACTGTGAACAGGTTTTGACGTAGAGAATATACAGTAGATACACTGAATAGAGCAGAAAAGAAGAGCAATTGGAGGTGAGCCGAGAGCCTTGTCAGCAGTATTAACTTATTTGATCCTTCTCCAAACAGGATATGAATAATTGCTTGTTTTATTTCAGGATGATGAGTCAGAGAGCGCCTCCCTATTCTTACACAACCTTAGGCTGAACGTGAGGAGGCAGCCTATAAGAGCACTGATTTTCTGGTTAAGAGAGCCACGTCTGGCACATCTTCATTGATTTCTTGCTCTCCCTTGTGTTTGTGTAGGCTTCGACTCTGGGAGCTTGCAGAAAGAGGGCGTGTGAGGGGGAAAATAATGGACATCTCATCCGTTCTCGTTCAGTGTTTTGGACACCCACATCTTCATTGAAGCCGTGATCACAATGCCTATATGAGGAAACAGAACCCACATGTTTCAGCCTTGCCAAATGCTCAGTAGAGGTGGAGGTAGAGGTGAGTGAGGACAAAAAAACATGTTATCCCTTAGGTACACACTAGGGGGCAGTAGTAGCCTTCACGGCCCCTCCATGAACCTCGACCCAGCTGTGTGTGAGAAAGAGATCCTGAGCAGCATCTTCTGCTCCACAATTCTCAGACCTAAAAAGCCCTTTTAAAAAGGCTGTATGAAAATTCATCGTCCTTTCAAACTGACCTATTTTGGGAGATTGGTTGCTTGGCTTCTCTGAAATTCCACCCCCCCCACCTCACCCCCCGTATTCTCTCTTATCGTGATAAGGATTTTGGGAAGACAGAAGAAATATTGGCAAGTTGCTAGGGCAGATTTTAACACATGGAAGCACAAGCAATGCTTCGAGACAGTCTGTGCTAAAAATAAAACCATAATACCAAATATGTGTCTTTCTTTTCATAAATTACCTAAAGAACATATGGCAGCTATACACCCACACACAGCCAGCCAGCATGCACACACAGACAGAACCGTAACACTTTCTTTTTCCTTTCTTCTTTTCTCCTTTCTTTCACTTGCTTCTGCCATTTCATAAAGCTTCTTGGAAGTCCAAACATGCCATCATCACAGGCTGAAAGCGCTCCATTTCCACAGACATACAGTAGTAAACACAGTAATCCCCTCCTCCATGTTTTAAGGATTAATATCTTTTTTCATAAGCATAGCGGAAGACTGCTGTTACACTTGTGAAGGGACACACACACACACACACACACACACACACACACACACACACACACACACACACACACACACACACACACACACAGGGATGTGAATATAACCATTTAGCGAGTTGCGGGGCCAGCTCAGATACACGTGTCCTCGACGTCTTTCCGTGATGATATGTTCCGTGGGTGGCAGATTGATTTGGTCCAGTGAGGGAGAAACAATCAGATCAAAAAGAGGACGTGAGAGTGAGAATAAGCGAGAGGGGGAGAGAGAAAGAGGAGCTCGTACACTTTGACTTGATGGATTTAACGCTCATTCAAAGGG
The DNA here is from genome assembly GCA_034779795.1 of Ctenopoma multispine. Taxonomy (NCBI): domain Eukaryota; kingdom Metazoa; phylum Chordata; class Actinopteri; order Anabantiformes; family Anabantidae; genus Ctenopoma; species Ctenopoma multispine. Next base: position 19,798,348 of record JAUYWH010000027.1, on the reverse strand, counting down.
ACAGACTTGCGACACATGGGAATGAGATTCACTTTTCCTTTCTTTTATCTGCGGAAGGACTAGTGTCTTTTCTACACACACACATACACACACACACAGATATGGTTGTAAAAACACCCCCACACTCCGTCTTCAGTCTCTACTCTACACACATGAACACACACATACACACACAGCTCCAGCACTCATCTTTCCTCTCTCCCCTACTCTTCTTCTATCTCTCCCTTCTTTTCTTTCAGAGATGGCTCCGGCTAACAAGCCCGGGGCTTGGGGGTTGCATTAGCAAGGTTCTTGCTCTGCAGTCCCCGTCACTGAGCTGGAGGAAGGGTTTCAGAGTGTTTCTATCTGTCCGATTGCCTGCATGATAAAAGAATAAAGCTGTTAGGAGGGAGAGAGGAGGAGGAGTATCATCATAACAGCCTTTGGGAGACCAGAATTTGGGCTCCTGGGGACAAGTTTGTGTGCCTCTGATTTTCCTGCACGCTCAGTACCCAGACTGATAAGACACAAGCAAAGTGTGGGGTGCTTCCAAATGTGTGTTTGTGAGGTATCTTGGTGGCATTTTGCTCACCACTGTGTGGTGTGTGTTTGTTATTTTGTCCGTGGTCTCAGGCAAAGATTACCTTAGCACTCATTATAACTCATGGTGAAGATCATTATAGCCTTGCCTGCCCCGCATGGCTCTCTTACCTCCCTCCAGTAACTCACTGCTAATACCCACACTGCTCTGAGTCACACTGTAGGCTGCAGCGAACAGCAAAGGGCATATACTGTACATAAAATGAGGCTGGCTACTAGGGAGGCTGTGTTTCCGTCAGGAAAAATGCAGGATAACACGAAGTAGTAGTACGTCAAAGGCATTCATCTAAAGAAAGCAAAGACTTCAAAATAGGCAGACACAACTGTTGGTATTGTTTCCTCTGAGTGAAAACCACTTACAAGCTGCACCAGCGGTTTACAAATCTGTCTCTGGAAAACGATTTCACTTTCAGAGACCTCTCTCATGACCATTGTTCTCAATCTTCTCTGTCCCATGTGAGCCTTATAACTAGCTCACCCCTTATTCTCACTTCCTGCATCACATTTATTGATCCCAAATGGAAGCTAAATAGTAGAGCTGACACTTTCTAATGCAAATTCTGCATATGTACTGCGTACTGTACGTACACAGCATATCAATAATGACTATGTGAATTTCATTATATTATTGTTGTATTATTGTATTAGTGATGAAAATTCTATCAGCGATGCAAAGATTTAAAAGTAAAATGTGAGATGAAGATTTTTTTTCTGTGCAGTGCTAACCTGCTTAACTAAACAGCAGCACAAATGCATTAGAGCACGGATTCAGTGTTCATGAGGCATCTGTGCGCATACACATCATCTTCCAATTTTGAGCATGATTAATGTGACAATTGCGATCTGGTTCCTGTTTTTATTTGGAAGACTACAGCATCTTGGCTCAGCTCTGCATAAAAGATCCCCAGTTTCAGATTGGCAAGTTGCACATCACAGACACAGCAGCGGAAGTTACAGCGAAACACTATAAAGCCATGAAATATGTGCCACACTGTAGCAAAGCAAGGCTTCTGTCACACCAACAAAGTAAACGTTCTTCCCCCTTTTTCACTATTTGTCAAAAAGTAATCTTAAAAAGCTGCAGACTGTCATCTAGTTCTTATTGCAAGCTGAAATATAGTCTTTAAAAGTACAACCGTATTATTATTCATGACTGACATCAAATCACATTTCACCTACATTTAAATGTTGAGTGAAGAAAAGTGGTGGGTTGTGAATAATATCTCAAACAGTTGAAGTTCTGATTATCTTGCTGCACACCCAAAGAATAATGAGACCCACCAGCCCACACAAACAAGACAGAGAAATACTACTAATGTGTTTCATGCGCTTTCAACATAGTTTAATGAAAACTTAGGCTGTTAAACATAATGTTTTACAGTCTGGCTTGTAGCCAATAATACTTTAAGACCTCCTGATATATTGTACTGAATCTTAAGGATAAACTTCAATCACTCATTCAATAACATCAGCATACGAACACATGCTCCTGGGGAAACGTTCGTGGAGCTTATACCGCTATCCTTTTAAATGCAGAAAAACAAAAAACAAAAAAGCTGTCTTGGGTCTTTAAATGGTGATTTACTGTGTTATATGGCACATAAGAATAGAAAAGAGCCCAAAGGGCATGGAGAAGGCAGCAACAATGGTTATTATCTCAGTACATTTGACAATGACATATAGAGACAATCCTAGACGGAATGTGTTTAAGCACTTTTCTGGTTGTTTCCCCCGCTTTTGTAGTTCTACTTGACAAAGAACTGGTGTTAGAAATTTCTTCTGATGCTGGCACAACTCCAGTGGGAAGAAGCAATGAGGTGTGGCTGAGGTGTATGAGAATATTTCTTAATGTAAACAAAGGCATTCACAACCACTGAGTCACATCTGTCTCTGTCTGCAGATCTGCCTCAGTGTCTTTTTTTCCACGCACAGCCCCAAAAATATTCACCGACACGCACGCTCACACAAATTCATCTCATTCTCTATCCCATCATCCCAATTCACGCTTCCTTTCAGTTGTTTAATCACGGCAGAGGATTGTGGGACACAGCACTGATAGAAAAAAAAAAACCAGAACAGAAAGCAGAACAAATACTGACTGGGCAGTAGTTGATTCCAGTCTCAGCAGTCCCAACCTCAGCAGACACGACCTTGAGGTGGTGTCATAGTGAGATCCAGAAGGCTGTCTGCCTGCCTGGTTCAGCCAGGGTCCCTCTATCACACACACACACACACACACACACACACACACACACACACACACACACACACACACACAGCCCGCACTTGTTTGTTTTTCAATTTCTCTCTCTTAACTCAGATGTCTACAGCTTTCTCTAATCCGATCATCCCTTACACTGGCTCTCCTTCCCCCTCCCTCTGTTACACACACTCAAACTCACACACACACACACACACACGCCAAACTAATCTCATCAATTGTAACACCTAGCGGAAATGAGTCCCTCCCTGCCATTACCAGCTGTCACATGTACCTGAACCTATTACATGTATACGTTTCTTGATTATAAATGAACGTTTTTTTCACTTCTCAGTCTGTTGTTAGTTGACTTCAGTAAAAGCGTTTATATTTTCTGCTTTCTGTACCTGGAACCTGTTTAAAGAAGATCATCTGTTGAGTTATCCAGTTAGTTTTGCTCAGTAAGACCCGGAACCTCCTCAAGTCTGGAACATGAGCTGACATATAAAGTTGTCGTAGTTTTAGCTGGGAGACAGATTGAGATGTTGTAACTCAATAAACCTGCTTCTTGAAAGAGGCCTGTCATCTGGTAGGTGTATCATGAGAACTGAATACTATATGCAGAAATGAGTCCCATTCAGTTAGGGAATGCCGAGCACATATGCCAAAAAAATGCCTCTCTTTTGCATACTTACTGTGCGGCCCACTACACATGCAAATTTGTGATCGTACTCGAAAAAACAGCACTTGCAGTATAGGCTCCAGGGAAAGAGCTATTAGAAATATTAAACTTTCATGTTTTAAAAAGCCACAAAACAAAGAGAATTGATTTTTCCTTGTTTGTTCTTTTATAGTGGTGGTTTATTGGAAAAATGCTTTTTGGTCTGCAAGGGATTTTGCTGCAGTACCACAGTAGGCCACAGCAAAAAACTGGTATTTATGGCACATTTGCTGCACTGCATCAATTCTAAATGAGTTCTGTGGCAATTCTGCATATCAAAGTCTGTTTACAGGTCCTGGGGAGTTCAACTGCACGTGTTTAAAAGCCCTTTGTGACTCCAGAGCGAGTTGAACAAAGCCAATAAGTTGCCTCAACCTGATGCCACTTAAGTCAGCATAGATTGGTGCAGATGACTATAGATTCAAAAATGAAAAACAAACTGTGCAGCGTGGAGTAAAGCGAAGTGACCAGACCTCTTCAGCCTGCTCCTCATCACTGCTGAAGCCGCTCAAAGCTATATTACTCGCTACTAAATAAATCCAAACATCCATCAGAATTGTGGATATAGAGGAGTTTCTTTATGGCTGATGTAGGTGCCCGGCTGTGACAAGGAAGAAGACTGTGTGGAATTGACATAGCTACTGCATTTCTGATTCCGCTGCATCAATTTTGATCCTTTTCATTTATTCTGAGTATGACTGTGTTGTGCTATGCTGCTTTACTGCTGCTGTACATCTGCAGGAGTTTAGTAGACATGAAGAATTTGCTGTTTTCTGAAGCAACAAAGAAATGAGTTCCACCACCAGAAATTGGCAAGAACTTTGTTGGCAGAAAGTCAAGATATGTACAGCGGACATAACAATACATAATACTACCGTCCACATTAATGCTAAAATATACGTTGTTTCCATAGTTCACAGGTGTAACCACCATCCTACAGCAGCTGTTTGTTGGTATCTGTGAACGTATAGATTTTTCTTTCTAAATTTCAGCTTGAGCTTTGATAATTGTTTGTGTGTAACTTATTGTTTACGAGCAGCACTTCTAGAGCATCCTACGCACACTATGCTTTTAATTTACACATTCTTTATATATTCAGAGCTTTCTCAGTGGTACACACTACACTGCAAAAAGGGATACTGATTTTGGAACAATGTTTGCGTCGACTACATGCTATACATTTTGGTATACATCCATAATGATGATGTTTGGTTTAATTTCATCATCTTTTCATGATCCATTCTTTGTTCCTTTATTTCCAGTGGTGCAATAGCGTGCTTGTTAACTGTCAGTTGATGATAAATGTATTTGAATGCATGTCAGATGCATGAAAACAGTATCCACTATGGCTCCGAAGAGTAAATGGGGGGAAATGTTTCATTTTACTTTACTTTAGTTATTTTCCCATTATAGATGATGCCCTGCTGGATTTGCGGAGATTTTAACAACCCAAAACAGAAAGTCAAACTGCCTAATGATGTTGCTCACTAATTAAAAACCAGAGTCCTTGCAAATATGAAAAACTGCCTGGAGCATTCATGAAATGCAGCATTGGTGAAATGTTAACAATGGGTCTAAAATGAATAACTAAGCTGCGTAGCATGTAGGAGTAACCTGACAAAAAGTTACACGGATTAAAAGGTCATCTATTGCCTCGACTTCAGTGAAGTAGAAGCAGGTGCGCTGAAGAAGAGTCTGAGCAGAGCGAGAAAGGGATTAACCCTCTCCTCCAGGACAGCAGGATAATGTCTGCATGTGTGTGTGGAATGGCATATCAGTATTCCTCTCACTTCCTCTGTTCATGTGGGATGCAGCCGGTAGGTGAAAGGTAGTCTGGCATTTAAGCATTTGACACTATTAGTGGTGTGCTAGTGTGTGAGTGAGTGTCAGGAGTGTGCGGGTGTGCAAGCGTGGGCGAGAGGAGGATGATGATGAGGACGGGGGGAGAATAGGGTGTGTTTGTGTATGGGGGTGGGGCTGGGGGAGGGATTTCCACTGAGCCACAAAGCAGATGGTGCAGATGTGAGTGGGTGTTCTCAGTCTTAGCAAGGCCAGGTTTATCCAGCAGCTGTGTGGAAGTCCAGGGATACATCTCTATCTCGCTCAGCAGTGCTACTCTGCTGCTTACTAGTTCATTACCAGCCTCAGGCTAAACTGTGAACATTTGTATGTATACAGCACAACTGGCACTCTGCCAGGCCACTCATTGTGGTAAAGTTTAGCTTGTTGAAAGTACAGGCTTTAGAATCTGTGAGGTGTCAAAGTGATGCTTCATCATCATCTTGCATTACTCATCACACAGTGGAGGAGAGGGGTTAGGTGTAGGATGAAAAAAAGGTTTGTCAGATTGTAGCTATTTCTAAAAGAGGTGTTGAGTGTTGAGGTGTGATGCTGCTGACTGCACATAAAAACCGTGCTTTCATATCATTTCATAAACCACAGTCACACAGACAGTACAGTTATTTCAACATTATATGTCTGAGTAAATATTACAACCACTCTTCTTATGTTGTTTCAACATTCTTGATTCTATAGTGTTGGGGGTGGGGGTGGGGGGAATCACACCATTAATAAATAAACTAAACAGTTCTTAACAAATCCATTTTTTTAAATATTTCCCTGAATTAACCATCCAAGCAATCAACCATATGAAACAGTGAATCATGGCTGATCCAACAGAAACCTTCTCCCACCTCAACAGATAAACAAGATAGAGGAAATACTGTAGATGCAACGTCTGATATTCCTTCCCACAGGGTAGCCTGAGGCCAGTTTTCATCATTATTTCTGTGTTTTTCAAGTATTGTACTGCGACCTGTGCTTGACACATTGGTGGCATTGTCAGTATGCCAGGTGTGTGCCTGTAATCAGCTCTCACATTGATAGGTAACATATGAAGAAATCCTGTGCAGAGGATTCAGTCATGACGCTTACCTCACTCTGGACCACATATGATGATGTACATGTAAGCTAATGAGCATGCGGATGATGCAACACCCATTCCTGCTGACTTTTTAACACTTTTCTACTGGATGTGCACTTGATGGTGGTCTCCAGTTCCAAAAAACATAGTATACTCCCTCAAAGCAAATCTCAAAACAATAGAAAATACATCTTTGCAAGTGTTTTATGATGGAAGAAATTCATTCATTCATTGTCAGACTTCAGTACACACACACATTGTGTTTGGGTTAAAGAAATTACATGTAAACATAAAGGTTTGTGTACAATAAAACTCCACAGGGTACATTACATTTGAAACCTAAATTATTTCATCATTTAAAGACCAAATAAGGAAACTAAATTATTAATCATCTCTTTATTATATATTCCTTTAAAGTTCCTGATGCATTATTTAATTGAAAATGTAATAAAAATTAGCCATTTCATTAACCATTTAATAACTGACTATAGATAAGTCCACAATTATTCTGTCGTGATTCTCCACGTTTTCTGTCATAGCTCAGATAATAAAAATAATAAAAGTAGCTCAACTCCACTAAACAACAGTTCATTAAAACACGATGCAGGGTTGGACAAAGGGCAACCCTGCATGGCTGAAAGAAAATGCTGGCAGGAACAGACAGACAGACAAAAGGGAGAAGGTAAAAGGCAAAGTTCAAAAACTTGCAGGAGGTTGAAAAGGTTGAAAACACGTAGGCAAATTAGCGAATATAAAAAAGTCAATATTAAAAGCTACTATGGTTATGACACAAATAAAGAATCTAGCAGAACGCAGTTTTAAGTGCTACACTTTATACAGGGAGTTATGAGGGAATGAGGAACAAGTGAGATGATGGGTGTGGGGGAAAAATGTTTACTATAACTATATAGTAATTATATTACTATAATAGTAATTATATTACTATAATTACTATAAAGGTGGGAATAGCTGAGGTAACTGCTAGGTAGGTGGGGGTAGCTGCATCTGAAAAAAATAATCTTTGACAGGTTGTACCTGTACATCACAACTAGACAAACTAAATAAATCATTCCATCCATCCATTCCAACCCTTTTTCCTGTTAAGGGTCACAGGGGTAACCCAGAAATGCTGTCACATAGATCTGGCCCACATTTGACACTTTCAGCTATTGGACTGAAGACAATTTGCCAGATCTGGAAAACAAGTGGGCCACAACATGACCATGAACAAACCAAAAAAACCAACTGTGCCACCTTTGAAGAAGGCTAACGGTGCTGCATCATTGCCTGAAGTGGCCCACATCCAGTCGCAACCAGGGAATCTACATGCACAGTTAAGTCATGTTCAGTGATGTAAAGTTTTAATTAGAGATGAGTCAGCTGCCTAAGTAGGACAAATATCCAACAAAAACATGGCAGAAAGAGGTAACTTTCTTGTGTTTGTTAGCTTGATGGCTCTTAGGTGGAGTTTTTCCTTCAAAAACCACAACAGAGCCTGCACAATGAGTTTTGAAAGTTAGAATTGTAAAAAGTAACTGAGTTTTCAGAACTGATCAACAATCTAACCCATAACTGCAAATAAATTGTTCATTTCTTTTGCTGTAGGGCAGGGAATATTCCACTGTCTCTTAATGATCCAGTATAAAGTGATCAAATTGCTCGATATTATAGCCACATTACCACATGTTAACCAAACTGATTAACCCACTAAATTGCATTTTACCACCATCTGATATGCATCAATGTGTCAGATTACATTTGGCCACTGCAGCATTATTTCCCCGCTCTATCAAAATGTCACCCTGTGGTCATTCCTCGCTTTCCTTCCTTTCATCATCTTGGTATCATTATAATTATCATCCTCCTTCCTCAATTTTTTTCTGTATTTTTCATCTCTTTAGATCTTCCCTTCCTTCCCCTGAAACCCTCAGCTTCTAACTCTGTGTCTTTCCCTTCTTCCCTTCTCTTTCTCAAACTCCAACTCCAATGCCTCTCGCTCTGCCTAATGAGATTCTTTATGACATGGCAGAGGGGCTCATACGGACCAAGGGACAATGACAGATGCCTGAAAGCAGTGACTCATTCTTTCCAGATTGATTAATAGAGCCCCCTGCCCCACAGCCACCACTGGTGACCAGCCAACGATGTATCTGATTGACAAATGACATGGTGATAAAAAAAAACAGAAACACACAGGAGGAGGATTAAATGGATGACCATCAAATCGGTCCTACTAATGTAAGGAACCTCAATAGCTGACTGAGTAAATGTTTAGAAGGCATGTTAGAAAATGTAAAACAGTGTTTATTTGTATTTTCTGGTTTAAAATATCTAATTTGTATGAAACAATGATAATCCAGAAACAGTAAAAACAAGGTATGTCAGATGGTAGCTATTTATAAATGTAACTGCTGTGAAACCCTCTAGGGTGATGATATTGTCTTCTTTTTGGTCCACTTTCTAATCTGCTTTCTGTGCCTTTGTATCGCTTGTAAATAAGCAGACCAATCATCTACAGGAAATACTGTGAGAATACAGGTGAGTGTTTGTGCTTGGGGCTGTGAGGATATGATGAAGATGATAAGTCTTAATCATTCAAAAGACAAAGCAAGTAACGCAGAACACAGGATTGGTCACCATTTCAAAAATTTCTAAGCAAGAAGATCTGGTTTATTAGGAGCATCTGCTTCGCATTTTTGGATTTAGAAAGCTTGTGGAAACTAAAAAAAAGACACGAAACAAGCAATCAAGTAATAGGTGACACACTTTCCAGCAGCCATTTTATAGACCCTAAGCTCTTGGGCAACAACAGCTGTGAACAGCTGGTTGTGTTTCTAAATATATGACTTGGATCTCTTTCAAATGAACTGAGTACATGCTTCATTACTGTGCTCTTTTGACTGGGAGCTTTTCATTTCACCATTGATGCATCAAATCAATTTCTGCTTCTCCAGCTTGTTAGCTAGCTTGTATCAACATCCTGTTGCGACCACATCTGATTAGTTATCAGCAAGTTGTAAAAGCTGTTTCCTTGTTAACACTGATAGTGTGTTGATTACCAGATACAAGTTAAATGCATTATAACAACAAGCAGATGGTTTCCTTGGGGTGGAGCAAAGCAATGCGTTCAGCACGCTGCCAAAGTTTTATGTCAAAGATGGGAGCATCTGCACACAATGAAAGGAAGAAAAACTACTTCCTGATTATTTCTTCTCCTCAGCTCTCACATTCATCTAGTTCAGCCTCCGGCAACCTCCCTCATTTACCTATTCATTACATAGTCATTCAATCACCTTTTTATTGTCAGAAACTCTGCATTGACAGTGTGTCTTGTGGCTGCAACGTCTCATGTGTTCAGCATTATCCTCAACCTTTAAAGTCGCAATAAAATGTAATTTTGAGAGTCTGTCGCTATTTTTATTTGATACCTGCAGGGAGGGATTGTTGCAAGGTGTAAACCAATGGGAGAGCTGCAAGGGAAAAGGGTTATATGCGAAGGTAGGGGTGTAAAAGCAGTGAAAAAAATGTGTTATTAATTAATGGGTTACGCTGTATTTACATCTCCTGGTAGACAAAGAAGGAAGCCCCACATTTTCTGCTTTCAAGGAGGTAAAATTAACAAGATAGCATATACAGTACAATGATAGATACGTGTCATAAAAATAGTCAGTAATAATGTCTGTATCAGAGAAGCGAGTGGAGCTACTGTTCATGGTTGGTTACATCTGCACCACACCAAAGTGCTGCTATATTGAATTTACTGCTCTCGTGACTAAACCTATCAACTACTGCAGGGGTTCATTTAGCAATTTAATGTTTACACATTCAAGGGTGGAGAAAATTGATGATATGCAGATTTCAGACTTTTTTTTTTTTTGATTGTTTTTAACGCATTTGTTTCGTTTAGAAAGGCAAATCCTTTCACACTCCCAAATCTCTTTCGTGCAATCTCTCTGATGAATAATTAGGCAGTAATTGTAAAAGATAAACATTTCTGCCCAAATTGAATACATTTCCAGCCCACTTTATTAAATGAATGCAACATCAAATTAACCAAATCCATGCTTATGTGCAATAAAACGTCACAGCACATTTGCAGGCAGTTAACACTTTTAAATTATGCTCAAAGGCTCATCATATCTATGTCAATAGAAGCAGGTGGTGGCTTCTCAGCTTGTAATGAACTTTCAATCTATATGGATGACTGCAAGCTACATATTAGTCATGTGCAGCCAAGCTAGTCTCTTCAAAATGCCACTGCAGGGAAACTGACATGCTAACAAGCATATCCTGCCTATGCTGAACTGTACGTATAACATTATCACATGTAATTACCCCGGCTGCATGAGAGCAGCCGAAAACAGGGATTTCATGGGCACCAAGCCCGCCAAGAGAGTGGACAGCTTGCCAGGGATGAACAATGAAGATGCAAAGGGTCCATCTGTTGAGAGCATAAGTTGGAATTTTTAATTTATCAGGCTCAAAGTAAATTATAAGTTTCTTCTTGGTTTCTGGCATCACGATCCTCATTAATTACACGGACAGAAGCTTTCCACATATAGAAGTGTGTGACACTAAGATTAGTGCCAAATGCAGAATTATTATTATTTTTTTTTTTACCATTGATATTTCTATCATATATCTTGAGCATAACACATATCAATACTGGATGTGAGGATGGCTGAGCAGTTCGAGCAGCTCGGACATCGATCAGTATGGAAATGCATTTCCTTTCTTGCAGATAGCGTTTCCATGATGGGCTAGTGTTCACGTGTCTTCATGTGTGTGAAGAGCTGAGAGATGATTAATGGCGATTATATTATTTCAGGCTGCCAAATTGTTCCCACTAGCTCCTAAGCAGGCAGAGGTCAGTGCAATTTAACCTCTGTTCATTCACTTCCTCTCTGGAGCGAACCCGTCCTCTGTGAGACTGATTATGGTAAGAAACATGCATAAATCACACTTTGTCAATTGTTGGGCCAATTCATTATATTTTGCGCCCCACTTGGCTTAGCAATTACATTGATTCACAAAGGCAAGTACAATGCACAATGGGTTTGTTTTACCCTGAATATTGTTTGTGCAGGTGCCAATTACTCTACCTGGTAATCTTAACACTTTCTCTGGTAAGTGCAGAGTGTGTAAATGTGTGTCTGTCTCTCAAATCCTAGTACTTACATATATGGATGAGCTTTGTGCGCTTCTATTTGTGTGTTTCCAGTCAGTGCTTTGCAGTCGAACGTCACAACACGCCTCTGCACTTCCCTCCTCCACATACCCCACCTCCTCAGGAGAGGACCAACGATAGCAGAGATTCCACATTGAGCCAATTAAGCTGATGGGTAGCTGCTGCGCTGGCATGAGCATATGTTTACAATCTCATTATAAACACACTTCTTGTCCTGATAGGGGCTGCCTCATCATTATTCCGCGCCGAGAGTAATTCCCAGGTCCTTAATTTGGCAACGCACTGAAAACAGCTAGCCCGCCAGGAGTGGAAAGGTAAATTGAGATTGTCTGTACCTGTGACTCAGAGGTGGTGGTAGTAGGGCATGATTCTGGTGATGGGGAAGGCAGAGGGGGCTTAAAATACTGCAGCATGGTGAGGGATGCTCATTGAGCACCCATTGCTAATTAAATTGCTTCAAGGTGTGAAATGTGGGGGTTTCCTTTGCAGCAAGGTGATGCCACAGCTCCCAATGCCATAGGTATGAGTATATCAAGGTGGGAAGTACCACAGCCCTATCCACTTCTCTACTATGTGCATACTTGGTCTTCTAGAAATTGCTTTGGGATTAGTAAAGTTTTTTGAATCTGAAATCTTGAATCAAATCAAGGCTAAAGGCACATTTCTATTGTCCTTCGAGCTTCCTTGCACAAGTGGAATGATCTGAGGATATGGAACATGGGGCAGAATATCCTGCAATAGCGGTTTGTCAAGCTTCTGTGGATGTTTTATCTCTTCCTTGACTTAAAAATATGTCAACACTAGATTTCACTATACATTAAATCAAGATGGCCGCTGCTCCAAACGCTTGTAAAGGTTCAAAAAACAAACTGTATTTCAAGGTTACAAAGAGTGAGTGTAGATCTGTAGTCTTATCAAGTGATAGATTTGCAATGAAGGATTCACTATCTAACAGTAGCAAAAGGGTTTGGAAACAGCATTAAGAGTTATTACCTCTGGTCATAAAATAAAAAATATTAAAAATGAATGCCCTGTGTCTCCCTTTGTCTTTATCTACATTAACTAGGTGGCCCTGGGTTGAGTGCTAATTGAATTGAACCTGCTGGGTACAGTACTCTACAGTAATTTGCGTGCAGAAAGCCGAGAGAGTCATTTGCACCTGCTACAGGCCTCTTACCTGTATGGACAACTTACAGTGGGGATGTTTCTGTGAACGAAGCCTGGCTATAACTGGTGCTTTTATGCTTTGGTGCACAGCAAACACGTAGGCCTGTGCACACACACACACGCACACACACACAGTGATGGCAAAAAAGGATGCACACGATGCAACAGGTGAACAAAATTTCACGCAGTGAAGATGGTGGCTGGTTAACAGTGCGATAGGAGCATGTGTATATAAAAAAATACATATATAAATAATGCATACATGTACAGGCGCAGAGAAAAGAAAAATACAGAAGAAGTCTTGCAAATTAACAATACAGTGTGCACAGTTGTGGGTAAGCAAGATAGAGAGACATGGGAGAATTTGACAGCTAACAGGGTTAATAAAGATCAAATATAGAATGACTCATGAATATTCATGAGTATGCAGCACACTGGAATCCTGTGAAGCATGAACATCACCTCCAGAAGCAGAATACATCACTGTAAATACATTCACATGATTTATGCATATGCTGGGAGAGATTGGCTTTTTGTTGCAGCAATAAGAGGAGAGACAAACTTAAAACACTTGGAAGTAAAAATAAAGGCAAAAAAAATAAAAAAATACTGGGAAGGTAGAAGGTAAAAATTTCACCTATACAATATAAATGCTTTACAATTTACCTAAAATTGATCTATGTCTGGTGCTGCAACAGTCAGTCATCCCACCCTGGAGTGGTTTAATGCTGATATGTCAGAGAGTTTAATCTTGACACTTTACTCAAACCCATTTCTTTGAAGTGGGGGGCATATGAGTGAAGTGGAACTGGACCAAATTTCACCCAAAACTCCACAAAGGTTTCAGTGGCACCCGACAGCAGGCATGCACACTGTCACCTTGATATACCTCAATACACCGTGAAAACCAGCCAATGGCGGTTCATGTGCAGTCATTCCCTTCCGAGCATCAGCAGTCAGCTAGCCATCCGGTTACTAAGTGGAAATGAATCTCCATCAATAATGATTAGTCAGTGCCAAACACTCTGTCTCAACCCTTCTCTCTTGGCTGTATGGATATAAATGGTTGTTTCTTCTCCACCAGTATACAACATAATTAATTCAAGTGAACTGTTCAATAGAGAAAAGAAACTTTAGCATTAGTCTCTTCCATTGGAGACTTGGGTAGTAGTTTAGGCGCATAACATGATCATTTATTAAGTGTGTGTAGTTTCCAGACTGAAGATAGCATGAAATCACTTGTAGCTGTTCCTCATGGTTTGCATGTAAAATGCGGTTTTATTTTCCAACACGTATATGTCACGTGGGCTAGCCAAAATGTATAGATCTTCGGAGAATGCAACTGTTGTTTCTGGCCAGTTTTTTGTCAAAAATAAATCTCACCTTCGCTGACCTTTAAATGAATTCCATATAGAGTTGCTTGCAGGCAACACCAGCAGCAGCTGAGCAAGTGCATACATGCCTCTAAGGGGACAGCCAAAAACACACCTGTATTCTAAACTCACTTACTGTGACTGGAAGACAATTGGGTCTCCCTACCAACTGAGGTAGGTATACAGTATACCAGTGTACTATGGATGCACACAGATTTAGTCCATACATTGAAAACAACAAAGAATGCATAGCTTCAAATAAGCTGTTTGAGTTAAGCTGGGGAAAGCTAGTGAGGCAATTTTCAAGCCAATAGCCCTGTCAAACCATATTAAGCATCTGATTGCCACTTTCATTTTTTTTCCATTTGCCACAGATATGGTACAGAACTACTTTTTTCATCCACTTAAGTTTGTACAAATCTTATTTATGTTGTGCCATGTTATACATATGCATATACAGTCTAGGATTCAGCTGGAAGGGAAACCAATTTCCCCACTGCACCGTAACTAAAAGCATTTGGAGAAAATAGAAAATGGATTGCATTAACGTGCAGGGCACACTGCGTGGCAGAATGGATATTGAATCAGTCCTGTGGTCCCCCACGAGTACAGAGAGGAAAAAATGAAAGCAGTCAAGTAGTAAGTATAATGGAACCCATGAGAGCTACCTCAAAAGCCCACATCGGTAACCCCCACGCCTGTCCAACAACACAACACAACGGTCAGTGACGAGGAATCAGATGTGATGATCATTCCAAAGATCAGTGGTGGATTATCAGTTTTCCTGTGTCAGTCCAGCTCCATCTTTCTCTGAGTGTGTGTTTACTGAGTGCAATTTCTGATATGGTTCCCTTCTGGCGACTCGGAGGCCAGGGGTCCCTGGAGAGAGTGCATCCTTTAATTCCTCTAAACAAATAGATAGTGGGTTAGCCAAAGCGCCTCTGTGGTGGCACAAGACCAACAACACACAGCTGCCTGGCTGGCTGCAGCCAATCTACCTCCAAAACATGCTCAGGAGGATTGAGATCAGACAGAGAAACAGAAAGAGACAGAGAGAATGCATGTGACAGAACACCGAGTGCTGTGAAGGAAGAGGGAGGGAAACTGACACAGTATGTGAGGAAGGAGAGCTAGCATAGCTGGATAGAGAGAAATAAGAAAACCTGAAGGACATAGGGAAGATGATGTAAGGTGGGAATGTGTTTGTGTGAGAGAGACAGGGAGAAATTGAGCAGATATATGCCTTTGCCTGCTTCTAAAATTGAAATTCATCCAGAGGTGAATACCAGATCCATCATACTTCTATCCCACCGGGTTTAAAATAGACAGATGGAAATAAATAAACCTACTTTTCATCATATATGGGTCCAACCACATACCAGCCTTAATACCTCCATAATCATAACATTATTCCTCATAGTGCATATTTTTACTTTCCTTTTTGCATGCCAATCCATTTTCCTTCAAAAGCTGTAAAATTATGAGCCATGTAGAAGGATAAAGTGTAAATGTACTTTTGCCAAAAATACAATTTTGATACAAAATAAAACAAAATATTTAATTTTTTGGGAAAAAAAGAATGCAAGAATATAGGTCACTGAGGTCAATGTTCGAGATTGAAGATTTAAAAAACTTTATTAATCCCAGAGAGAATTTGTTTTGCCTTGTTACAGCTGTTCTCAATTCAAAGGTAGAGAAAAGAACCACAACAAGATCCACACCAAAAAAATACAATATAACATCATTAAAATAAGCTCAATAAGAACAAAAAGTCTAAAGATGGGTAAAATACAACAATAAAAGTCTGGGATGAAGTGTAGTGCAATGGAAAAAAGTGCTAACATAAATAATGATTATGATCATTGTCAGTCTCCCTCCTCTTTCCAGAGAGGGGAGAAGTTGTAAAGTTTGATGATCACTGGCAGAAAGGATCTTCTGTGGCTCTCTGTGGAGCATTTGGCATTGATCAGGCTTCGGCTGAACGTGCTCCTCTGTCCAGCCAGGACACTGTGTAGTGGGTGGGAGGGATTGTCCAGGATTAAGAGGAGTCTGAACAGCATCCTTTACTCAGCTACAACATGTAGAGAGTCCCGCTCCACACCCAGAAGAGAGCCAGACCTCGATTACTTCATCCATTCTGTTAGTGTCTGCCACCTTCATGTTGCTGCCCCAACAGACCACAGCATAGAAGATGACCATACAAAACCGTACAACCCAGCCTTCAATTACTATACAACGAGGCACTGAGCTGAGTCATTGACGGTGGTCTGCCACTTCATCATCGCTTAAACAGATGGAATCAGCATCTCTTTACATCTCACTGGGCACCAAGCTCACCGTGAAAGTTTTAATTAACCTAGATCTTTAAGTTTCTCTTAATCCTTACTGTATGTGCTCGCCGCTGGACATTACCACCCGCCAGTGTAAGTGTTTTCACATCCCCTCCTGCCAACTAAGACACACTACGTTCACCACACACACACACACACACACACACACACACGCACACACACACACACACACACACACACACACACACACACA
>JAUYWH010000027.1:19760003-19774437 GCA_034779795.1 Ctenopoma multispine | reverse complement strand
TCTCCCAAGTAACACCACTGCCATGTGTTTTTGAAGCATGCATTTGTACATTTGTATCTTTTAATGCTTTAAAAATTAATTTGTCACGGTCTCACCAACACAAAGGTTGTGCAGGTATTGGGGAAGAAGCAGGTGTGTCAGTGTTTACCTGTTCATTGTGCAAATTCAGTCAGCCTTTTTCAGAGGAAACGTTGTTTAGTCATTTAAGAGGACACTTAAGAAACCATGAAACAGTTCCATGTCCATTTAAGAACTACAGTTATACCACAAATGTTTATTCGTCTTTTAATGCCCATAAGAGTAGGACACATGGCAGTGATTTAGATTTTAGTGACAATGTTGTGTCTACAGAGAAAATGGCAGCTCCAGCTACTGCTGATTTTGATGAAGAGCGTAGTATAGATCAACCTGAAGATGTGCCGGCTCATTCTGAAGATGAGCTCTGTGAAACCAGTTTGTTAGAAGCCCAATTGCACAAAAATTTGGCCTCTTTGTTTCTCAAAATGCAGGCTATTCTCCATGTCTCTGAGAGAGCATGTCAAGATATTGTTGATCATCTGAGGGAGATATTTCTATTATCTCAGCCTCTCTTAAAAGATGCTATTGAAGACATATTGCAGAAGCATTCTGTTCCTGCTACTGAAGTTGTTGTGAATGACTTGGTAAATTCAGTTGTTGACGCTAACTTGTTTGTCAGGGCAACAGGAAAGGGCCAAGATTTATCATCCTCAAAACGAAGAAAAACATATATTGAGAGGCATTATCCTGTTGTCATGCCAGTGCAATATGTATTGGACACAGGACACACCACAGTATATGTGCCAATACTTCAGATGATTCAAGAAATTTTGAAACATACTGATGTCATTGACCTTATTGGTATCTTGATGACCTGGAAATAGCAAATCCTCTAGGGACTTCTAGAAAAATACACAAGCTCTGCTCAGTGTATTGGGCGTTTGCAGACCTTCCTCACAAATACAGATCAGCACTCCATGTAATCCAACTAGCTGCACTTTGTAAAGTGACAGATGTTCAGAAGTATGGCTATCAAAACACTCTCGGTCCCTTGTTAAAGGACCTATGTACTCTCGAAAAAGATGGTCTGTACATTGAGCCTCTTGGTTGTACTGTTCGTGGCACCATTTTCTGTGTTGTGGCTGATAATCTAGCTGCTCATTCATTAGCCGGCTTTGTCCAGTGTTTCAGTGTAGGCTATGTGTGTAGATTCTGCAAAGCAACGCACAACCAAATTCAGTCTCTTGATGTTTTCCAAGGTGAATTTAGTCCAAGGTAAAAACTCACTCATGACAGAGATGTACAAGATGTGATGCAGGGTAATCTTTCCAGTCAGTGTGGTGTTAAAGGCGACTGTATTTTGCGAAACGCTCTTCAGTATTTTCATCCAACCACTGGCTTCCCACCTGATGCCCTGCACGATCTTTTGGAGGGCATAGTGCCAGTAGAATTGGCTCTGTGTATGGATCGGATGATTAGGCTCAAATATTTCTCTCTTGATTCTTTGAACAAAAAAATCGAGTCATTTCCATATAAGGGCACAGATGCCACTGACAAACCAAAGCCCATTATCAAAACCTTTGCCACTAAGAAAAGCATTGGTGGCAACGGGCATGAAAACAACACGTTACTGAGATTATTCCCATTGATTATTGGTGATGCAGTTCCTGAGGGTGATGGTGCCTGGATAATATTGATGGATTTAAAAGAGATTGTGGAGCTTGTTTTGTGTCCAATATTTGATGAGGAGTCCATTCAATATTTGCAAAGCAAGATACTACTATTTGTTTCAGTAGGTCAGGAAGGGGGACTTCCTCAGTTCAGCAAAGTTGAAAACATCCTCATTGTTAACAACAATGTATCTTTTCTTTGCAATGATCACAAATCTTTTTACATTGAACATTTGAGATCATTTGAATTGTTTCCAGGAAATGTTGCTGTTCATAGTATAACGGAGCTTAATGACAGTTTGCCACTCTGTGCCTACAATGTCAGTGGCAAACTGTTGTTGTCACCAAAACGCTTTGTACTTCCACTTAGAAAGTGATGTTACTGTGAATTATTAATAAGGTCATGTAACCCCTTTGTTTATTTTCTTGTTTTATTCAGACAATGGCAGCACCCCCAAAGTTCATGCTAAGAGTTCTTATCGCTCTTGAGATAGCTGTGAAGTTGACCCTTACTGAGCGCCCCAATTCAGTAGAGGATCTAATCCAAATACTGCAAGAAAAATGCAGGCCAAGGCTTGACTTTGAGTTTACTCTCCACTATGAAGATCCAGATTTCGATGGGCAGCTCTGTTGTCTGGTTGCCATTGAAGATTTACCTGAAAAAGAGACACCCCCAGTGGTCAGATCTGAAGCTGACAACGTCTCATTACAAAGCTCTGACACTGAAATTCTTCCTCATGTGCCCATTAGCAACCGACAGAGAACCTGGCCAGACAGCTTCAGTGTTCCCACCTTCTCCTATGATGTGGAGCATCTTCTTTTAGATGGCAATGCTGCTTATGAACAGTCAGGGAAAACAATCACTTTGACAAGATCCTAAAAAAGTAGCATCCTGGAGAGCATGGCCTCAGCAATCATGCATTTTAAACCTTATCAAACTGAAAAAAACATAGCCATGGCAGCAGAGGCTCTTGTGACAGCTCATCCGTGTCTTAAAGAGATGAGTAGTGAAAGTGGATGGTATGGATGGAAGTGGAGCTTGCAGTATAAAATGGGGAATTTCTGTAGTAGGCTAGCCAGAGCTGGATGCCTGGAAGTTGCTGTTAATTCAGGCAGAATAAGCCACAACAATCCTGACAAAGAGCACCCACATCACAATATAAAAAAAGCCAAGCGTGCCGAGGTGAACTACCTGCCAAACTTCCCTAAAGGACAAGATGCTACCAGCCTTGAAAATGTTAGGCTCCAAATCATACAAGAAGTTGAGAGAAGTGATCAAAATCTCCTGTTGATTGACAAGCTCATGCAGATGACCTTTGCACTTCGTCGCCTAGAGATTGTCAAGGGAGATCCAATGATCGGCAAGTTCTTACAGAAATGGCCTGCTCTTCGCATTGATTCACAGGTTAAATGTTTTCTCTTTTTTAGTTATTTAAATATATTTTTCAGAAGTGTTTAACAATTTTTTTTCTTTTTACTATTTTGTAGATTTCTGCTGAGTTTCATCACATCACAAATGTCAACTTGCGAAACCAGCTTTATTCTGAACTGGACAGACTGACACCACGACTGCTGATCTTGTTGAAACAGAAAGCGGCGCGAACTGGCAAGACTTCAGAGGCTCTGCGCGGCATGCTGAATCTGTATGATAAACAGGTAAAGTGTAACTGCATGGCGTAAATAACATTACGTATTTGTTTGGCTAGGTTAAAGATGCATTAAAGATGCATCAAAGTAGGTCTGGCTCAATTTTGTTCAAATTAATCACCAAGACATTTTAATTCAGTGAATAAGTGAGTACCTGAATTTAAAATACCAACATCAATCCCAATTGCATTTGTATATATACAAATTTGTGTTAACGTATGAGGAGTTAAATTTATTTTGCAAACTGCTGGACAACTTAAAGATATTTCATAAGAGGTGAACTGAACTGAACCAGACTGAAGCGTGTAAATGCACTTGTGAAATACATTTGCCTTATTAATTTGCATCTCGTCTGTCTGCAGCAAGAACAGAATGCTGATATCAGACGTACTCTGGTCCTGCACAGTCTTCCAATTCACCTACGGGAGGAGGAGCCACAATTCTTCAAAGTTTGGAATGTAAGTACTTATTATGGATAATGTGTTCAAAAAATAGTACCAGTTAAACATTGGGTCAAAGACGCTACTATATTCACAGAATGTGTATAATATATTCAATATTTTATGCGAACATCTTTGTTTTAGGGCTGAACTATTTGAGGAAAAGATTGAGTTCCGATCGTTTCTCTAGCAGAAATTGAGATTTCAGTTAGACTCATGATTTTCTTTCTATCAATAGATGTATATTGTTATTGAATTATTGTCCACCTTACTCCAGCACATTTTTTTTTGCCAATGAATAGTGAACTGCTGGTCTTAAGTTGTAACGGCTTTGAAAGATTTTTGAATCCAGACGGTGAGTCAGATAAGTTCCAAAATCGCATCACTTCTTCTACGTGTCATTCCTGACCTTACCTGAAAATGTCATCCAGTTGCATGCTGTAATTTTTGTGTAAATTGATAACAAATACACACAAACCAATACTGCAGAAAACGTTCCTTCCCGGTTGTAATTTTTAATAAATAAGAATCTTTTTTTCCTTTTAACTATTAAATCTGTGTCTATAATGCAAAACTGTTTTTGTCCTTTGCAAATTCAAGAATCACCAGAGCCAGACACATCAGCAACACCTCTGTTGGTATTCTGACCATTGTCAACGAGAACAGTACGAGCCCAATGCACTTCAGTCCGGTCAGTGCAGCAGTTGTAGTGGAAGATGAGCTTGTGGTACGCGACATTCCCAAGTGGGCTGATGCATTTGTCTTGTTGTTTGGATTGCTTTATGTCTTGCATCTAGACTATCCAAAAAACCTGGTTCATACATTCACATTCGTCCAGAAACTACTGATGGGCCTTGAGGATGGTAAACAGTTGAAACCGTGTCTTCTTCGCCTAAAAAACGATCTTTTACTGCCAGAGTAGCATGTTCAGGTGCTGGCACTAGACTGTTGGCAAATGTCAAACTGTTCCAATGAAGATGATGCCTCGCATGAGTTTTACTACACTGTTGTAGTGTAAGTTTCATACAAAGTTCTGTAGGTTTTAGGACATCTGCTGCTAACTGTTCCCCATAGCCTGAGACAAATATGCCCATAGCTGTTTTTTATGGTGGTTATTCTATTTAATATTGTCTTATAATGAAAATGTGTAAGGAAATGCTCATTTAATATTTGTTTGTGTTTTAAATGTTTCCTAAATTCTATTTGGAAAGGTTTTAAAAGGGAACAACTGGAGAAAAAAAATGATGAACAATATCTTTGGTTATACAAATACTATTTATGTAAAAGTTTAAGGGATAAGCTAAAGAATATTGAGACTATTGAAGCACTATTTTCTTTTAAAAATTTCAGTTCTCACAGTGTATCATATTGTACAAGTTGTACAATAAGCATTAAAAACATGCTTAAATGCAGAAGCATGTAAAGTTTTTTGCAGGTGGTAATAAATAAACTTGCAATAGCAATTCTGTCTGTTTTTTCTTTTAAGAAAGACCCTGTTAATTGAAGGGTTCTTAAACTTAGCTTAGGGTTCAATAGGTCAATTTTGAGTTTAAATAAGTTATAATATTTAAGTTAGTAAAGCAATGTAATAAAGTTGAAATAAAATAAAATATTCAAGTTTAGTGAGCTTAAAATTTGTAAGTTACCAAGTTACCAAGTTATGGGTTGGAGGTAGTTAGGTAGTTCACTGAACTTATTCGGGTTTACAGTGTAATAATAACCACAAGTGAATTTAATTGTTCATTAAACAGACATTTTGGCTATAAAAGGACATTACTTAACAGAGAAACCCCTTACTTATCAAAGTCTGTGTACTCATTTATGCTGGGCACTGTATATGACACAAATTCTGCACCAGTGATGCAGAATAGTCATCCGTGTCATGATGTATGTATGTCATGATGTATGATACTTTGTAATCCAACTTTTGTAAATCACATTTTAATTACTTTCAATCAATTCCAATGTTTGTTGCAAATAAAAAGCTGGCATTTGGAAAAAAATTTAACAATTTACACAATTCTTTGTTCTGGCTTTTGTGGTGACTTAAGAACCAGCAAAGAACAAAGCCTTTGTTTCTCTTTGAAAACTGCTTTATCCATTCGCATACACCAAACCCATTTATGCAAAAAAATAAAATAAATAAACAGGTGGTAATTCAATCATTGGGGACATGACTAGACTAGATGAGACTAGCCTGCAGCAGTTTGACCCGTGGCTACAGCAGTATTTGATTGCTGTTGTTAATGTTCCTGCATCATCTGCTTTCCTGTCTATCTTCCACCCCATTGGCAGTAATTATACTGTGCAGCCACTTACATTTGTGTAGAATTCTAGGTACTAAGACTTTTTTACCATCAGCTTTAATATGAAGGTGTTCCACTTTCTCTGTGATTCAGCCACCATGTGATTGTGATTGAGTGCTCGGCTTGGACAAAGAGCCCAGGCAGGTATGTTAATGTAAGGACTTAATGACTGAGCAGTGGTACTTCATGAGACTCTTTTTGGTCAAAATGCATACGCATTCATTTGTCTTTTCGTTCCATCTTGGAGTGTTCAAAAATCATTATGCAGATGACACAATCCTTTATAACAGTGACAGAACAGCACACTATCACTTTTCATTTTCTTATAAGTAATTACACAGATGACTCACAGATGACTCAAATTGACCATGGAACAGCATGACTGTATATAATTTTCTTTCAAACTGCAGTCTAATTACTTTATCAATAAATATGTTAATCCTTCCAGATAAAATCAGCCTAATGCTATTAGTTGTTCAAGTTGAATCTACATGGGCTCAACAAATTTGCTACACTTGAGAACAATAGGCTGAGGATGGTTTAATTAATTTACTTAATGGATACAGCAAAGCGCACTTGTACGACAACCACTGGGGTCAGAACAGATAATGCCTCTGCTGCAGAAAAAAGCAGACAAGGCAAAAAACACATCCACCACGACAGCCTTATTTACCACCTAATGGGTCATCACATCTCCTCGCTGTCAGTTTTACTAGGAGGTATCTAAACTACATTAAAATCTTTAGTTCTATTGGTGACAAGTACTCAACGTGGAGAATTAACCATTCAGCAAATTAGGCCACAGTACAACTTCTAATGGGTTAAAATGGGAGCAAAAATAGAAGAAACATCTTGTAACAAGATACAAACAAGCCAATAATCCACTTTCAACAAGATGAGTGATCATGGCCTTTTGTCAGTGCGTTAAAGCTGCACAATCAATGGTGGTGATTCAGCCCCCTGTGAGCTCCAGATCCCCGTGTGCAGCAGCAGTTTGGATCTTCATTTATCAAGCACATCTTGCACAAGACAGCGCCTGTGCCTGCTGATCAAAAGTAGTGGCAGAGAGGTTGGGAGGAGTTTAGGGAAGGCAGGAAGATGAAGGTGGTGCAGACAGAACAGGAAAGACAAAAACGCCAAGAAGGAGGAGGGAAACACGAGGTATGGGGATTCGAAGGGAGGTGAAGGCTCTATACTCGTCCACTGCCGGCTGTCTGCTAAATGCCATCTCTGTGTTTTACAGATGAGACTGTAGCTGTTGGCATTTTGAATGCACCTCCTACACTTTATCCTCTTCTCCTACTTGCTTACTTATTCTGTACACCTCACATTTTCTTACACAGGCTGCACTGAAAATGGTCCAAAATTTGACATTATCTAAAACAGGCAAAAGTTTTAGAAAAACTAATAAAGTAATAATACTGTTGGAAATCAGAGCTGTGGAAGTAAAAAGATGCACAACTACACCTCATGTAGCTCTTGGCTGTAGGATTGTGCCTATATTATAGTGCAAAACATCATTGTTGAACACCCTCCCGCAGCTTATATTGTTATGCTGTACATACGTACGATGGAAATCCCAACGCAACCTAGCAGATCTATATAGTTCTCATATTGGTGGAAACGAAGAAAAAAATCCTCACTGTGACTCATAGGCATAATTTTAATTAGTTTGTTGTAGCTATTGATCTGTGATCTGATCCTGTGGGTAGCTGCAATTATTTGTTACAATTTTGTAGCAATTGCATAAATGTAAAATCATAAAACTGTATGGGATTTTATAAACTCTCTAAGCAAGGCTCTTCAAATACCCTGGTTCTTTAAGATACTGAAGATTCGTTCGTTCAACGTTTTTCCTGGGATAACCACCAGTCTAATTTCAGATTTGTACCATGGAGATGTACTGAAACTGTGCTGACTTTATCAGCTATCACACATTTTTTTCCCTTCTTGTGCAATTTAGGTTTTAGCCTGCAGCTTCAAAAATATTTTGAACATTTGTGTCCTACTAAAATGAACACTACCTTTATAGCAATTTTCTCTGAAGGCCATGAAGCTCATGAAAAATACATTTTGAAAGTCTGCAAATATTCTTACTTTGCCTCTAAACCTCTTCACTCATAGAATAGCAAAAAATAACAATAGATGTATTATTGAGACAGGAAATGCCTGACAAAAATCGTCCTCTGGCTCCAATAATATGAATGATTGTCCCTGGAGATTTGGAAGAACTGTGAGCATACCCACGGTCGGGGCATCCTGATAAAATTACCCTGCTTGCTCTTAATTCTGCAATATTCTCTCTGCTGTTATTGTCCGGGTATGAGAATGTAGGTCAGAGGAAGGCTGTTGACGTTCTGCTGAAAAGAAGATTTAGATTTACACTGCCGCCCAGTCTGTCACAGTTCCTGACTCACTGAATGGATGTGAGTTCACACCCATTCTCAAAGGTAAAAAGCCTGAAATTTCATTCCTCCTCTTTTCAGCTTTATGTTTGCCCTGTAAGAACAAACACAGGTTAGCTCCTAGCTTCAGCGGTATTATTGCATTTGCACTAATAAGACAGGTACAATACAATTTTCCCCACGATTAACTGCAAAGGAAATGTAACATCAGCATGTCACCCTACTTTGTTTCTCTGACCTGTTGGTGTGAGCCAAACACTGATGTGTGGCACATCTGCAGTGGCTGGGAGTCAACTAACCTACATGAAGATGCAGACTGTGGAGATGGAACCATGTTGTGACAGTGAGGTAGAAAGGATGCTGAATAGCAACTACATATTGTGACTGATCAGGAAAATTGTTACATTTGCAGTATCAGTATCATTTTTTATTAATCTGATAAACTGATTTAATTGTATTGTAATATATTGTAAAATATTGATTGAAGATTGATTGAAGATGCTAACCTGACAAAAAAATGCCACAAAAAGAGGCATATTAAAATTCATCAAATTCAGCTATTCTGTTAGTCTGGTTCCAGACCAGCCCATATCTCAGACTTTTTCTTAGCAATTCAGTGAAATGGCCATTCAGTCTGAATATCAGGCTACTATCCCATTTCTGCAGCAGCAAAAATGTCAATGGCTAATTACTAATGGCTGCCTTACTATGGCTCCCAAGGTCCCAGCTAATTGGCTATTTAGACCCAGGAAATGCCATTGCCTCAAGGCCAGTCACCCCTAGATACCTGGGAATGAGCAACTGGGCTTTCACGAGTAGTAGACAGAGGGATTAATCAGTCAAGTGCAAGCAGAAAAGGAGGTAATGGGTCTGAAGACCCTGTGCAACATATTTAGGTTAGATCACGAACCTAGTGTCCCATGTAAAATTGAGCCTGCTTTTACAGTAGTTTATATGTTGCTATGACAAACAAACAGTCCCCAGTCACAATCCAAATTGCATTACTCTTACATTTGACAGACAAGCGTTTCAAGGACAAAAAACTAACTGTAACATAATTTTTGACAGTGAGATGCATGTGATGACTTCCTGCTCTATGACAGGGATTATGGGTCACTATCTGACAAATAGTGAAGCACTGGCAGGCAGATTCAGCAATCAGCTGTGTTGAAATGAGCAAAACACGATTCTTAAAGCCAGGCTTGAGCTGGATTTTCAGTATTTCTTTGCTGTATTAAAGAGAACAGTAAAGGTCTGTTATGTTATTGATTATTCCTTTATTTGTTCTCGAAAGAAAAAATCCAAAAGGACAATTTTACAACATCTGCCTGATGATGCTGAAGTATCTTTTTATAATCCCAAATTCATGGCAGATATAACTGAGCTCAGAGATATTCAAGCTAAATTTGGATGTATATTTGTAGAGAAACTTTTCCGAATAAATTAGGACACTGACATCTCATTTTACATTGCTTTATAAATATGTAGAACTTTGTGTGTCTTTGTGTGTACCAAGACATAAATCAAGTCTAATTAAGTAAACTTAAGCTTGATATACAGTACAGGCGAAAAGTTTGGACACACCTTCTCATTCAATATGTTTTGGGGTGAGCTGGACCGCAGAGTGAAGGAAAAGGGGCCAACAAGTGCTAAACACCTCTGGGAACTCCTTCAAGACTGTTGGAAAACCATTTCAGGTGACTACCTCTTGAAGCTCATCGAGAGAATGCCAAGAGTATGCAAAGCAGTAATCAGAGCAAAGGGTCGTTATTTAGAAGAAACTATAATATAAAAGATGTTTTCAGTTATGTCACCTTTTTTTGTTAAGTACATAACTCCACATGTGTTCATTTATAGTTTTGATGCCTTTAGTGAGAATCTATCAATGTAAATGTTCATGAAAATAAAGAAAACAACATTGAATGAATTGACCAAACTTTTGGCCTGTACTGTATACTTCTGCATGCTGTACCTACAATAATATATATACACTGCACAGTGTATATGTGCAGAGCCTATGCCAGTGAAAATATGCCCTGTTTGTGCCACTGCTGAATCCTTTCACTGTGGGATATACCTATTATAATTTAAGCCGTTATAAAATATTTAAGGTAGAAATATGTTCATGTTAGTACTACAAGACTTAAGATAACATAAGCTGTCATCAGCCAGAAGAGATGATCTTTACATAATGAAAAAAGTAATACAGGTTTAGACTAAGGCTGAAGAAACATTTCTGTGTTCTTTTCACCTTTTTGTATCCAGGGACTGTGAATGTTTCACACATGATCTTTTTCCAGCACTTTCTTCCCTCAAAACATTCACTTCAGGGAATTACTCAGTAACTCAGTAAAGCCAGAGCTGTGGACATGAAAACACTCAGATCACAAAGTACAGTGTGGCGTGCATTGGGTCTGACTTAAGCAAGGCCTTGCTGAAGTGATAAGCAAACAGTTGAGCAAAAACAAGTTATGAACAACGACCATCAGTATGCTTTGCCAATCCATACCAGCTGAATTTAAGGTAGGTCAGCTTAAATAGGACAGTGAAATATATAATAGCTAACACATTACTAAGCATAGTACTTATCACAAGCCAATAGTCAACAGAGCCCTGTTCTGTAGTACAGTCGTGTTAGATTAAAGAAGTGAGAAACATGTTTGGATTCTCCCTTAATGTTTCAGTTCAATATTAAAAACATGAAATGGAATTAAACAGGGACGTTTAATTTCTTTTTTTTCCTGATTCAAACCATCTGCTGGATGCCTTAGACCCTTTTTATGTTGCATAACCAAATAAACCAGACCAAATAATAGATTAATTATTCATTCCTCTAACCCCAAATATCTGAGAGGTGTTTTCCCCAGTGGTATGAAAGAAAAAAAATGGCAGTCAGCACTATGGGCTATTGCACCGAGGGCACTGAGCACATAGACAGTTCTATTTTCAGCCACATCCACTCTGCATTCTCCTGAGATGTAGACCAAGTTTTATCCCGGTGCAACAGAATGGCAGCCAAAAAAAGACTGCATCCCTTTTGTGAGAATGCAAAGTAAATTAAGTGACTAAAACAGCCATACAGACATATGGTGTTTATTTGCAATTGGAACAGTGACCTTTACCTGCTCACTGTGACCTCCCAAGACAACAGATTACATTCTGTTGAATAGTTAATCACACTGTTGAACAAATTCAAACTCTGGAATATGTGTGTCTGTGTAAGATGGGCTACAATGGTGTTTCACACAAACCCCTAAACTATTTGCAGTCTCAACAGAGATGCCAAATCTTTGAGGCGAACTGAACCAAAGAGAGGTCAGACTGCCGACAAAAGCAATTTCCCCTTAGAAATACACTCCACACATACAGACAAACACACACAGCATGCACAAACACGCACACTTTGATGCTTTAATAAATTCATCTATTGTAAACATTAATTTATTTGTTTGCATTGCTCTGTAGTGTTACCATTTGTCTTGTATTGATAAAAATACATATAAGTCATACTTACATCACTATGAAATTGCAATGTGTTGTTAAAAGCAGTGGCCGGCCGTGAATTTTCCACCCAGGCCTTCAGTGCGATCCTCCAAAATTTAACATAACCTCAGCATGACAGTAGGACTACAGGTTATTGTCATTTGACTTAACTACTCCATATTTACAGCCACAGTACATTTTATCAAGTGGAAAAATTGATTTCACACAAGACTCAACACCTACGACAGTTACAATACATTTACCACAGACATAAATACGATACGTAATATCTACAACATACCGCATTTATCAAGTGTAACAGGACGCTCTATCACAAATAGACGTCCCATCAACAACCAGTCACATTTACTGATGCCCAACAAGCAAACAAAATTATTATAATTATAAATAACACACTCAGGAACCAATTCAAGCCAAACTATAGCACCGACAGGCCAAAACATTTGACCAGATATGACAGTTACAGCCATCTGAATATCGTTTAAACCAGCAGAAACGGTCTAAAAACAGCAATAATAAAAAGCTGGTAAAATTTAGATAAACATCTATTAAACTCACCAAAGCTGCTTATCAACGTGCATCGTCTTGTTAAGTTTAAGTAAAACTCCGTTCACGTTACGTACTTGCTAGCCTCCGTTAGCTTAACTTCATTTAGCTTAACACTGACGCCGGTCACCATGAAAACTCATGACGTCAGCGGCCAGGCCGGCTAGAAGGCCCTGACGGGTCAAAGATCACGCCCAATACGGCAAACTTGAAACCTGATTGGTTAAAAAACATGACAATCCACAATTCACGAAAATGTCCCCATTGCAACGAACGGCCGAAGCCATCAGTCGGAGTATTGACGGCCTGAGCTTACGACAGCACAAGGGAGAAATCTGATTGGATAAAAGTTACGACCGAATTTGTCGATCAATAAAGTATCTATAATCACTTCTTGTGCTAATCTTGGTGGCAACAACTGGAATCATTTGTGACATATGACTCTGACATATGCAGACTTATTTTAATTCAGCCACATTGGAGGGTTTATGTGCATGAATGGCCTGTTTGAGGTCATGCCACAGCACCTTAATTGGATTTAAGTCCAGATTTTCACTAGACCCCTTTCAGAGGTGGACTCACTGGTGTGTTTTGGGCCATTGTCCTGCTGCATAACCAATATCATAAAGTGCGCTTGAGCTTGAGGTCACAAACTGGCAGCTGGACTTTCTCCTCCAGAATTTTTTCAAAATTCACGGTTCATATATGCACAATCAAATATGAAAAAAAAATCAGGCCTCAGTGTGACCAAACATTGCTGCGTCACTGAAAACCATGACAACGGTCTCAGTCTCTTTTATACCGCTCACCACTGTTGAGGAATTCAACTACTCCTGACTGCTTGTTAGTATAAGCAGTCAGGAGCACAGTGTAGGTTAACTGATCAACAGCAACTCCAAAAGGAGATCAGACAAAGAAAGGGGAATCAGAAAAGGAAAGTACATGTGGAGGAAAGACTTGTGTTCAGTCTTAAGTTGGGATGTTTGGCCATTTGTCGACCACGTATGTCATATGGATTGGCTTTGCCTGTTTAATCGCTTTTCCTCGTGTTTAGAAACTAAATGTTACAACCGTTGATACAAAAGGTATCAAGGAATGTCATTTCAAGGTAATTTACAATTTTATCAGGCATCTGTAAATAATATAATGTTGATAAACTTGGAGAGTTCTGACTATGAAATGTAGTGAAGGCCCATAGAAGCAGAATCAGTTATAGTCCTCATGACTGCCGGACAGGCTCAGTTGGCCTCTGGTGAAGGACCCAGCTTTGTGGGCCAAATTTAACTGGGACACAGTGACTCAACTGAACCCTCCCAAAGGCATTACCTTCAAAGGTAAATGATGATCAGAGTATGTGAATCTACAATTTCATTATAATTTAGAATATTCCAGTGCACTCTTACCATTAAAATCACAGCATAGAATTTCAATACAGTCACACTTAAATGCAATAAGAAGACCGAGTCAGAATGTAACTTTATTACCTCTTATTTTAAAAATAGATAAGAATATGGGTCAGGTTCATTATGTAAACCGCAATGTATTTGCAAATGCTTGGAGCTCCAAGCGTTTGGAAATTATGTTTGTTGTTTTTTTGTTTTGTTTTTTTGTAGACATAAACACATAACCCTTTAAGCACACACCTGGCAAGCAGTGGCTCGTTGCATTTCTATGTACATAGATTTCATACATATTATGTTTTCCCTTTAGAGGGAAGATATCTGTATTGGCTAAATGACTTTGCACTTACTGCTCACATTTTTCATTTGTCCCTTATTGTTTTTATTCAGCTAAGGAGTAAAAGGAGTAAAAGTAAATACTAGTAAATACAACTTTTATTTTAGGTAGCTGCTGGTCATGTGGTATGCCTTACTTAATAATTTAGCTAATATATGTAT
>JAUYWH010000027.1:19730525-19759903 GCA_034779795.1 Ctenopoma multispine | reverse complement strand
ACATATAAATACATAGAGGGTGCCATTTGTTTCTGAAAATTGTGATTGCCCCCTGATGCATGACTGGTAAATATGGATTGTTTGGTGTAAATGATGTGATTCTGTGTTGAAACCTATACTGCATTAACACTCAATTAAGGTCTCATCCTAACCAAATCTTAGTCCCATTGGCTTTCCCACATCCCAGACATGGATCTGCCATCTCATGCTACAGCCTGACACACAGCGTGGCGCCAGCATGAATACCACTGCTCAGTTCAGAAAGCAGGGAGACAAGAGAACTCAGCATTTCAACCGGTTGAGCAGAACCTGAGCCTTGGAATCTAGTGGTGCCTTTTGTGGGGAAGAGTGACAACAGATCGATACCTGTGATTAATTAACTTCTAATGAGTTCATCTGAGCGTTGAGAGACCCAGAAAGTTGGACACGTTCCATTGTGTCTTTCTCTCTGACCTATCCCGTCCCCCACTCTCCCTCATCTCTTCTTTTGCACTTATCGATCTGATTTAAAGGCAAATGAAGATCATCTTTTGTTTTTATTTGTGATGTCACTCCTACTTCACAGTTAAATGATAACATTTCACATTAGCAGAGCAATTAAAATAGATTATTGGTTTCCCGTCCAGGTTTGATAGCTGTCTCAGGCTGCAGCATAATGCAGGTACTTTTTGTTAACCATACATGTGTGTTAACCACACAGCACAGTGATTATTGAGTGCTATCTCACTGACCTGATTTCCTGTAGCCACTAAAGTTAGAGCTGCTGAAGTCGTGGTAAAGTCAGTGCAACGATGGTAGATGCACAGATTCCCACATGTGATTACTCCGGCAGTCATTATGATCCTTCAGAGAGTGAGAGTGAAAGCTGGGAGTGCAAAAGCAATGGAGATGAATGGTCATGTGAATAGGGAAGTGGACTGGGGAGCCAAGGTTCCCTGTGTAGCTCGGTCTGCCATTTTCTCTCTCCATTTCTCAGTTGTGACGGCAGAGTACAGAGTTATTTGTCTCGCAGTGAAATTAGTAATCGCACCGCCATCCATCATTGGCTGACCTGTTATTGATCGCCAGTGCACCCTCTCTTTTCAACTAAATTATGTTACGAAAAAAGCATAACAAATGTCTGCACACTCTGAACAGTCTACACTTGTGTCCACCTCAGCAAAAGACTCATAAAAAGAAAAAAATGCAGACTTTTTATTTGTGTAACATTGGTGAGACATGTCAAGTAATTCTATTCAAAAAGATTAGAGTTGTTGTTTTGATGGCGACAAGTATGGAATGGATATAAAGCAACAAAGACTTTATAGCGGGAGGGATTTCAGCTAGCACAGCTTGTTATACACAAGTGACACCTCAGTGACAAATGCTGTATGCTGTTCCCTTGTCCTAAACAATACACAGAGTGGAACATGCTGATACAAGCATCGACTTGTAAATGTTTCAGAGGTGAAGTACATGCCCTCTCCTGTAGAAAGATTTTGCACTTTCTGTATCTAAATATAAACTTTAAATTTCAACTACAGCTATCAAAAATGTACTGCAGTGCACCAAAATGAGGTCAAGAGCAGCTTTTTTTGTCTAGACTTTTTCCGTTACACAGTCAATAACAAAGACAGGCGCTGTGCTCTATTGCTGCTATTGAACACTGATGCCCCGTGACTACCAAAACACTGTACACAGAGGTCACTTGTCACCACATATTCACTTGTTGTCTGTTACAATGGCAGGACTACAATAGGATTTTCTACTGCAAGTTAGATTATGAGCTTAGTGGCTTGCAGTCAGTGTATGATACATAAACTGACATCATACAGACAGACTGTTAGAGGTTGGCGTGTGTGGGAAACAGCTATACCCATTACAAAATACAGAGAAAGGAAACGTCTTTGTGACAGAGAAGCACATTAAAGCAGTATCAATTACATTACAGATTTCTAATTGCAGAAAGAGAAAGTGATTGTGAGAACATATTGGTAATTGCTGATTGCAGCTTCCTAAACCTGCAAGAGGCAGATTAGAGAAAGTGAGATTTCCGTCTGGGGAAAAGTCAGGAACAAAAATAAAACCTAGTGTGCATGACACACAACCTCTGCATTAACTGTGTGTGTGTTTGTTTGTGTGTGTGTGTGTGTGTAGTGTGTGCAAAGTGACAGAATGAGATGTAAGGTTCATGTTGTAAATCCATTAGTGGCAGATCAACACCAGGGCAATGCGCTGCGGTACATGGCCCTCTACACAAAGCCTACTGTTTCGCATCTGACCAACTCACATTTTTCCATTTACAAATCCATAATCCCTAACCCCAGAAATGGGACACTTTAGTGGAATTCTCCGTTGATACTCAGTGATCACAGTACAGCAAACAGTAATCCCACAGGCTCAATGTTCTCTCAAGTATACTGTACATGTGTAAAAACAATATTCGTCACACAGTGCAACTTATAAACCCTGATGAGAAAATGGTACACACACACACACACACTACCTTTTTCCTTAGTAATCTGACTGTCTGCTCTCTAACAGTTACATAAACTTTCTCCCTTATCTCCTTTTCTGTCCTTATCTCAATCCTTCCATTCCTCTTCCCCATTCCAACCCCATATCCCTATAGATTCTTTCCCACACATTAGATAGCCTTTCAGTCATCCAGTGTTGTGTCTTTGCACTGTGGACTTTGAACTGTGGATGCCCCAGGCACCTGGCAGAGACCTGAGAGGGCCTGTGGTTTGGCCTCCGATCTATCATATCTTGCCTGCAGCCACGAAGAGACAGACACCCTCCATCCAACACAGTGTTAGATTTGCTGCACATGAACACACATCACAAGTATTGATCCCATCAACAGGCCATTGGAGACAGTGCTTCTCAAATTGCAGTCAGATTGAACATGCGTGTGGAAAAAAGATAACATGACACCATGGCAAAGAAGCGCAGTTAGGGCATTTCACAAATTTAAGGCAGCATTTAACACTGATGGAAGTGGTACAAGAGTTGATGAAACTTCTAAGGAAAGTTTTTATAGTTCCAAAGCACATAGCTGAAATATTTGAGTTGTTAAAAGTTAATGGTTTACTCTCGACTTCATTTCCTTCATCATGAGCAAAGACTTAAAAGATTTGGATTTTTTCCTTGTTCATTTTAGCTTTTCACTGGCTTAGGCCAAGAGCGTGTAAACACAGGGTCACATGGACTGACAATGGACAGTTTTGGTGATCTTTGTAAAATCATTTGGGTCACACATGAAAACAACAGATTTAAAGGAACACTTAATCACTGGTTTGAAGCTGGTTTGATATTATATTATATGTATTATATAATATTTAGGACTGGGCCCGTTAATTAATTAACTGATTATTATCAGTATTATTATTTTAATTATGATGATGATGAAAGTCCGTCGCTCCGTCGTCTGAATACACATACAGAAAAAGAATGGGTCACAGGAGGGGTGGGATGGTGACCAGTACTGGCTTTGGATTGGCATTGTCTTAATTTGCTTGATTGGTGTGAGTCTCAATCAATGAGAACATTTGAGGGTGGCCCTAAGACTGCTGCAGTGTTCTGCAACAGAAAAGACCTGGACGTACCAAACGTTTCATTTTAAATCTCTTATACATGACAGAGTTTATATGACCATAGTTATTTGTAACCACTGCAAAGTTGAATTTTTCTGACACCGGAGAACTTTGAGTCTGACATATCACTTAAATGCTATACACACTGTTGATGCAGCAAATCGGCCAAACAATGGACACCAAGACCAACACTCATCATGGTGTATGTTTCTTTTAATGACAGCAGTCAAAATAACAACTGTGCTTAAAAAACGCTTTTCAGGTGTAGGTTTGTGGCTCCGTGTCTGTGTGTGTGTATGTTCGCTATGCGCATCACAGTGGAGCTCCGCAGGGATCAAAAATATAGAGAAAAATAAACGCATGTATAGACAGAAATTACATAAAATAAATAACATGAGGTTTTTTTAGTTAGTTTATTGAAAGAACAAGGTACAGACCTGTGGTTACACACGGGTTGTTTTAGACTCTGAAACATGTCTTTCAATAATAAACAAGGTAGACGTTAATCTCCTGGCAGATAGTTTTGGTTTTGTATTTAATTTCATTAAAATAATGTTTAAGATAAGATTTACAAGAAACATTTAGCTGCTACTGTAGATAAAGAGAATACTGCTATGAAAAAACATCTTATTTGTTTTAATTATTATATTCTGCCCGTAGCGCTTAATCACAATTAATCGCTTAAAAATTATGTGATTAATCGCGATTAAAATTTGTAGCAGCACTGATAACACAATATTATGTCTATGCATTATCCTCAAGGTAGAGTTCAGCTTGTTCTTGACAAAGGAAACATATTGTAACTTTGACACATTATAGTTACAGCTGTGGAAGTGACCTTGCAACATACAAAAATTAAACAATTTTAACTTTAAGGTAAGGATGGAATAAGCAATTGACATTGTTTTGGAAAAAGGCCATTAAATTGATTTTTAAGAAGATATTTAATAAGAATTAATTGTGGAAACCAAGTTCAACATTTACTGTAACACACTCCTGACAATGAAACTGCTTTTTGAAACACTTTTGAAATTGAATCATTCCTTCCTCAAAATGCTGCTGTTGGCTGAAAACCAGCTCTCCCTGAGTGATGCTTAATTGACCACTTTACTCTCAGTTTTATTAAAATCTTCTTTTTGGCTCATCCTGAACATCCTTCCCCTTTTTCCAGAAGACGGTCTATAAATGGTTTAAAGACCTACCTACATTATTATCTGCATGTGTGATTTATTAAGCCCATCGAGACATCTGCTGAGGTCTAATGTAACAACTGGACAGTCAAGGCTGTATTTAACTCCAATATAATGGATAACTGCAAAGAACATCAGTCAGAAATGTGCTGAAAAGGAGAAGGCAATGTTCTCCAGGAGAAACAGCTCTGTCATCTCAACTTGTGTGCTACAAGATGTATGACTTTCTTCCTTTGTAGCCAATAAGGGGTATTGTTATTTAAAGTGTAATTGCAATGTGAACAGTGTTTGGTAGGTATACAAGTGTTACCTTTACATGTTGTATCCAAATCTATCATGTGTTAATTAAGAGTGCTCCAAATTTATGCATCTGTAAAGGTTGGACTGCCCTCATCACAAACTCCCCCAACTCATCTGATCATCCATTCTCGAGACAGTGCTGGGCGTTTGAACATCAACTGCCCGTAAACCATCTTGACAGGCGAATGAAGACATATTTCCATCGTCTGTCCATGTATCCCTAGTGATTGTCTGGGAGGATGAGAACATCATCAATAACATAACTTTAGAAAGTTGGTGGGTGGCTGTCGCAATGGCTACACAGACCTCCCACTGACACTTCCACTAGATACAGTGAAATTGAATCAAACTGAATCACTTTGCTCCCTGATGCTGGCGTGCACACAGTCTCCCACACAGAAAAAATGTAATATTATAATATTTGCACACACAGAAACAGTGGCTGGGAAAGCTCCATCTGCTCCACCTGCTCCTTTCACTGTCCGTGTGTTGTAAAAAAGACAAAACCCTAGAAGCACCCTCCAATTTATGAATTCATCAACAGAAGATACAAGAGTGTCCATCTGTTGCTAGTCTCCATACGTAGCCAAATGTACGTTTACCTTTTGAAGGCATCCTACGAGTCAATGCCAGCAAATTACAAAGAAACAGAAAGGCTGCAATTGCAGGCTCAAGCCATTAATTTCCCAGGAGAAAGTATGCACTCTGCTTGGAGGGCCAGAGTGACCTTTCACTGACAAGACTGGAGCAGCAGAGACAGGCACAGTGGACAAATGAGATATTAGAATACAGCAGCAAGAGAGGATGGAGGAGAATACAGACAGCTGTGTGTGTGTGTGTGTGTGTGTGTGTGTGCGTGTGTGTATGTATATATACATATATAATATGTTGATTTTGATGCCATATACATATGTGCACAAGCGGAATATGCAGAAATAATATATTTTGTTGTGTTTTCTTTTGACTTATAATGTGTTGATTTTATATATAACAACTCTTTGTTTTGAACTTCTGAATAAATCTCAGCTAGCAGGCAAATTACCTATATTTTCACTCAGAAGCATATGATTGAAAACAAAGAAACCTTAGTAGAGCACATCTCTACAAAAATCAAGTAACTATCCAAATAATTTTTTTGTTTTTTGCATCCTAGCACAAATCTAATGTCAATCAAAAAGCCACTGGGGGCATAGAGAGTGCTTAGGAGTTTTTACCGGTACAATTGAAAATAGCAGCAGATTGAGAGCGAGCTTGCATGTTTTTGTTATGTACTATTTTCTGCTTCTGCGAACACTTAAATGTAATTGTGTAGAGCAGTATTACAACTTGCCAGACAGCATGCATGCATGATGCAGATGAAACTGAGTTTAAATTGTCATCCTAGGTCTTAGTGAATTTGCCAGCATTTATTTAACAGAAATTACACCACCTCATGTTTCTGTTTAAAGAACACTTATCTGTTTACTATAATCTGGACCAAAATATGTGTTTAAACCTAATTCAGATTAACCTAATTATTATTTTTTATTATAGAAGTTGGTTTTCAGAGGAGGGAGTTTTCTTTTCCAAGTTTCCTTTTGAATTGAGACACTAGCTGAGCTGACTGTCTAATGCTCCCCAAGAAATCATGATTGTTTTGTCACGTTCCTGGTCAACTTTATTTTCAACTCAGGTTATTTACCCAGCTGTGGTATGTTGAGAATTGAGCTTTTATTTATGGGTGCATGTGAAAAACAGATAAAACAGACCACATTATGCAGAAAAGATAAAAAAGAACTCAAGGGGCTTATAAAAACTCCTCACCTCCAAATAAACAAACACACAAGTTAAAAAAAAAGTATAAAAGAATGATAATAAATAAAAATACAGCCCAAGTTGAATTGCAACTAAAGTTTGAAATAATAAAAGTAAAGGCAATCGAACCATATAAGTGAAATCCAAGCCCGTAACTGTTTCTTGGACCATGAAGCAATTTTATGACTGTGTAGCATGTGTCATTTTGATGGACAAGGTCACCCTAAACAGGATACGAGTCTATGGCAAGTTACCTTCAGTTTTTCTCATGCAGCACTCTCCTGTGAAATTTATGTGTTTTGTTTGCTTTGAGACCATACTTACCTGGCAGGGCTGAAGCTGAGAAAAGTAATAAAGGTAAGAGACAAGGAGCCATTGTGAAAGTTATAACCAATCTGTGGTGAGCTCTAGCGCTCACAAAAATATGATTTCGGTTGGACATGTCAGTTTTGTACACAGTGTCACAAGTTTGCACAGTAAAGTAGACCTATATGTTTTTCACAGAACATAGAAAACACATCAAATGTTTGCAATGAGAAAATGTACCAATTTAAGAAAACAAATAAGGACAGTTTGCTAATTTTGCAGCACATATTAAAAATGTTGGAATAGAGGCAACAAAACACTGAAAATATAGCAAAGAACAGCTGGAAGAACATTTTGCAACTAATTAGGTTAATTGGCAACAGGTCAGTAACTTGACAGAGTATAAAAAGAGAGGAAGGACCTTTCAGCTTGTTCTCGGTACTCAGTTCTAAAGCCTGAATCCCTGTTGGTATTGGGGTGTACTGCCAATGGACTTTGGTAGTTTGCACATCTAAAAAGGCACCATCAATGCAGAAAAATGCATGTGGACTTTAGAGCAGTATCATAGCAAAATACACCAAAGAAACAAAGGAGACCCAGGCCTGTTGTGCAGTTATATTCCTATATCAGACAAGACAGGGCATTCCTCTCCTAAAACTCCAGCAAATTTTCACCTGAGTTCCCAGTTGTTTACAGACTGTTATTAAATGAAAAGGGGATACTACACTGTGGTGAATTAACTTATTTTTTAAATTGTATATTTTGTCAGTTTAAGTATTTGATGTATTTTCTATGCTCTGTTGTTATGTTATGATGTTGTTATATATTGTAAAATATGAGGTTATGCAAATCATTGCACTCTGTTACATAGCATCCCAACTTTTTAGGGAATTGTTGTGATAATAATACTGTACACTACATGATTTTTGCTGGGATCTGTGAAAATAGTGAGTTTGCTAAAGACAGAAACATTCAGCATTCAGACAATCTCTGAGGTGTTAGAGAAAGGTGTTAAACCAAACTTGGATGCATAGTTTTCCTGTGTGATGAGGGAATATTACCATGTAATAACATGTTGGCAGACTTACTGCTCACTAGATTTTTCCTGAAAATCGGAGGCGATACATGACAACTTTTCTGACTTCTCTTTTTGGATCATTTCGTTAGGTCTCTAAAAATCCTTGAAATGGTATCTTAGGGGTAAAAATTTGTCTGGCTGAACTGCTTTGAACCAGGGCTTGACATAATACCATGCACAATTCCCACTGAGGCATCACTGAACGCATCACAGGTCTTTTCCCTTCTTTTGGTTTTTAGTTAGTCTTCAGTTTTGTTATGCTTTGTTTTGTTTTACTTTTTTTTTATAAATGTTTTACCCCCTTGTACCATTTTTGTTGTATGTTGTTTATGTCTTAACAGACAGGGTTGGTGGGATCCCACTGGAAGATGGAGGAAACCCTCCTGTGTACTGCTGTTGTAGATACTCTGCCGCGGGCTCCATTGCTCTCTAAAGCCTTTTCCAAAACTATAGTTTGGTCCATAGCAGTAGTGTTACCATAACACACTATTATGCAGGTCAGATAGCTGCTCAGCTTTCATCCCAGTATTTATTTGTTGTTACATGTTCTAAGTCTTAACCACTATGTTGATGAAAATATTATAACTTATGGAAAATATGCCTAAAACCTTAAAACTGGTCCCAAAATGTCTGTAGAAATGTATATTCCTCACTGGTGATTTTAATCTTAAGACACTGAGGAGCTATGACTATGACCAGAACACAGCATTTGTAATAACACTGAGAGTGTACACTGTTTTCCTTTTATGATCAAATCACAACAATGGAGGAGACTAATCAGACAAAAAAGAAGCATAACAAATAACCTCGTTGAAGGCTACATTAGAGAGTTTTCATGGACTGAAAAAACAGCAAGCTTTCAGCCAACCTGCAGTCCTGCATTAATTACTATTGTGAAGATGTGAGGATCAGTGCAGTAATCTCATAATATATATCCCCTACCCACACACAGAGAAAATCAACAGCAACCCCAGTGGTGACTAATGACTAACACCCACCACTTGGTCTAAAGAACACAGTAGCCACTTCAGTTCAATGGATATGATACACTAATGCATATTGCTGTGTTGTTTACTGGAAATATTTGACAAGCATAGACTGGGAAATATCTGAGAGGATACTTAGACCAGAAAAACTAACGCTCCATATTATAGAAGTAAATTCAGTGTCAGTGTAAAACGGTGTCAGAGTCATATGTGAAATTATGTTTTTTTAACCTTTATATTGACTTAGTTTGACAGGTTTTTGACCATACATTTACTGCCTGCAATTTCTGGTTCATTGTCTGTTTCATGGAAACAGATAAACAAACAGTGGAGTGGAGGACTGGGGCATGAACCACCAACCTTGTTGAATAATAGTATCCAACCTACTCTACTATTTGAGCTACATTCCTTTTTATAGCTTTCACATTATTAGTTCACTGGTTCACATGGTCTGTACACTGATGTGATCATAGTTCAGCCTAAATGACCATATGCTGTATATGATTTTTTGTCCATTTAGTCATTTGGCAAAAGCTTTTATCCAAAGCCACTTACTGCACGTTGTGTAAAGTGAAAGACTTCAGCGAAAGACTTTCAACACATAGACTGAACCACTGACCCTGCATTTAGCGGAGTACCCGATTAACCTCCCTTTATTTTGGCGGATATTGATGGGAATTTCTGGTGCTATATTTAGTTTTTTTTTAGTCTTCCTGTTCCCGACTTCCTTAGTCGCCTTCATATGACACGTTTTGTGATAAAGGAAGTACTGCAACCATCTCACCTTGCACTGTTATTGTACTTGTCGCACATCCGCGGGGGTTACTTCCTCTTTCTGTATGCACATTCTTTGCAGGAAAGCTACTGTATACATTTTCCGCTGTCTTTTGATTCAGTGTGTGTTTGTTCACTAAAATACACTTCAGAATACATATAGTAATAAATTTGGCATTTCTTAGGCTGAACAAACAAACATAAACATGCTGAGCGTAACAACTTTTAACTAATTGTACAAATGTTCCACCATTCTTTTGAGTGTGGAGCCCAGTCTAGTCACTCCAATAAAAAACATGCTAAACCCTTACCTTACCTTGTCACATTGCTTGGGACTGTTTGCCTCTGTCCCACACAGATTTACAATGAATGGTGGCTGTCGTCAGACCAGGGATTTGTCATTTGTGGCAAGAATGCTCCACAAGGCTTTTCTGAGATGAGCCAGTTCTGCATAGATTCAATCACAAGTGATCAGCGTACAATCCATGCCAGATTAGTTTAATGTCTCAGTTGATCCATACTTGCAATGATATATTGAGTACTTACGTAAGATAATAGTAAAGATGTTAAAATGCGGTAGTTAAAGTTAAGTTATCTGGATCTACCTGAAGGATGCAAGTGTTTCTGTGACTTCCTCTACAAATAGTAGAAATTAAACACTGCCCATCTTAAGTTCAGCTTTTTGTCACTGCCTGCACTCACCTGTTTTCTATTCAGTTCATCTCGGACCAGCCTATTGTAAGACTTTGCTGCAGAAGTTATAGAGAGCGGAGAGCATTTATGCTTTATGCATGAACAGTGTTTTTCTAGAAGAGACTATATTCCTGTTTTTATATATTTAAATTTGTCTTTATGTGATATATTCAATAGTTTTCTCTTACTATTCTCCTGGGAAGGTGCAGAGGTCATTTATGCAAAGGAAATCCTGTGAATGATTTATTTCTCTACTGCTGCTGATGGTTAGCAATGGATCGCTCAAAGACAGTACTAGGAGGTGTGGTCCTTGCGTACAACACAACACAAAACAACACAACACAACACAACACAACACAACACAACACAACACAACACAACACAACACAGCACAGCACAGCACAGCACAACACAACACAACACAACACACAGTCAGTCCTACCACAAAAATAACAAATACGTGAATACTGTAAATTTAGGCACACAAACCATTTAGTGAGGTTTAGGAGGATCAAGGTTTTTACACTTCCACAAAGATGTTTTTCATTGTCAATTAAAAGAGTGAACATGAAAATAAACATTTACTCTTTACATTTGGTGTTCACACTAATAACACTGACCATAAATAGATTCATAGTCCTAAATAAAAGACACAATACTGCCAGTTTGTTGTTTTGGTAGCTAATCACTAATCAAACTAACTGCATGTCTTTGGACAGTGGGAGGAATCCAACGTACCCAGAGAAAACGTGTGCAAACATGGAAAAAACATGCAAACTCGACACAGAAAGACAGCTGATCACATCCCATGATGCACCAGACAAATAGTGTCCAGAATGTTTTACTCTATTTATATAATAATAATAATAATAATAATAATAATAATAATAATTATAATTATAAAAATCAGGATCCAGGATCCAATTTATTGTCTTTTTTTTTTTTTCAAAATAAGCAAACAAATCATGCTGTCAAGTTTCTCTCAACTGCTCCCTTTCAGGGTCGCCACAGCAGCTCATCTGCCTCCGCATATTTGATTTGGCAAGGATTTTACACAGGATGTACATAGACTATTTAATGAAACGCAGTGTGTAAAGACTTTATTATCAGAAGGGAACAGCAGTTACTGTAAAACACAGTGTTCTCAGAAACTACAAATCAAATCAAATTAATAAGTGTATGTGGGGAAAATCCTTACACATGCACATATTACATGTTCATCCATTGTATGAAATGATTCTAAGAAGGAAATGAAATTACATCTCTCACTGTGTTCAGGAAAGAGCCTTTAATTGGGTCTGAGTGTATTGACGACTGGCTGCGTCATGACCATTCAGTACAATGGAGGTAGCGGTCAAAGGCGGGATACTCTGCCCTCCTCCTGCTTCCTAGTTTCATGTTTCTGCGCTCAAGTCATGGTTTAGTCTGTCTATCAAGAGCAATCATTCAGAAAGGGAATCCATTGAGCTTCCTTCCTGGTGAAGAGAGTCCACATGAGTGCAGGTAAGCAGGCTAAATTCACCCTGTAAGGATAGAATCCAGTCTACTGTTACTAATTGGTTCGTCCAGTTTATCCCCCAGATGTTGCACTTTTGAATTCCATCCTAAACATTTGAAAAACTGTATTTTGTAGAAGAATATGTAAATACACAGAGAATCATAATGTATTGGTGGTGTCCTTTGAAGCTGTCCCCAAACTAGGACTAATTAAAATATTTGCAATTAATTATAAGAGAAAATGCTCTAGCTAAGGAGCACAGGTAATGCCTGAACAAGCTGTTTCATTAGGTTGCAATGAAAAGAATATGATTCACCGTTAATTGAATTTCTTGTGACAAACTGTATACAAACAATCATGATGTTGCAGGCAGGATGTACCTGTGAAAAATCTTGGCATGTGTTAACATACTTTTTTCATGCTATGGGAGTAGATCACAAAGCTGAGACTAGTGTTTATCAACTAGATGGAAATGTGCCTCCTCCCTGTGTGTAGTATCACAAAGGGAAAAAAATCTGAAAGTAAACACATATGTAATTTATTTACATTTTTTAAAAAGTAAAATGATGTGCTATAGTCCATCGGTTTTTGTATTTGTGGCAGTAAAACATCACAGTGTTGTGTCATTACACATATGGGCACATGTAAGATGTGCTCTTCTTTGTTCAAATGGGGTGAATCAGGCCTGAAATAACCTGTTTCATTATCCCAGTGTAATTGCAGTCAGCAACATAGCATGATTAATCAAAGTGTTTTTCTAAACCGGGTGGAATTGCCTCTCTCTCATTTAGAGGAGCACATCCAATCATGACATCACAGGCACATCACAACAAATAAGAGGGGACGGTTTCCATCTAATGATGTTTATTGCTTGATGTGTAGGTATAGGGCCTTAATCACATTTCCTTCACTTGGTGTGAAAAGTGTTTATCCTCAAGCTCAGGCTAACACATTTGTGTTTAGCGATGCTGTAAGTGCATCATGACTGGAAAGTTATCTACAGAGGATGTTCAATTACATCCTGACAAGAAGGGAGGTTTTTCAAACTCCACTCATGTGCTTTCCTCCTTTAAGCCAATTAAGGTCTTTTGACAAAAACACTTCCATTATTCATCATAAAGCATGTCGGCCTTGTCAAGTAGGACTGCTGTCACCCTGATCTAAGTGCTGCTCAACACAAGTACAAAACATGTCAGAGACACAGATACTGGCTCTGGCTGCTGCTGGTCTGTTTCCACCAGCCTCTGCCAAGGATTTAGTCCTGTGAAGATGGCTTGCCGAGCTGATGGTAATTAAACTCCACATTTCCATTGATCTCCTTCATCTCTTCCTACATCCTCCCTGCCTCCACCCTCATTCCCATTCTCATCCTATGGAGGGTTTCTGAATAAATAATGCTGGTTTCCGAGTGAGGGTGTGTTAATTGGCCTGTCTATATGAGCCCAGAGGGCTCTTGCTGACCTTTTGCAAAGATAGCCAGTAGCCCAGGGCCAGGTACCTGCAGAGAGACAAAGTGGGAGCGGTTAGCTGTGGGATTGTGTGGAGGCATCTGCCCAGATCTTCTACA
Organism: Ctenopoma multispine; assembly: GCA_034779795.1. Lineage (NCBI taxonomy): Eukaryota > Metazoa > Chordata > Actinopteri > Anabantiformes > Anabantidae > Ctenopoma > Ctenopoma multispine. Next base: position 19,746,142 of record JAUYWH010000027.1, on the reverse strand, counting down.
CTAGTGGGATAAAATCAGGACTTTGAGCACATCATGTCAGGCTTAATGCCACCTTTCCTGTGTTCATCCCATTGTGTCTATGATGATTCTGTGTCTAACTGGCAGTCACATTCATCAGCCTTTATTTTTCAAGTCATTATCACTAAGAAAACATCAAACAACTAATAATACCTTAGTTCACGTCTGTGTAGAGCTTTACATTCACAACGGGAGTCCTTTGATTGAAAGTCTGTGCTGTGGCCCTGATAGCTCAACACACTGCAACTGACTGAAGAAAATCGTGCAGATAGAATAGAAGAAAGCTGAAAGTCCAGTTTCCTTGATTCATCTGCCAGCCAGTCTCCCCTGGATGACTGAGAATGTTCCTCAACATGTCCTAGTAAACAATAGTCCAACAACACAAGGAAGTCAACAACAAATTTTCTGTTGTGAATCCATTATTTTTTCACCTTCATCGTGTTCCTGTACTTCTTTTCCGTACTGTAATTTTGCTGTTGATGAACAATGTTTCTTTCCAATAAGTCAAGATGCTACAAATATTCCCTGATAGAGCCACAAAGATTCTAACAAACTGTCCATGTGCGTGTGGTGTGTGGCTCTCAGGTGCCAGGTTCAAGATTTAGACCTGTAGCTGCAGGACATGTGAAGGGTTTCACAGGTTGACACGTGAGCCATGAATCTGATATTTTGGAGATGTGGTAACAGGCTAATAGCTGAACCTAGAATATTTTGACCATTTGTTATTATTGTTTGCATTAAAGTGACACATGAGTCAGTCCATCCATGACTGTTGAGAATAATGTTATGGATTTTGGTTCATTGTTCATTTCTGCACCATGTGTGCAGATAATACAATGCAATGTTAACTTGAGTAGGAGTCATTATTTCACTTAGAGTGGACAATGGACCATGGTTTTATATGGAAATTGATATGCATCTTTGCATAAGTGCGTATGCTCGTGGAAAAGACATGTCTTTCACCTGAAATGCTAACTGAAAAAAGCCACCATGAGTAAGCTCACACCTTAAATCAAAACCTTAAATCAAACTTTTTTTCGAACTTGAAAAAAAGACCTCATATTTACAATCACCCTGCTTTTTGGATATCTAAGTAGAGAAACCTCAGGCTAAACCCCATGTGATTTTCCATCAATTTCATAGGCAAAGCTGGCAGAGTAAGCAGATGTATCCTGCCAGAGTCGGGGCTATCAAGCTTCCTCTTTCACCTCCTGCTCAGGGCTACTTTAAAGCCCCTTATACATGAGCAAGTTCCTTAAATCAAATGGACTGCCTGATCTGTCATTCGTTTGGGCCTGTGTACCTGTGAAATGGATAAGAAAGACTTACACTGTATTTCTAAGAATATGATGTATATTTATATATTCTGCTAAGAGGCTTTAAGAGTTTTTTTTTTCATTTCCTTTTGTGTGCGAGCAGAGAAGATTTCTAAAGCAAATGAATAATCTGCCAGACTGGCAGATTACGAACAATCTGAGAAATACAGCATGTTTTGTTGTGGTCAATCATTGTGTAAGGATCATTTCTTTAGTGGCCACGAGGTTACAGCCTCGTGGCTGGTGTCTTATTGTTCTTTGTAAGCAAAAAGAATAAAGATTTAGATTCTATGTAAGACCGATTATACATTCATAGAGACTCTCAATATGTCACAGGCAACCACATTGCTCTGAAAGCAGTCGGCCACACCTTAATTCAAACATGGACATATTACCAGAACATATCAGTCCAGGGCTACTCCTATGCAATACACAAATACCACACATTGTTGGTGTTTTAGTATGATACCATCCATATATCTAGGGAGTATGAAGATCTCATTATATGATTTCACATCATGAACTGTGGCCAGGGATTGCATTTGAATTTTAACACTGGACTCCAGTGGACTGAGATATCATTTATTGATGCTCCCTGAAATAAATTTGTGGCATATCATGTAGCATTTGTTAAAAAGGAATTACTTTATAGCGTAATTGTCTTGAGGAATACAACAGATCTGATTGTACTGGAGGGGAAAACACTGCATCATTAGACTCCTTGTGATGCTTTCCTAGAGACTAATACGATGAGAGGACAGAAAAACAAATTGACTAAGCTCATAATCCAATCTGATTCAGAAGTAGGATGAGATCTGCCTTTACTCAGCTTCTGAACAACAGCAGCCCCAAAACAGCTTGGAATTTGGTGGTAAATCCTAGCTTCTCTGAATAATTTGTTAGGTGGAACTGAGGCAAATGTTGTGTTTTAATCACTTTCTTTGGACCAGCTGTAGCGTGTAGTGGGTTTGACTTGACTTTCAAAGAGAACCAGATACTGTGTCTCCATCACCCTTCTTTGGGAAAATCCCCAAACTGTCTTTCAGGTTCAAGATTTAACAGTAAAGGAAAAAGAGGAAGTCAAGCGTTGCAGATGAAGTGAAGTTTGCAGCGGAGATTACACTGAATGAAGAGAGGCAAATTACCTAATTCCATTAAGAGAGGTGTATAATCAGCTTTATCTACTGTGAAGATGTTATTAGCCCCCTAAATAATCTGGAATGAGACGGGCTTAGAAAATAAGGAATAAAGAAAGTAATCTGTCAGATGGTGCTACACCGCTCACCTTTTAGATTTTTAATCTTAACCTGCATCGACCTGAAATCCAAGGGAGTGCAATATGGCTTGTTTAAAAGAGTCAATTTTTCTGAGTTGTTACATTGTTCAGAGCAAGTCAGGACAAATTGTTCTGGTGCAGGAACACAAAGCAGGTTTCATGACAGTGTTGAAGGGTCTTTGAGTTGCAATGACCACACACAAATAAAAATCAATAAATCCTTATCCCTTATGAATAAATAATGTTGAATTTAAGAGAACGCATAACAAAGTGGTCAGAGAGTAGCAGAAAGAGGCAGATATGTACAAAACTGAATATCGTATATTACTATAATATGGATATTACCTTTACAAAATGCTGTTTAACTATTTCCCTGAAACAAAATAGGGGCTAAGGATGATTATCGTGTGCCTGTCAGTTAAGACCATAGACATCTGTAACAAGACAGCAGCACCATGAGGTCAACAGTTCACTTTTTAACAATACTTACAGCATTCTGTTAGTTGGTAAATCCAACATATGTGTAAACATTTAATAGATAATCACGTGAAACACACGCTGGATGTTAATCAGAACATCAATAAACTTTGGATCTTCCAAAAAGGAAAAGAGCTGCTCCTCCGTCTCTTTCATTTGCATGCATCGTGGTAGAATAGTGTTTAAACAGATTTTTTAGGTATAATTACCTTTCAGTGTGTAAAAACACTGCATAATCTATGAAGAATGAGTACTGTATGTTTTATAGTTTGGGTAAACACTACGAGTTACACACATAATATTATATTGCAAATCATAGCAATGCATTTTCCTGATCACATTCATGCTCCTAAGGGCACAAACTCAAACACATACACTTTTCCATGAGGTGAGAAAACTTCACCCAGCAACACAAGGTTTTTGCAAGTCAGTAACATAAATATTTCTCATTATAATAACTTCTAAAAGACACCTAGAGACAGGCAGTGTGTGCCAGCAGTCATCAAGGAATCAACAGTCTGCTTTTATTAGCTCTCTCCGAAAGAAAGAAAAACATATGATTAAATGTTTCTGGGCCCAAAGCATTCGTTTGTTTGCTCATCTTTGTAGGTTTGTTGAAATTTCTGGCAGACAAGGAAAGAGAAAAATCAGGAACTTTTTGCTGCAGGGAAAAAAAATGGAATGAAATACAAACCTGACTAGGCTAAGGAAAGATTTCCAAAAATGATGGAATTTTGCCCTACATATTTTTGAACACTTATAAAAAAATTGTATATGGTTCGATCGCTGTGAACTTAAAATCTACAGCAGGAAGCACATCTGCAACCTGTGCCCCATCACCCTGAAGACAAGACCAAATCAGATCCACGAGACAGATGCACAAAGCCTGTGTTTATTCAAGCATCACTCTGTCTCTCTCTCTCTCTCTCTCTCTCTCTCTCTGTCTTTCTGCTTTTTTTCTCTCTCTTCTCCAGCTCTCACTCTAAAACAAAAGGAGAGAAAATCAAGGTCAGGCCATTGTGCATGTGAAGTTGCAGGAGAATAAATTTCCACATGTTTGTCCTTTCTGACCCACTGACAGTCTCAAGGAATGTAGCCTTGTCAAGTCAGGTAATATATGACCATTGAAGACTTATGGCATGTTTGCATGGGGCCCTCTGTCACCGTCTATCCTTGGTTTCCTTTCTCCTCTTGCATACAACACTCATTCATATAGAAAGTGATGAGTGGGTGGGCGCTTAATTCTCAAGTCAAAAGCAAGTCCACATTGCCAGTGTTTGAGTAGAGGAGAATCTAATTAAAATGGCAAATGGAAAGTGATGACAGAGAGTGAGTGAGAGATGGAGAAAGTGAGTGAATCAGAATAATTACAGCTTAATGCAAACAACTCTACATTGTCTTTATTCCAATGAGTTAATGAGGTTACAGACTGGAAAAAACAATTCCATCACTGCTATTGTCTTCCGCAGGCCACCAAGGAAAATGAGCTGTCACCCGATCTTAATGGCAACCGGGTTTTCACCCAGGCCAGAATTAATATCTGACTCCCAGGCCTAATGAGCAAGAGCTGGGAGAGCAGAGTGAAGTCTTTGTCCTGCAAGTTAAGAGAAGAAAGGAAGGAGAGTTTCAAAAAAAAAGAAAAATAAGAAATGGATGGTGCAAAGAGTAATGGCACTTGTGAACTGCCCCAAATATAGGTTAAAAGTTTTGCACCTTGCACTTCATAGTAACAGTAAATCTGATTACAGCTAATCAAATACTTTCTATCCCTGTTTTCAGAATATACAGTGTACATGGTTTTAGTATTTTAGACTGGTATATATTCTATCTATTCATATACACTTACTGACCACTCCATTAGGTACACCTGTAATCAATCAATCCAATATAATCTGCCACAAATTTTATTTTTACAGTGTTTTAATTTCTCTGCTTTTGTTGAAACTGTCAGAAAAGTGATAATTCTACTGTATGTTTCTTATTGAGGTCATAGTGGGTGGTGGAGTTGTACTGGTGAGCATGATATTATGAGGTGTTGTGTAATGTTTGTGTAATACTCTGGTAGGAGCATTAAAATGCTGCTCGACTTTTATACTGTGTGTTCCCTAATCATAATGTTCATAATTTGCCTTTTACTTAATTGTTTTAAAGCTGATTATTAGTTCCAGATGTTTGTGGCAGTAATTGACATATTACAGTTCTAGAACATGGTTTCATTACTGTTAAGCTCTGTGATAGTGTTGTGTGGCTGTTGTTGGCATTGACGGTACAGCATTACTCTCAAATTCCAAAAATTATATTAGGGTAATATAAAGAGATCCTAAAAAAAATCAGACATTCCTGGCGTCCAGTTGACTTGCAAAAGTAACATCACTACGTAAGATGAGACATTGCTGTGATATATTCTCCAAATATATATGTGTCACTTTAGTGAAATATAATAGCTAATTTAATAATTGTTATTATTAAATATGTTAACATGTATGATAATTAACATATTGCACTTACAAACCCCATTTATGGGAAAGTTGGTACTTTCTCTAAAATGTCATTTGTCATTTTGCTTGAACATTAATTTATCAGACGTAAGTACAAAACATTGTTTTCACCAACCAACTTCATTGTGTTTTGTAAATATAAGAACATTTACAGTTTTAATATACTGTTTGTGTGTCATGTGGCATTCAGGATTTGCTTTATTATTTGGAGATTTATAAGACCAATAAAAAGATTTCTTATTCCAACGATTAGTGTAAAAAATATAATATTAAGCATTGAATTGGTTTGTACCTATTATACTTCAAAAACACATTCAGGGAATCTCAGTCAGCAGGGATTCCCTTCCCTAAGGACGATTTGCATTTTCTTTTTCTTTACACAGATTTTTAATTATTTTTATTCCTTTTATTGTAGTTATCCCATGCTGCGTTTTCGGGTAGAAAGTTATAAAAAAAACTGCTATTGCCTAAAGTAACAAAAATGTACTATTCCATCTCAGTTGTACTGGCTAAATGCACCAGTTAATGTATTACGAAGCAACAGTATATATTTTGGAAAACTTTAGACAAGATAAAGAATTCTCATTTAGGAGGAAAACAGGCTATGCCACAGATAAACCTAATTTATGAATGGGCGGGTCTAAGAACTTCAATTTAACATGGTATAACATGAACCCTCAACGTTACAGTATATTCTCTTATTTCTTCCGTAATCTAACTAAGTAAAGTATTAAGATGCTGTAATTAACATTGGTCCTAACATATAGCTTCTGTGGCAGTGGGACACGACTAAGTTTCCCATTGTCAAAAGAAGTTATTTATGCCTCCATTTTCCTTTTGATCCACCAGACTTGTAATAAAAAATAATAGTAGAGCCACAGCCTCCGGAGCCACAGCCTTTGAGACTGAACAGCTTGATTCACTTCATTACTGTCATGAATTAAAGATCCCTGATCTCCTTTTTTTCCCATTCACATGACAGTGATCTGCTTTTAGTTAATTTACAGTTGCTCATTGTGCAATGCCTCCAGTCTTAAGTCTCCTATGACAATTTACCTGTGTCCTTCTCACTTGCTGGCACATATCATTATGATATACTATAATGGAATAAGGAGAGAACTCAGGAGTAAGTGGGCATGCTGTATAATGAACTGGGGGAGGTATAGTAATGAGTTTAAGTACACCCTTCCCTTTGTGACAAAAAGACACAGCTTAACTGGCGAGCCAAGTAAGTGTTTTTGTGTCTGGGTATATTTATGAAGATTTATACTTTAGAAATGCCTTTTGGCTATGTTTGTGATCATTTCAACACTGTACATTGTGACTTAATTAAGATCATTTTTATATATTCCTGTCGTTATTTTTGTTTCTCTTTCTAAGACATGAGTTACTTCCCACCCTCCAAAAACATAAAATTCACAGCAAGTGTATAAACATGTCTCCAGAACTGCGTTACTCCAGAACACATTTCCTTTATAATGATTTTCTTTTTGTGCAAGATATACAGTAGCTTGTAGTAATAAAAAGTTTATCTAAGAAATATATCATTTAAATCTAAAAGACATGTCCCTTTGCCTGTACAGTGGATTCCCGGGCAGACAGAAACGCACAAACACAGTGTATTTGTGCACACAAATGAGCAGTGAAATACATTTGATTTGTGTGCTTACTGTGTAATCCTGTATTGGATTATATGCAGAATGCATTTAAATAAAGCAGGAGACACAGGCACAACTGTGAAAGGTGACAGCACTTCCTTTCCTCACGGGGTGACCTCGTTCTCAGCGGGTTGCTGTGGCGACTTTGGACTGTGTCTCTACTGGCCATCTGGCCCTGCCGGTCTCCACTGTGAGCAAAGACCAGCAGAATGGCTCACTGACATATTCTGATGGTGTGATTCAATATTGGTGGTAGTTGTAAGGTCGGGATTAGCCTGCTGCACATAGACTACCTTTATCCACTACACCCCCTGCCTCGCTATGGTTTCCACTCACCTGCTCCTTAATGTCTTGGCTTCCTTTCTTTCTCAGTGTATGCACTACTGTAATTAATGCAAGCATTTTATTCTGTCTAAGTGCATCTCATAATTCACTCAACCTATTACCCAGTAGTCTGTATGTGTCACCATTCAACTGCTAAACTGCTATTCAAATGAAGGAGTGACTGTGCAATTTGGAAACTTTCACATATTTCATTATGAATGTACATGCCAGCAGATGGAAATATTGCAGATGCCCTTACAGGAAACATAATGAATAGTCTTCACTGTGAATACAACTATTTATCAGGCAGAGATTACAAACACATTTACAGAATGATTCCTTGTGCAAAAGCAAGCAGGAAATCATCTTCCAGAGATGAGGCTTCTCTGTCTCTGTCCATGGTGCTGGAAAGGAATGATTATGTTGGTCGGTAGGGGGCGTGTGGTACCCAAACATAATCAAATCGCTGCTGTGAATCCAGTCCTCCGGGGCTTCACTATACCCAGCATAGCTGCAGACCACAGAGATTGTGAATTGGTCTTCGGTGCAGTCAGCATTTCCAGAATGTCTTTGCTGCTCAGTAGTGTAATCACTTTTTTGAAAAACAACAATTATCACAGTAAATGATTGGAAATTAGAAAAGTATGAACAACAAACATTTAAATCTACCTGTGTTCAGAGAAGCACAGTTGCAATGAGTTATAATGACATACATGAGACATACGTGGGAAGGATTTTTTACCAGCTGGTGTAAAGTTAAACTACAAAGAGAACACGTTTGCTAACAGTCTCTGGTCTCAGGTAAGTCGAAGGATTTCTACCGTTTTTCTGTCTGTCCAGTTAACTAAACACAACTGAAATCTGTAGGTTTTCTTTCTGTCGGTTAACAACTCCGCCTACTACATCAGAGAAGGCAAATTGTCCAGTTCCCGGGAGGAAGCGCGGGCCCCACCAGCAGGCCTGGCTCCTCGCCTGTGTTTGGGGGTGTTTTTGTATGCATGTGCGTGCCTGGCCATGTCTGATCCAAATAGATTCGCCTCACGTCACCTTCTACCTACCCACCCACCCACCACCGCTACCAACCCACCACCCTCTGCACATAAAACATTTATTAGAGCGCAACCCTGTGCTGCAAGAAATGTCTGCCTGAATAAGTCATTAAGTGTCGATTTCCTTTTCCAAATCTTAAAAGTCTGTCAATTATGTCAAATTAACCTACATATTTTTTTCAGTTTCCTGGATCTTCTATGGACAACTAATAGTGGAATAAAGCAGAAAACACATCAAATAAACAAGTCAATAAAATCTACTTGTATAGATTGTGTAATAATGATGATTATGATGATGATGATGATTATGATGATGATGATGATGATGATAGTGATAGTGATGTCAGAAATACTCACAAAAAACGACGCTTTACGCACGATAGTTAAACAAAACAATGTAAAACGCACACTTGAATGTTTGGATTGAAATGAAACATTTACTGTGAGATTTGGGGGGGAATGTTTTTGCGGCATGACACAGACCCATAAAAGTCTCATCTCTGAAATCTCTCTCCTTCTTTCCGTCTCTTTCTGCCAAACGCACCTCGCTGCCCCGCCCTCCTTTTCCACCTCCCTGTGGTAAGCGCGCACCAGTGCGGCCGAGATCCGTGCGCATCCACACCACACTTTTGTCCGTCTACTTGGGAAATATACAGCAGGGGCAAGTGATCAGACTGGATATGTGTTGCGATTTCAAAAGAATGGATTCAATACTGCTTCATCGCCTGTGTCGCTGATTCTCCACTCCTGCGTTAACACTTTGAGCTCTTCTCCGGAGCTCCTTTGCGCGTCCTATATTTTGGGGAGGGTGTCGACTGGTGTGTCGAGTCTACTGATCCCAATTTGGATGTTTATTGTTAACTATTTTTTAATCCCTCGTCCAAATGACTGAGCTCAGGTGCAGTCGGAGACGTGGCTCCCCTGTCGGGAAGACCTACGGCTAAAGTTTGAAGGGTGCAGGGGTGCTTGAGGCTGTCCGTCTCCCACCGTGCACTGGATCTGCAATTAACCATAAATTGCAACAAACAGCGGATATCCTATCTCTGCACGCGCTGGGAATCATTCGACTTGGATTTATACAGCTTCTGGATTTCATCCCCATCTAAATCATGAAGACCGTTATAATGGATGGTGAGTACACATTAGACAATAGAACATCTTTGTAAAGTTTTCACATAAAGCAGACAAGAGAATCCTGCTGAGTTACTGCGCACTGATAAAATCCACAAAGCGAACATAAATCAGATGTCCTTATTGGACTTTACTGTGCTGGCTCCTCCGGACTTAAGTTAAACTGGTACACGATTGACAATATGCACAAAAACACCTCTAATCTCCACATTGGCCAAAGACTCTTCTCTCTGAAGAGGGTTATCATCGCGCAGAGACGATATCAGTCATGGATGTTGCGGCTGTAAACGACCTTGACTCAGTGGCTCTTAATTAAGTCATAATTCAGAATAACACTCAGAAAATATCTGGCCCCTGCATTTCTTTGTGTGCTTGTGTGCAGCCGTTCGAGAGCGGGCACACGTGAGCGAGCGAGGGCTCGTATAACGTCTGCTGTGGTCAATATGCTCTGCGTGATATCGCAACTTAACCCGGGCATCCGTTACCAGCCCGTCTGGACGCTTCGAGCTGAGCTTGTGATGAAACCCGCAGATGGTCCGCTTTGCGGCTCAATGAGACCGCGCAACACTCCAGCTCCTTGGCTTATAAGTGGTGTTTTTGTGGCATCGTCCCACTCAGGGTGCCGACAAAGTGATAGGAAATTGAGCTTAGTAGTTTGCACAGACTGGACTTGGAGCTGTTCTAATGAGGACAGGGATGCTTTTCCATTCCCGCCGGAAAAGGCTGGGAATTTCATTTCTTGGCAGAAGCAGAAGGCTGTGTGTCTGTGCCTGCGCGCGAAAATAGGTGGAGGGAGGAGGGAGTGAGAGAAGGATGCACCTGGTATGTCGGTGTTCCTGCGCGCCTGCTTGTACCCGTGCCTTTTTGTGTAACTGTGTATAACGCAGTGCAGCACAGAGAATAACGCTGTGTTATGAGCAGCACCGGGATGAGATGAGTGCATGTATGTAGCATCCAATTTGTTCCATCAAGAACTAGTGGAAAACAACCCTGCCCCACCCCTAGACACACTGCCTCAGCACACTTACACTTTCTTTCTCTCTCTCTCTTCTTCCTCTTCTTTTTCCTCTTCTCCTATCTCTCACGGTCTCTCTCTTTCTCTCTCTCTTTGTCACACACACACACACACTGAAACACACACTCGTGCTTATGCAACACGCTGTACACACTCCCTCTTCCTCACGTTGTTCATTACTTGGCTAAAACTGCAGGATTATGGTAAGAAAGCTGCAGATTATTGTGGGCCTACAGAGTAACTTTGCATTTCACAAGTAGGAAAATCAAATAGGCAAATCTACTGGCGTTTTCTCTTTGATATGTCACAGGGTGATGCAAATTCAAATGCACGCCCCTTCATTGGCACAGAATGGCTCCAGGTCCCATAAACCCTACAGGAAGGTTTTCATCATCCAACTTCTGGTGTGATTTAGCACCAGGCTTCTGACACACACACCTATGTCTGATTTTTTTTTTTCCTGCTGCAATTATAATTGGTATCCATCTCTCAGGCTCCTGATTTGGCTGAGAAAATATGACCTGTCGTGTCTTGTGTTTAAAGTGTCAGAGTGAGGAGGGACTTTAATTTACACTCTTTTTCACCCAGTCAGCATATGATCAAATGCCTCTGTGGGAAAGTTGTTGCTCAGGGGTGTCATTGCTCTCTGTCTACCGCCAAGCAAAGCCAATAAAGCCCAAATGAATGTATAAAACTATTATAGTGGAACTGAAAACTCACTCTTCAGGAGTTTTAAACCACTACACAATGAGGGCATTTTTTCAATTAGTTAACTTTGTTATTGTTTTGCCAGTGCCTTGCCAAAAACTCTGCCCTAATTTCAAAAATAGGCCACACGATGCAGCATCTGAAGTGGCAAGATAATTGTTTAGAACATATCAAGCTGTAAAGAAAGAGATGGCACACAAAAAAAGGAAATAAAAATAACAATACCTTATTTGCATATCAGCATTAGGTAGGATCAAACATCATCCCATAAACTGACAATGAGACATGGCATCTTCCACATCTTGAAAGGGAATGTGAAATTTATATATCTTTGTGTTTGCATGAGTGTATGTCAGAGCGCAGGGGGAGGGCTAGTAAGGATAATGTGCATGTGGGTGTAGTGTTCTATGATTATGTGGGGACGTCTGAGGAAGGGAGACACAGTCAAGAGAAAGAAAGACCATGAGAAGGAAGAAGAAAGACTGCATGTCAAACTGAGAAGTGCGAAGGTTATGCAACCTATCGGGCCTGTCACTTGACTCACCACGATGCAATTTTCCCTTAAATCGTCTTTCATCTCATATCCGTATGCCAACTGCATGGATGCTGCCGCAAAACCTTAACACTGACATTACATTACACCCTCACGAGTTTACATTCTCATGAGCCGTTTCCCTGGTCTTATTTTTATTCATCTTTAACAACGAGGCTGTCCTCCTGTGAAATACAACATTGTAGAACGTTTGTAACAGCAGCAAAAAAAAGATTTTTTACCATTTGATGATGTCTAGAGGCTGTGGTGAATATTACATGGTCACCCACTATTAATACCCTCTATGTTTGCCAGGGGGGAGGTTTGGGTGGAAAACACAGGATGTTCACGTAGGAGAGCGGAGTTCCTGTCCAGTATGAGACAACTTTAAATTGCTGCTATTGTTGAATTGATAAATCGATTATTGATGAATGAGGAACCTGAAGTTTGTCACATGACGATCATTGCGTAAAGCTATGGAAGCTTTTGTTTGTTTGTCATTGTTTGCATGATTGTTGTCCAGCGATGTTGGTGCTATTGTATGAGACAGCAGCCGCCATTTTGGTGCTCAATGTCAAAAAGGGTACAGTTTCAACAAACACCTGCCTCCGTACATGGGGGCAGAGGGTTGGGACGTATGACCTAATGTCGTTAAAGTTGTTGTAGTAATTGCTATGAAAAAGACCCTTCGTCTGTAAAGGCCTCATTATCTGAGGCAGAGGCCTGCGCAGCTCCAAAAAGACAACGGAAGTTCTGCTATGTTGTTGCAGTTCCTTCTGGTGACCACTAGAGGTTGAAAAAAGGCCACATCTGAGTTGTTGCCCCTTGGTGCTTACATTTGGGGGTCAATAGCTGTCAACTCATCCATGATGAGTGAGACGTGGTTTGGCTGTGACCCAAGATGCCGGATGTAAACAGGATGTATTGCTTGGCAAATAATTAGAGGCAAATACTGCTTCAAAACACGCTATTGTTTTGCATGGTCTTCTGGCTTTCTACTGGACCCAGTCGACAAGATAATCAGCGACATTCCAACATTAGTTCCACTTACCTTTGTCTCATCTGCACAATAAGAATCTCTTCACTTCTCTCAGAAATCAATAACATTCCACTTTGATTCCTCATTCTCCTGTTCACCCAGATGATGGCAACGGATAGCGTATTAACAGTTGGATAATTCTCGCTAAAATCTGGTGTAACCCTGGTGAAATATGTGTGATGTGAGCAGTTGTTCTTTTCGTGTAATGTTGAATGAACAATGAACAACAACACGTCTAAACTAAAATAAGACAATCTCATTTTTACATGTAATTATTAGAAGTTTAATTCAATGCACGGCAACTTCTGAGGTGGTGCTATATGTCATCAATTGAAAATAACGGAATAACAGCTTATCACAGTCCACTTTGTGGCTTTTTGATTACAGTTCAGCATTTTTTAAATTTTGTTATTAATGTTACATTGGAATATTAGTTTGAACTTTTTAATGGCATCTTATTGATATTTCTTATTGATTGTCTAAAGTCTAAAAGATGAAGCGGTTTCATGCTACAGAACCATGGTGGTATTAATGATTTACTTACAGTGACAGGGTACAGCAGACTATCTATGTTCCCTGCATCCTGATGAGCACCCACCTTGAGGGGCTTCTTTTAATTGGCTGCACCCTTCATGTAGTACTGCATTTGTTTAAACAGCACATTCACACAAACACACACACGCACGGATTCCCACTGATACATATGCACCCACACACACACACAGGAATGCTGGCCTCAGATATCCTTGGAACCATCCGCTCTAGGTTATCCCAGTCTCCCAGCCCTTCGCTGCTAATCAGCAAGACAGAGGAACTAAGTGGATAAACGAGTAAAATTCTATTTGTTTATACAGAAGAAGCTAAGGGGCAAAAAATACAGAAAGCAGTAGAAATGGAATATACTATTCCCTCAGATTACCAGTCCTTAATCCTCTCTGTGGGTTATTATTCTACTGTCAGAATATTTGGAAGGACAAGCAGAAAACATACTGTTGATGCTTACACCCGCCTTACCCTGCTTACACTACTCTTTCATATATATGCATAAACATTAAGTGTTGACTATTGACGAGGGTTAAAAAGATGGACCAGGACGTTAGGGTGGTGAGGCGGGTGGAGTCCACTCCCATTGTATCATAATCTTTTAATATGGTTAACACATGACAGAGCGGATCAAAATCTCCAATGCTATCCAAAACCCAACCCTTAAAAAAGTCAAATTAGCACACAAAATGCAAATCCAAGCCAACTTGTAAGCCCCCCCAAGGGAGCAAATATGCATCTGTTGGTTCCTTTAACACCGCAATAACATTATACCGGTGCAGCTCCCAGCATGCACAAACAGGGGTGGCTAATTTGTGGAACACGTTGCCCATCTCACTCCATTGCACAGTGTCATTTTTCAGTCTGGGTTTCAGTTGTTGTCACTGCGTCCTTGGACCTCATCATGCTCAGTTTTCTGTTTGCGAATCCATGAAAGTTGCATGGCTGTTCTAGTCGTATAGTAGTTGTGAAAGTGTGCACTGAGCTGCCTGAACTTTGTTGACGCTGATTATACCACAATGGGGGAGAGGGGGGTGACTGATGGCCTAGTAAATTGTTAATTAGACAGAGCAGAAGCCGTTCTTAAATTAGCTGCATGAATGGAGCCGTTGTCGGCCTTATAAGTCAACCCTGTTCCTCTCCTCTTCTTGCCACCCAGACAGACAAAGTGGCTGGCTGATCCAAGACGTGAGCATGTAGTATAGTGTCACTCGTCACAGGGTTAGGAAGAGAGTTAGTATCACTGATCAACACCAAAACATAGATAGACACTTGATGATAACCGACAGGTCCATAAATACTTGGCTTCAGTAAAACGGAGGACATTTTCATATAATTAGCCACCTTTTGCTGACATATGACCTTTTTCTGAAGCCTGAACTACGTTAGTATTGGAAGCTACACCACAACAGCAGGAGTGTCAGCTGTTCAGCTGAAAATTTCAGAGGGAGGATATCCTGAGAAAGAACCTCAGATTTTTCTCCACGGATATATAAATATTCAGATATTTATAGCACTGTTTATCAGTGACGCAAAATGGACTCCCTACCAATCCTTCTGATCATCCTGTGTGAGTCTGCCTGTTGTTGTGATTAGTTTGCAAACTCGACAGATGGGAGTTGGTGTTTTGATGCTGCGTCTTACTCAATCCCTGGCACCACATCATTGAGGCGCTTAAGCCAAAGGGGTCACCTTTCTCCACTGTATGCATTGTTGGATCCTATTCTTCTTGTTATTTATCTTCATTTAAGACAAAGTTCTAAAGGACAGCTTCAGAAGGACTCTGTGACTTGCATAAATAGCTACGAATATGGCTTTTTAAGATGAAGGACAAAGACTGTATGCTGAATTCAGAGATTGCATATTTTAGCAAGCTTTCAAAAGGTAGTTCTACAGCGTGGGGTAAATGAAAAAATCACCTTGAGATGACGGCATACTTATTCAGAGAGGCTAGACGATGGATGGATAGATAGATAGATAGATAGATAGATAGATAGATAGATAGATAGATAGATAGATAGATAGATAGATAG
>JAUYWH010000027.1:19691483-19730520 GCA_034779795.1 Ctenopoma multispine | reverse complement strand
TAGATAGATAGATAGATAGATAGATAGATAGATAGATAGATAGATAGATAGATAGATAGATAGATAGATAGATGCACTTTCATACTGTCACACTGAAATACACTCAGTAGTGATGCATCTTCCTTTTGAGTTTGGTAGGTACTTCACAGTTGAAATATGTACTGGGAGCCCTTCAAAAGAAATAGGTTGTCACTCCTCAGCTCAGGGGAAATTGATCTGTTGTAGATGTGAAAGCTCATTCCAAAGGTGCTAAACATATATAATATATACGTGCTCTGGTGCCTTTATACCAGAATTCCACAAATTTTAGGTGCCTGATGTTACTTTCTTTCACACACAAATCAATGTCCTTAACGGCAGGTGGGAGTGGAAGGATTTGTTGAGTAGTAGAGGCATAATCCTGCTGCAGGAATAAAGCAAGACTTTTTAAACATCCTCACAAGCAAGTAGAATCAATGAAGATCCCACTCGTCTGCCACAGTAAGAATGCCCTATAACCTTTCCCCTGAATGAACAGCACTGTTGTTTATCTGCATGTAATTGGCCAGGGCTGCCCTTACGGAACAAAAAAAAAAAAAAAACAGTGTGTAGGAAAAGCAACCGCTGCCACGCTAAGATGTTACGTCTGTGTTGAGAGACGTTCGTGTGGATCAGGTTTTGCTCTCAATCATCTCAGGGGCCCAAAGTAGGTTATTCTTATTAAAATGCAAATCTGACAAGTGTTCTCCATCGGTACTCTCCTTTTGTCCCTGTGGATTGTGTGCCAAATACACGTATCGTGCGATTCTTTACAATCTTTCCTTCACACTCTCTTTCTCTTAGTCTTCTTATATTTTTTGTCTCTCTCTCTAATTCTATTACCGTCTCACCTGCATACACACAGTCGCTCATCTTTCTGTCTTCACTCTCAGGTGTAAATGCTGATTATCTTGTGTAGATATCAGGCCACGGCAAATTAAACGTGACCGCAGCTAGCCTGCCAGGACATCCATTATAATGATATCTGTAATCTGCTGGGCTCAGGGGAAGCTGTGGGGAGGGGTGGGAAGATAGAGGCATGATGATTAAGGAGGTTTCAGTATGGATGTGGTGCCTGGCTGGAGGGTAGCAGACATGAGTTTTACTTCACTGATGACTTTTGTGTAGACTACTGGACCACTTATCAGCCACCAGTATACAGTATGTCTCGTTAGTTTGGCCTCCTTTTTTTTTGGTCTAGAACTTCTGTGCTCCGCATCATAAATGTTATTTTCACTCTTTATCTTAATCTTTGTATTGTCTGCTTTTAAAGTAAAAGTTTCATTAGTGTATAGTGATATTTGTCTACATAGCCACATGGTGGCAATCAGTGATCAAAATAATGACCCAGCTTTTGTCTTTATGCCAAAACGAATTTTTTTGCTCAAACTGCAAAATCCTGTTCCCTAGACAATACTCCCCAACAAAGACTTACATCGGCTGTTAGGACCAGCAAGTACAGATGCTGTTTTATCCCTAATATGTTCCATTCTGAGAAAAGACATTTTTTGAAAAGCATTATGTATGATTATGTCATGACACAATCATGAGCAGGATCGAAACAGCAGCTTTTAGATCCTGCAGTGCGGCATTTTGACACAACCCTCAGCACATTATAGCAGGTGGTAGACCTGTGTGAAAATTTCCGCATGAAATCCCTTTGACATTCAGGATCAGAGAGCACAAAGGAGGAATTGATCTAATGAGTGAAAAGATTGTACGGGGGATATGTCGCTGTCACGGGCACATCAACTTGACTTGGTTTCCAAAACCTCTCATCAGAAATGCCTCTTGTTTCCACGTGTCTGTACGTGTTCCTAGCAAAGCCTATCATCACAGCAATTATTCCAGTGAGGTAGTTGAGTACAGCCAACACTCCATCTCTGAGCTGTAAACAAATTATGCTGAGGGGTCTTGATGATGTCTGTGTGAGAAACAAAATAGTCTGATACCAATTCTGACGATCCCGCTGTGCCGCCTTACGCTGTCAGCCAGCAGATTCTTATGGGACTTAAACTGTGCTGCCACTGGAAAGAGGCTGGCTGTTACAGTGGTGCCTTCCTCGTGTATCTGTGATGTTTAGTTTTTTGTCACTGTGTCCTTTCTGAAGGTATCTATCCATTTGCATCTCTCATCAAAAGGACTGAACCTGCTCCACTTGTTTGTTTAATAAGTTTAGATTAGACCTTATAAAAGAATAAATCAAAGCCTGAAATCTCCACCTGGCACTTTTAAGAAGTAATTGATGAAGAAACAGTTACCATATGCTTCCTTAAACATAATGTAATTCAACTTAGTGCAATTAAGTCAGAGGAGGTTAATTTTACTGACATGATTTTGTAATTAGTCAAACAATTTGTGGCTTGTTTTGATCTACTGCATGTTTAAGCTCTTTTGTCTTGTGAAAAATTTTGGTGGTTTTCAGTAAATCTTGTGGTTTTGCTGCAGGTAATTGACAGGTTATGTTTTCTCCCCCTCCATCGCTCCCTTGGAAGGCGTTCGCATATTTAGTTTCATGCCTGACTGTGAAGTGATTCCCACCATGACTTTAAAAGGCATCGCATGAATAGGCGGCACATTACACCACAGAGAAATATGAGACAGGAGAGAAAGTACACTCTCCCACTTTTTCTCTGCTCATACACACTTCAGTGGGATAAGCCTTACATGATACATGTGCACACACATACTGCCTGCGAGGACGGCAAAGGAGTCACACACAAGATTTAGGAGTTGGACTGTATTTTCAGGAGGGGTGAGTGCATGTTACACTCCCATCTCCCACACTTAACTCTGGAGAAACAGCCATGAAATAGGTACACCTTCTCCTCCAAATTAAAAACACATGAGCTTCCCCAGATTTTTCCTGTGTTTATTGTTGCCTACTCTACCATGACAAGGAACTTAGGGCTTGAAACTCTGCAGAATCTGATCAGCAGTTCAAAATTGCATCTGGCAATTCAACGACTGGACTACTGGTAACAGGGAAATCAAAGTGCTGTTGCACTTTTCCTCTCAAAGTCAAAATGTGAGTTTACATTTAAGGTGAGCATCTAATGAAGGATTTGAACAGGATTTGATCTCCACTCAAACAAATTAACACCAGAAAGAAGGAAAAGATGTGTACTTTCATTTTTGAATTCAGTCATTTCTTTTTCTGGAGGTAAAAAACACTGATGTGATTTAAATGTTATAGATTTTTCTGCACTTCGAAATACCCATGAAAAAAGTTTACATTTGAGTTAACCTAGATTTTTACCACAGAACTGGCAACATGTGTATTTTACTATGATACTTATTGTTGGGTCACTTTGAAGATTCCTGTCTGTTTCTTCTTGAAGAGGTACAGAAAGATAACTATCTGTGTGGTTAAATGGATTAAGATATACACATTCAGAAATTCTCTGAGGTCACTTCTAGTATCACAATATTTCCCATCAATGGAATCTATCTGCAGACAACGCCGTAATAGAGACCTGTAATTTCAAAAGCTATAGCATCATGCATTAGAAACCATAAACAGCCATTAGCTTCCTCCAGTGTGCGAGCACTGCACCTCACCGCCGCTCGGGTAAGGCATTACTCAGCAAATGGAGAGATTGGAGACTGGAAACTTTATTGCAGATGAGCGGATTAAAGCAGATATGGTTTACTGACATGGACTTTATGGGCCTCTCTTCCTCAAAATAGCTTCATTTACTGAATCTGCAGGACTTTTTATTGGGGAAGTGTTTACTGGGCTTTCATTGTCAACTAAAGCTGAAATAACAGTGGTGTTTTTGTACTGGCAATTGACAGGACTGCTAGATGTTTCACCTGTTCCAGTGGAAACTTTTATTATTATGTAACTGACATTTAAACAGCTCCTCTGTAAGGATTCCACTGTCAACAGCAGCACTCTAATTATGTTCTTTTATCAGAGTAGTGAGTGAGTACTGCCTGATATGGTTGTGGAGTATTCAGTACTGTATAACTGAATGGGTTTATCCAGCCCGCCCTTTGCCATTGCAATGCAATCTATGCTCCTGTGCACCACCTTCTCAATGAGATAAAGTTGGAGCATTGGCTGTGCATATTGGGACTGTATTACAGTATCGACTACTCATCCACTTAACAGGAAAATCAGCTTCATTTACGACTAATTAAAGCCATTAAAGGGGGCACATGCTAATGTCGTTTTGCAGAGATAAAAGAAACAGAGGCAATAGTGGCAGCCGGGGTAATTTTAATGGCAGGTCAAGATGAGAGTAATTAACTGGGTATTAAAGTCACAGTGCGATGTGTTCCCCAGCTCTTATACAAGACAAGATGGAGGCTTGGGTGCTGAGTGCTGATATGGGTGTCATCAAAACTCTGGCGGATTACTCCATACTTTTTACTTTAAAAGCTCTTCTCGAGGGTCCATGAAGATGTTAATGTCTGCAATGAAACAAAACAGACATTCTGCCGATGACAGTATTACATGAGAGAAACTCTAACTGAAGTGGTGAATCATCAGACCAGGAATGATAAGAACATGTATAACTACAAAAGGTACTTTTTTGAAGAAATGATGAAAACGCTTTTATAGTTGTGTGTTTGGATTTCATGAAACTCTCTATCACTTTGGAGCAATTCTCAAAAGTAACTCTTGGGAAAATTTAGAGGTTACATCATCCACATTTACATAAAATTGTCTGGCGATTAACTAACTTTTGCATCGCAATGTACTTAGTTGTTTCTACTTTATAACATTTTCATTATCTGCAATTCTAATGGAGGAATATGCAGGTTAAATGCATGAAAGATTTGCATAATGGCTATGACCGCACACACATTCTTGTTATTACTGTGCAGACATCATTTCAGAAACTGTGGCTGACAACAGCCCACAGCATATGATCTGGAAGTGCTTACTTCCGCTACACAATATACATACATTCCCATCATGCAATCTGTGATAGAGGTTAATCTATACCTTTAATAATCCAGCCAGACAGGTGGAGTCTATGCGTCTCTGCTGGGAAGTATGTAGAAATTACATAGATAAATATTCAGTGACCATGATGTAGATTTAAAAAGATGAAACAAAGCCTGGTTTCTTCCACAAGGAGCAAGATGAAAGCAAAGGGCTTTAAGAGTTCTTCCACCTAAGGTAAGCTGTTCCTAAGCTGAGTCTGCAGTTATCTCTTATCCACTGCGCTGAATACAGGAAGGGGGAAAGGGAAGGGAAAAAAAGGGCTAGGCATTCTGTTGCCAGATTGACTCCATCTTCAAAGAGATATTAACATAGCATCAGTTTCCCTTTTATCTTCCTTTTAATTTCAAGGATGCCAGCCCAAATTAAAATGCAGCCCGACTGAAATGAACCTAAAATATCACAAACACAAAAGAAGGAGAGAAGGAAGGAAAATAATCAAGGAAAACATGCAGGTTGGAAACACTGATCTGCATGAAAGACAGCACCTCTGTCATTAACTGCTCCGTCCCAGGTCGTATTTCCCCACTATCGATTCTAACACTGCCCATTTTATTGCGTGAAACCAAATCAGCCGAGCTGATGTTTCCATATTGTAAGTATAAAACTCCGATGGACTCTTGTAAATCCTGACTGATTATAGAAGAAATGAATGACGCACTGTTAAACCATACGACACAGTTTCAGATTTAATAATTCAATCATAGTGCTATCAGGTTCATTAACATTTAACTAGAATAAGATTAGATGTGCATGAGATTTGAGTCATGCTAAATGGGACATTTTGAGCTCTATTATTTTCTTGCTGATGTAGAGAAATTATTTTTGAATCTTTGGTGATGGCATCAGGTGCTAAACCTAATAACGCTAATAACATTGAATTTCAATATTTACCCGGCTGATCTGGTTTGTGAATTAGCTGGATTCCCAGGTGACAGTGCTATTTCATTGGTACGCAAAATGGGTTCCATAAACACTCCAAACAACTGCTTTAACGACTGTTTTCCATGCTGGCAACAAAAACTTGCAGCTGTTCCCCACTCGTTACAAAATGAGCTTCTGATGAGGCAATGCTGCCCTCAAATATGGTGTGGAAATCCAAAAGAGTTAAGCCAAGTGCAACCGAATACAGGCTTCCCATAGGCTCTTAAATCAGCAGGGAGATATTCTAAAAATTCTGAATTGACTGCCACCATACAACAAAACATACTACATATCAGTAGTGTAAGACAAAGACCTCTGTCACTCCAGCATTATATATATTTCAATGCTTTTGAATTAAAAAATTTTAATTTTAATCATGTCCCATCAGCAGTAGGATACATCTTGTTCCTCCTTTGCAGAGCTAGCCAGCAGTATTGTGTGTGTCGCAGCGGCTTCTTTAGCTTGTCTAAAAAAAAAAAGACTTGAGCTTCCTTTTCCCTGTGCGATGTTGCTGTCACCGACATAGCATGTTTAAGATAAAACAGGGAATAAAAAATCTTGGAAAATGATGTAGCAGGGCTAGTGATGGCACTGACGATCAGACTGCAGTCGAGAACTTCGGGAACTGAGAAACACAGAGACGGAGAGGAGAAGCATGCATACTAATGTCGTCCTTTGCATCCTTGTTTTTCTTTTACTACTTTGCATAGGAGTCTTTACTTCAACTTTACTTCACCATCGTCATGTAATCAAGCCTCCCACACGATAATCCTTTTTCCATATAACTTCCCCATGGACGCATACATGAATCATCAAGCCAGGGTTGTTTCCGTTCTGTGCTGTCAATCTGTCATCCTGATTCTCCTCCAACTGTCTTCACCTTGTGTCTGTGTGTCTGTACTGCATAGAAGTAATTTACCTATGGCATAATGTAGTTAATAGCTGACACATCATATTGACTGAGCTAATTGACTAAGAAATGAAGGTAGTAAGAAGATAAATGACAGTGTGACTGTAGTATATTTTTATCTTTAGCTGCATAATGTACATCGGTGAATACTTGAGGAGGTGCTCAGATGGGTTATATGTCTGAGAAGAGCTGATAAAAACTGATAAAACTGGCTAATGCTGACATACGCTCAGCTCGGAGGAGAGGTCGAGCCATATAAGGGGTGATTTTCAAAGGTCCATATGGTTATAAATAGTCTTGGACATATGTGGAGATACACAGAAATTTTGATTACAATCTGTTTAGGCTGTTGATCTGGTCTTTAATAATGACACTGTACTCACAAAGTGAATTCCTGATATCCGAGAATCAGGAGTCAGAAGTTATACAAGATTTAAACAAAACGTCTGGTTAGCCACATTTATGTGGAAGACAAACGAGCAATATCCTGGTAGCATTCCCATGAACTGATGACTTGTTTACAACTTCTATATTCCCAGAGTTTGGCTTCTTTTTTTTGGTAACTTTTCCCTGTCTTCTGGTCCCGTTTCCCTGTCTTCTGCCAGACAGGGAACAGCAGAAAATCCTCACAAATCAGACAGTGAAACCAGAAGCGGTTTGGTATTTCTTTGACTTTCAAAATTGACCAATTTGTTTATCAGTCTATCAACCACACATTTGATGAGGTATTTCTGCAATTCAATTCTGCATTCTGACCAGTAAATGTCAGTGTCACAGAGGACATTATATGAACATTACAGGCGGAATAGTCCTCCTCATGGTGAGGAAGATAAATGTGATGTGTAAAATAATAAAACTTTCAACCTTGAAAGGTTTATCTTTCTTTGAAGCACTTTTATCTAAACCCAACGGGGGTACAAAAAGACACTTCACACTAAATAAAGACCAGATTCTGTTCCAAAAAATTATTTATTAAAATTATTAACTTTTTGTTCACCTTGAAATCCTTTGTCTTTCTTAAGCAAGAAAGAATATGACACACAACAGAGCGGCGTTGTTTTTAAAGTAAATGTGTAAAAAAGATTTGACTTGACTTAAAAATATGAAATACCAGATGGCAGTGTTTAACTGCAGGGTTCCATGTTGGACGGAAAATGTCAAAATACACTTCTAAAACGTAAGTAAGGGCAGGAGTCAGCATGGGACCTCTGTCTAAATACCTTCACACCACCAACACAAGGCCTCGAAACAAGTTCCAGGATTCCCCAGCATTATAAAGGCTGTGAGCCTCTAAGTAACTCACAGACACATGTTCAGATTTGGTGTGACATCCGTAGGCAACAGGTGCCAGAGTACAGCAGCTGCTGCTGCTGTGACTCGGCTGCTCAGAGGTTGCCCTGGGGAGTTTGATGCCAGTGCTGGTTTGGGTTCATCATGCATACACTTTTAAATTTCTGCAAAGTTTGTTATGGCAGAAATCAGACTTGACAATGAAAATGCTGAAGGGAAGTCACAATAAGGTGAACTGGTCTTTTAATATTTTACTTTTTAGTCAGCAATGTGTGTGAAATTTAATTTATGTCCTGGATGTATTGACAGTTCATGCTAGAACCAATTACTTCAGAAAAATCTGCTTGACTTAGGTGTATGTGATAAAAAAAAGCAAAACAAAGAAAACAGAGGCATGCACGTTTGGGGAACTTGTTTGCTTCCCAATTAACACAGCAGAGAAAACCCCCAAAGTTCTAGGAGGGTATAATGACCTCTTGACCTTTCTCCAAATAAGAAAGATCAACAAGGTGTCTAGTTGGTTCCTTTGGTGCCTATTTAAGGATCTACCAGCCTGTGCTCCCTATTTTATCTGAGCCAGAGCGTTGCTATTGGAGTCTATATGATTGATGTGGTCTCATCACTCAGGAGTGTCTGTCACGCTTTTCTGATGACCAGATACTTTATCGACTCAGTTTTGGGGAGTGTGTTTAGTCTCACTGCTCACAAAAAAAGTATAAGCTCTTTTAGGGAATAGACTCCAAATGCTGACCTCAATCCTGATCTTCAAAGTGTCGATTTAAGTGTAAGGTCCCATCAGATAAGTTCTCCTGCTAGGATATTAGTCTCAAATTGAGGGCAGAAACCAGCAGACTGTTAGTGCTCGCTGCCGGATCCTATTGATGGAACAGGAAATACTGGTGTTTGAATAATGGTATTAGCCAAGGTGTCAACAGTCCATTGATGTTTGCTTTTGATCTCAAGTCTTTTTTCACTCTGACTATTGGCTCCCTTCAGCCGCCAATAATGTCTAGCTGGTCAGATTGTAGTGAACACCAATCCCACAAGCTTCTCAGAGGAATAAATCCCCTTTGTGTGTGCACACATATGAAAATGCCAAACAAGAAACTATTTCAAACACAAACAGACCAGATAGTACGTTTAAAAGTACAAGCGAATTTCCTGCTGTTGTTTGCTTATCCCTGTTTTGTGCCATCATATTCAGTTTAGGAAAAACATATTAAAAAACTGTAATCCTCAAAGTCTCCCTTTTCCTTGCAATAAGGTGATGGCTTTGCATTTTCACTCCTA
The DNA here is from genome assembly GCA_034779795.1 of Ctenopoma multispine. NCBI lineage: Eukaryota > Metazoa > Chordata > Actinopteri > Anabantiformes > Anabantidae > Ctenopoma > Ctenopoma multispine. The sequence goes on along the minus strand of JAUYWH010000027.1, from coordinate 19,721,131 downwards.
AGCCCGTCTAGTTATATCAGGCAGCCTTCACACAGGAGATTACACAACCCCATGTGATGGGCTACTTCAGTTATAAAGGGTGCTTATTTCATACATACAGGATCCTTTGGTCAGACTGATCTGGTGTAGAAACATTAGGTCATAACCTTCATGTCCTGTTCTGTGATGAACAACTATCTATAACATGGGAGCGAGCTCTCAACTGGAAAATGAGCGGAAATACAGTGGAAATATCCATTGAATGAGATGCTTTCTTTTGTGAAAAATCTGCTTTTCATTCATTGCCCCTTTCACCTTTTGTATCTTGCACTGTGTAAGGGAGCTGTGGTTAAGACAACCAATTTCTTCCACTAAGGGAAGCAGAAATGCTTAGATAAGTATCAGGGGATGGCAATGTTATTTTTCTATGCCTTGGTAAATCATAATAAGAAGACAAAAAAACAAGAATAACAGTTGATATAGTGATATTTGTTCTGGTATTTAGCCTGGTACAGCTAGTAGCATTTAAATTATGAAACCACAGTGTACGCCTAAAATAAGCAGCTTCAAAAGTATAATAATATAGTAGTATAAATAATATTTATATACCCCAAAATCAAAAGACACAAATCTGTCTCCAGGGGCTTTAAAATATGTAAATCCCCTTAGAGTATTCAATCAGATAAAGAAAAAGACTTTCATGTCAAAGGGAAAACAGAATTTTACAACCTAAGTCTAAATGAATTAAAAATATATAAAACAGAAAACAAGAGATAGGTATTGCCTACTAAGTAATGCATAAGCATTCACCCCCTTCTAGTTGCTATTTCGTGAATTTTCAGTAGCAATTAATAGCACTGAGCCTGTGTAGAAAGGTCTCAATAAGCTTTGCACATCTGGACACTGCAAGTTTTCCCCGTGATTCTATGCAAAACTGCTCGAGCTGTTTCAGATTGTAAGGGGAATGGGTGAACAGCCCTTTTCAAGTCCAGCCACATATTATCAACTGGATTGAATTCTGGGCTCTGACTCAGTCACTCCACAACATTAACGTTGTTTGTGTGTAGCGTTATAGTCTTGCTTGAAAACAATTCACCATTCTCTTGCAGACTGCATCAGGTTTTTTTCCAGGATTTCCCTGTATTTTGCTACATTCATATTACTGTCTGCATCCCAGCACTCCAGAGAAGCATCCCCACAACAATATGCTGCCACCACTATGCTTCACAGTGTGTTTGTGTAATGCTAGAGCTGCCACTTACACTCGTTATTCTGACAATCTCTGTTGTGGTTACTGCTCGCTTAATCTAAAATGATACATTTTTTACAAACCATACACTCAAACACACACACTAGCACTGTCAATCAATGTAAAATAAGCCCAACCTAAAAATTTTCTCAAATACATTTAATAGAAATAAGGCAGGCAGTTGTGTTTATGCTTTGAATAATGATTTTAACAGCTACAATGAAAAAATATATTAAACAGCTTTCCCCAGTAATCATAACTGAATAAAAAACACTTGGATGGTTTTGCCTTTTCTGGTGGTTCATTTTCCAGAATAGCACGTGTGTGTCTTACGCTGCATGTTAATAGCACCAGAGCTGCTCGGAGATGCCAGCAAAACTTTACATAGTCTTTAAACCACCTTCATGTTTTCTGATAGTCTGAGGTACACCCATACTTTTAAGGTCTCGTATCTTTGGAAAGCTTTACACTGCATCGCTTCGGCAGTGTAATAGTATCTGACTCTACCGACTCTAGTGCTGCAGCCACAATTGCCTAATTCCTTAATTCTGCCAGGAATGGTGCGTATCATTTTGGCTACAACATGGCCATTGGAGCTGATCACTGCCACTTTATTCTAAGCTTGTGATTTCACCAAGTGCACCGCAGCATGTGTCAGAAGCAGTTCTCTGCTCTGCTCCACTAAAGATATGTGTCTACTTTTGATGGAAGTAAATGAAATGAAAATGCTAGGGGTTTTCTCCTGAACTAAGTCACAGTTATAGATCTTCCATTCATGTTGTATAATAATATAATTACTTAATTGTGGGTTTTTCTGTATGCTACATTACAGCTAACTACTGTACTAACTACTACTACAGCTAACTAAACGATGACAGATTTGCACCTGATCTTAACACACAGAATAGAATCCATGTAATGATATTACAGAAAAAAACCCCATTGGTTTTAATGATATGCGCGTAAGGAAAGTGCTTTAGAAATCAAGTCACTTAAAAAACAGTGTGCTGTTTAAAGTATTGATGCTGATGTGTTCTCAGTACTGACGTCATCAATTATGTCCGCTAATCACATCAGTCATAGATTATGTGCAGTGTTTGATTTATGTCAAACAAAGTGTCTAGTGTGACGGTCAAAGAGCTCAGCTTTGGTCTCACGAGCCATTCTTTGAGTGGACTTCAGAGTCTCGATCATGCCTCCTGGCAAAATCTTGCAAAGATGTAATATTAATATATTCTCTTTGACACTCTATGCTCTACGCTATAAAGCTTCAATTGACGATACAGGCTACCATTGTTATATATACAGTCTCCCATCTCAGCTGCTCGTGTTTTGTAACTTGTAATTATTGGGTCATATTTGCACTTTACCAACACATATGCGTAGACGGCTTCATATCCTGTGTCACTGTTCACATACTTCTTTGCAAAGTTGTGTATTTAAATGGTTGTCCATTATAGGACACATTAAGCCCTTAACGGAATTTCTTCCTTGTAAACTTCCGCCTTTACACAACACAACACAACAGAAGCAAAGCCGAGGCTAATGTTGAAATCATCGCAGAGAAAAGAACAACAATGACATAAAGGGCAGGTATGTACAGCAGACGTGGGTATTTGTGAACAAGCTCAGTAAATATTTTTTCAACGCTGTCTGCTATTGTTGTGGTGATTCAGAGCTGCTGCTGAGCTGATCTGATTCTACCCCACCAACCATATTAACACATAACATTAATTTCTGATGACATACAAAACTGGTGCTCCAAATCAATGCAGGTTACACAAGGTGATGTACGTGATGCACACTCGAATGCATAGTGGAAAGCACATATGCCCAAGGCCTTAAAGGAGTCACGCATGTCTTGATGGCCTTCCTTACTATTCCCCCTCTTGTACAGTCACACAGATTTGCTGAAGGCAGATTTACCCCTGTGCCATATTCCTTCCGATTTAATTATACTCCATGTAATATTAAGTGACTATTCATCTACAGATTTATGTCTTTCAATAACTTTTTCATGGAGTTACTTGGAGTGTTATTTCGTGTCTTTCTCTTTGGTGTAGTTTTTGGCCAGGATACTGATTCATGAGTAATTTGACCTTCCAGATGCTGGTGGATTTATACAACACGATCACTGATTCTGACTTTTACTGATTTCTAAAGCAACTGGCAGCACCAGTGATGATATAGGTTAGTCACTTTAAAGGGGATGAAATCTCATGTGGTCATTTATTTTCTATATTTAATTCACTTTAATTACTTTGTAGAGATTTGTTTTCACCTGGACATCAAAGAGTCAAAAGCCAAGTCGATCATGATTCAACGCTGTTAACTGAACTGACAACTTTCAAGAGGGGTGGTTGCTTTTTATAAACACTACAAAGTGAATGTTTTTAAATTTGGGACATAGGATCAGAATAAAACTAAAATTTAATGACATTTTCACCTCCTGTCATATGTCAGTGTGTCATGGAAAAGACACTGAAGCCCAAGTTGTTCCCTGTGTGTAAGGTCAGCTGCATAGCAGCTCTTCCGTTGGTGTGTGTGTGCTTGTGTGTGCAAACGGGTGAATGAGAAGCAGTTCTGTTTTCAGTATCAATATGTTAGAAAAGCACTATATAAGTGCAGAACATTTGCCATTTTGGACAACCACTGTAGGTACAGTACATTTTGACTCTTACTCCAAATGTTTTTTTCTAGGTTCACTACATACTGTACATCACCTTCATGAGACTGTACATTTGTAAAACAAATAAAATGCCCTCTGTTTCAAGCACCTGTTTTGTTTGTGACTATCAGTTTTGTCTTCTTGTCTGCTACTATAATCCCCTAACCAGAGGATCAACCTCTTCTTGACAGGGTGCTGGTTAAAGGAATTTACCTTGATGGGGTATTGACAGTTTTTACAAACAGATACTGATACTGATATTTTACAAACACCACTGATAATCACGTTAAGCTTATGAGATAAGCAGCTATACAGTCAATTTTGCGTTGACTTGGCTTTTATACCATGAGTTACTGGGACTAAACGGTAAAACGTACTTTAAAATCGTGTACAGCATCAACATTTCCCATGAAAACACCTTTTTACACACATAAAAATGCTGCGTGTACAGCTGAAAAAACGAAAACCAACAACATTTTTAGATCACAGGTCATGCTCATAGGTGGTGTACCAGTTTTTGTACAGTTTAACAGTAGTAGTATCGCCTCCATCCAGTTCCATTGTATTTTGTCTTTAAATAACTTTGTCATTTCCTTAGTCCTAACATGTTAAATGTAAATAGCTTTGTGTGTTTCTTCATTTGGCTTGGCTGGTGCTGGCATTTCAGTGTTGAATCATCGCACATTATTAAATCAAATCTGCTGCTGGCAATACAAAATGGAGAATTTTTAGAGCCGAGCAGGAAGAGGGTCTGGTTAATGGATCACATTCTTTTTTATCTTTCAAATAATGAATCTTTCTATTAATGTAGTGCTGACTTTGATGTAGATCCACATGCGTATACACCATTAGTCATGAAGCTGTCTACTCCTCATTGTTTTTAGTCTTTTTTGCCACTTTAGGACATACTTTTTCATGGTCTTTGATGCCAAACTGCTTTATTATTCATTAACAGACTTGTAAACCCAGTTGCAGAATCTATTCTGCCCACTGGGTTTCTGCTGCCACATCCATGTATGTATCTACATACCAATAGGGCACATTGTATTTCTGTACTAAGTAAATAAAGACAGTGTTTTCTGAGATATGACAAAGGCTGCAAACCTGATACATTTGATAAATGTCTGACCATGCAGATTATTTTTTCACACTGAAAAAATTGATACCATTGCCTTTAAATGATAATTACTATTAAGAACACATGCCTCATTGTTTTCACTCCAGCCCCCCCCTTGTTTCTGAAGATATCTAGATAGGAGCATCACTATCATATGAAACCATAGTGGAAATTGAGTGTAATTGAGAATATCTCATTTCATAAAACAGATTTTAATTTTTTTTAATTGATTACATAGTAATACCATCATATTGGCAGACATTAGTTTTTAGAACATAACAGACATAATATCTTGTGAAGATGGAGATATCTTTCTGGACTGTGCTCTGATGCCATCAGCGACCATGATGGACACTAGGGGGCAATCTTAAGCCTTTCCCTCTTGTCCATAGCATATTTAGTCAATTACATCTTCTCTCTCCTCTTCCATCCTTTAACACAATTGTATATGTGTGTGTGTGTGTGTGTGTGTGTGTGGGTGTGTGTGTGGGTGGGTGGGTTTGCTTCACAGTGGTATACGTCTGTGACAGACTGTGAACTCACACGTTTGTTCGTATTTGTTTGGGTGCGGGCTTCCGTGTGGTGAGCCACCCACATTAATCTTAATCCAAAAATAACATTCATGGGGCTACTTACCATTCTGATTGAGGAGGTTTGTGTGGAGTTCTGGCATCTTGGATTAAAAATTAATCGCATCTCCAAATCACTGCCTCTCTTTCTTTCCCTCCCTCTCTCTTTCTCTCTCCCTGTGCCCCCTACACACCCTACAAAGTCTCTGTTGTTCCAGGCTGTCTCTTTAGATACACTAGCCTTTCTCTCTTTCTCTGTTCTCCTCCTGCTTATGTGTTGAGGCACATTGTACGGCTGCTACATTCTCTTTCTTGCTATCTCTCTCCTTCGTCTCCTGCCCTAACCCAACATCTTCTTTCTACTGCTCCCTCACTATCGAGTCTTTCATTGCAAGGTGGCTCCTCCGCAGTGTCTGCCTCAATTTGCATCAGTCCTCGCTGTGTGGTGTCAGCTCAGGCCTCCTGATCAAATCCTACCAGCTAATGACTGCTTTCATCCCACATTTAGCTGCCTAACATCCATGTAGCTGCCTCCCTGTTTCCCATAGTTTTTTGCTGGTGTGGGAGTGGTGCCTGCCTGTGTCTGCTGGTTTGTCTGCTGCGTTGGTCTGTCTGTTGTTTGTTGCTGGGGATTGGGGAACAGATGGTCCACTACGTTTCCTCCTGCAGAGAGAGAGTGTCACAAAGTGCAGCATCATACAGGATGGCTTGTACCGCAGAAACGGCTACTACAGTAGATCTCTCCCACTTTGTGTATTTTATTTTGAAGTACAAATAAATACTACTATATAATGTTCTATGCAGAGTCCTTATGTAATCTCTGTCCTCCCCTACACTAGCATTCCCCCTTGTTCTTTCAAGGGTTTATTCCTGTAAGAGTTAAAATATTGAATCAAGGTTCCTCATAATGTTTGGCAAAGAGTTTTTAGGACTGTAAGATTAAAAAGATTGTCCTTGACAGCGTTAGTGCATAACTGATGTATTATTAAGAGCTTCATTAAGGGGTGTCTTTGTGTTATAGTCCTGTGAAAGACACAGTTGACAGTTTCTGGGTTCTGTTAATATTATGAGTTTCACAAACTAACTGTCTGGGCACTGTGACTAGAAATGTATTTGCAGGAAACTAGCAGGTCGTGCGTGTAGGCAGAATGCCTCCCCAGGAGGAATAGTAGACTTACTGCAGTGAACTCTCAAGACACCCTTGATGCTAAATACCAACAAGGTTGGTGAATTATTTTACTTGAAACTTTATTTAATTTTTTAGTAGTGATTGGTGCCCCTGATATTGCCAACACGTGGCAGAGATTGGTAGACTGGGGGGCAGTAACGCTGCAGCTATCCTTATGCAGCACTTAGTTATGCAACTCAGAGCAGAAGTGCATTTTTTAACTGCTAATGAATCAGTTGTGTTTGGGCAAATGCCATGCACTCAGAAGCCAAGATTAAAACTCTGCACTTGCTAATCATAACAAAAGCCATAGGATTAGTCATTGGAGATAGAGTCAAGGTCCTTGCCCACACAGCTAATTGAGCTCTTATCTTTGTCCAGCCGGTAATGCCATTTATCATAAATGGAACGTCATGTTCATGGGGAAGTGAAAAAGCTCAATAAGCTCCTGATGAGTTTGGAAAGTGCATAGTGCTTTTTGTGGACAATGACAAGCCAATGAAGAGTGTTGTGAAGACATTATGAAGACTAACTTAGCAAAGTCCTGTTAGTTCATCTGGACTCATACAAAACAGATCATGCTGTGATTGTTTCTTTTTCATGGGCAAATTGGTGTTCACCTCATTGTGGAACAAGCCTCCTGTCTTGTTTTCTGCTGGCTGGTGAGACTAATGATAATCTGTGGCAGTGTGATTTGTTGCTCAGAGCAGACACAGAGCCTTATTTTCTTGTTTACTCTACTTTACTGGAGGCGGTTTACCATAAATATAGCCAACAAAAGTGAAACAGCTAACATAATCTATTGTTAACCACTGCATCTGCTGAACAGCTGCTATTTCTAGATGCCCTGTAGAAATGCAATACTATACTGTACCTGTGATGCCATACTCCTGTGTTATGTGCCTTTAAGGTATTTTCCTCTTTGGAAAACATGTGTATACCTACACATTGTTATCTCATGACCTTTTGATTGAGCTGATTTTCCCCAGGGAGGGTAAAATTACCATCTTTTCTGCCACTGTTTCACATCATACATCACTTTAATTGCCAGCCCATGATGCAGTCTATGAGAAAGCTCTAAAACGTGAGTGCTCTCATCAGTGTGCACTACTAAATTAGCATGACAGTGGCAGGGGGCTGTGTTGGGAGAAAGGCGGAGAATGTGGTGGAGACAGGGTTACGAGCTCAGCAGAATGAATGAAATCCCTGCTGTCAGGTGATGGCTGCTCAGGTGATGCGGCACAATGCTAACGCTTCTCTAAGAGAGGGATTTCCTGACACACAGTACATCCAACAAGCAGGACACCAACACACAGTCTGAAAAGTGACCGGTTGCAATGAAAAAAACAAATGGTAAAATACAGTTATTAATCTATTCATTGAGACTGGTTTGTCTCCATTTTGTGTGACACATTTTCAAAGACTTTCCTTTTGCACTTGATTCAAAATTCAAAACTCAAAATGCATCTCAGTCTGTTATTACATTTGTAGTTAATAAGTGTTGAAGATAAAACCTGGCACATTGTTGATGCCTGTGAAAACCTGAGTTAAACAGTGTAACTCATTCCTTTTTATATAAGATCATTTAATAGAATGAAATAAATGTGTTGTAAATATTAGTGAGGTTTAGTGTTGAAACCTTAATGTCATGATGATTATTATTTTTAACATCACACAGGTTCTTGACAATTTGACAACTAGAAATACTAAAAGTGAAGCTAAAATTGAAAATAAAATAAAAACTGCTTTAATGAAAAAAAAAAGATAAACTAGAAAGAATTAGCTCATTGGTGGAATTAATTAAAACTCACTCTAAAAATATAAAGTCAAACAGTTGACTTTCAAACCAACCCTGTCTGCTAACAATTACGTTTGTATAAGACGAAATTGCAACGTAATTGTCACATTGTGCTGAAACATACAAGCTACATTTATTAACGCGAAGCGAAGGAAGTGGTTGAGTTGGATGTAGTTTACTGTGCAGGACTGACATGCCGGAGAACCCACAGTCTTATCCTGACCCTAACTCACTGCTGTGATGCCTGATCCCAACCATAAAACTCTATAATATCTCTACAGACACATATCTGGATGTTAAAATGTAACGCAGGCTATGTTAGCCCACAGAAATAGCTCAAGTCCACATGGATAAGCCACAAGAGTATTGAAAGAATGTTTTTTGGATGGATCATGAGACTGAAGTAAATTTTTTTTGGCTCGAATGAGAACCAAATACTGCATTTTCCACCTAAGAACCTTATCCATCTCTGCAGGAGCTATAAATTCCGAGCTGTTCTACACAGAGAGCCACTGTACTGCTTGTTTTCCAACTGTTGTCGGAACAGGACAGTGGCCCATGAGGACCAGAGTTGGCCACCAGTGTACAGGGATGTATGTGATTTTTTGGGAAGCTAGTAATTTACAGACTGCTAATTACATAATAATTACCCAATAATTATTTTCAATTTAAATGAAATTGCAACCAAATAGTGCAAAATAAGTTTGGATTACCTAATTACATGGTAAAATGGCAACAATTTAAATTAAATTACAATGATTTAGTGTAAAAATTTTATTAGTTACCTGTAAATTTGTGCACAGTTAAGACAATATTATGCCTGACTGCTATTAAAAAATATATTTTCTGAAAAAAAGCAAATTTACTGATAATTAACCAGAATTTAATATATTAGTTATATTATATGAATTTCCTTATTGTCAAAGCATTTTGTTCAGTTTTCTCAATTGTCTTTATGTACTAGGGTTCACAAGCTACACTATTTTATATATAAGCTGCATTAAATTAGCATTTATTAGCTCTTAGCTTTCAGAGCCCATAACTGAACTAATAAATAATAACTAAGTGCTCATTTTTACTACAGGTGAAAAATATGAAGATGCCTGTGGCATTGGCTCAGCAGATATCTGGCATGGGGTGCACAGTTTAACACAGTATTGGTGTTGTAACTAATGTGGGATTGAGGGAGAATTTTTAAATCAATGAAACATAACTTCTCATTAAACAAGTGATTGAATATGTTTGGGATTATTTAGTTATTCTGGCAGCTCCAGCTTTAGATTGTGTATTGCCAAAACAACAAAACCGTTCCTGAAAGAGACACTGAACTCATTTATATTGTGTCATAAGGTGTGGAGCGTTAGGTCTAATTCAACAGAGCATGGATGGTCCAAGAGTACCATTAAAAGCACTGTAATGCATTTGTATTATTTAGACAAATCAGACCCATTAGAACAAGTACTAGAAATGGCATTCGTATTACAAGCCACCAAGAGCATACAAGTTGGAGCTCCATGGGAAAAGAACAGCTTAAGGATGCAGTTTAAAAATACCAGATTGTTTTTCTCCGGGGCTGAAATGACTCATTACCCAGGCAGCAAAGCAGGAAGTCCTGTCAGTTGGGTCGTTCCACAGTACAGTGACACGCAAATTGCGCCATCACATCACTTACAGTGTTATAGTCATTTGGGACAGCAAAAGCAATATGCACATAAACTTCACAGAAACACAAACGCACACATACCTATGTTGTAATCTCAGAAAGACATGTGTGCAAATTGCAGAAGAGTGTTGTTTTCTGGGGGGTAAAAGAAAGTCTCCGGTGGCTGCCATATGCTGGCATGTTTATCCCCTCTTCTCATCTTCTGGCTCACTTGTTTAAAAGCAAGAAAAGCTAAGGATGCTGGGAGATAGCCTGACCAACCCATCGCTCAGATACCGCAGTGACTTGCCACTATTGGATCTTTACTCTAGTCTTATCTGATGGCCTCTTTGCTGTGAGGTGTTGTGAAACCGGTGCTCACACGTCACCAGCTTTCCTCCTATCTCTCAGGATACAACCCAAGGTGTAAGGGAGATGTTGAAAGGGTTAGAGGGCATAATGGGGGCAGACTAGCATGGAACCCACCCCTGTATATTCCTTACTTTTAAGATAAAATGCAGGAAGGATGACTTCTCAGCATGAACTGAGCTTTAGGCCAGCACTCAACCTTTCCAGTGAAAAAGGTGACTGATCCGTGGATGTCTCTGATGCAAAGAACTACCCTTATCAGACCAACAGGGAGCAAGAGGAGGAAGTAGCAGACATGCTGGTACAAAGAAATTGAACAGAATCTGGGCCTGGCTGTGTGGGGATATTTCTAATGTCTCTCTGTTTTCATCCCTTCATTCTCTGTTTTCTATGATTTCCTTCATCTATCCTTCTTATTTGAGCTGCTTTGCAGAAAAAAACCCCATCTTCCTGCAGTAGACCACTTTGTCTGCACAGGGCACAGCAGTACTGAGGCGGGTGGTAAATAATGCACAAGTCTTTCTCCTTTCATTCTTCCAAAAGGAAGTAGTGCTTACTGTAAGATCCTTACTGAAGTGGGCTTATTAAACCAGCCAGGGCATAGCTGTTCTATCCCTTTTTGATGGAGATTTAAGGTGAAATTGAGAATGTCCATGAAACCTATCTGCTGCAATAATCCATTGTCACACTAACACTGAAACCAATTCAGATGAATCCGGTCTGAGAGTTAGCAGAGTCACTCTGTGTCTTTTACTATGGTGCACTGCAGAGATCCTGCAATCGGTTTGGGCCTGATCTGATGCCGAAAGATAAGATGGCAACTTGCTTGTGGATTCTCAGTCTTTTACCTTGTATGTTTTAGTTTATGACCTTTACAACTGGAAATATGAAAATAAGATGACCTTTTAGATAAGGTGGTTGATGAAATTCAGGTTTAGTATGCTCACCTGACAAGCAGTACTATAACCCTGAAATAGCTGAGTGTTGAGGCTTTTGCTCCCACCTCTTAGCATCATTGTGGATTTACCTTTATTTTATTTTATACATCAGTTTTTCTATTTTCTCTGAAAATAAATATGAGTGTTTTTGTTATTCACCTCCTGATGTCAGCCAGTTTGTAACTACACTAATGTGTACACTTTCTGTCAGGTGCTTTAAATCTTCGTAAAGGAATAGAGATCATCTAATGTGCTCGAAAGTCTTTATTTTTGGCCATGCTTTAATAGATACTGTAAATACTGTATGAGTCAAAAGAGGCCGGCCAAATTAGGTTTCAAAGCTGCACATGGTTTAGGTTTAAGTGGTAGGTCTAGAATAGAGAATGAATCAGATGTATGCGGAGGCAGAGGAAGATATGGGATCCTATACCATCCTAATGTCAAAAATCCACCTACATACGCTCACAGAGAGTATTGCAGCCTCCACAAATGTTTACCGGATTTTCAATAGTTTTCATTGCGCAACAAATCCCAATGTATCCTTTTAACAACACTATTTTAGAAAGAAAAGCCTGTAAAAAAACCCTGATGTGAGCAAAACAGTGCTGAGAACAGAGCTCTTGTTGCAGGGCAGAATAGCAGAACTAGGCCTTATGTTACTGGCCGTTATACATTTGCTTGCAGAAACTGACTCAAAAGATGAAAGGAAGGGAGAGGTTTGTCTTTTTCAGGTCAACATGCCTCCAGGGCTGCCCCAACATCCAAAATAGATAGATCTACAAGAAAGCTGGCCAGAATTAGTTAACGCTTGCACAATGATCTAACTAATTTATTTATTTTATTCTTCTCATTTTCTGCTAGTCTCAGGACATCTTCCTACCTCTGGTAATATTTTACAGATGCTTGTGGGCACATCGCGTCTCTATTCTCCCTCCACTGTGTGTCTGATGAGTCATGCATGGGGAATTAAACAGTCATTGTTTGAGATAATGGATAACTAATGGCTACCTTATGAGGCTGCACTTCAGAGCATCATGTGAGACGCAATAATTGAATATGCTGTAAATAAGAGCTGTGTTGAGATTAAACATGATAACATTTTGATGTGATGAGATACGTAAATCATGTAAATACCACCTGAACAACAGGAAGCTCTTCCGTCAGCACAAACTGCGCACAGGGCACCACCTGAACACGTTTCCCAGTAAACGTAACGTAACGTATAATTAACGTAAACGTAAAATATAACACTGCAATACTGACTTTTCTGTTTTGGTTTTCCAATAAACATTAGACAGATGGTCAGCTGGTAAGTCCAGGGTAAGATGGTCAGTCCACATCTAAAAAACACTACCAGCTCCTCCTGTCAGCTCTTTCTGAGCATGGCATGTGTGAAAGCAAAACCTTTCACACATACACATTCATTGTTAATATAAGAAAATAGATTTGAACAGCTTTAAATACCCAACTGACTTGTGTAGTGACAATACACTATTTCTACTTGCAGTATTATACAGTAATTAATGATCTCTCTGATAACTACATTGATTTATTTTGATGCCTCTACTCTGATCAATTTTAGAACATCTTTTTAAAATATATGGATCTATCTACAGTATATCTGTTCGCCATGACACAGAGTCTGAAGATACATGCATTGCGTCCACTTCAGCAAGGATCAGCGATGTTTGTGGTTCTTTCGTAGCCAAACCTGCTGGTTTAAACGTGTAGTTTTGGGCTGGTCTCAGTCAGTCTGAGCTGATTGCACATGACACATTTGCAGTCAGTCTGCACAGTCAGCTGGCCAATTCAGCAGAGTGCAATATTGCGAAACTGGAGAAGACCAAGGGAGGTTAGATGACACATTATGGCAGTAAAAAGGGTGTCAGTAATGGTTTGTCTTGTGAAGTTTTCTAAGGCTCATTTTCACCTCCACTCACTCTCAAGGATTGGATCTACTTGTATCATTCACTGCATTTTCGTGTGAATAAGGAGTCTGCTAACTCAAAAGACCATTGTGTTGTACAGTGCATCCACCTAGTATGTGTAACGTAGGAATGAATGATGTGCATACTTGGAATTGTTTTTATCCTTGGCACAAGGGCTTTGCAAAGTTAAGTGGAGTGTGTATGTCAAGAACAAAGCAGCAAAGGTGCTAGCAATTTAGAAATCCTTTTTTTGTTTCCCCTACAGCTACTCTTTTTCTACACCGCAATTCTCCCAACCAACTAAATGGATCACTGACAGAATGACTTTAGTTTTGTCTAGGCTGGTCAAAGATTAAGTGCTTGTTTGATGTATTTTTCCCCAATTGTAACTAACACAAACACAACACTTCATCTAGAGCTAGTTTCTGTTCGACAAGAACAACAAGTGCCAGTCTAAGAGGGCCGCTGCCAAACACAGGAATTTTGCAGTAATGAAGCTGTCAGAAAGATGTGAAGTTACACTTCCAGGCCTGGAAAACAGAATAGACCCTTCCTTGAGAGCTCAACGATGCCTACAGCAAAGACAGGCTACAATGACATCAAACTAGCATCAAACTGTGTAACCACTCATTACAGCATGTTCTCTGCACAGACCACCTCAGTGTGTTTTCTCATCTTCACATGCCCAAATATACAAGGCTGCCTGTGGGTACCGCCACTGCTCTCTCCCTCTCCAGCTAACACTTCACATGATGATGTGTTAGCATTATCTGAAGCTATCATCCAATTTTTACTGGGACCATTATCCTTTTTAGATAATACAGCAGTGATTCATTAAGCCTCATTTGCTTTTATGCCAGCGCAGTGCATTAACCGTGAGGGCTCGCAATTCTCACCAATTTCAGATTGTTGACATGAAAACCCCAGAAGTGCATGAGAGATCATGACTCAGTTTTGAGAATAGTGAATTATATCAAATGTAAGGATCTCATCCAAAATATGATACATCTCCTCTCAGAGTTGGTAATGTATGTACTGTATGTTAAAATCTCTACATTAACTTACAATCCAATATTTACAGTGAAAACAAGAATTGCCAGCAACTAAAGTTGCAGAAGTGCCTGAAAGTAAACAAATGGAAGCAAAAGAAACAGGGCTCAGGTATAACCCACAGTAAACACAGTGATTCCTAGGCAACATTATACTTTCTGTTTACCCAAAGCGCACTGGGGGATGTAGTGACAAAACAAGAAAATACAGGACTTGGAAGTGGAGGTAAGAGAAGAGAAAATCAATCAAGTGGGAAATAGTACTATCAATATTTTTTGACAACAGCAAACTAAAAAATGTATTTATTCTTTCATAACTAGGACACACATTAGTCAAATAAAATAATTTATAGTGTAACCTATTCTATAAGTATTCACATATGTATTTAAGCAATTTACACATTACAGCAAGATGTGGCCCACTACTTTGATCCATGTACATCTATCTCTACATTTCCAATCATTGTGCAACTGGGAAAAAAGTGCCTGTTAAGATTCACTTTGTTGGCTGCTTCATCCGACAACATGTTGCTTCATCATTTCCTGCTCTTAGTGGATGATCTCAAGTAACTCAAATAACGTTTTAGCGAGCTTTCCGACCTGCAAGACCAATGTGATTTTTTTAAATTATGATCCACGATGCATTATAAATGATCATTTGTGTTTCTTTCCTTCCTTACTTTTCAACGATTTTTCCTGGCGCATAACTCAAATGTTATATTTTCAGTGTAGTTCGTTACAATGTAGTGTTGAACTGATTAGTGTAAATAATGAATATGACAACGCCTGTGAAGCACAGTGATACATAAAGTCATATGTTCCAGTGGTGCTGTGTTCTGAATCTGATGTATTCTTCGTCAGAAATAACAGTTTATGTAAGGTATTAAAAACTAAAAGCAGGCTACAGTTCCATGACATGACAGTCCTATGTAAAATCAGTTTAGTAAGTCAGTTGATTTTACATGGGTTAAAGTCTGAAGGATGGTTTTTCATTCTTGTGTATTTCTTTGTAGCAAAATGTTTAATCAAACCTCTAAAGTACTTGAGGAAGATGACACACTTTGCTTTAAACTAAAAAGAGTGCCTAACACCTGTGCTAAAGTCTGCCTGAGAGCACAGCAACATCTAGACACATGGGGTATGTACTGTAGCTCATTTGTTTTCCCTCCAGCCATGTGTAGATAAGATAAAGCCTTATACACTCTGTTAAGCAAAAATGCTTGGCTGTACTACTGACAACCTGTACGGCACAGTACCCAAAGTAGGGCATTCCAAATTTTCATTCGTCTGTGGCTTGAGGAGCATCTGGACAACCCCCACATGCTCATGCTTGGTGGATACCTGCACTAAAAGTCAAAAGATCTCTTTCTCTCATTTTAAATATCCTGCTCAGTCAAATCTGATTGAATTTGAATGTAATGTTTACATACATTTAAGTGAAAGTAACAGTGACAAAGTGAAATCTCTTAACCCAAATTTTACTTACCAGATATTACTAAAAGCAAAGTATCAAATGTAAATCTAATTTCCCGGAGGAACCATCCGGAGGGATTAATAAAGTTCTATCTATCTATCTATCTATCTATCTATCTATCTATCTATCTATCTATCTATCTATCTATCTATCTATCTATCTATCCATCTATCTATCCATCTATCTATCTATCTATCCATCTATCCATCTATCCATCCATCCAAAAGTAGCCATTATACCTGTTATATTTATGTGCAAGCAGCTATTTAATGTTTCAGCACCTCAGCCTATGCTATTAGGAAATTAAATGTTTAACCATGCATTATTATATATTGTATATGCTGATGATACAGTTTTTATGTAAAACATACTTAGCTGCTGGTGTCCAAGCAAGAGTAAAAAGAACAATATTTGCTTATGACGTTTGGTGAACTCTAAAGTAGCATAAATGAAAATACAACTACAGTAAAAGTACTTAAAATTATTCTTAATTATAGTCCTTGGTGTATCTAGTTACTTTTCACCACTTACCATGACAGTTTACAAGTGCTGAGGACAACACAGTCTGTGACATATTTGAGCTGCTGGGAGGTCAGTGCATCACTCAAGGGTCGATGTTAATTTGATAGGACTTGCTGAAAGGGAGAACTCTTCACTTCTACTTTCTCTTCCAATTGCTCACCCGTTGAGTGGGGATTCGATCCGACAGCCCTCTGATTGCAAGCTCATTCTCTCACTGTCGCTATATTGCCAGCCCACTGCCTATTGTTACTGCTGTCACTTCGCAGTAACGTGACATGACAACCTAGCTGTCTAATGCAGTAATGTTGCAGTAAAGCCATACATATTAACTGCATTGCTATTGATTATATATTTGTTTCACAGACAAGAAGACACTACTATATACAGTATGTATCTTATTTGCACAGATGTGCATACAGGTCTATATAGACCCCAGTTCGGCACACACTGCTGCCTGACCGTGTGTTTCCTTCTGCCTCCCAACCTCCGGTTCCCTCAGTTATTCATGAGCCATCTGCTTGGGCAAGCGCTGTGTCAGATGTGTGTCAAACAGGACTTCATCTGTCCCCTCTGTTCGTCTTCTAATTGTGTCCTCGTCTGCATGCTGATGCTGCTACTGATGCCCCTGCAACACTCCACGGTTAGCCAAGGGACTCCAGCTCAAGTTGCTGGCCTATCGTGTCCTAAATAACCTGTTTGATATGATGTTTGCATCTTTATTTAAGATTATCACATCTGTTTCATCAATCTTGTAAGGACAAGAACAAATCTGGCTTTGTGTGCTTGTTTGTGTTTGTTTTATGCACATGTGCTCCTTTTGGAAAGTGGGTTTAAAATGAATCAGGTTCCCACTCAGGGTAAAGGTATAGAAAACATTTTCAACAATAAACATAATATTGATTTATTAGGTAAATGTAACACTCTTCACGAAAAGGTAATGAAGAGTTTTGGAATGTACAAGTGAAATAAACATAGCTTGGCCTGGAAGTAAGAATAACTGCATTGAAAGTAATAAAAAAAAGTAGCTCTTTTGAACACTGCACTCTCTGATCACAGCCTTTTCCACCTGAATATGCCCTACCACCAACTGCAATTCAGTGATGCTCTAGAAAGTGAGGACCATTTCTTTGCTGTAATAAAACTTTTTCACAAGCTTATGAAGGAAAAGAGGTTCAAAGAAAATTTAAATAGCATATACTCCTGGTCTGCCATGACGGTGTAACTCTGGGCTACTTAGTAATTCTCTGCTTTGCAAAAATATTATTTTATTGAAAACTATGAGGGAAAGTAGACAATTGTACAATGTGCTCAAAAAAGATTCAGGACACAAAAAAAGGATCAAGTTATGGTAACAGTACATGTAATCAGTTCTGTAATCCAGAAAAGCATCTCTCAAACCTCATAAAAGCCAAAAGTGAAAGCTCAGAAGTAGAACATTGAATTGAGTCTAATTTCCTAATGTTTCTACAGAATATAGTATGTTTTGTGGTTCATAAAATAATCACTGACTGTCTTTCTGTCCTTTTCTACAATGCACAGTGTTTGACTAGTTCCTTTTATTTGAAAAAAGTTTATTACTTTTATTTACTGAGGTATGGAGTATTTGTCATAAACCAAACAAAATCACCAAGGTCTGGACTAAATTTAGAAAAACAGCTGGTATTATGAGTGAATGTGATTGATGTTTCAAAAAGATAAAGTAAAATTGAGGCACATCAGAATATAGGTGCTGGTTTCTCCAAATTTTGAACGACAGCATCAAAAGTTTCATAATTTATTAATTATGGAACCAACAGTTCGACCTATTACGCTCAACTTAAATCAAATACCTGGTATACTAGGGAAGTGTGATTGATGAACATGTTTAGATATCTTGTGATAACTAGATAACTTGATAGAAAATTTTGTCAAATTCACTAATTCAGTAGCTCAATATTTGTTTTTAACAGAAAATGGCAATGAGCACCAGAAGGGAGAGCAGGCGGAAGCCAAACAGTAGGCCGTTTTTTATAAGCTTGAAAGATATAAACAAATTAACAAATTCAACAGAGACAAAAACAATACACCATTAATTACAAAATGGCATAGAGTCCTATCTAACAATATCAGGCAGTAAATTCTTACTTCTTGTAAAAAAGAAGTCAAAAGAGAAAGTCAAACACCAGTAAATAACACATTTGCCTAAAGAAATAATATATAATATAATTAGTTATTAGTGATACAAAGTAATTATTATATATTATTTCAATATTTGTGTTTCTACTCATATCAAATTGTGTTTGTGAAATTTGTGCTGCAGTTATTACTCTATTATTCTCATATTCATTTAAATCTGCATTGTATGCTCTAAAGTTGGGCTTCATACAGCTGTCATTACCTATGCAGTTTTTTAAGTTATTCATTACAACATGATATAAACACAATTTATGTATGCATGGATGGATTCACACAAGACACGTGAACTTGAGAGAGGGATCATGACTATATTAAATCCAGGCCCGCCTCTGAGAAACACAACAATGTATGATTTCAGAAAGAGGCCAGGAGGTCCCTATGGAGAACTACTATGATTCATCTCTGACAGAGACATCACTTCCACTAAAGGCCAAGGGGATAAGACTGTCATGTTAGCCATTCCTGCCCGATCCACAACCCTTCAAAGTAAAGCCACCGTGATGAATCGAAGGCACCATAAATGCGTTGTCCTGATGTGCCCCCTGTGTTTATTGTGGTTTTCAGAGCATGACGAAGGGTGTACATGCATGTTGTACATTCATAATGTGAATAAAGAGTGCTTAGAGTTTGTTTAGACCTCAAAACATGCCAGAGACACATACAAATGAGCAAGGAGTCTGGTTAAGTGATGCTATCATATAATAAGTAAACAAAGCTGTCTGCGCCCACTCATTCCACTCTTGTGGGCATTTCTCTTTTTGCAACTGAATGTAGTGTCTTCTAGCTATTACTAGCACTCGTACCAGTATTTTTGGCCTGAAGTTGCAGTTAGTTGATGTTTATCTACAACTTTGACTGCTTTCATGCCTAGTTTATTTTTTCTCAATATTGAATTTTCTTTTTTGATCCTGTGACAAAAGCCTCCTGAAATACATTCTAAGCATAATCTTTTAAATGAGTTAATAAGTGAAGACAAAGAGGTTTCATTACTGATCTTACAGAATGTCAGGCTTTAAAGGAAGACAATGATGCTACACCTTGTAAACACTCTTTTAAAATGTTCAATGTTGGGGCAGAACAAAAGCGTTTCTGTTTGGACCTGTGTGATCCTGCCCACTGCACATTTGCCTAGTAACATGCCATAGACATGGAACCACTTAAGAGCCTAGAGTTTAAAATGGACGTAGAGTTGGCGACGGTTTGTCAGGGCAGCAAGTGTTTGAGACAGAAGTGATTCTGAATAGTGCTGGCTAGCCTTGGTCACCGACTTCAGTTGACGCCAGTGACTTCACTTCATTATTTCATAATGTGAGATCTGCATCAGCTGCAAAAAGGACCATTATCTAAAATGAATATGAAATAATTTATGTTACCTGTTACACTGAGCAATATGTTTTTGGTGGCTTGGAAAGTGGTAACTAACTTCAGAGTGTGTGTTTTCGCAGTTGTTGAGAATATTACGACATCCACATGAGCTGGTTTTGAAATTGCAAACAAAAACACTGGAGATTTATACCTTCACTGAGCAATTTAACATACAGTGTAGGACTGTTGTCGAAATTTTAAAGCATAGTTTTTCTCTCACCTCATGTACACTCAAATAATTGGTATCTTATTTGAAGGGATGTAAAGAGGCAAATTTCCAAAATTTAATGACCACACTAAACACACTCACCTCAGCTATTATGATTTTGGAGACTTTATTTTGATACATAGCTTAATTAATCAAGCCTGTGCCATGTGTCATATATTGGCAGCCTTGGGTGAATAGCAGTACTTGTGTTGGAGCACAAGTAGGGGGTGAAATGATGTACTTTACTCAAAGCTGACGCCGCCTCTGTGTCAGTGAGGAGGAAACAAAGAAGCTTGTCTGCTCTTAAACAACGTGATGATTGCTATTGTAAAGTAATAGAGCTCTCAGATGAGAGGCTACTAGCAGGGTCTGAAACAGGAAGGCATTGCTTGAAGTCGTGTTTTGACATAGCAGATAGGGGAAGATTAAGTGTTGAAACCAAAGCTGGCAGAAGACGATAAGAGATTGATTTTTTTTTTCACAGCTGTGTCATATTTTAAGATACTAGGGTTTGTGTCAACAAGTCAACAACATCTGTGAGAAAGAAACAGCCAAACACAGCCAAACATTTTATTTTAGTGCAATCTTTACCATGGTTGTAGATTTGCAGTAAAGACAATGCAGTAGTGATGAAATTGAATGGGAGAATTATTGATCAATAATGTGAACTCAACTCTCATATACTATATAGATGCAGTCTCTGGGGTGATCATGCGTAGAGTATGTTGAAATGTGATTATGAAAGGAAAAAAAACGTTCGGAAGCCATGACTTCCAGATGAATGTTTGTAACATATGGTAGTGCAATCAGCGGTGCACATATGTGAAGATGCTCTTAGTGAGACAAAAAATAATTGGGAAGATGCTAACAAAGACAAGACATATTATGCTGAGAGCTGAGGAAACTGGGCTTTGACATACAATGCGTGGGTGGAAATAGCCTGTTAATGAATAGACAGCAGAGAGGGAAAAAATGAAGACGGCAGAGGAGATACACGAATCGTGCTGTGCAATAAAATATTGCTATTGTTAGGCAGTGCTGAGGGAAAAGTGCTGTGATGCAGAAAGAGTGGAAAGTCTTGACAGCTTTCCGGTGGCAGTCTGACGGCTGAGCGGGGAGATTGGAGGGAAAGTGCAGCAGAGGGCTGCTGTCAGGCCACACCAGAGCTCTGTTTAACAAGGTCCAGAGATGAGCTGCTCCACAACCCATTGCAAGGGAATGAGAGGAGGGAGATGGGGATAAAGGGAGGGCTGAGTAAGGCTCATACATTTTTCCAGAGCTTCACTACCTGTCATGCCTGCAAGCCTGGGATTCCTCACATGTGCATGGTGGCAGAGATTGGAAATCCTCAGCAAGGACAAGAGCTAAAGAATTCAGAGATTTGAAGAAGTACCTGCCATTATATGCTGCAGACATTTGTCTGACTCTTTTACAGCTTCATCTAAAGATGAAAGAATATGTGAGCCCCAAAAGATGCACTTCATTTTTACCCCAGATGTGTTAAAAATGCTAGCAAGTCGATATGAACCTAGGCAGAGGACAACTGGAAATAATTAATGTGAGCAAATGCAGAATACACCTTATTTTAAACATGGATGCCTTCAGGGCAAACACATACAATAATTTCACAAGCCTCAGTCTGGTTCTACCACACCTCTTGTATATCTCATCTTCATGCTGCAAAAAAATGCTTCAGTCATGGCTCTGCATTGGAAACTCTACCGGGGCCTCTGTAGTCCTTATCTCTTAGCCTAGCTTATCTCCCACTGTCAGGCTAAATGTCAACCTCAGGAAGGCTGAAACACTATTGGTTATGTCTGCCATACTAGAACTAACGAATCCTACATAAAAACCACCCACCCACTTTTAATCAAGTCTTCCTTCACTGGGCTCTTCCTAGCTGCTCAGCGCTTCACATCAGCAGAGGAAGCAGAGAGATGTGTCCCCAGATCCAAGTAACATCACTGTTAAACTACATGCATCACTGTTTAGAGGGAATTCCCTATTCTGTTGTAATGTTACACCTTATACAAGAAACTGTTTGGGATTTTGCAATATCTGATTGCGTGTACAGTGTAACCGTAAACTGCACACCTTACATTTTAATTATATAATGATATTATATTTTCAGAACAAAACATAAATCTATTTTGACAACTGGTTTTAATAGCTATACACACATGCTCTATATCAAGTTAATTCTAAATTCTGATTGAAGTATACACTGTTCTGTGGTGGGTTCACTCATATTACAACCTACCTGAATTAATCTGAATTAAGTTCTACAGTTTTCCTTGACTATATCAGAATTCTGACTTATATTTTTTACTGTTATGTACTAATCATCAATCTTGTCTTCTGTTTCCATAGGGGGACAACTCCTGTTTCTGGTAATGTGGCTAAACCTTGTGCCTCAAACTGACAGCTGCCCTGCCAAGTGTGTGTGCTACAGTGAGCCAAGGCCCACTGTGGCCTGCCAACAACAAGGACTGTTTTCCATTCCAACTGAGATACCTGTGCGGAGCCAACGGATATTCCTTCAGAGCAACAAACTAACGGTGGTGAGGTCCACCAGCTTCAGCTCTTGCCACAATCTCACTGTTCTCTGGCTCTACTCCAATAACATCAGTTACATCGAGGCTGGAGCCTTTTATGGCTTAGAAAAACTTGAAGAACTGGACATTGGGGACAACAGCAACCTCCGCACCATTAGCCCTACAGCGTTCCGGGGCTTAACTAAGCTGCACACCTTACACCTGCACAGGTGTGGCCTGTCAGAGCTCCCTGTTGGGGTTTTCAGAGGAATGTTCTCCCTACAGTACCTTTACCTGCAGGATAATAACATTCTAACCCTGCATGATGATACTTTTCTGGACCTTGCCAACCTCACCTATCTCTACCTACACAATAACACGATCAAGATAGTAACAGACAACATGTTTCGTGGCTTAATCAATCTGGATCGGCTACTGCTACACCAAAACCGGGTTATCTATGTCCAACCCAGGGCTTTTACTGACCTTGGTAAGCTGAAATCCCTGTTCCTGTTCTTCAACAATCTTACTGTCTTGACAGGGGAGACCATGGACCCACTGGTGTCCCTACAATATTTGCGTTTAAATGGAAACCAGTGGATCTGTGACTGCCGGGCAAGGACCCTGTGGGATTGGTTTAAACGTTTCAAGGGTTCCAGCTCTGAGTTGGAGTGCAATGTTCCTGAGTTCCTGGCAGGAAAGGACCTGAAACGACTGAAGAGTGAAGACTTGGAGGGTTGTGTAGAAATGCCTCAAATCCAGACCAATCTCTTCAGCTCCAAGGGACAGTCTGGGAAATTCCCTTCCACTGAAGATCCTCTGGGGGACACTATTCCTAGATGTTGTCTTGGGGATAATGACAAGTCCTCTATCCTGTCTGGCAAGAGCCGCCAAATCACTAACAACCCCCTTAAGGAAAAGGAGAACATGTCAAAGACTAAATATAAGGATCCAGAACGATCAAAAAATGACACCCAGCCTAAGCAAAATGATGGACCGCTCGGAACCTTGTCCAACACCCTGGACAAGTCTTTGGAAAATCTAAGCCCTGACTTTATAGACAATCTGGAATCATCAACAGTGTCAAACAAAAAGAAAAAGAAGTGTTCCAAAAAGCCCAAATCAGACACTCACTGCATCAAAGGTCAGGGTTCTACTTTGCAAGTGCTGCGCTTTCTCTTCATTCCCATTATCTGGATATCTCTAGCCATGTCGTAGGACTCCTGATCTCACTCTGAATACAGGACTCAAGATTGCTGATGCTCATGACAATGATACATAAGATGCAGAGACATCTACAACGGACAATGACTGAAAACCGAGGAGGTGCCCCAATGTTGGGTGAAGACAAACAATAATGAAGACGTTAGAGTACATTTAACAAAATGGATGCCTTTACAGAACACTACAGACCTAATGTATATAATGAATTGGTGCCCAAAATTGTTTGTTCTCTCTGTACTTAACTGTACTGTGTCTAAGCTACACTTCAGAGACTCCGCCCTTTTACCCTCTCAAAAGCTTTTACAGCTTAGACTGACCACCGGAAGATAAAAAAAAGAAGACGACAAAAAAAAAAAAAAAAAAAAAAAAAAAAAAACGAATAAAGGGAATCAAACACAGAGCGCACACAAAGAATGTTGGGTCCATTTAATGAAGATAAAACAATCTCCCCATTATTTATTAAAGTGATGCATTTGTTGGTTAATGTTATGTTTTTTATGTTTATAAAATGTTTTACCTCCCCCAATTTTAGTTCTATTTTCATGACAGAAAGGGTATATGGGTAGCATTTATGAAAAGAATGATGTTGATTTGTTTATGGAGATTGCAATGGAACCATAGATATGCATTTTATTTTACTTGTGTACAAGTATGAATATATTATGAATAAAAGTTCTTATTTCATAGATCTTGCAGATATTTTTTGTTATTTTACAACATGGCCGAACAGATTACGTTCTTAAATTTCATGATTAACTCGTGTTCTGTTATCTAGCTTGTATGTATGAACTGTTGTTCAGGGGAAAATGCAGCTTGAACACCTTCGTTTGTGTTATTGTAAAATTTTGATTTAGACATGCTATCAACAAAATAATTCCAAAAATGATAAATAAGAGATTAATGAATAATGAAAAATAATAATTTGTAGTTGCTCCAGTACCTTAAGAAAAATAGGACCTTTACATCCAGTAATGGGCTTGTAGCCCATAAAAATCTATTTTGCTGCACTGCTGGAGTATAATGAGGTAAAGAAAAAATACATTAGAAAGGACTTTGTTTGAAGATTGTCTCAGCAAAACTGTTTTAAATGAGCACCAAAATGCATTCAAATTTAGCTATGACAGCAGCACTTATTATGTCCCACTAACAATACTGAGAGCCAAAAAACATTCCTTCTACCAAACAGATGGTGGACCCGCTGTGGCGTGTTCATTGTTTTTCAGGATTGTTGGGAGAGTGATGACCGACTGCTTTGTCAAATTTGGCCCCATCCCAAACCTCAGCCATCCAGATTGTGTTTGTTTTTTCCTCAGCCGCTTCAGGACGTTGGCATCGCAATGCTTGACACACACCAGAGAAGACCTGCATGCGATCAGTTGCAACAAAACTGAGCCAAAATAAATCACCCTTTCATTCATATGAGTTTTGAACCTTTTACCTCTACTTTTCAACTGATATAACCACCTATATTAACTATTTTCTTTGCTGGCCAAGATCTAAAAATAACAAAAAATTAATTACCTGAAATTACAACTGTTTTTAATGTAATCTTCTAAGGCTTTCTGAAAGATCTTTCCATTTAGTATATTTTAGTCATAAATGAGTGCCGCACAGGCAGTATGATTATGTTGAATGAAATGCCCCAGGCAGTTAAACAAAATCCAGCATATGATTAGACCTACTTATGTATATTAGAAACACTGCCACATTCCCAATCATTTGGAGTAAATTATAAAATAGTAAATGAAAAGAGGGTTGGGGGGTCTTAAAAAACTGACTCTTCACATCACAACCTTGATGTTGACAGCTTTAATAACACCCTTAAGGCATCATATAAATATGGTTTAGATTTATTGACAGTTTGAATTCAAAATAATTTAAGCTTTAAAATGTCACCTTGTGTGATACTCCAATTCTGCTCATCAGAGCTGCCTGAGGTGGGTCCATTCTGCCAAGTCCAAAAGCTAGGATAATGCAGAAATTTATTGTATAATTTGAGAACAAAATTATGAGTTTGTCAACAGCTTTTAGCTTATCTGAATGTGAAAGGATTAGAAGACAGGGTCTCCACAAATCCCTGGGGCTTTCCACTGTCGTCAATTAACCCTGTAAAGTAAGAGGACTGAAGGGGACCTGAGAAGATATTGATCTTGAGTAGGAATCAGAAGGTGAATCAACAAGGTCCCTCCAAAAGAGTCCTCTACCTTGTGCACATACACAAGCAGCTGCAGGATGTGAGGGTGCTAGAAACTGTCTCACTCAGTCAGGCCTCTCATTGTGTCTGCAGTCATCAGAAAAGCGATTGTAATATGCGTCCAAAGACCTGCTACTTTTCCACACCTTTTAGAAAAATATTTACAGTGCTCTAAAAAGATATTTGTCCCATTCCTGATTTTTCCTCCACAGGAATGTGAAAGACTTAGTAGCAGTTTGCATAAACACTTGATTGCAGTTCCCGCCAAGGGTGGCACAACCAGTTATTAGGTTTAGGTGGCAATTACTTTTTTTTATTTTTATTTTTTTTACATAAGACTAGGCAGGGTTGGACAGCTTTTTTTCCTTAAAAAATTAAATTGCGATTTAAAAGCTGCATTATGTATTTAGTCAGATTAACTTTCTGTAATATTAAAATTTGTTTGGTGATTCGAACCAGTTAAGTGTGATGAATATGTAAAAAAGTTCAAGTCTATTAAATAGCAGAGTTAAGTTTTTTATTTCCCGTCTCATAATCTCGTTCTTTCCTCTATCACATAAAATCTGTCGTCGTGATAGCTGAGAAGTATAAGATAGTGTTAAAAACACCAGGACGTTTTTAATCAAGTTTAGTTTTTGCTAAAGGCAGCAACATTATAACATAAACATTTGAAATAGGGGTGGGTGGATCGGTCCAACTATCAATACTAATGAACGAAGGTATTGGTATCGGAGTGATACTAGCATGATGGGATTAATACATTACTCAGCGGTGCTGAGCAGACACATGCAGGGTGAAGTGAATAATGGCACAGAGAAAGAGGAGCGAGTGTAGACATATTTTACAGTGGTATTATACTTAAAATGTATTATTAGAAATCATTTTTTAAAGTGATTAAATTTTTGCAATTTCAGTAGTTACAGTAATATATAGATTCATTAAGTTTGCCAAGAGATCTTTCCTGGGTTTTAAAATACACATAATCAGCTAGTAGTCATGAAAATTTATTCAGATTTAGCATATTGATGATATAAGTAGATGTCATAAATAATGACACCCTGCTCTCCCCTACATTAAAGTGCATAGGCTGCCCTTATAAGTTAATAGAATCATTATCGGTAAGCAGCCGGGACGTCACTAGGATTGAAAGACAAGTGGGGCTTAGCCCCCAGGATTGTAGGAGGGGAGTAGTGCGTATAGCGAGTGCTAAAAAACTTTCACCAAAACTAAATGGCCTTCATTAATTTTTTTGTCTCTTGTACAGCAATTACGCTGTTATCTCTCACTTTCTTTTTTAATGTCTTCTCTGGAAGATCCTCTGCCTTTGGTTTCCTTAGTCTTTAGGATTTATTTTACATTTATTAATTTTTTTAATAACTAGTCTAAATGAATCTATGAGTTTAGTTTTTTTAACAGGCTACATGTTGGGGTTGTGTTTATTAAAAACAATAAAATATATCCATTAACGCATTTAATATTATTATATGTGATACATAATATCTAAAAATTATATAGTTTCATAACTCCTCTTTCCTTTTTGCTTGGTGTCTTTCAAAATAAAGTTAGATATTGCTGCCTAACATTGATATTTCTCTATGCAGCTGAAGAAATCACATAATGATGTGCTGCAATAATTACTTTATTAGTAGTTTTATAACTGATTATAACAGCAGCATTATGCAGCACTAATATTCTGTCATACAATACAATAAGCTGAACTTAGTCTAAGTTAGTGTTGAAATACATACATATCACGTTTCATTCACTTAAGGCGGAGGTGTCCAAACAGAATTGTTAATGTTGAATCCTCATTCCACATTTTTTACAGTAGGATTTACAGATATATGCACTGTTTTATAAAAGTTTATTTTCATTGTCACAATCATCACTTTAATGGCATTGTAACCAAATCTAAGCCTCACAGGAGTGAGCAAATGAAAAGACTATTTATCCACTACTCTCTCTGTGTTAGTAAGCAGTTGATGAAGTCATGTATCGTCTGTCTTAGCCAGGATACGAACCCCGAACTCGATGCTTGGTATCAGAGCCCAACTCTACCAACTGAGCTAATGAATACACGTGGCACGCAATAAGATGTGTATTCGTGATTGTATGCGCTGGGCTGGTCTGGACCAAGATGCAATGGCTGATTTATTTTATCCAAGTCTGTCCCGGGCCATAAATAATACATTTTTAAAACCAAAGCTGTGGCCTGGACATGCCTGACTTAAGGAAACATAAGTAAAGTTAAGCAATTAAAAGTTATTGACACCTACTCACAGTTTCAGACTATGAAGTGATTCCATGATCGTTTCGCCCTGTTGAGGAACGTTAAGAAGCAACGACATGTAGCTTCCTCCTAGGTCCTAATGCCCGCCTTCTACCTACAGCAGCTTAAACAACCAGTATGATCATTTTAATCAAATAATAACTAAAGATGTTAGTTCTTATTTCTATCCATATTCTTGCTTCCATTTGTTAAGTGCGTACCTAAGCTCGGTGATATTGTTTATGTTCCCCACTCGCCCCCTGCGAGTGGTCCTTCAAGCTCGGGTCCTCAACCAGAGGCCTGGGAGCTTGTATCTTAGCTGTTTCTAGGATTGCGATCTTCTGCACAGAGATCTCAGATGTCATTCCTGAAATCTGTTAGAACCACTCTCCCACTTTGTGCGTCACTGTTCCAAGTGTTCCAATTACCACTGGGACCACTGTTACCTTCACCTTCCACATCTTTTCTAGCTCTTCTCTCAGCCCTTGGTATTTCTCAAGCTTCTCGTGTTCCTTCTTCCTGATGTAACAATCACTTGGGATTGCTACATCTATCACTATGGCCTTCCTCCTCTGCTTGTCCACCACTACTATGTCAGCTTGGTTAGCCATAACCAGTTTGTCAGTCTGTATCTTTAAGTCCAACAGGATCTTAGTATTACCATTTTTAACCAACTTTGGAGGTGGCTCCATTTTGAGCCCATACTCGCACACACACACAGATGTTCCTGCATACTATGCCAGCTACTTGGTTATGGAGCTCCATGGACGCCCTGTTTGCTAGCATCTTGCATCCTGGGATGCAGAAGGTGGCAGGATCGAATCTCAGCCAGACGCCCAGTCCATCCCCCATACCAGGTGTGTCCTTTCAATGATGGATCCTGTTCTTGCTCCTTCTTGGGTTTCTGTTGCCTGAGGTATTCACTAAGCATGTCATCAGTCAGAGCCATCTTCCTGATGTATTCATGGATCGTTGAGGTTTCATCCTGATTAGTGGCTCTGACGCTCAATAGTCCTCAGCCTCTTTCCGTGTAGTGTATAGTGCCAATATATTTTTACAATAATATTGTAAAAATTGCATATTAAAATACAACTAGAAGATATAGAACATACAGTACAGGCCAAAAGTTTGCACACATTCAATTAATTCAATGTTGTTTTCTTTATTTTCATGACCATTTACATTGGTAGATTCTCACTGAAGGCATCA
>JAUYWH010000027.1:19654012-19691383 GCA_034779795.1 Ctenopoma multispine | reverse complement strand
CTGAAATGGTTTTCCAACAGTCTTGAAGGAGTTCCCAGAGGTGTTTAGCACTTGCTGGCCCCTTTGCCTTCACTCTGTGGTCCAGCTCACCCAAAAACACATTGAATGAGAGGGTGTGTCTAAATTTTTGGCCTGTAGTGTATGTACGCAGTATGAAAAACAAACAAATATTAACAGCTTATTTAGGCTAATAAGGTGACAAATATTGAGTATGATCTCTGTATCATATTTTAGGGGGGCTTCGGCCACGTCCATGCTGTGCAAACATATTATCTTGTCTGTCTTGGTGTTTTAATAAAGGCCAGGGTGTGAATCCCAATTAAATATTTCTAAACATTTGCTATCATCGCAAAAACAGTTTTTGTTGTTTTCTCATTTCTTTCATAAGAAGTTTCTAAGTGCTATCACTGCACACATTACTGTACCATGCATATCCTCCAGATTTTTCTAAACAACAGCTCGTTTTCACATAACAGATATCACAGATGTTTATGGAATTTCGAACAAAAAAAATTATCTAATGCATTGGAAGGAATTACCACTATCTTCTGTGAAGTGGGTACTGTTAAAAGACATTTCATTAAAAATATTCTGTGAAGTGTCTTGACTTCAAGAGCACACTTTTAAATTAGCTTTATCATCAGAATAATTTCCATGCTGGCAAACACAAGGCCTGTAGATATGAGACTTTGAAAAAGAGACTCAAGCTGAGAGGAAGCTAGGGTTCCTCCTAGCATGAATAACATTTGGAACATTTGGCAAGACACACAGATCTTCCCTCACAAGTACATCACATCTCATTCACACGTTGAAGTATTTATTTCTCTCCACATTCACACATACATTATTAGATTTCATGGTCTCGCTCAACCTCCTTCTTATGACTTTATGCATTTATACTATCAGAAAATTGATTATTTTACTCTGTTTTTATTTGTCTTTAATATTTTTAATATATTTTATTTTGGAAAACAAATGTGTGTCTTTGTTAATAGGAGGTCTGGAAAAATATGCAAATTATGGGTAAATTATAGGTTGGTAAGTAATACTAGCAATGTATGTAGAGTATACTATGTTACGTATGTTGTACTTTGAGTATGGTGGTGGTCTAACAGTCTTGTCAAAGAAAAATGGTAGTGAAAGTTTAAAACTTAAATTTAAAAGTAACAATATACAAGTTAATGACATGATTTCAGGGACCGGTAGATTTACTGAAGGAGAGATAAAAATGGTTGCTGATGTTTGGTTGACTTCAGGGATGTTTTTTTATCTTGGTCCACCTTTATGGAAAGGTAAGCTTCATACAGAGAGAAAGAGAGAGAATCTGAATCTGTCCTGGTGCTGGTACTTCAGAGTCTGGAAAGTTGGTTCATTTGGCCAGAGGCGTCTCAAGAGACACAGCAGAAATACTTGAGAACTACAGCAACTCTTTGCAGTTATCTTTGCCGTAATGTCAGGGACATAACTGAATCTGAAGTTCCTAGTAGATTATATTTCCTCTTCATCTTTGTACATGTACCTTCACCTGTACCAACCATCTACATGTGCACCTACCTTCTTTATACATACTATACTGCACATGAATGTTCACATTTTTCCCTTAGATTTCTCTACTTTCAGGTGCCCTGACCCACAATTAGGAGCCATTAGTGGGGCAAAAAAATATGATCCCTCACTGGCTTCCCAGCAGTAAGTACTGTCAGCTGAGACTAAAGACCTATCTACCTTGGACTCTTTACAAGCTCCTGAAGTAGCCATTGAAGACTGGAAGATCTGAGAACAGTGCCAGGCTTGGGTCACCACTCCATTTAACAGTGCCAGGAAACAGGATGACCTGAGCCTCAAGGCTCCTGCTGGACATCAAGAATCTTGTCATCAGACAGTATAATAATTGAAATCACCTCCTCTGTCAGAATGTATTTCTCAGTCTCAGGAATAGGTTTACCCTTCTTTTGCACCAGTGAAGTCTAATTATTGGCACTTTACCTGCAGTAATGGTGTCGATGCAACATAGATTAGGAAGGATATGTGAACCAGCTTTTAGAGCTGTAATTTGCAAAAATAAATAAATAAAATAAATGTTTTTCCAGAGTTTACAATGTGACTGCTGAAGCTCCAAAATAGCAAACATTAAATTCATACATTAAACATTACAAAATTATATTAATATAGAAATATGTAATGAAAAAACACAATTAATCATTAATACATAGCTCAAACATAGTTTCGTGTCTTATTGAGGAGAGACTTGAGGATAGCAGGTAGGTAATAAGTCAGGGATTTCAGACAGAGCTCAAGGGCTAGGCAGGAGACAGGTCATAATACAGATCAGGGGTCAGAGCAGGAGTCATACGCAGAGGTCCGGTTCAAAGACTGCTGGAAAGTCGCTTTGCGAAGGTCAGATAGGCAGACAATCTAGCAGGGAACTGGGACAAACAGAGCTGCTTAAAAAGGAGGGGAAACAGGTGAGTTGAGTTGGACCTATTGCAGACTGATTAAAGTGGCAGAGGGAAGAGTAGAGTGAGGGGAGAGAAATGGCAGGAAATTACCATATAAGGCACAATGCTGAGAGCCAGGATTGGAGACCGTGACGAAAATATATGAAGGACAGACAGTAAACCAACAAAATACTTAATCACCATCCATAGCACCACCAAACTTCCACATTGGTGATACTGTGCATTGCACATAACACCTAGAATAAAATAAACTAACTCTACAAAGTCACTGATTAAATGGTGTTGTGGTGGCCTGTATGTGCTCATATGACTGTTTAATTGATTGATAATCACAATACATATTAGCTACTTTTTTCATGACATTTCAAATCATTTTAAATGTGACCACGACTCTTGATATAATGTAAACAGGAGAGAGCAAGAACAACACCAGAAATATCTGCAAAACATGGCAGTAGGCAAATATGTAGGTCCTGCACTGACACTGCAAAATTTAAAAACATAAAAGTCAAAATGTTTTTTTCTCGATATTTTACACATGTATATGACTTTAAACAGAGGAAAAGATTTAACTCCTAATTCTCATATTTAGATTTTATAAAGCTTTTACCCATGTAAACTTTGTTCAAAGGAAGTGAGCTTAAAAGCAGGGAAAACAACAAATCCCTGCCTCCTTCTTGATGTCTTTCCATTCACTGAAACTGACCTGCCTTCAACTCCTAATGCAAATTCTAGCAGACGCTCCATGTCTTCTCCAGAAAACACCAACCTTTGATCTAAAGTAATAAGGCATTTTTTTCCTTAGCTTCAGTGAATGTGACTGAAATATTTGAGTTCGTAGCTGGAGGCGAAGGCTTATATGAGAAAGTTTAGGCTGCTCACTGCAGAGGAGTCCCAGACTTGGACATGGGGGCTAAAAGTGTTTGCCTCATATTGTGCATACTAAATACTCTGATGGTATCACTCTCTCTTTCTATCAAATCTCTCTTCAATTCCCCTTTTATCTTTGTCCATTTATTTGTCACTCCCAACCTTTTCCTCTCTCTCACCTTTCTTCAACAGCACACGCGCTTGGAAAATCCCTTTGAATAATATCTAGAGTATCAGCCAGGAAAAATAAGTGTTTGATGTGTTTAAGCTAACTGATTTGTAAAATCAGTGAAATAATTCCCAAAGCACATCAAGAAGTGTTAGCTTTCTGAGATTGTGCCTGCAGCTTCGAATTCCACCTCCAAGAATTGCCACTTTAAGTTTGTGGAGGGGCTTGTGTCTCCTGGTGATACTGGAAAGTCTGACTGTTTTCTGCACTTGTGCCCGAACTGTTTGGAAGATCCCACCTTCTTGGAGTTTCTGGGTGGTGTCCTGGAAGGGGTGGATTGGTACAGCGCACCAGTAATGCAGGCAAGTCAGTCTGTGTGCCATCCCTTATGTGCTGTCGTGAGCTTTGGGTAGCGACAGAAAGAATGAGGCTGTGAATACATGTGAAAATGAGTTTCCTGTGGAGGGTGGCAGAGCTCAGCCATAAAGATAAGGCACAGAGCTTGGACATCCAGAGGGATCTTGTAATATAATAGCTTTTCGTGCCTTTGTGCCTAATTCGTGAATATAGGCTGAAATCTTATAATTTCACTAACCTTAAATGATTTCAGTGGTCTCTTGAGCCAAATCCAGACTTGTGACTGCATTGGCTTTGGTCCCTTACAACACGCTCTAAAGGTCATATCATCCTGATCCTCTTTTAAACGATGAGGATAATAATTTCATGTTTGCCATTAGTGTTATCATAGCATGAAATGTTGCATGGAGACAAGCTTAAACCATTTTAAATGGGAGTGGCCTGAAAATGTGGGTTTCACCCCAGGAAGTGTGAGGCACAAAATGCAAAGTGAAAAACCACAAACCAGGCACCTCATGTTTATAAAAAGTATGTATGTTATGAAACCAACCGACTTCCTGTCTAGGAAAGAGGAGAACTATATAATACAGAGGGGGATAATCTCGCGAACCATTTATGTGGGTTAAGCTGATCATTATATCTCAATCACGCTTAGATTTAGGAATGTAGAGTGGCAATTTGTTCTCAATCCTAATTCAGACAAATTAATGCTGCACGTATGTTCATACCCAGGCTTGGACCAGGGGACACAGAGTCCTCACCAAAGCTGCAACTGGAAACTGCAGAGCTTTTGCAGTAGATTAGGCTCATATCCAATAGGATTTGGTCCTTACACCTCATGAAAGCACTGTGTAAATGGGTTCATCTAATGATCCAACTTAATATGATTAAAAAGACTAAAGCTTCCCATATACACATGCTCCCTCTCTTTCCCTGTTGGTCTTTTTCTCACACACAAACCCGCACATACACACACACACACACAAACACAGTGAAGTACCTAAGGCCCTTCGTATTATCCAGTTCCATGCCAGTTCGTGCAGCGATCTGTGCTCATGTGTGGCTATCCTCACAAGGCCAACAGCACACGCAGAGTTCTATAATCTGCTCCAAACCAAATGTCCACAATATGAGAGCAGGACTCACACCACGCCTACTGAAAAATACCCACCAGCATTCTGAGCGGCTAATCCTCTGTGACGTAGCACACAATACAAACCGACCATGATGAATGTAAAGTGATAATGTGCAAATTCATGCACTTACTTTATTCTTGTCTCTATGAATTTATAATTTCTTTCATTTTTTATTCATTGTCTTGCGCAATGCCTTTGGTGTTAAAAGGGTATTGTTGCGAGCATTTTGCTTGCAAGTAAAATAACTTGTCTCTTACACAGTGTAGCCAACATGTTTTTAATGTAGCCAACATGTTTTTAATGCAATGTATGTTGATGCAGCCTCAGTTCTTGGGAACGGTGTTCTTTTCCTTGTCTGCTCAGGAACTAAACGCATATGTAATATGATAATCCATGTCTCTGAAGCAGAATACAATGAGAGCAATTATTTCATGTGCAGGAGCCTGACTTTTTACCTATCTCCTAAATTATGTTCCTAACTAATGGGAGACATATAATGTGTAGAAGTGACAAAATGCTAAGCCGAGTTTGACTACAGTCACGTGTCAGCAAAAGCACTTTGGTTAGGCTTAGAGACAGGTTGGGCTTTTTTTTTGTTGAATAAAAATGTTGTGCATGAAGTAACACAAGTATTTTTTTTTCTTTACTAAGGCAGCAATCAATCAATTGCAATTATATCCCCTACAAATTTTGCAATAAGGTATTCTACCTTAACATAGGATCCACAGACAACCAAAACCACTGAAAACTAAACCAAAGAGGATACATGGGTGGAAGTAAAGACAATACGGAGCAGCTTTAAGAATGACATGCTGATGAAACCCTCTTAAATTATAATACAGACTAGAAGGACTAAGGACTAAAGCAACACTGCTTAATATACAAAATGTAACCACATGAGCAAACTTAACTTAAAAAGCTGAAAGAGTCAAGACGTCAGTTACTGAAATGGAAGGTAAGTCATATTAATATAATAAGTGACATTAATAGACGACTATTACAAAGCAGGCCTTTACTCAATGCATGATTGATATGGTGATTTTCCAAGACTTTAGACCGACCTGTCACTGAAGTAAAAGCAAAAGATTTCTCTTTTATTAAGAAAGAAAATAGCCACAGAGCTTCTTTTTTTTACTTTTACTGGATGAACACTTGCTTGCCTGATGCACAAACGCTTTATTCCATGCTGTTTGTACTGGTTCTGTCAGGGACGTTTTACTGCTAAACTGTGGGAGGAGCAAACGAGGTCAAGCACACTGTTGCTCATATGTAAAACTCACACACAACAGCATTATTAAACTATATATAAGTTGAATCTGTAAAGGTTTGTGATAGCGAGTACCAAAAAGATATTTTTATAAAAATGTCACGGATTATCTCTTTAAATATGACAGGATTTGAAAATGTGAGTCTTTTCATAAAGAGCAGACACGAGCCAAATCCATAAGTTACGGGATGAAATGTAACCGCAGGACTCAGCAGGCATGGAGTAACATGTTGCATTAATGTACTTCTACTGCGAAGCCATCTTCACAGGCAGAACATGTTCTTAACTGGGAGAGCTTGGCAAGCCAACATTTCTTGATGTACCTCAAGGGCTTAGGGGGACTGATGTCCAATTCTTTACACTTCCACGGCTCCAATTTTCACTCTCTAATGGAGTGAAACATGTTTCAGTACTAAGGAGTTGAAAAAAAAGAGCTTCTGTTCCTTTCAACACCGCAGGACTGTCGAATTATAAAACACTAAAAACATCAATTTTCTCCCTTTGATTAATTATATCACAAATTAGCATTTCTTTTTGAAGCCATGTAATCAGAACACTTCTTATTTTTTTTACTTTAACACTATTAATGTCATCTTTAATATTTATTTATGTTTATCTAAACTATGTTAACTAAGACCTCTTTCTGTCAACTGGAGTCAGAACATTTTTACATTGTATTTTTTCTACTTTTCACCAGAATTTCATTTCTGCTCTTCCACTACCAATAACTTGCTATAGTACCTTGCCACAGGGTGAATCTGTCCTGCTGTTCACCCCTGTAAATATGACTGATTCCTTTTAATCTGAATCATTGTGGACTCATTTGTCGCCCAGGTTCTCCTAAATCTCTTCGTTCTTGGATTTAGAGAGAAAAACAAAAGAAAAACAGAGAAAGAGAAACAGAGGGAGGGAGAGCGCAGTGTGTGATGCTGTTTTTTTTGCTGGAGTAACTCCAGTCCAACCTATCTCATTAGTCTGTTCGTGATTAAAAACTACTCTCAAGCTGATATCATTAACCTGCCCACACAACCATACACTCTCAATGGGGCCTTACAAACTAGCAAGAAGAAATGAGCTTGCGCATCGTGTGTGAGCTCCAAATTTCACTTACTTTATTCACAGCTGCACCATTATAATCACGAGGGATGTTTTTTTAGATACACTGAAAAATAAACAGACATAGATACCAGATATTAGCTTGGTGTATACACTGCGCAGGGGAAAAAGAGGACATTTGCCATCTATCAGCGAGTAGAGAGAAATCTATAGCTTCTCCCCCCCCACTGTCGCCATTTATAATCCTTTCCTATGTTCCGTTATCTGATCGCAACCCCAGTCACAAGCTTCTCGGTGTGAGATTACAAACATCTGGCGGGTCATCTACTCTTAAGCCGTTATGATAAACTCGGCAGCAGAGAGAGCTTCTGGACAGCCAAAGGGAAATTTAGCAATGGAATATCCCACACAAGCAAAGTCCTAATGTAAGCTTTGTCATTGCAATGAGAACCACCACCTAATGCCCTGCTGGTGTGGATGTGATTAAAAAGCGTAATCTGAGAGGTTTGTATAGAGTGATATGCAGTATATCACATCACAGCCAGAGTTTCTTCTCTTAGCAGCATTTTTCCCCTGTGGTATATCTAGACAGCATTAGTGAAAGCAGAGAAAGAAAAAAATTAAATGAGAAACAGCACAATTGCCCCTGGATCTAAAAAGAAAACACGGGAAATGTGATAAGAGGAAGAATTAGCTCCTTCTTATTTTGTAGTCTATATATAACCAATACCATCTTAAGATCAAAAAGGCTGTTGAATTCCATCCAAATATCTGACACACACACACAGCCTGGCAAAAGATCAAACCAAGCACCGAATGGAGAACTGAAGCGTGTTAGGAAGTTCTCACAGGGTTGGACTGTTTGTTGAAAGTTAAAGAGAGCATTAGTAGAGTTTATATCACACCTTGTGTGCAAATATTAATGTTCTAATCCTAATCCTAGACTCAGTCACTGAAAACTCAGTGGTCTTTTTTTAGCTATTCCGGTATGGTTTCAGATTCAGAATTATATTGTTAGTAACTTAACATCTGGTCAAGACTGAAAACACAGTCTGAACTCCTGACCATTTCATTAGCACAACCAACAGGTCAACATTTTACTTTTAAAGTTAAATATCTTATCAGTTATTGATAGAGTTGATATATTTTTATATACAAGTAAATTAAACTTTAAACAAACCCTGTCTCCCACAAATCATGTCCTTATGCAGCTGAACTACAATTGCTAATACGTTTTATAGAAAAGATAATCACTGAATAGATAATGTTCTGGTAACATATTTTTTTAAATTATTGAAATTAATGGACACAGAGTCACAATGAATGACTCTGGTGGAGGTGGATATGACACAGATATCTGGATAGCAAACTGAATTTTGGATTGCAAGATAGTATATACAATAAAATTACATTGCCTGGGAACATTTTACTGAAGTTTACAGTATCTAGGTATTTGGCACTGTGTGACTGTTTACGTAAAATGTGCAGTTGTAGTTCCATTTCATACAAAATATATCTGCAGTTGCAGTGGAAATTAGTCTTTTTGGGACCATGTTAGCGTTCACCTCGAAGCACTGCTGTTGACTTACAAAGAATGGCTGCAGACTCTTAGTCTAGTTTCTGCCTGTGCATCAGACATGTTTGTGAAGAAGAATGGAAAAGATTTTATACTGCCTTACATGCAGCTCATGATCTAACAAAATGTTTTTTTTTGCATTGCCCCCAAAATCCAAAGGGATCCAGATTTGCATTACTAATTGTTTATCATTTTAATTAGAAACAAAAACAAGTAAACAGATGTCCAAACAGCAACTGTGGCTTTGAGCAATTAATCACTTCCCGAGTGCTAAATTTGATTCTTTTAATCCCATTTTCCATCTACTTTCATCAAGACTTTAAAAGGACAGATGCAGTATACACTGAGATTTTACACTTCGGCACATAGCTTCGACTCGAGTCAAACAAGTACACTTCAGTGAGCACCTGAGATACAAATTATGCATTCATGCAACCCACACTGCTCTGTCTCCTTATAACAACTTCATAGGCATTCAGGAGACAGAATTTCACTAACACCAAATATAACTCTTGAGAGTGGCAGGAGACTCAACCAAGGAAACTTTCAAATGAATCCACCTACTAAGGCAACCTGCAAGGTCTCTATCAAAATTTTACTGTTCCCTCACAGCAAGCAGTGCAGTGAAGATGCAAAGATTTTCCAGGAGACAGGGAAAGGGGGGCAGAGGCAGGTTGAAACGGAAAGAGACATTAATAAACAAATTGTGAATCCTCCATGTCTCTATCATCCAACCCCCTTCTTTCTGTTATTCTTGCCCAAATCTAACAGCCGGTGGCACAAAAAAGAAGAGAGTTTGTTTTGATGTTTGTGTAGAGTTGAGGCAATTTATTGGACAGGGATTTAGCAAATCAGAATTCATTGCAGAAACTTTCTGATCCTGGAGGTTCAAGGGCTCTGGATAAACAAGACTGATTGTTTCAGAGGCATGCATATATTACCCCTATTTGAGCCAGAGCTATTACACACAGACAGCTATGGAGATATAAGCCAGACTCATATCACAGGGATTTTGAAGCAAAACAGGGCAAGATCAGTGGATTTCTTTATGCAAGTGAAGCAGGCATTAAGACATTTCTTACAAAAATCTCAAGCCTTGATACATGACAGACATGAAATTAAATGTCTTGAGTCCTGCTCAGATAATATGCATGACAGAACAGTTCGTCCAGGCCCAAAACAAAAACAACAGCTGTCATGTTTCCTTTTCATCAGAAACATTACTGACAATAGCTGACAGTAAAATACTAAAAATATTAAGAGCATACTCAAAATATCACAGACATCATGATGATCATCATCATTTCTATCCTTTAACATGACTGCGGATGTTTAGAAAAAGAAGCCTGTCTAATAATACTGTGCAGAAGGTGTTGACAGGCAACATTTTACCACACACTTTTGAAGACAAGAAACTTAATACTTATGTAGTTCACATAGGAAATACTCAGTTCACCAACTTCCCTCTAACACTGAGTCTGCATTTGAGATCTTCATTTTCCAGATAACATATTCTCAGAGAGGTTTTTTAATTTGCAAGCTTTGCTACTTTCAGATGAGTGGAAATTCCTTTGAGTGGTGAAAAGAACAATTTTTTTTGCTGCCCCTTTGCACCAAATGTTCATAATATATGTTGAAGGGGACACAGTTAATGGGTCGGTTGATCAATACCAACGGCTCATTGATTACCAGTTGCTGAGATTTCTGGCCTTCAAAAACAGGCATGAGAAGTCTCTGCCAAGTGGGAATTCAAGGCACTTCCACCGCACTCCCACACATTTTAACTGCTCTTATCATCTATAAGGAATTCAAGGCTTTGTTCTTAAGCCTTTTAATGTAATGTGCCGCTGCATCCTCTTTCTTGGTGGCTTGTTTTGTTGTGAAAATGTGAGTTTCTGGTCTAAATCCATTACAGGGTGGCTGTAAAGGATGTAGTGGACCAGAAGATGCCATGATAGGGTCATGTAAGCAGGGATTGGTTATATTGATAAGAAGATCACTTAATGTTCCTGTTGGTTGTGCATTATGCTATAAAAGTTTATAGTATAACAGGAAATAAGAGGTAGAATTAGAAAATATATAAGAAATGTGTTCTTTTTTCATCTTTTGAGTTACTGGCAACAGGAAACTTTATATCTGAGTCACTGTACAGAGAGAGTGTTTTCATTGAATTTCATTTAAAGACAAGATGATCTGGTGAATTGTTCATCTATTCCTATTCCTTTGTTGGCACATTTCTGCAAGAGGAGCCTCTGTTCATATTAAAATCCTAACACCATTTCAACAAAGGAAATAGTTTTCCAACAAAGACTGACCAGTAGGCATGCGATGTAAGTACACTGTAAAAAACGTCAGTCATTACAAGTCACAGCACATACTGTAGTGCTAGATGTGACTCAAACATTCATCACTAACCATGACAGATAAATCAAAAGTGTGAAAAGGTTCAGCGTTCTCATGATTTGCTGCCTTTCTCTCTATTATCTTATTGCAAATTGAATCTTTTAATTTTTGACTGGTTAAACAAAACAAGTAGGCTCTATCATGTTCTAATGTTAGTATTTAACACCCAAATCCAAACGTCCAGAACACCAAACCCCCTATTTAACACAGCTATTGCAAACAAGTGATATGCAACCACATTTAGAAACCTTAGACAAACTCATTATCCTGTCTTCATCTTAACATATACTTATACTGCATTTTGATTGGGAGCTTTGTTGCAGCTATTGTTTCTTAAGGTGAAATCAGGTAGAACGAACAACTGTTGTCATGTCATACTAAACATGTGGTATTGCACCTATTTCATAGAGACCCTTTCTAATTTCAATATTTGCTGGAAATACAGTGAAATATCACTCAGTGACATTTTTTGAGCCTTATAACTAAGAACAATTTTTATAGTCACCATTGTGACAATGAGATTTAATGGGTTAATAATGGCAATAATTTGTTGCATCCCTGATGTATTAATAGTTAAATACTTTTCCTTACTTTAGTAATAATGTCTTGTTTGTAACTTTTTAACAATAGTGCTGTGGGGCTATACAGTTTTCATTTGCCAGTTCTACAGTATATTGAATCTATGAGTGCATTGTGCAACCTAAGCAAGTCCTATCCTCCTCCCATGTTTCAGTAAAGTACATCTATTTTCTGTTGCAGCTGCTGATTAATTGGCTTGAGAGTAGACTGTTATTATTAATAATATCAGACAGATCTCAACCCCTGGGATGAGGAGTACAGTGGGAGTTCCATTACACTCTGCCAAGCTCCATCTACCACCTCAGTACACTGATAAAACAAACCACATAAATGTCATGCATGGCGTATGAGACTGACTCAGTTTTCGCCATGAATGACAGATCATTTCTATAGCACATATGCCTGCAAAGGCTTTAATCTGCATGAGTGTCAGACTCTGGGAAAAAAAGGCAATACACCTTAGTAAGCTTAGATACTGGATTCACTATAAGAAGTCTATTATGCATTTGCTACATCCCACATGCTTTAAACGTTGGATGAAAGTTATTCTTTTGGTGTGCCCCGTGAGGCACAGTGTAAATGACTGTGAGCTTAAATACCACTCATACTGAACACAAAGGGAATCAACAATCCACTGCTTCAGAGACCCCACAAGCCTTTCTTGGTATGGAACATATTAAAAGAAGCACTCACTTCCACTGAGGGAGGAGATTTGCTGTTTTTGTACTGTAGGCTGAAATATCACCGTATGTGAGCACAGCTGTGATTGGTCAGTTTATTGGTCGGTCAGTTATTGTCAAAAACTGACACCACAAATCTTCTTAACAGGTAAAACATTAGCCTCGTGACACTTTAAGTCAGTCAGTGAACAGTTCAATGATGAGTTCAATCAGTTCATAAACAAAGTGCTGCAACTTTTGCGATGCAGCATTAATCAATATGCTCCTTTCATGCATATTACAGAAATACTGAACAGCATGACATACGGATGCTTTGTCATGTCCTTAGTATTGCA
Source organism: Ctenopoma multispine (assembly GCA_034779795.1). Taxonomy (NCBI): domain Eukaryota; kingdom Metazoa; phylum Chordata; class Actinopteri; order Anabantiformes; family Anabantidae; genus Ctenopoma; species Ctenopoma multispine. The sequence continues at coordinate 19,678,496 of JAUYWH010000027.1, read as the reverse complement.
TTACTGAGGCCAAAGGTCCCCCTCAATGTGGGCATAAGATGCATGGAGAGGTCAGGTGACTATTCTGTACAAGCATAACAGCGAGGCAGCGAGTGCGGGATCTGCTTTGAGCCTCCTTTAAACCACCTCGAGAAGTTACGTCAGAGGTGAGGCGAGTTTGTCCTTACGTACATGATCTAAGGCGGTGTTGGGTATTGGAGGGAAGGGGCATAAATTGTAGTGACATTTTATTTACTGTGATTGGGAGACTAACCCATTTATACCACAGAAGAAACAGCATTTAATTGATGATTCAAACACATGTACAGTTATACATTGTGTTTAGTATGTTAATGATCATGATTACATTTGGCTTCAATGAGCAACTGATGCCATTATTCCCATGGAATCAAGGAATGATCCAAAGGATACCTTTAGTGTTGGTATGGAGATGCCAAGAAGGAAGTGTCATTATGTGACTCTGTGCGATGATAACATGCTGGCAGTGGAGACAGACTTTCTCTGGATGAAGAAAGCAGCAGCAGTACAATCAGAAGAGCTGAAGATGTAACCAGATGAATAAAGCACTCCAAATCTTATCTCCTCATGTACCATGAAACCTCAACATTAGCTTGAATAGTCCTTATTTGACCTACTTACCTACCTACTGGCTAGTTTGTGTACTTAGAAGCAGACTGCTATCAAATTGTTTGACAAACTCACCTGTTACAATATATGTGCCTTTTTCCCCTAAGTGTATTTTCTCTTTTGTGGGCTTTTTTTGTTTTTTTATTTGCTTGTAAAATAGGTTTCATTGTTTGCAATCGGAATATGATCACACGGGCCGTTGCAGTAAAACTGTTTATTTTATGGGGACATTTTATTTGTATTAAAGGCAAAAAATTTCTCTTTGTAACCATGGCCTACATGATTGGAGGGAATTTTACTGTAGCACATAAAATTCAAGCTGAACCTGAAAGGCACCAAATGACTGTGAAATAGGTTAAAACACTGCAAGGACAGCACCATAAACAGGCTAAGTAATTTTATTAGGATATCATAAAGCAGAAGATGCATCAACATTTAAAAAAGAACATTTTTATTAAAGCTTCTACACACAGTCAAACCTTAACACTACTTACATTTTATAAAGAGAAAATAAATGTAATAAACACTTTTAAATATATACTATTAAATGCCTCATCATATCAAAATAACAGACTCAGGCTGGATTTTCTTAAGAACTAATATCGTCTTTGCTGCTTTTACATCAGCCTGTCTTTCTGGTTGTTATCATCTCACACCATCTCCCACTTTTCCCACATTTGTTTGGGAAGTTAAATTTTAAAGCTTTAAAATGACTTCCTGAATAAACCTGACAAAAGTTTTCTTCTGTAAACTTCCAGTGACAAGAAGAACACTGATAACAATCTGTAGCGGTGTTCAGGTAAAATTCACAGATAGCCATCACATTGTGTACTCACAGGCATTGTGTACTAAAAAGGCATTCTTACTACACAATGTGAAGATTAACATTGTGTTTAAGATCATTTTGTTTTGTCTCATTCAGAAATGCAAAGTGTGATGCCAAAAATGCCACCTGGAACAGGGATCCTTGTGTGATTATGGAGAAAGCTGCAAAAACTGCCAGGCACTGCTGCTACCACCTATCTTAGCATATTGTTATGAAACCTTATTTTATGCCACTTTCAAAAGATGCGTATCCAACTTGGTTTAAAACTAAATGTTTTCCTGCATTTGTTGCATTTTTGTGATGATTTGACCTGAAAACTAGAGTATCTACAAATACTCACTGTACAATATTGAAATGATGCTTAATTTTATTATAATTTCATACAGCATGTGTGAAATAACAAAAATGCATTGTCTGCATTGAATATTGTTTATTATAAAGATACAAAAGGAATAGTAAATAGCAGCATACTGAGAAACATTAAGGAGATAGTAGGATACTACTAATACTAGTTTTTATTTCAAATTCCACAGCAAATAGAAGCTGAAAGATTGAAAATAAATATGTTTTTTTAGAAAGATGAGAGCTTTCATAGTGTGTACTTCTCCTGACTGAGGCACAAGTAGTAGAGCTGCTGTAGTAAAAAGTAGAAAACATTTGAGCATGGATGACTCTTCCCAACTCTGTGGAGCTGTAAAAAAAATGTTTGATGGCTCTCTCTAGCAGGAAACAGGATAAACACTTGCTTTTCAAAATGTTGCAGAAATGCACTTGGGTACCTCTGCTTCTTCCCAACCAAAAAGTGTGTCTGTGTGTATCACTACAGTTATTCTCAGTAGTCACTCAGTTCAGTGTACAAATGTAATCCAAAAGAAAATGTTGGTCAGTGGTAATTGAATTCACAGCAGTACTGAGATTACAGTAAGGATGTCAATAAATGTAGGTTTTAGTGTCTTGTGTCTATTTCTTTACTTTTGAAACCTTATTCCCAAAAAGCATTCTTTCTCCTCCACGTATGAATTTCATTAAACACAACTATAAATCTTATACTTTATGACGTTTGTATACTTTTTAACCAGGTAGGAACTTGCAAGTTCTCATAGCAGACTTGCACATCTGATTTTAGTGAATTTCACAATAGATATTCTGCTAACTGACAGAAAAATCCACAACTTTCCAAACAAAAAAAACAATTATAGAGGGAAATAACCTTACTGATGCAGCACAATCCCCCCCACTTACTCTAATAAAAAAAGAAATTGTATTTAGTTGGATTCAGATACAACAGACACATCCAAATATAGAAAGAAAAGCATGGGATACTTACCAGAATTTATTTCATTCAAGTAGGTGAGAAAGACAGATATTCAAAAACACCATATCTCAGTGTGTTAAGAAAAAAGGACCCTGAATCCACATAAAAATAATGACTTGTTTGCTGGCCCAAGACCAACCTTTTCAGATTCCTTTGATTGAAGTTCATTTTTCAGATATCCTGCCAAATGATAAACAAATAAAATGAATATGAAGTTTGGAAGCAGTGTATGCCATAAAGTGCAGAGCGAAATTAAATTTAAAACCAGTGTGAAAAGCTATTATTTTCAGAATAATGGAAAACAGTCCCACCATTGCCAGATTTATTTATTTTTTTTCAAAACACACAATCATCATGTCCAATCCATTCGTCCCCACCTCCTTCACTTTCTGGTAAGCCAGAAAAGCAGCAGTGATGAAATGCGTTTCCCTGACTTGTGAGAATGACCAGGGTATTTGATTTTAGCCACAGTAACTGAGGTAATCAGAGGGTGGTGCGGAGTGCACACTGGCAATTTCCAGAAAGGTCACCCCTCTAATGAAGAGCATTAGCCCAATCACCTGCCACGGAGGAACTAAGAACCTTTTCTTGGCACAAAACCGCGCAGAGGTTTGCAGCTCAGATGCCTTCAGGAAGCAATCTTTCCAGGAGAGTCCTTCTTGTGGGTTAACCACAGTCTGTGCTGACCTAAGAAAAGATAACAAAATGGACAATGAAGGGTTTTATAGCAGTAAATGTGTTCTAAGCTAATAACAACTCAAGGTAAGGGTTTGAGTGTACCCATAACACAAATTGTTAAGTCAGCTAACAACGTACTTGAATAATATGTCTAATCACATAACAGATATTGGAGAAAAATCACTGCATGGAGCATTGCTGAAATGTTAGAATACTAACAGACTAATAGACCAAAAGACTCAATTTAGTATAATTATTTTGGTCACTAGACAGTCACACACATTTTTACCAAACTAATGTTGCTGTTTAAGCTGTTGATGATTAGTTTTAGATATCACTCTTCTGATGTTTTAATATTTCTTGTGGGCTACAGAGGATACAAACTATACAGACGTAAATTGTCTTATTTAGTGGGAATAAGATAGTTCCTTCCACTTTAAAACTAACACTCATATAACAGATTCCATAAAAAAAAATCCCCAGCATGGCGAAAAATCAGCAGCATCATTTGGGTTTGTGCATTTGAATTACAGACATAATTTAGAGAAGCTGCAAAAAAATATGGGATTGCTTTCAAGACTCTGTGACAATTAAAGGAAAGGTGAGCAACATTTGGCTGAAATCATTAATGTCAGAAGAGACTAAACTGAGAGTCAGCCCCTCAGACTTGAGTGGCAATCGGAGTGTAAACATTACACCTGTCAGCTCATTACTGAGGCTTCAGTGTGGCAGCAAAGCTGTTTGCAGGATGGACGGCAGTTGCCTTGCAGCCAGGGTAAATACCTTGCCCTTCTGCTGTATTCCCAGGATTCATTATACTGCAAGCCAACACACAGGGAGAGCTGTTCGGAGTTACCAGTTCCATTACACACTAAATCCTTTAACAGTGGTTTTAACTTGTTGAATGAGACTGATATTGATTTAGTGCGTGTGGTGTGGTTTGAGAGCACAAGATGGGTTGATTCAAACCACTAAGTACTTGAAACAGACCTTTTGACAATCAGATTCCACTGAATTATCCACTAAAGTAATTTCTGCTTTGGAGCCGTGATAGAAGGACTTTTCATCAATTCTGATTAATTCAAATCACTCCTCCGATGGCACTGCAAAGTTGCTTATTAACTGTCTTAAATAATGTGGCCCATGAAAAAGAAAATCCCTTTGATTGCAAGGCAGATAAGCTGCTTACCTCATCTGCAACAGAGCTGAGCTCAACCTCATGCAACACTTTGTTTTCTTTTATTTATTATCCAGCTAATGAAGTGATTTACCCCAAGAGTGCAGTCACCCCCGGCCAAGAGTGAGCTGCGTGTAGCTTGTTTAACTATAGAGCTTCTTTGAGCATTTTGAAAATTTAGCATTGTTTGATATGCAGGAAAACAGCAGCCAGTTGATGATCACGGGATGTGTTCGACTTGTTTACTGGGTTACCAAGTCAACAGGCTGTGAGACACAAGCTGCGTTCAAAATCGCTCTGTAATTCATTAATTTCCTGCTCCCTAAGTACTCAGTAGTTCACTTTATAGTGAGAATTACAATGAGATTTCAGACAGTTTTCTAACATTACAATATTTATCCAATTGACAGCTATTATACCACTCTACTGAAAGTGAACACATCTTTCAAAGACAAAAAATTATGGGATTTGTAGAAAAAGTTACATATACAATAGACAATATATGAATCTACAGCTACACTGTACAACACTACGTTACTTTAGCTTTATAGTGCTCCATTTTTTAACAGTTTAGGATTCAGCCTTTACTGAAAGAAGAGAAGTTAATTAATTAATTGACTTATAACCGTTCTTTGTACAAACTTGTCTCTGTAAAACACATCCCATGTCCCTCATGTCTTTGTACTTCTTCATCTGTACATCTTTATTTTTCAGCTTGCAGAAGGAAATGCATTCTTAATACCAAGTCAAAGAAGCTACCAACGTGTGCTACGGAGGCTCTTTCACTCAAGGAGTCAGTCCCAAGTCCCAAAGCTCCACACCTATATTTCATTAAGCCAAGTCAAGTTTTGTTTATTTGCTCAGTGTCTTGAATCACTAATTAGATCCGGGAGCTTTACAGTCTGAACATACTTCTGTCTTTATATCGAATAGGGAAGAAAATGGAGTAAACCTCAGAAAGAGGCCCTGCAGCCAGAATACTTCTTTTTAACTCTTGGGAGAGACACAAGTCTCCTATAAAGGAGCATGCAACTCAAAACTGAGAGATTTTAAACTGGTGGAGAGCTGAGGAGATTGGCAGTAGACTATGATTCAAGAAATAGATATTTAAAATATATTAAAAACATATCTGCAATTCAACATAATGCATGACTCCGCATGCATTATGTTGAATAGCTTAATTTGACTTAAAGTGCTGCAAATTAAGCTAGGCTCTGAAGCCTTGACGTTAAATTACCATTACATTTACATTTAGTCATTCAGCAGACACAAGTGAGGTACAAAGTAAGCAAGGAGCTAAGTCAAGCACTGAAAGCGAAGCGCCATGAGAACAAATGGTTTTATTAAACATGTAGGAAGAAGAGATTTATTATTTTTTAGCCTTATATTCAGAACTAACTTGGGATTTAAAATCAAACAAACAGTTTTAGAGTTTGGCTAATTGCTGTTTCTTTAACGCCCCACAGCAACATAGACAACTTTCCAATACAGGCATATACCAACATATTTTATTCATACTTCATTTCCAAAACTTCTTGTAAATTCATAAAGGTGATGGTTGGTGTGATAAACTATCTTTGTTTTTTCTTATAAACACCATTACTTGGCAAAATTAATGCGTTGATCTTGTAACAAGTGAACATTTTTCACTGAGTCTAATACAGTTTATAACTTAAAAAAATGTCTATGGAGTTTACAGTATGCAATAAACACAACTGTAGCTGTTCAGCTGATAAATGAGCAACATCAGTATCAAAGGACTCTTTAAAACTATAAACCTTTTTTATGTATTTATTTATATTCACATAAATGTTACATGAATTCCATTTTCTTCTGTGTGAGAGGTGTACAGTAGCTGTGTGCTGTTTGTCCTGGAGGCATGTCTTTATATCATGGGGGAGCCATTTTCCATTCGATGAGTGCAAGTCTCCCAGAGGAATGAAGGCATCTTTTGTGTGTCTGATTTATGATCCTACACTGTGTTGCCTCGAAGGAAAACTGACAAATTTCTTCAATAATTAAGGTAAATGATGATTTTGTCTCTTTTTAATTTATTATTTTTACCCATAAGTCTTTGAGTGCACAAAGATTATTATGTGTATGTCAGCAAGATATGCCTGCAGGAAGGCATGTTTATGTGCTTGTTCATGTAAGAGAATCACTGGTGCGTGCAGCTAGCTGAGTGTAAATCGTCCATGGCAAGATTATGAAGACCTAAGTGCTATATAAATGCAATTTTGAATTAGAGATGCATTGATTTTGAGCATACTTTGCCATAAATGACAATTATATATCAATAAAAACTGTAATAAAAATCAATATATGACCTTGTGGAACTTCACCTCTTAGTCTCAGGCTATTTTTGTCAATGAGCATCATTCAGTCTCGACATTGCTCCAAGTGGTTGAAAAGCATCCAACATGGCTGCCTTAAGAGGCACTATTCTGATTAGGAAATTATCAGTGCCATAGGAGAAATTGTTCATATGCCACAGATCATTAGCCGTTTCTCCCTGAGCACATAAATATGTCAAGACGTGTCTTTGAATCCATCACTCTCGACATTTCCAGTGATCACCTTTCAGGTCTGTGAAGTTCTCTCTCCCTCCGGCTTTTGTGAGTGGAAATACACAGAAACTCATGGGATACACTCAAAGGCGTCAGTTGATTCACGTCTTTGTCAAACCAACATTGTTATGTTACCTCTGACAGTCATATCAGGTGCTTGCAGGGGATGTGTGTCACATTCCTGCCGTACACTTTAGACCACAATACCTTTTTTCTGTCAACTAAGTGCATCAGAATGACAAACACGCTTCATCTGTTGATAGCGTTCACAAGATAAATGCTATGCCGTTATAGCCAGTGGGGAAAGATTTAAAATTCATAGATGTTGCCAGAATTGTACATTTTCAGGGCAAGGTGACACTTATTCTGCAAATTAAGAATGAGGTTTACAGCTCATCTGCTAGTTTGTGAATAAATAGGGTCATGCTGAGTTCAGAAGTGCAAAGTAGCTGCTGTGTGGGATTGTTTGTGAATAAAAGTAGGACAGTGTTGCAGCAGAGGCATGCACTCGCCAGTGAACCACTAATGTTAATTTTCTTAAGATCAACCCGCCACCAGTTGCTCCACAGATGTAGTGCAGCATTTTAATCGGTAATCATGCCTTTGGGATGGGGAGAGTGTCCCAGATTCAGAGGGCCTCTGGCTGACAGATCAATTTGACATTATATTAGTGGCAGCCTCACAGGATTTGGAAAGCAGTCTTTAATCCAATGTGCTACAAGGAGGGAAAGTGCAATGAGAAGCACATCGAAAAGGTCTCACATCAAAGACGATGGAGGCAATCAAGAAATTTAAGACAGTCAATTGGTTTGCTCTGAAACAATGAGGTTGTTGTGTTTTTATGATTCATTGTATAAATTTACACATCAAATGGACCAGGAAATTGTATGCTCAAGTTATTTTCTTCTGTAAATTATGTCTGTCTTTAATCATTCTGACTCTTTTATGCCAGATATAGTTCTTTACATAGGAAGAACTGATGTTAATATTGAAGAGGCTATGGATCTGGAAACGAGATAAATTAAATATATAGATCCATTCACCCTTCAAATGCTACATCACAGTGACTTAGAAGAGGAGTTGTCACACTGTCTATAATGGAAACCTTTTTAGCAAACACAGGGTTGTGTCCCATTACAACATGGTTGTGAGTCTGATTTGTATAAATGCAGCACATAGCCTGGCTCCTCAAACTTTTGCCCTGCCTACTGACTACAAAGTGTTTGTGTGCCGATTGCTTTTGGCCAGTAAGAAGTCATTTGCTCTGTTTCTTTGATTTGCTATTGAGTGCACCTATTAGTGTAAATGAAGGCAAAACAACACAGCTGCAGGCTACAAAGGAGGTCTTTGTAGCATTCACTGTGTTGCATAAAGTGCTCTGTATCTTTAAGATATTCATTTTACTTTATTCTTCTGAGGAATTAATATTAGGCCAGTTTTACTGTGCATATAATGCACCTCTCAGTTTATTGCCATCTTTCTTTGTGCTATTTTGATTTTTTTTTAAACATTTGGATTTGTTCAGTATGCTCCAAGGCATTGATCACTTCTCTTGATTTGCCATTGAGTGCACCTGTTAGTGCAAATGAAGCTAATACAATACAGCTGCAGGCTACAAAGGAGGTCCATATGGACCAAAATCTTGGTCCATAAAAATGCCCTGTGATTAAGATGTATTTTTTAAGCTGTAGGTCTCTCACTGCTGATTATGAAAATGAAGTGTTTTCTACAGTTAGTACTTTTCACTTATTATATCTTTTGTGACTGGATCTCTTGCCTTATAGCATTCCAGTGACATACATCCATCTTTTCACTCGGACACAGTCACTCCAGGCTTAAAGTTGGATTAATCAATGTCTTTACATTGCATTAACATTAGATCAATTACCAAGTGTAACAGTTGTAGGTTCTAACTACCTGCAGAGAATAATAACCCAACTCCCCAGATCTCTTCAGCTTTATGCAGTACTTGTGTTTTAGCTTTATGTTTGCAAGACTACACTACTCAGTTTTCATTAACCCTCTTTCCACCCACAGCAGCCACATGATTTTAGGAAGTAGCTTTGATAAAGTTGTTTTACCCAGTGCCAAATAGCAAACTTAACTTACTGCACAGGCCAAAAAAGCACTAACAAAACTACAGGATTCTCTCAACTAAATGTATCTTTCGTGAATAAAAAATGTCCTGCCTGTGTTTGTACAACAGTATCAAGCCCACAATATTTTTCTTTAATTTCTCTGGTTGTTAATGCAGCATTTGACACAACAGAAAACAACACTCTGAATGGTGCATTTACCACAGAGCCTTTTTCTAAACTGGTTCATCAAATCTTTTTTTAACAACAGCAGCTATTTAAAGGCCCTATAACTAATTTCAGATGTCCTTCTGAGAACCAAAACAAAATCAAGACTATATAATGTTGCTCATAAGACTTTGATCCTCATGTTCTGTTTCTGCAACTACTAGCTATGTTAGGTGAAGATGATTATAATACGCTGCAGGGCTTCCCATGTAGTACTTATGTCTAGTCAATGTCTTGAACTGTGACACTTCTAAAGCAAGAAAAGAACATTTTAACCACACCCACATAGATGATGAGTTAATCAAAGTCACAGGTTGACTTTCCTTTACTGTGCTCTGATTTGTCGCTGCTGATTGCCTTTTTGATCCTTTAAAATCACCTGGGCGAAGAGTTGAACTGACTTTTTTGAAGTTGTGTTAAGTCACTGTGGGCACCTTAAATTTCAAACTATGTTGAAAATTTAAAAAGCCAATATTTAGGTCCAACTTGGGCCTAAACTTTATGTCAGTGCTGAGCCTCAGAGGAATCTTAGACTGATATAGATTTTTAATTAAGATTTTATATCACAACAGTTTTATCAACTGTGGGGTCTCATGCAACACCAGATTCACATATATTGTTTTTTTTTTTGTTTTCTCACTACCTGTTATTATTGTGCAGGTACTTTTTATAATTTCTTTCTGTGCTTTAACAAAGGCCAAGTATTGTCTAAATAAATGTGCTTCAACTCTGGGGCCAAAACAATGCGATATAGTTAATCAAATCTGCACTCTTGGGTAATGTTTTTGCCTAGGAAAAAATCTCTGTGGCAAAAGGCATCATGCATTTTGATATTAATAGTTGCAAAAACAATAATGTTTAGGGAAAACATTGATATTGCACTACTTTGTGTCAGTGTTTTATTTTTTTTACTTATCAAGCTATAATCAATAACCCACAGTGGGATGAATAAGTGAAAATATTTTTTACAATACAACAAAACCTCTAATTAGAAAAGCTTTTTCAGCCATGAAACGTCTGCATTGAAAATGAAACCAAAACATAAGTAATTTTCTTGCCTAAACCCAACCTCATGGGGGACTTTGGTCTTGAACTCCGGTCTCTGGCATGTCATTCCTACACAGTGAACAGACTCCATCCACCTCCTTGCAAATCGCTTTGCGTTTATAAATGTAGCACATCATTCATTCACAAAAATGCGTTTCAGTACAAGGTGACAATTATGTTCTCTTCTAAAACATAATCGTGATTGCAGTTTTGTCATATACAGACGTAATTTTTAGGAGACAGAGCTGCATTAAAATTCCTTACCTTTTTGTAATCAATGCACGATGAGAGCCATTTAGCAAACAGGTGACTTCTTACTCACTTGAAGTTATGATCCCACTTTTTTATTGTGGTAAATTATTATTAGGTCTTTATTTATGTGTGTTTCATCCTAAAAGCATTTAGCATCAGCATTTACTCACCATGTGAGTGCATCATTGCTCAGTTCATTGAAAGTATGTGATTTTTCCCTTTGTCCTATTTTATAACATCTGGCTTTCTATAATATGCTCCAAGGGACTGAGAAGACATGTTGTCACATTTCCAGCACTCTCTGTAAAGTAAGGCAAACGTGACATCCAGACTCTTGCACATCATTCCCCCAACACAATTGTGATGGGTAAAAAAGGTAAAAGTGTTTTATTTAGCTCATCATGAACACATTTGGGGGTTATTTTGTAAGTTGTGTCAGACTATTCAAACTAAGCTAGTGAGCTTGTTACCTAATGGCAGTAAATACAAGGATAAATCAGGAAATCTTACATTGTTCAACAATTTGTGAAATATGTGCCTGTGTATTTTGTTTTTTTTAATACGTATAGTTATAAAATATTTAGCTGTAAGTAATTCTTTTGGATCTTACATTAAGCCATGCTTCAGATGTTTTATCCAAGACTGGAATTCTGTCCACTCACTCCTGCTCTGAGGAGTGATGCAGAAACTTGGCCAATTAGAGATCAACATGTGCACATTACAATGACAAAGCTCTTACACCTTGTTAGCTGTCTCAGGCTGTACATGCCCAATAATTACCGGCTTGAGTACCACTGATTAGAAGCTATCTACATTGAACTGGATTCCTTTTCTAAGTGATGTCTCCTGCAGTGGATACTTACTTCCTTTTTATTTTGGCATCAAAGGTACATGCCAGACCTGTGGGTGTACTGTAGTTAAGCAGCTGTGCTAATCGCAAAGCAAATGCAATGTGATTAGTGAGGTATGTTTGTATTTGTGAACTCTGAATAGGTATTTTTTGCCTAACTTCAAGGTGGTATGTCTTACCTCCTGCACATTTAAATTAAGTCAATGGAAAAATGTCTTATGGAATAGCAAATTTGTTTACAATACAAAAAATATGGTAAATTATGGTACACTTAAGCAATATATATATATATATATATATATATATGTAGATATTACTGTACTGAATCTGTACAATTGAGATATTAAATTAACTTTACTACATTTTAGGGTCAAATATTGAATTTTTACCCCACTAAATTATTTAAAAACTGTACTTGATAAACTTTCAATATCAAAATGTTATATAATCAAGACTTTATTCATCTCTGATGTGAAAATTTCAGAAGCTATCCATCAGCATGTAAAGTAATTTAGATTACATTTATTAGATCTAAATGTAGATTTAATGTATTTAAAACAAGCTCTATAATTATGAGCTGCAACATAAAAGTGATGCACATGATGGTGCCTCAATAATTACAGTCTAATGCTACCATATTTATTAATTTGAAATAAGCCCTTCTTCAACTTTTATAGGCTATTTAGAGTATTTTCTTAGCTAATAATTGTTCCTCTTTCAGGATGACACAAGATCTTGTGCATTTTCTAGACATTGCATGATTAATATAGCAACTATCATCGTCCACTTCCACAACATGTTATGAAATGATGCAACATTAAGAAGAGTACATTATGTGTTGGTTTAGTGTAGGGCTGGAGCCTCCTACTCATCCCTGGAGGAAGCTGAGATGGGTAGAGATCATGAGAGTGGATGCTTGGAAGGGTATAATACTGTGATCTATTTAGAGAGTACTGTATATCCTCCTACCATGGCTGAATGTACAGTACTGGAGGATACCCACTCACGGTGTCATTTTTACCACACTTCCTGTATGAAGCTTTCTGTGGTTCATTGGCACCAGATTTACACAATGAGTGAGCTGCTGTAATATAAATATACATTACTTTGCTGTCATGATGCCTCGGCCACAATCAAAAACAAAGAGTGTTAATTGGCATTGTAGATGCATTGCATTGATGTTCATTTAAGTACAGTAATAGTTTGATCAGGCCACACAGTAGCTTCCTGTATTGTATTTTCAGCATATTAGGCCTTATACTGTATACAGAGCAGTTATTCACCTCTGTATCAGTCACTTAAAGTAACAAGAATGTCACCAACCTGTCTTAAAACAAGTGCAGAGACACTCAAATACAATAATAATGTCATCAGTGTATCATAATGCCTTTAACATGTTTTCCGTGTGATGTAATTACACCTTTGCCCCATAACTGTATGAGACTGGCACTTAATCTGTTGAGAGGATTTAGTTCAGGACAGTGAGTCTATGGTCCTGATTCTGTATTTGGGACCTGTTTGTTCACCCTAGCAAAAAGACAACTGGATCAATGTTGTCAGTATCACAGTATCAGATGTTACAGAAACCTGTTTAACCGTGTGTGTGTGTGTGTGTGTGTGTGTGTGTGTGTGTGTGTGCACTTGTGAAAAGTCACAATGTGTGCAATGCCCTAGACACAACCAAAGAAACTGAAGTTAAAAAGGAATAACACCAAATAAATCACTTTTTAGTTGAGAGGCCTATATATCACATATATTCTGCATTTGTATGAAGCTCACAAATATTACTGGCTGCTTGACTTGAGGCAAAATTATTAACTTTTCCAATGCTGCATCTTAAACTGACAGCCCTAGACAACACAACATTTAAAAGCTTGCTGCAATATATCACATTTCACTTTCTGTGAGAAGAATTGTTTATATCTTTGACATATAAAAAGGGCTCGCATTTGAGTTGGATTTTGTTGTCTATGAAGATACAGCAAGTGCACAATTTATCAGCACTTACATGCATAAACAATGGAAATGATGGGGGGAGGAAACTATATGAAACTCTGTAAAAGTTCAGATGGATATATTATAATTCACTGAAAATAATTACCTGGTAAAACCTTCACTTTTCTACATTACTGCATCAATTTAATATGTCAGTTATGCTTTTCTTTTGCTTTGCACAAAGAAAAGGTGATTATAAACAGGGCTGTCATCGAGATATTTAATACTCATGCATAAAAAAAAGTGTTTCCCCTTTTGCTTATTACAAATAACTAAAAAGAAAATTATCCATTTGATTTAGCAGCTAAATATAAATACGATAATCGCTTCCTAAAGAACAAAATATAGCAGTGTGGTATGTTGTTTTAGCAGACTGCTGATAACTGAATATAATTACCTCCCAACCTCTCAACCACACTTATAAAGGGATTATGGTCTACAGTTTCTGTGGGGAGAGCCATGGCTGTAGGACTGAGGCCAGTAATTTAACCCACGACTACCTGATAGCTTCTGTGCAGCCCTGAAGACTGCATCCTGTTCTTCTATGGATGACCTTGTCAAGCTAACATTTGGAACACCACTTTAGTAATTGTATTCAGCACAGCATTTTCACATAAAGCTCTTTTCATCAACCAAAAAATTATATCATGCTCATAATAATGGTGATCTTCAGCCCAAACTCAAACTGTCTCATCAGTATTCCAGCTCTAAAGCTGGTTTCTCTGTTACCTCTTGCAGCTGCGGCACCATTGTTGCAGTATTTATCAATAAAACATACAGTGCCTTTTCATTTTTCTAACTTTCTCCCTAACCAGTGATTATTTTTAATGACAGGGGTGCATTTTTTTCCCCAGGAAACCTGACAAAATCACATGAGCAGGGGTGAGCTGAAGCAACCCTATATAAATGTCCTTCCCGGAAAACTCCCATAAAAACTTTCACTGAGTGCAATTAGATTGAGCTTATATATCAACGTATACAGGCCAGATCAATAAAAGTGACATGCACATATAGCTATAGCTGGGAGGGAGAGATGGCAACACCTTTTATATTGTGATTCATTAAGCCATTAATGAGGCATTTCACAACACGTCAGTCTGGCGATGATTGACGAGGATTTATTTATTGAGACTGTACAGTATGGTTTGCCAGATACTGACTCCGACAATGTCAAATGCCTTCATCACACAGGCGACTCGGAGAGAAAACGACCAGTAAGGACATTCAGCTGCAAAAACAGTACTCTTAAATTCCAGCCTATGCTGCAGTAGGAAAGTATAGGAAAGAGGCACAGTGACAGATCTTTAGAAGAAAATGAGTAAGATTTTTCTACTGTAGCCATCAAAATTAATAACTCTTAATCTGTGTGAAATTGGACAGATTTGTTCAAAGGTATCAGATATAAAGCGTTCACCCTCAAGTGCTTTTGGTTAATCATAAAAGGGATAAGGGCCTTAATATGCTTTTGTATTCAACTAATAATGAGTATAAAAATAATGTAATAAGGTCTTTTATTCATGATTAAGTCTTTGCAAATGGATTTGTGTGTAATAGCTATGATTTTTTTGTTCACTCACACCACATGAGAAGCAAAGTGAAGGATGATAAGAGACAGGATGAAGATAGGAAGAAACTGTCTGGTGTTCATCAGGCACTGAGTCAAGCTTCCTGACAGTGTTGACATTCGATCCCCAGTGCACCTGAAAGGGCAAAAACCATCGAACAGAGAGAGTGTACCAAACCTGAACTGTATTGACCAAGGAACGAAGGTAGTTGGGATTAGAAACAGGAGACAAGAAGGTAACATTGATTGTGCATTTGCTGAGACGAGGCAGCACCAAAGCTTGACAAATGCCAAGAAATCTCAAAGCTGCACAGGGGTTAGTGTATCAGTGCATTTGAGCACGGTTCAGCTGATGGAGGAAAATGGCATGTCAGTGAATGGAGTTGTGATTATAGCACTACGGATTGTAGGAGAAGTTCTTCATTAGACAAATTGCCTGTAGTTATCTAACATGTGGATCAATACTGCAACACAGCCTCATCCTCAGGAAATATCCCTGTTTTTAGGATCAACCATTAAGGCCTGCATGTCTATCTTTATAGAAATTTGCTCATGCATAAATAATGCAGTGCCCTCTAACTTTTCGGTGTACGAGTCTGACTGTGTCCACGCTGTGCTCTTATCTAATTATGTATTTTTCTAAACACAAGATATTAAAAAAGGCTGGTGCACTCCATAGAGGTGATGGCAATGATTTTTTTGTTGCAAGATAACGAGAATAACCACTGGCTTATTAGGAAACTAAAAAGCCAAATGTGGGAAAATTAGGACAATTTAACATACAGTATTGTTACAGAGCACAGCAGTTGCTTTGTTGGTTTCATGCATATTATGTTGTTTTTGTCTTCACGTCAGTGCAAGCATGTTTGGAAGCACATTTTAGCTTCTCTTGTGCTGCACATGTCTGGGCACAACAATTAATATTTCATGTGTGCTATAATTTGCCAAAAAGCATCATGTAGTGCTCTTCGCAGCCAACTTAAAACTGCAACAGAAAATAGATGTTGTACATCAGCCGTAATTAATTTTTCAAAGAAAAACTCACAAATGAAATGAATCAGATTTTTATGTCTAACTAGTTGTTGTGCTTTTGTTAGTTATTTTTATTTGCCCACAGATAAATAAAAGGTCAGCCAATTAGTGTTGATGACTGTCTATAAATACTTGTGACATGTTTATTTGTTTTAGTTGATGTCACATATCTATATATCTTTGGAGGAATTGTTGTAGAAGAAAATCATCAGCCATCTGAGCTTCAATAATTTAACCGATGCCAAGTGCTCACAGTATATAGTACTTTCTGGATTTACTGTGGGCAGAGAAATAATGAAGTCCTTTGTTGATTCATTACTTCATTAAACCTTCGAGAAACAAAATGGATGACTGCTAACTATGCATTTACAATGCAGCAGTCTGACACTGAAGTGTAATTGGAAAATGCATGAGCTGTATTAAAAGCCTTCAGAATGAATGCAGTGATTTACAGAGAATATTTGACATGTTTCCCTCTGTGTATAGTCTGATCCATGATGTAATTTTGTGAAACATCTATTCACTAAAACAGAATTTTCTTTTTCAAGGAGAATTCTTGACTGTATTGATCATAAAGCTCTTACACAACTCGTCAGAAAGATCCAGAGAGCACTGACACTGAAGAGTTAGCACAATGTTTGATCTTGAAGATTTCCAAAATGTGTGAGTACAGCAGTAACTATTGCCAAAATCTTCTATGTATATATCTTGCCTGCCATCCTACCACAGATTATCAATTCTTAGATGTTGAATACTGACGCGGAATAACTTCTCAGCTGACAAGTTACTGACAGTCCTATAATTTCAGATGACAGCTCCTTTTTGGGGACAGTAAATGATAGCTGAGCAAACAGGGAATGAGAAGTATTACATGGAAGGAAAATATGGTGATTTTTCTGAACTTTCCTAAAATTAGATTTTCTGATTTCCTAAAAATCCGTTTGGGAACTGTTCCCTAAAGGACTGTAAAGCCCTGCGGAGGGTGATCAGGGCGGCTGAGCGTTGTGTCAGATCTCCTCTGCCCTCCCCTGCTAGACACCTACAAAAAACGCTGCAGGTACAAAGCAACGAGGACTCCTTACACCCCACAAACTGTCTGTTCCACCTGCCAGACGGTTGCTTTGCCTAGTGTCACAGAGAGACTAAAGTTTTTCCCCCAGGCCAAAGGCTCCTCAAATTCAAATTAGACCTGGTCCTCCTGTACACTTACAAATGTTTGCACTGGAATTCACTGTATATGTATGAAATACTGTATACTGCTTGTGTTCACTTTACTGCAGGATGTACTGTGTATAATTGTGACAAACCTCTTGAATCAGGAACTAGTGCATTAACACTCGCACCATTTTCTCAATTGGTGAATTTCAAATATGCACATTCCCATAGGGAATTTCCAGTGTTGCAGTAGAATTTACACAGAACACTAAGACGCACACACAGAAGAAAATGCAGAAAATAATACACATCTAAGCAGAAACACAGTCAGCATAGCAGTCGAGCCTGCAAATCTACAAAGAAACAGACTATGCATGCTGTGTTATTGTATGGCTTGAAGATGAATGTGCAATAGCAAGAAATATCTGTAATACAATAAAGTAAGTTCCAACACCAAAAATCTGTAATACAGTCAAGTGATGGCTGTGGGCAGGAATAACTTTGAGTACCTTTCCTTAACACAGCAGAGTTGGAGAAGTCTACGACTAAAGCTGTTCCGCTGTTTGACCAGCAGGATTCGGAGCAAATTCGAGCTGTTCTCCATGAAGTTAAGCAGTTTGTGCAGCATACTGCTTTCTACCACCTGCTCCAGTGAAGTCTCCAGCAAAGAGCCAGCCTTCCTGTTCAGTTTTAGTTTGTTGGCGTCACTGGCCCTGATGCTGCCGCCCCAGGATACAGCAGCAAACAATACTTCACTGGCTACAACAGATTGGTAGAAGATTTGCAACATCTTGTTGCAAACATTAAATGACTTAAGCTTCCTCAAGAAATGAAGTCTGCAATGTCCCTTCTTGTAGACATTTCCAGTCCAGTCTGTTGTCAAGGCAAACTCTACTTCCTCTCCCAATATGGAGACAGTGTTAAAGCTGCTCAAAAACCATCCCGTTGGTCTTTCTTACATTTGAGGTCAGGCGATTGTTCCTGTGGTCTGTCTGTCAGGCAGGGACGTCACTAGGATTGAAATACAAGTGGGGCTTAGCCCCCAGTTTTGTAGGAAGGAATTAGTGCATATAGCAATTGCTAAAACATTTTTACTAAGCCTAAATAGGTTAAAACTTTTTTTAACAAGGGCCAGATTTGATGATATCATGAATCCTCAGACATTTTTTACAGTAGGATTTACTTAAATATGCACTGTTTTATATCAGTATTATAACAATTTTACTTTCATTGTCATAATGATCATATTAAATGAACAAATGATCAAATGCTAGGATACGAACCCGGAGCTTCAGTATGAGAGTTCAACTCCCTACCAGCTGAGCTAACAGACGACACATGACCCACCATAAGATGTGTATTCGTGATCCTATGATGTGGTCTGGTCAGGCCCAAGATGCCAGGGCCAATATTTTTTTTTTCTTTTCTTTTTTTTTTTGTTAATCCCAATCCGTCCCAGGCCACAAATAATACATTTTTAAAAACCGAAGCTGTGGGCTGGACATGTTAGATAATTCACAGTCAATGACACCTACTCACAGTTTCAGACTATGAAGTGATTCTCTGACCGCTTCACTCTGTTGAGAAACATCGTTAATAAGCAACGACATGTAGCTTTCTCCTAGGTCCTACCTTCAGCAGCTTAAGCAATCATTTTAATCAAATAATGATAGATCCTCACAGTGCTTCCTGCTTTGTCCAGGTGAGCGAGAGTTCACTAAGGCAGGTATATGATAGCATTATCTACTCCAACCTGGAGCGAACTGTCATGGGTCTAAACATGTTTCTACCTGAGGGCTCAAATGGGTCAATACCAGTCTCCCTGGGACTTTCATGACTTGTGAAGTGAGGGCGGCTGCGCTTTATGGTGATAATGGAGCACCAAACGGTACTCGGTGGATTATTTTGATCCCGGAGGTCTTTATATACCGAATCCTTCCACAAAACATTGCTTTTCACATGTGACTTTTAAATTGTTACCAGCACTAAACATTTAAGACCATATCTGTTTGTATCAGATGGTCAGTGTAACAGTAGTGCATCATGACCCCCAGTATTTAGAACAGAGACCACACGTTGATGGTCTATAAGGAAGACAACACCTGTAGTGTTATGTTTCCAATATTTAAGCATTTTGTATAATATAACAGCAACAGATCATAAATATCTAATGGGCTACCACTAAAGCTCAAAGAGTTTGTCAATTTAGTTTCAGTAAAAAAATAACGATCAAAATCTTGTGTCAACACATACATGTTTGTCAGAGAAAAAACTAAGCAGGGACATGCTAATCAAAAACCTGTTTCACATTGACACTAGCAGTCAAAACATATCGACTGTATATTGAAGCAATTGATGATTAATAGGCGTGGAATTCCATTTCCAATATATTTGTTACTAAAATTGTTAAATACAATAGATGTGCTTTAGTTAAACCTACAATATTCCACTATAAAATGAACTCATGCCATGGAGTGCAAAATATAACATGGAAATGCTAGTAAAATAAATACAGTTTTGAAGTAACGGCACTTAATTTGTACAGAAAATGAATATTCTGCTATCCTGTCAGATCACCAGAGATGGTGGTTTTATGAGCACAAAAGCATATGACGCATTGACTGCATGAATGAAGCACGAGGAGAGGGACTGTTTTGTGACATATAGTGTTGGAATACATTGGTTTGGCTCTCTGAACTCCGTAAAAACATATTTTCCTGCAGCTGTAATGCATAACAGATGGATCATTCTTTTAAACAGATTACCTGTTTGATAGATGGCAGACAAACAGGGGGACTGATACACACTGTTTGATTTCTGAAGTTAGCAGTTATCATCCTAAGATAGTATTGAAGTCATGGCCAAATCACACAGGCAGCACACAGAGGGTGATCCTCTTTAATCCAAACAGTCGATACAGAGGATCAGGGCTTCTGTTTGGCCTTTTTTTTTCTACTTGGCCTTTTGATGGCTCTTGATTGATCAGCCTAGTGTTGCCATTTGCCAAAATGGCTGACAAGCAGCAAGAGCTGAAGTCAGGAGTATCAGTTGCCTTTGAGAATCTGACCTTCAAGGTTGTAAAGTTGCCAGGGGCTTGACAGCTTTGACTCCAGAGAATTGCTGTAGCCTTTTACCCTGAGCAAATGCACACCTGCCTCCACTTAATAGAAATTAGTTTTTTGCCATCTGTTCATGCAGAGGGAATGAAATCCACGGAATGAGCTTGAATTTGTGGTCTGGTTTTTAAAATTTCACCATGGACTTAAGTATTTTCTGTCCTTTGTTGTTTTCATAATACAGAGATGAAAATTTTTTGATTCTCCGTGTTTGTGAGGCTCATATGTTGACATCTCTTGTGAGAAAAATACTGATGTTTATTTCTTCAAGTATACCTCCCAAGTTGTAGTAAGTATACTAATGGCAACAAAAAACTAATAAAATAGTATACGTTTTCCTGGGACTAACTTGCTCCACTTTTTTTTTACTATGTAACTTTTACTATGTAGTTAATCGTACAAGTATTTCTTGGTACTCTAATAAGTGATTCATAGAGAAGGCCTATTGACTGCTTACCCTTCTTACCAAAGGTCATATATTGATAAAAACAACAGTTCTTTTGCCAACCATACTTACTCTCTTTAGTCAGCAAGTCACACAATAATTTGTGACAAGTTCTTAACTTATAACATCAATTGTTAGTTTTATAGTTGATGATTTATAAAGTTAAACCACTAAAAGGCATGCAGGATATTTCTGTATAGTTGGCAGTATACATCAAGGTTTTTTTAATTAAATTTTGTCTAGTGTGTCTCTGATAAGTACATAAAAAGTAAACTGAAAGTACCCCTGCTTTTCTTCAGTTTAAAAAGAGTATACTAATGGTATATTTATTTTTTTATTGTCCATACCCACTTTCCAGTACTGAGAAACTGGCAAATAAATGTTGGCTGTGATCTACAATAAAGACAATCTTCAGCCTTCAGACAATGTCTTATCTATTTATTCATCTACTAAAACATTCCCATCAGTGTATGTTTGCACAAAACAAACAATACTACTGCAGTCGACCTGCAGGCTGATGCAACGGTGAGGCCATCAGTAGTGTGAACCATATTTTCTGCCTCACCTGATATTTTATTCAAACATTCTATGTGTTTCATGGAAAGACTTTAGGGCAAACATACAGTATAATTGGTTCTCTAGGGACAGGCGACAGTGTGCCTGGCAGTTAGTGACTCACGGCTTTCTCACAAGTCCAAGTTGTATTAGGGCTGGGAATATCTCCCACAATGCATTGGGTATGTTGTGCTCGCAGCTGTGTGATGTAACTGCCCTTTATCTGTAAGCAGCAACAGAGACAGAAGCAAAAAGGTTCAGATCCAGTGCCATACACTTTTTTTCTGCTGCATACATTAAGACATTAGTTGATCGTAGCTAAAAAAGCAAAGGAAACACATCATTTTAAATAACAACAATTTGGCATAATAAGACATGTAGCAGAGCTCAGGCCTCTTGTCAGCAAAAACTACTACCAAAAAGACTTAACCCAAAAATGTAATAGAAACATCAGAGGCACTGTTCTTCTTTCTATTCTCACCTTAGCATTCAGTACACTTTGGAATATTGAATAAACCTTAAACAGATTTTGATATTTAATCATTTCACAAATACGCTGCTGAGTCTGTTTTGTTCCATGGTTTGCCTGCATAATTGCAGATTTTTAACTTGGTTGAAATTTTCTTTCAGGGTGCATCCATGCCTTGAGGCTTAATGACCAGTGTCTGCTCAATACGCCAGTAACTGAATCCCAGATTGGCCACATTTCTATTAGGGATCTCTGACTTTTTAGTAGGAGGCGAATAGATTTTAACGGATTCCTCGGCAATTAAACACAAAGCCAGCAGTTGTTGTGTAATTGAACTATTAATTACAACTCAGTCCGGTAATAATTGCAGCTCCAATACAAAAGGAAGAGTTCAGCCAACACCAGTGTGCTTTTTTATCAAAGCAGTAGCAGTTTGTCTTGCCCAGCGAGAGAAGCTGGCAAGCCTCTGAATGTTTTACAACAACGCTGTGATTTTAATGAATTATCTCTGTGACAGCAAAACAATAATTAAACTGCCGGTGATGCCTCCAAGCAGGCAGAGCTGGTGGTAACCTTTGTTGTCATACCTCATCATTTCCTATTGACAGCTACACCTGTTGGGTTTCTTTCTCAAGTGTTGTACAGTACTATCACTCAGTGAATGTCATGTCAACAGCCATGGTTAGTCTACAAGTGTGTTATCGACTGCTGTGATGGAACACTGTAGAGAAAATCAGTTTTAGTTGGCAACTTGAGCTGCTGCCTAACTCTGCAAGCTTTAACCAACATTCACCTGCGACCTCTGTCACATATTTGTCAAAGCAGCTGCATAAACCGTTGTGCTTGGGACCCCCACTGAGAAGGGCAAAGGGATGTTGCATGACAGCTGCAGCTGCCCTTTTCCCTTTCATGAGTGTTTTTGTGAGCATGCAATCAGAAAGAAGGGGTGCAATCTTTGGAGCATGCTGTGGTGGATGTTTCTACCTCTCTCATCCTTTAGGATTAGTGTTTAAACCATGACCTAGTGGCTCTGGGTTGATGAGAACACTGTTTCAATCTCCTTCTCCTCTGAAGGCTTGGCAATCCTCTGCCTGCGTGTACACAGAAAATGCTGTCCATCAGCAATGTCCCCCACCCGGCCACACTCGCCGTTTCAAATTAAAGTTTGATTTTTCATACCTCTAAAGCCATGCATTGGTCTGCTGCCCGGACACAGCAATAATCTTTATCTGAAAATGAACTGAAAATATTACAGTTTCCTTTACAGATGTAAAGCGCTGTAATTCAATGAATGTGACAAAGAGCATAATGAAGATTTAAATCTGCTCTACATAGGCAAACTCTAGCTCTGACTCTGGTTCTTGGTTTCTCACTATATAGCAATTAGCATAACAAACCCTGGCCTTGTAATTGGGAGAAGCTGGACTGTCAGGTGAAAGCAGATGAAAACTCATTCTAGTCATTTCCTCGTATTCAGTTCATGTAAGTATCATTTCCATGTTACTCTAGATTTTAATCAGTTCTATTTTTTTTATTTTTTTCCCCAAGTGCATACATAAAAATCTATGACAATGAAAACGTGTTGATTAAAGTTTAGCACATTTATTGAATTACATCATTCTAAATCAGCATTTACATTACTGTTCAGGGCCCTAATTGTTTTCTTAAAATGTGTCAGTTGAACTGTGGAAAGATGAATTGACTATTTGTAATTTCCCACAATTCATACTGCATTTAACCCAAACCATTAAATCAAAAGTCTCTGTAGACCTCTTTGATAAAATTGTCATATGTGAACCATAAGGGGAAGGGTTTTAAAACTTTGAACTTTGAGCACAGTGGCCTTACTAACTATGAAAAAGAAGATGGGCTCTTTTTGGAGCTGGGCATGCATCCAAATTCAGTAGAGTAAATACGTAAATCCTTAGTTCAGGAAGTTGACCAAGAACTCAATCATCAGTCTAACAGTGCTTCGGAAATCAGAGAACCTACCAGAAAAGCAATCGTCTCAGCTGCAATCAAACTGACCATCATCTGGTTAATTCCATCCCTATTTATTGCTTCTCCGGCTTGTCAGTCCTACACAGTAAACGTCTGTCCGCCCCGACCACCTCTTTACAAATAAATACAAATTAATATGTCACATAATTTATTCACAGAAATAAGTTTCAGTACAACATAATTTCTGTTCTCTGGAAAAACGTAATCGGGATTGCAGTTTCATCATATATAAACGTAAATACATTTTTAGGAGACAGCGTTGCTTACATATAATCAGTCAGTTTAGTAGAAATATTCATTTGTGTTAGTTTTTCCTTTTGTTTGTATATTTGACAGCATTGGCAGCTATTTTTTCATCCTCTGCCTGTCAATAAAATGTGACAAAAATATTTTATTTTATTCTAAAAACAAATATATTGTTGGTTATACTGTGCACGTCTGTGAAGATTCTCAGTCATCCAGGTAAAGTTGTCTGAAGATTGAGTCATGGCAACTGGACTTCTTTCTTCC
>JAUYWH010000027.1:19638739-19653912 GCA_034779795.1 Ctenopoma multispine | reverse complement strand
CATCTCTGACCGTTCCTCCTGCCCCCATTGGGTGGGTCGTTAAGGGTGTTCAACCTGGTGGATGTGTGAATTGGGCCAGATTTTTCTGGGGATGGATGAAAGGGCAGCATGGTAGGTTGAAGATAAGTTGTGCCTGAGGCCTCCACCTCTGTTGAGTGAGGGGTTGTTAATTTGCACATGCAAGGCTTCCCTTACTCCTCTCTTGTTATACTGTGCACTATTTTGTTTTGTATGGATTTAGAGACATTTATTGTTAGTGTGTTATTAAGTTGCTGCTTATCTGTCACTGAAAATGTGCAGACCACATAACTTTCTAGATCTGAAAATCTGGCCCAACTTAATATGTAATTGAATCGCCCTGGTCTAAAGCAATGGTTGACCTTGCCACCTGAGCTTTCACTGTTTCTGGAAACACTTCCAAAAATATGTTTGTATGTAGATTTATAGATATTATTTATAATTGTATTCATTTAATAAAGCTGGATAAAAATGAACAGTGGCAGATTTTGTGTGTGTTTTATAAACTAACATAGTTTTATAACTAACTAAAACATGGATCAATAAACTATTAAGCACTATGAAGATGTTAGTCAGAACTTTATCTATTTTTTTCTTTCTTTATTACTTCTTTCTTTTAGCTGACAATTTTAAATCTACATGCTCTGACGCTAATTGTAATTGGCCCCAAATGTGCAGCAAAAATTTAGCACTGGACATATAATGCAGACATTTGAAGTCAGCTTTTGCTGCTGACTAAAAAATGATGAAAATCATCATTTGAATCCTAAATATGCTTTTATGCAAAAACAAAAAAATAACAATACAAAAAGAAATATATATAGGGCAAGTTTGTTTGTCTCCATTCCCTTTTATGTAAGTTCTTATGACCCTGAGTAATTCTCTTTGGAAACTATTTGTTTTGATGAAGCTTAAGACCTTGTAATTCAAACAGCACTGTCTGAGAACAATAAAGACAGCTATATTCAGTAGTTACAGTGCTCGCTCAGTGATTAAAAAAATATTTTTCTAAAGTTAAATTATGGAGAATAACAGTATTATGCTCCTAATCTGTAAGATCTTGAATCTTGTAATGTTGAAATGCTCTCACATCGAGGGTCAGTTTCACAGCACAGGAGTATTTTTGTGCTTTGTTTGCCTAAACTCAAAGCGACTCAAAGTGTCATTAATAGGATCTCAAAAAACGTGTGTGTGTGTGTGTGACTAACTGTATTTTTGACCATGATATAAATGCAAGGGATTCATGTTGAGACTGAAATATGATGGTATAGAGGGTATGCTCTTCCATCATTAAACTTTGAATCTAGACCCCATCTAGTCTTTGCTGCTCCTCTTCTGCCCTTTGTATAACCTTAGCTGGATGACTTGTTCAGCCCAGCTGGGGATGGTTCAGAAGCACACAGCTGTGTGGGATTCTGCGTAGAAGGCACTTGTTCAAGACGTTTGAATACGATTAGTCCACCACCCAGTGCTTCCTGCTACAAGGCTGCTGTCCAGGGTCCCTGAAATGGGAGTGCCAAGGCCACAGAGCTTCCTGTCTAAGCTGCTTCTTCTTTGCATGACCGTGGTGGGGAATAGGCAAGTTACTGTGCTTATTTAAAAAGAAGAGCGGACACTTCAAAGGACCACAGATCGTCTCATCCCCAATTCCACCTCTTGTTTACTGTCTTGACTACAGAGAGTTAGGTTCTAGTGTGCAGTGTTTTGGTTGAACAAGTAACTGGTTAATATTTAAAAAATAATATAAAAGCATAATCTGTTCTAAGAAGTCTGGATGCCGTAAAATAGCCCTAACTTTTCTCATGTGGAGGTGAGCCCATTCAGAATGGCTCAGGGCCCCTGAGTTTTGCTAAGCTCTTTACCAACAATGACACCACTCATTAAACATTTACACAGTTTTCCTTTTTTAATGACCGGCATCAAACAGACATTTTTTTTTTTTTAGTTTAAGGATGAATAATTGACATCACTTAAAAAAGGAAAGCACAAAACTCTATGGAAGTGATTCTTCTACAGAACAGAAAAGTCTTATAGCTCTCCTTTGAAATGGGAAATACTGTCACCTCAGGCACATTTCAAAAAACTTTAATTGAATGCTATCAAAAGTGCTGTCAATACTGCTCACTGTATAGTCTGGAAAATGTAAAAAATTGCTGTCAGTGTCCAAGGGCCCATAAAAAAAGACCGTTCCTCTCATCTCAACCAATCTGAGGAGCACACACTCAGAGAGGGAAATGGAAGACAAGGTAGGGGAGGCTGGCAAGCAGGGGGATGGGAGGGAAGAGACAGATTTTCTTCTAATGAGTATCTGGTGGGTGTTCTCCTGGAGTCGTGACTTGTTTGTTCTTCTATTATTCCCTGAGTCCTCTATCCCTCCATCGCTCCACAAGAGAGGAATAAGATGTTGTTGCAGAGTTAGGCTTGTCACGGCCTCCCGTCAGAGATGGCTAATTGGATCCAGTCGGATTGACCCCAGATCCTTTCCCTATCTAAACTGTGACCTAATCCTTCTGAGTGGCCCTTTTGACATCTATTTAAATGCCATGCATCCATAGTACACTAAAGACGACTTGTCAAAGTTTTGGGTACAAGTTCCAAATTGACTTCTGTGATGTTGGACAGTGTGTCCACAGAAGGTGGCAAGTGAAGCATCAAGGGTAAATTGTTTCATATTAATATATTCACTATAAAGTCAAATTGTTAAAATACTTTTCTTTGGATGTTCCAGCAGCAGCTTTGATATACGGTCTGCTTATAGTTTTTCTCTTTGTGGTTTCTCCATTGCAGGACATTAAATTTAACTCTTTTGAACTCCCAAGATAAGTCTTCCCGCCCCATTTCTCCTTCCACTTATGCGTTCTGCTACAACAGCTGGATTCAGGTATCTTAAGAAGACCAAAAAAGAGGAGAGAATGTGGTGCGAGCATATAGTATCATCTCACCTAATTAGCAGGCAGGAGATAAAAGGCTGTCATTCATTATTGAAGCTGGCGGAGAAACCCTGTCATCCCTGAATTTGCAAGTGAGAATGTTGAAGCTGCATGATTCCTGCCCCGCTTTCATCTGCAACAGCACAGAGAAGAAAATCTAAAGGGCTCGATGTGTCAGTTTTTCCATGTATGAGTGAAGGGAAATTAAGCCACAGTGCGTGATTTAAAATAAACCCTCACAATATTCATAAATATTCACCATTTCTCTGTCTCTTCTCAAATGTAGCTGTTGTTTTTTGTCTCATTGTTTTGTTGCCGAGGGGCAGTAAACAGGAAGAGTCTCAGATGATTTGGTTTGGTGCAGAGCAGGTGAACCCGCTCTGTGGAGTTATGCGGTGTGTCAACACTTTGCAGAAAGATGATCAATATACTGCTCAAGCAGGGCTGGTTCTTTGCTTCCCACAACTCTACAGTATTGTAGCAGTTTTTTAACACTTTCAGACTAAGTCACGACAAGACTTTTGCGATCCTCTTCATACAGCAAAATCAGCTTATGGTCTGTAAACATGAGGTAATGTGAAAACCCAGGATCACTCACTCTGTTATTATCAAGCTCATCTTCACCTAGCACTGGCCCTGCCTTTTAATGATCATTTTATACTGGATTCACTATGTGGGGATGTTTTCGACTCATTGTCCCCCTCCACAGAGGAGATCACAGGGTCATCCACATTAAACTGCCCCCAGCTGAGTTATTATGAATGCCTAGATGGATTGTTTAAGGCGTGCACACAGACGGATACTACAGTATTTACTGCTAGCAGCTCCTATTGGCAGCAATTTAGGAATTTAGGCTTGCTCTCCAGTGGGTCATCATACTAGGTCTCATTTTAATTTGCTATCACAGTATAAATGGTTTTAATGTCATGTTACATATTTCCCACGGATATATTATCACTTTAATACAATGAGCTTTTAATAGTTCATTTTAGTTATTTTCTGGCTGATGCATGAAAATAAATGCAATTGCTGTGGAGCTTGCTTTTAAAATGAGGAAAACACATTGCATATTCTAACATAATAACAGGTTATTGCCTATATCTAACCACAAACCATTAAATGTTCCATGGCAAATCCAGTGAAAATATTATGGCCAGTGTACAGAAGGAGGAGAAATCCAAGTATAATAGTAAATTTATTTTATTTTTAAGTAGATGTAGATTATTTTTTATATTTTACAACACATTCCACCCTTTTCTACACTTTTGCTTTATCCCTTAAGGGATGATGAATCTCAGATTCATGTAGTGCTCTTTTTATCCTTTGCAAGCAGAGATCAGAAAGTAGTTTGAGTTTAGTAGCATGAGTGTAATGTTACAGTAAAAAAAGTGTACCTCTACTATATCATATTCCAGAAAGAATTTTCAGCATCAGTGGAATACGTGTATACTAAAAAAGAAAGCCAGAGTAAAGGCATGAAGGGTGGGAAGAAGTACTCAGCTCTTTACTGGTAATACCACAGTGCAGACATAGTGTAAGGGGTGTCAATGATTCAGTTGGTAGAATGGTTGCCCATCAACTCATACGGCCAGACCTGACTCTGGCCGTATGTCACGCCAGTGGCCCCAAGCCAAGTGACTATTGGGGAGAGTTGTGTCAGAAATTGGCATCCGGTGCCAAAGAAATATGCAGACCATGACCCACTGTGGCAAAACCCCCATATGGGGATAAGCTGAGAGGAAAAAATACCCCACAGTTCAGGCATGCTCTGTTACAAATAAGTAAAGGTCCTACATTGAAATTGTTTTAGGTAAAAATCAAGTATCATCAGCCACAAAAATGCTCAATTAATTAAATAGTAATTAAATACATTTAAAAATTTTACATTGGAGCAAAAACAGTCTGTGCAAACTGTCTTACTTCTAACTTTAACAAAAGGCTTGAAGGCAAAAATACTTTCAGTCTTTAATGATTGAGCTATTGGCTGGGTTCAGCTTTCAAATCCGCTACACAAAGAAGTGCCTTCTTTTGCTGCTTCCTTCTTGCCCTTTGTCATCTCTTTTTAGTGGGCACTGTGACTGTAACAAAAAACTGTGCACCAGTCAGTGTAAAGCTTCATTTCTGAAGCTGCATTGACCTTGAGCCGCCACAGACAATAATTAGCCACACAGTGTTAAGCAACCATGAGTACCAAGATGTCAAATGCAATCTTATCGAATAGCTTTGGGTGTGGAAAATTATATAAAAATACTTTCCTCTACATTTTCAATGGTAAGAACACAAAAATGAATCAAATAAATAAAAAAAATTGTCTGCATGTTAAAAAGTAAAACGACGGCAGTGTTTGGACACATTGGCCACACAACCAAACAAATTGCAGCCACTGTGCGATTAATGCTAATTAACTGATTAATGAGAACTATTCTAGAGACAACCCAACCATAACTACTGAGGAAGCTGGTAAATAACTTTCAGCTTTATGTTCATATGTGCAAAAAGAAAATGAGAAACAAAAAAATCAAAGCTGGCAATTATTGTCAACCAGTTCCATGAAATGACCAATACCAACATCGTTAACTTCTGCGGCTTTGTTAGTGCACTCTGCCCCAAACCCATTGGTTTGTACCGTTTTGTTAATTTTTGGGGATTATAAATATAGTGATAGGTTATCAGGCTTTGGCTACAGTCAGTACTTGTTAGTATTTGTCCAAAACGCCACTTTAGCCAAAGAGGATGAAGTGTCAGAGACTTAAACTCTCCCGTGCTCTGCAGATTCCTGCACAAAAACAACAAAAGACCCTGAGACTTAACAGACAGTTTTTTAAAAAGCCCTTTGCTGCAGCACCAACACTTTTCACTGCAACGCTGAATCTACTCCACGTAGTCTGTCTCTACATTTTGTTGATTTTTACTTGTTGTTACCAATTCATTTTACCACACTCCTATCCACAGAAAGTGGTTACCCTGACTCTGTTTGCTGTGATTGCCACTGAGTGGTCCCTGTGGCCAGCTGTGGTGTAATGGCTGCCTCCCTGTGGGACAAACATCTTCTCAGGAGAGGAGAAAGGACAATTGCTTTTCAATATGTACAACTCCTTGATATCACAAAAAGAAACAGTGTTGAGACTGTGTAACATTTCACCCCAAAGGTTTTCTAAAAACAACTAAGAGGTTGAGTGGGTAGGTGCCTTTAATGGATTGGCTGTGAGTATTCCCAATGAGAGCTGGGACGTGTAAACAGGAACAATAGAATTGGATTTTTAAATTTTTTTCACACATAGTTGTTACACGTAATATGTATATTTGCCTACTCTTTGTGATTATGGTGCGATTAAAAGCTAAAAGTTGTTGCTAGTTGCATTAAAGATTAATTGGGCTTCTGCTCCATAATCATCACCTTCAGAATGGAATATGAAATGTATGTGATTTATAACTAGTTTTGTCTATGTAAACCTAAGCAATGCATGTATAATTTATCTTAAATCTCGATAGAACCTTTTCTAATTAAATGTTTATTTTTCAAAAAGCTATTTTCATTGAGGAATAGAAAACGTGCAATAAATGCATATTTGAAAATAATTGCAATTATATACAAGTACTACAAAGACTGAATTTTTAAATAGGAAAACTTTCAAATGAAAAATTCCAATTAAATAACTCACACCTTAATTCAAGTTAGAAATAGGGACTGTTGTTCCATACTGTGAGATATTATCACTGCAGCTGTGGTTCCTAGTAAAATACACTCCCATGTACCCCACTGTTTTCACTTTTACCTGCTTCAGATGAAGACCAATGCTTGACAACAGAACACATCCTTTTTCAAGATGGTGAAGAAATGCAATCTGTCTGCTCTTGGTTTCTGTCAACTCTTTCACTTTGGCTGTATTACTCCCACTTGTCAAAAACACAAGGAATGAACAAATGTATTATTGGGGTTATCTACCTCGGCGAGTGAGTGAAGCGTATCGTCTACAGCTGATTACATCAGTATGTTAGTGCACCTGTGTCTGACAGGAGGAGCTCCTCCTTCTGCACTGAAAGACAAAACGTTGGAACAATTTGATCTGATTCACTTACAATAGGCCCACTGTTGTCACGATCTAAACTGCCTTCAGTCAGACATGTTGCAGACTGACAGCAACTTAGAAAAACACCCAGGGAATGGTCAGGATATCTGTCTGTCACTGTTGTGCACCTCCTCAAGTGCAAACAAGGATAAGCTATTCAGTTTTGGGATATAGCCTGTAATAAAGCTCTGATATAGAAATTAAGAACCAAAATCTCACACTGTGACTGCAAATGTAAACCACACGTATAAACCAAGCCAGAACCCAACGTGACATGAAGCAACATATACTAATTTTGAGATGAAATACACACCAACAAATGTATGTATTTTCCTTTAATACACATGCAAGCAAAAACGTTGGATGCTTCATTTTCAAAACACCAGGTGAGTCATCAATCAGAATCATACGTATTAAAACCATATTAGAACCACAATTAAATCCATGTTTAAAGTCTAAATTCAATGTCCAGTTTTGTTGGGGAGGTTGCATTCAAAATATTAATAAATCAATATTAACTATTAATCCTAACAGGAATATTGCTTAGGCCTGTGTTCCTGTATTTTATCACTAGTCTTTTGGTATACAAGTGGATCATTGAGAAGTTTTACTCTGAGTCTGAGAAAAAGGTCTGCAGCTCTTTACCGCCACACATGCATCACCTCCTCTGTGTTGAGCAGGGTGCAACAAATACATTCAAAAAACAATCCAGAGCATATAAATCATTTGCTTTCAGTTGGCATTACCAGTCAACTGGGCATAAATGCTACCAGCCCGTTAAACCTGTCAGTTTCTGTGCGCTAGGCTACCTGCTAAGCAGCCAGGAAGGCTACTTGCCAAGTTGAACTGACTGCTATACCCTAGTAACACAAACACTATGTAGGTACGTAGCAGCCCTCTCAGCAGCAGCCTGAAATAGTGCATCTCTGTCAATTTGCCAGTGGTCTCTAACATTTTACAGAATGTAAAGTATTGATGTCATTTGTTTGTATTAGTTTGTTTGTCTGCTAAACTAAGTAGTAGTGACACCCCTTGGCAGGGAACCTTTCTCAGGCGAGTGTCCCTGCAGTTTTGCCATCTATGGATGTTACAAAATGTCACTGGCAGAGGAAAAAAACTGAAACTGAAATAAACAAACACTGACAAGTATTTTGGAACTTTATAAACAGTAATTCAACAAATTAGAATATAACAAGGTAATAAACTCAAACTGAAGCTTTGGAGTGAACTTTCTGTGTTAATGAAAGTGTTAAAGTTACATTATTCAAAAAAAGTGCAGAGGCCAAGAGCTAAATTGGTTTTGACTGTGTGAGGTAGTTTTAAACCATTACGCCTGCCTAATTAATGACTTTTGATGCACATTTTCTCCTTGTTCTATGTTAGAGTGCCTGGAGAATGCAGGACAGACCAGTTCTGTCCTCTTGTAAATAGCATCATCACAAATTAGAAATGTAAAAAATAATAATAAATCGGACGGAAACTTTAAAGCTTTTACATCTCAAGAACCTTAGATGTATATGTTTTAAGTCTTACTAGAGGACGAGGTACTATTGGTATTTTACTTGTATTGTAATGGGGCACTGATTGTCAAGCACCATCTGTGCAGTTTGTTCTAGTTTGGGGTTGATTTTTAAACACTAATTCTGAGCAATAGAACACTTAATGAGGCATAAATACCAGATTTTATGACTTTAGGATGTGGCAAGGGCTTCACTTGGTATATTGAAGACCACACATCTTTTCCACCTATTTTTTCTTTCCTTCAGTAAAAATAAATAGGCCTAATGGCACTGCAATTCTACATGCTACTTTCCAGCAGATGGCAGCTCCATGTGAGGCATAACTAATCATAAACATGTAAATATTGCAGGGCATTCTGGCTGAGAGGGCTTGTTGTAGCGAGGGAGACAGTGGGCACTTTAGGCTTCACCGAACAGGATCAACCAGCCTGCAAATCAGAACACTGCACAAGTCCTGATAAAACTTCATGGCAAATTCTTCCATTTAAATGATTTGCATATTGATAGAGGTCATTCTCATATCAGAGTAATCAAGACCTTATGTTTGCTCATGCTGTCTTGACTGTTTACTGATGAATTATGATTAAGATTTGGGCTGTGAGGACAATGCAGAAAGCATCCAGTGCTATTAGGGAGGGTCTTTACAGATGAGAAATGTAAGCACCGGTGTAAAGTACTTTTGTTCTGTGAGTTTGTGCCTGCCAACCTGACGAGTGAAGTCATTTCTAAGACTGCAGTGAAACAATATGTTCCCCTTGGCACAAATCATTATCTTCAGGTGGTCCTTCAAGCTCATTGCCTTTTATCTTCACATTTTTTCAAGTAATTTGTTCCTCTTCAAGTGAGACCCAGTGATAGAAAGACCTATAATAATGAGTTATCCAGTGATTGAAGAGATATTAGCTCGTTTATAAGAAAGTGATCTTGATGGAAAAGGAGGAGGTTAATAATAGGCCAAAAGTGAAGCTGCCTATCAAGTTATCCATTCACTGAAATATGGACTTCGGTGCCTGACCAACACAAAGGGATTTTTTTATAGAAGTCACAAAAAGGTATTAAACCACAAAATATGTTTTCATCATTTTATGTCCATCATTCATTCAGATGTCAGATTTAACTACTTTTTGAGATGCACATACTGTACAGTACACCCTAACTCCTTTAGGCTAGAGACCAAATATCTTTCAGTGATGTCTGTATTTGGCAGAGCTGAATCTGGTTATAAAGGTTAATGAAACATAGGGAGGTATGAGAAAGAAGGCAATGACCCACGTAGGTAAACAACTTTTGAAGGATGATGTTTTGGTTCAAGGACGACACACTGATAGAGGGCAAATAACAACTTCTTTGAAACTGAGGCACTCTCTTTCCCCTTGAAGAAAATAGAATCTCACCTTACTTGACAGAGACTTGTAGGTGGGGTTGATTGGAGATTGGATTAGACTATGGGGGTAGATTCACTGTGGTAGATTTGTTCTATGGATATTCTATGGAGATGTCAGTTATGCAAATTTAAAATGTAAAGCTAAGGCATTTAATTCAAAACAATTGTATTTAATAGGTCAAATAAAAGGGAAAGCAATAAAAAAAAAAAAAAGCAAAATCTAATGAAAAATACATAAAATTGAAGACGGTGGCATTACAGGAGCACTGCAAAGCATCCTTAAAATCCATGTAATAATTAATCACCTAGTAGAGTACTGCATGAAGTGTGTTGTCTAGACATTTTATGCCTGGGGACACTGGCCAGGAAAATAAAGCATGAATGTTTGATAAGACAAAACTCCACTACACAAGGCTTAGGTGGTTGTAATAACATGCACTATAAACTAGGGAAAATATGTCTTGTAATCTCTTTTGCTTCAAGGCTCAAAATTATGACGTTTTTGTCAACTTGTAATCAAATCTGGTATTAGTGCAGAAAATTGTAGTGAATTAGACCTTGTGCTGATAAAAGGAAGGTTAGCAGGGTTGTGAGTTATGCCACCTTTACTTGATTAGTTTCAAACAGTGCCCACTGCTGCCAAAATTATGCATCTGATCAAGGATATCTAACTGAATTTCACATGTGTTTTGTGTGTAAACTATAGCTCCAAGGATGGGTTTTGTGAACTTGCTTTCGGACCTCGACAAAAACAACATGCATTCAGTAACTGGTAACAAAATGGCTCTCAAAGTTTCTCCTGCACAGAAACATTAATAATACATGAAATGTGTAAAATTGCATGAGACCTGTCTAAACCCCGAGTCCTGAAGCAGATGCCTCGTTTCTCAGATGTCTGTAGTTGCTGACTGCAGCAACACAGAGCATCTGGAGTGTGGGCGGAATACTGGGAATGTTGATTCTTGGGCAAAAATCAACACTAGACCAGACATACATTTAATGGACAGCAGCGGACTTCAGATATTCACCACGTCAAGGCTTCATTAGGAGGTCTGACTACTTCTTCAGGAATCCCAAATGAATTTTAAGAATCCGTACATCTGCAGTTTTTCAGAAGCCTGGTCACCCCCTGCTGTGAGAGGGTAGGCGTGCCCCCATTAAGCCTCCCTCCAGTCCTGACCTTGCCTGGGACATGTCAGTCATAAGTAAACATGCTTTCAGTGTGCTATGCTGATTCATCTTTGGGTGTGCATCCCTCAAAGAAGAAACTACAGCCAAATGTAATGTCTCTATATGCAACCATGTCTAGTGGCCCTTTTGCCCTAGGCAACACTTTATTTTAAAATGCATAAGTCTTATCAGCCTCGAGCAACAAGCCTGGAGGTGCTTCCTCCATTTCAAAACACTATAGATTTACTATGCCAAAATGAACTCGTGATGTAGAATAGTATACCTCTCTGCACAGAAGAAACACACTGAAATGTCTATTTAAAAGCTTATTTTCTTTTAACACATTCAGGAAAGCAAGTCCCAAAGAGTCAGAGCGTTCTTCTTAAATCCCTTTAACGTCCTTTGGTATCAAGCAATCCCACATTGGTAAAATGGAGTATGTGGTGTACCGTATCGACAGGATTTCTGGATATTGAATTTCAAGCAGTTTTCAGACAGTTATCTCTCTTTGTCATTTTGAGCGGCCAGTAGTATTAAGAGCAAAGGAATCAGAAGCCACAGTTCACTGTCACTGGTCGATATCATCTACAGAGCACAGCGAATGGTGCAGCTACTCAGATCATAACAATTAGGATGTGTCACTGCTGCCATGAAACTGCAGTCAAGACTCTAGTTTTGAACATTTCTAGAACTTACAGTACTTGTACCAGTGTATAAAACGAGAATATGCCAAAGTAGAAAAAATAGTGTCACTATATCCTGAACTTTTTAACATTTAACACATAGTTATATCATTTTAAAAATGAACACTGCAAACCTGTGAAGATAAGAAATTACAGTAAAAATTAAATACTGTGTGTGAAAATGTAGAATTATACTGGAGTCCTGATTTGCCATTAGAAAAAGAGTCACTGCATTATTTTATATATTGTATGTTGAAATCCAGTAGCTACTTAAGGAATGAAAATAAGATACTGAATGGACTCAAGGTAGTAGCTGTGATGTGATCGTATCCATTCAACAGAAATTTCAATTGCCTACAGTGAACACGGCGATAAGTGAATGAGGCACTTGCCATCAGGTCATCACTGTGTATTATAATAATATAGGTGAGACCGACATGAGGCAAATTGAAAGGTTACTTTCCAAAATGAGAAAAACTCATTGAAACATTTGAAAATCCTGACACATATTCCCACATGATAATTGCTACTATGGAAGAGTGTCTTTATTGGTGCTCCGAGTAATCTCCAGACCTGTAAACAGATAAACAACTGTGTGGGAATAGGTGTGTTTCCTGGTACAATTCAGAAAATGTTGTCAAAATTGACGGGGCATTTCGGTGCAGAACTCTCAAGTCGTTCATATTAGATAATTACCCTAACTGATGAAAGTCAGAAAGTGTCAGATGAAAAAGGACAGACCATTCCTCGTAATGATAAACTGCAGACGTGCTGTGTGGGAATGGAAAGCTTGACAGGGGAGGCATCAGTAACTACTTTAGGAAATAGTCAATTACATAGTGACTTTTATTTCACCTTTTCTATCTACATACAGACACATTGTGCAAAATAAGTTCTTTGTTAAGAACAATATTTTATGGGAGGAATCACTGTCATCGTGTACAGTGTTCAGCATTAATAAGTACAGCCCAACACGTGTCAGAAAACCTTTAAGTTTCCTTTCAGAAGTATTAATGGATAGTTGGATGGATAAAATGGGTCCGTGGGGAAGAAGAAGATTTAGATTTTACATACAGTATCTAAGTAATGTGATGTATTTAATTTACTGTATATCTTGCATAAGAATATTTTTGTTGCTGAATTTATTTGTTGAATTTCTTTCAGATTGCAGTTGAAAAGCTGTCATGGCCATGATCTATGAAACCCCTCCTCCCACCCTCTACAGACTAAATTCCTGCTTTATGGGGCAAAGAGACTTGTTTGCACTTGAACAAATGAATGCTATTTTAACTCTGGCTTGCTTCGCTGCCTCCTTTAGACAGCTGCACAAAGATTTTTATCGGCTGATGTGTCCTTGGTTGAGAAAAAGGTGATTTATCTATCTCTTACAAATACATTGTGATTATTTTCAGGTATTTTGCAATATAATATTACTTTGTGGCTAAAACACAGATACAGAAACCTTAAATGTCAGCTGAAATGTGAACATTTAAAACAGAACTGAAGTGTCTCACTAATGAATTGCTTAATGGTGAACATGCAGCTGGCAACAGTAGTGAACTTGAAGACATTTTATGAGCTCCGCCTCCCACTCGATGTTAAACGGCTGTTAATTTAGTCTCTAATCTAATCATTTTAACTTCTAATCATTTAGGTTTACCTACAATCAAAGCATACATTTATATTTTCCATAGTTTCTATTCAGTAGAATACATCTTGTTTTATTCTTCATTATGTAATCTTTTAAGTCTATGAATGCAAAATTATGTGAGCTAGAGCTTGAAAAGTGCAAAGCCAAAGACTGGGCGAAATCTAGCCTGTGTGCCAAAGCAGTTTTACATGTGACCTTGTTACTGAACCAACAAAAACATCCTACGCCCCTCAGTCCTGCAGCTGAAAGAAGAAAAAAGCATGGCAGCGACTGTGGATGTAGCAGCAGGTCAAGAGATCTGTGTACCTTGTGACTACTCAATAAGCTCATTTGCATGCTAACCATGTTGGATCCTGCCCCAGTACCCTCTGCGTTT
Source organism: Ctenopoma multispine (assembly GCA_034779795.1). Taxonomy (NCBI): domain Eukaryota; kingdom Metazoa; phylum Chordata; class Actinopteri; order Anabantiformes; family Anabantidae; genus Ctenopoma; species Ctenopoma multispine. The sequence goes on along the minus strand of JAUYWH010000027.1, from coordinate 19,640,110 downwards.
CACGTATGGAAACTGCAGCACCCTCAACTATGATATATCAATACATCTTTATTGCTAAGTGAGTAAACACATTGAGTAACAGGTGGTCTTTGCCAGCTGTCAAACACCACTTGAATTGTATTAGAGGTGTGTAATTAGTTTATTTGACTCTGCAAACAGGAACAGTTAGAAACAACAAAGGAGGCTGGACAATGATGACAGAAAAATCTAAGTTGTTCAAACTGAACTGAAATGTATCTTTAGGAAATGCTGCTTTTTTTCCCATAGTGGAATTCACACCCTACTTGATTAGGTAATTAGCAGAGGTCACAGATACACTTTGAGTAATAAAGAATGCAATCAAACCAACAATTGCTAGAATAACGTTGGGACGTTTGGTGTTAAGGGGTCTTAAATGGAGTAATTGCACAGAGGGCCACAACACAGTTACATACTGTGCTGTAGCTCCAAGATAATTATCTCAGTCTCATTATCCAACCTGTTTATGACTCTCCTCAGTTGTTCTGTGTTTTGGGCCTTGGATGCAATCATGATACATACTAAGAAATAGCCAGGGCTCCAATGTAATAAATGAGTGAACTCTGGTGCTACTATAATCCAATTCCACTGTCCAACTACAGTAAATGAACTAGCCAAGTAGCCGAGGCCCATCGGAGGAAATCCCAGACCCTATTTTGAATCTCTCTTCGATTTTTATGTAAAGGAAATGAATCTGAGCCTCAGTAATATGAACATGGGGCAGATCACTTGACTGGCGAGGTGTTTCATACATTACCATATTAAGAGGATTATCAGCACGGAGAAGATAAACAAGACAAGGCTAGGGGGATGTGCTGAGCTTATCTGCAGCAATGTGAAATGTATTCAATCCATGTACTTCAGCACCTGTCTTTTAAAAGCACATTTTCACCTTGGTTATGAAATCATCTTGTCATTTTTAATTGAAATGCATGAGCTAACCTCTAAAAGGGTGATTGCCCTGTGTAGAGATGTAGCCCTGGCTGTAAAATGTAATTCCAATTTTGTTAATATATGAAGGGAACTTGCCCTTCCTTTTTCATGTGTACTCCAATAATGTTAAGAATGAGTGACCCTGCACCAACAGGATGCACCACATACATTTTTGGAGCTCACAAGTTGATGTGGTAGGTGAGCACTGCGGGACAATACTCACCTTCATCTTCATCGTGAACTACCTGATGTGTAGATGTGGATCTTAGAGCACGGATCCCGTTTCTGCAGCGGTGCAGGTTTCTCCCACGTCAGCATATCAGATCATCTTTACTTTAGTTCATTTAGTTCATTTGGCAGACGCTTTTATCCAAAGCGACTTACAAGGAGACACAAGCAAATTACAGTTCGGGTTCTGTA
>JAUYWH010000027.1:19617343-19638639 GCA_034779795.1 Ctenopoma multispine | reverse complement strand
TCCCCAGTGGACCTGGAGGACGATATACAACCACTATTGCCATTTTCACAGGGTGTGTAATATTTACTGCATGGAATACTGAATGTGAATCTTTAAATTCACATCACATGCTCTGAGTTTCATTCAGGTTTTCCACTCCTGAGATGCGTTTCTACAGAGAAACACAGGATGTACTGGAATCATCAAGCCCTGTTGACCCCGTTTGAAGTCTACAAGTCTTTTTATTTCCACAGAGGAATTGCTTGAACTTTGTTGAAGAAGGTCAGTTTTTGTGCATAACAGAAGACCAGTCCTTGCTGAAAATACTGAGACATAATGCAATAGATTTTTTCCATATTGCCAATCATGTCGTCCACCAAATATGATACAGATATAATCAGAAATTAGAGGCATCATCTAAATATAGTTACAGTAGAAATGTGAAGATTGATCATCCAAATGGAACTGGCAGATCATCCTTTAATAATTTAAATGTGATGTGTAATTAGAATGCCTTTATCGGGCTAGTTAGTACAGTAAACGGACATTTATAGCCTTTCATGTACAGCCTTTTTATCCATTTCAGTGAGAACAATTTACTGGCTCAACAGGATTCTGCCACAAAAGATAAATAAATTGAACCTGGTTCAACCTTTGCTGTAACACATCACATGTATTTTAAACTGCTGTGTGGTGTGCTGGTATCTGAATCTTCAAACTCATTTTTGAACCCTGGAATTGCATTTACCAACTAAATATGTAATTAAATGTATTTTATGCATTTGCCAGTAAAAAAAAATCTGTATTTAATTTCTTCATGGTAACTGCTACAACAAACTTTGTGTTTTTATTATTAGTGCTGGACAACAATTGAAATTTTTAATAGCGATTAACCGCATGATTTTTAAAAAACTTTATAATTAATTCAAAACCATTTTTTTTATTTATTTTTTTTATAAAATTAAATGAACAAAATATGAACAAAATTGCATTGCATAATATTTGGTCTGCAAAAACTTCAAACACATAACATGGTTTATAACAGCGGTTTACACTGTAGCACTTCAGTATTTCTTGTAAATCTCAACTTAAACATTAATGTAATAAAATAGAAAGCCAAAGCTATTTGCCAGGACATTAACATTTATCTTGTTTATTATAGAAAAACTAGTTGCCCTCAGGGTCCAGAAACACCTTCATGTAACCACAGGTGTGTACCTATTTTTTTTTTTTTTTTTATTAAACAAACTAAACAGCCTCATGTTATTGTCATACCTTATGTCGCTTTTAGTATTCTCCTCTAATCTCTGTATCGCATCTCTAAACTTCTCTCAATCCTGGACAATCCCTCCCACTCCCTTCAGTGTCCTGGCTGGACAGAGGAGCACGTTCAGCTAGAGACTAATCAACATCAGGAGCTCCACTGAACACCGCAGGAGATCATTTCTGCCTGTGGCCATAAAACTGTACAACACCCCCCCTCCCTCTCTGTAAAGGTGAGGGGGGAGAACAACAACCATAATTATATTTCCATCCATTTCTAGATTACTTTGTTATCATGTTTTTTGGTTGTGTATATTCTGTGCTTTGGGTGTTTCTGTGTTCGTTTTACATACTGAGTATTCTGTGTTGGTGCTGATTTTATGTTTTATAGTTGTGGTTCATTTCTTTCTTTTTGAACTGAGAGAGGCTGTAACAAGGCAAAACATCTGGGATTAATAAAGTTTTTTGAATCTTGGAGTGCATATATGGATACTGATGTATAACACATTTACATTTTTGAAAGCTTAAACCTCTACACATACAGCACACCCTCAACCAGCAAGTTTAACACAGTGCCATCATGAAAGGACAAAAGGAATGGGTTGATATGTGGAGATTCAATGTGAAGGAACAATGCTGAATGCAGTTTTATTGATCTTAATTCAGAATTATATACCATATTTCTCTAATGATAAGAATGATGACTTCAAGGGCAGCAAGGCATTCATGAATTGAATTAAATACCAGAATGCATCAGACTTGGTCAAAATCAGAACAGTATTATAGGATTTGTGTAATACCACATACTACTACTGCTGATAAATAGCGTGCACAACAGACGGATTAATAGGTGTTAGCATCACAAACAGCGCCACTCCTTACCTTAAGTTGCATTGTATGGATAGATGACAAACTAGTCAAACCTATTTGTACTTCTACCATATAACAAACATATAGTCTGGACATCTTAATATAATCAGTTCTACACTTCAGAGGTTCAGTCAAACACTTTTTCTCTCTCTGTGGAATTGACTGATATCCAAGTTAAACAGCAGGGTAAAGTGCAGAGCCAATAATCACAGCATGCACAACCTTTCTCACCTTTCTGCCTCTTTTGGAGGCTCTGCGACAGCAGTCTGTAAAACAACTGCCAGTCTCCGTGACCTCCTGCTGGAGACAGTTCACGGGGCCGACTCTCACCTTGTGGCCATGGCTGTTTTATCTCCACGGGCAACCTTGAGAAATGAATACCAAAACTGAAAGACTGAGGATGAAGGAGGAGGAGATGGAAGAGAGACAGAAGCAAGACAGAAAGAATGAAATGGGAAGTGAGAGAGCATAGGGAAGAAAATGACTTGGCAGTCACCCAAGTGGATCATTACCTTCTGCTCCACAAATGTGATGTAGTGGAGAAGGTGAAACTGATAGTTTGGAAATGAGAGGAGTGCGCTGGACTGATACTTAATCATTACCACTACTGCACCATAGCAGATAGCAGCTCAGGGCTTCAAGGTGTTCTCCCCTGATGTTCGCTGGAACAGATCGACAAGCTTGTTCTCCACCTCCAAAGGGAGGAGTGTGGCATGAAGCAATTAGAAACACACTGCCCACTTTGTAACTGTCCACTAAGCGCTTATTCCCGGCAAGAAAATAGTTTGTTTTGTTTTCAGCATTAGTTTGATTTAGTGGCACTGCAGAGTAAACACCACATGTGGATGTTCGAATTTCTGTTTAGCTAAATCTGGACTGTCCAATTCTAGTGACTTATTAGTTGCATGTTTATATTGTAAACACAGCAGTAATGCACTTTCATTCAAGGGTCTGTAGACTTTGAGTATGAACAGTGTAATGATGCCTGCAGCAAACACTGGATGCGTCATAAAGACAGAAAAGGTTGTGGTGTAGTTCCAGTAGCACGATGTTGTGCTTTTCTAGAGAATTTACACACACTGACGGTTAGAAATATAAGAATGTAGTGTGAGGCACCAGCCAATGTATGTCATCACATATAGTGACATGCAGCAAGACACCAGAGGAGGACTCATAAAGACAATAATAGGCATGGGTTGAGTCATGTCACTACGCATGAAAAGGGAAGTGAGAAGTGAATTGTGAGCAGTCGATGATTCACTAGTAAAAATGACCTAAGACTGAAATAAGAATTGATATTAAATATAAATAATGTGCAATATATTTAAATATTATTTTCTACAACCATCAAAGATATTCTTGATTTTGAATATACTAGCATCATTTTGGATATGTGATGGTTATGTACACAGCATGTGTCAGTATGTACTGTGTATCAGTTGTCTAGTCATGGGTTAGACTAAACAACGACTCAGTGTCTCAAAACTTTGCTAAATTTGGAATCCAGGACATTTTACTTACAAGACCACTTTACTTTCCCCGTGATTCATTAAACGAAATAGGACTCTGACACAATGCTTCTGAATTCGACATTCTTGGATTACCTTTCTGAGAAGATGCCAGTGATAAAATGAGAGTAGACACCAGCATTGGTCCCAGTGAGGAGAAACGGATACCACTGGACTGTGCCATAATGGGTTTCTCAGAGAGGGTCATCCCTTTGGCAAAACATTGTCTCCATGCGAATTACGGTCAAAAAGCAGCATTAGACTGACTCATCCTGCTGGACACTTTGAAACTGGAGTTAAGGTCAATGAAGGGGTCACAGTCACTGAAAATTTCCAAGAAATGCTTCATGTAATTCTTTTCTTCTAAAGCACTGACTTGTTTTAGTTTAATTTAGATGCAATGTGACATTTTTATGTCCATAATTTTCCTTTCTAGTAACAAAAACATGATAGAAAGCTTCTATAAAAAACATTTAGCATTGTTATTTTTATGAGTTACTCACTGAAAACAGGCTATTTTTGCTGTTTGAGTTGTTTATGCTCCATCCATCATGTCTGGCAGATGCTGCGATTTTGCACTTTAACATAGGAAAGGAACATCGCTGAAGTAAAATGACATTTTTCAACATTTAAAGAACGCACTTGTACTCACTTCACATCATTTACAGTATGCCATTTTGTCAAGTTCAGAACATTTACAGTATGGTGTGATCCCAGATGTAGGGAACTGCATGTGCTGTTAAGTCCATCATGATTTATAATGTATGAATGCAATTTATAGGTTAATACACTTTAATTATGACATTCTGAATTTGTATAATGTATGACCACGAAACTGAGTTGATGGGTGATTTAGAATAGTGCAAAATATTTTGTGTTCTGATCCTTTACAGGGACGAGATCATTTTTGTCATATATACATATTTAAGACATGTTTTACTTGTAGAAACTGAGCTGATAAATGCAACCTGTGACATATTATATCTTAAAGGAATCTTCCTGCTGAACACAGTGCCTCCTATTACTCAGTTATTACCTTCAACATCAAAGCAGCGCTGTATGTATATACTGCGTAACTGAGATAATTGAGCGCAAGTAGTGATGCTGTGGAAGATGAATCCATGCACCACTGAGAACGCGGACCGTCAGGAGACACTGAGTCGTTGGCCTTTGATGCACAGAAAGGACACCGGCTCTTCTTTCCTGTGCAAATTCCTTTCATCTAACCTAATCAATCGTATTTCTCTAATGATGACAAGAATGATGACTTAAAGTGCAGCAAGGCATGCATGGGCACCCTCACAAACACAGATCAATAATCTACAGACACTTCAGAAAATGACTTTGCCTACACAGAGGGGGGTGATTTGTTCTATTTTACTTACCTTTAGTTATCTGGTTAAGTGATTCTTGCCACAGAAGTTGGACATTTCTCTTAAGCTGGAGGTTATTATATGGCTCCTTGAATTTGACTGGGAACTGCAGTTAAACAGCACAAAAAACAATATCTTAAAAGTCGGCTTTTGCTGACAGTCAGCTAAAATATTATTGCAAAGAATTGCGAGTCTCAATACACAGCAGCTTGAGAAATGGCACGATTTTAAAAAACAAAAGCACAACGATAGGACAGGTTGTTATAATCTGCCAACACTCCTCTTTTGCTTGCAAAAACGCAAGAGAAGGAAAGAGCACTTTGCACTGTGGATACATTTACTCACTGTATTTTTACTGCACTCAGTGCAATTTTTCTATCACTTATTTTCTCCTTTTACATGTCTACAGTTTCAAATGCTGTTTGAAAATAAAATGGCAATCTGAGTCAGTGCTGAACCACGGGCCCCACCACAGGCAGACATATGTGACATCTCCATTACATTGTCAAGCAAGAATGGGAAAATGACAAACTGGCATCTGGTGAATTTAAATTCCTTTTAAATAGAATCATTAGCCCTACAGACTTCCACTCTAGTTCTTTTTAAGTTTGCATTTAAAACATATTGCTGCTCTCACAAAAAATTTCACACCTCAAGCAATGACTCAAGTCAACTTATCAGGTTTATCATTAGAATTAAACTGCTTGCACTAGATTGAACTAAAACAAGTTTGGAAAAACTCATATCTTTCAATTAATCATGATTTTATTTTGCATTAAATAGCTTGACCAAACAATAATAGCTAACAGTGATTTGATCTGATCTTGAACTGTGTTATCTTTTTTTCAAGCTGAATTTCCACCTTAAAAAAAACCTGCAGAAATATCTGCATGGATGTATTTTATGTAATGAATTTAAAAATACAATAAAACAGCATGTGGAAATCCAACTGTAACACAAAGTTAGGCATTTCCTTATCACAATTCAAACACAGAGACAATTCAAAGTGCTTTACATAAGGCAAATACACTTAAACAATACAAAATAGTTAATAATGAAAGCAAATAAAATGAGAAAAATAATTACTGCAAAGATATTTAACTCTAATGTAACATTTATTTAATACCTCCAAACTCAGTGCCTCATTTTTCATGTTGCCCCTTTTCAGTGAGCTCTGTGTGTTGCACCATCAGTGCCACTAATGGTGCTGAGCTCCACTGACCAATAGATGAGGGATAATATAGATTTTCAAAATCTTTGTTGATTGCATGGTTTTAAAATAGCCTTCAGTAAAAAGGGAAACAGCAAAGCTCTTTCTGCACTAAAACAGTGTGTGTTTTTCTCATTTCTGTGTATAAAAGTCAAAGACAAGACAAATTTCACATCTTTAGAATTTGATCATCCGAGTAAACACATGCAGTATGTATTTGAAAAACATGTATAGCCAGCTAAAATACAACTTCTTTTTTTTTTAGCAGAAGCAAGGATACGGAATATTACAAAAACTCTGAACTTAAACAGCAAATACAAAGACCTTGATATCCCCACCCTGTTCAACAGAAGAAAAATGTATACTTTATGTGACTGTTCACTAACCTTTAGAATCATACAATTAATGTGGCAGGCAACCTCAATAAGTAGGAATCTGTTTATTGTTAGCATGCATCATTCAATATTGACATTTAATAAAAGACTGTCTACCCTGAAAGAAAATAAACATGTGTCCCTGACACTGACAGCTGACAGAGTCAAGCCCCGGAAATTTCTTTATAACTCTGTCAGTCTGCTTAAAAAAAGACAAGGATACAATCCCCAGGTAATAGCTTCTTTATCTGTTGTTCATGTAAACTTCTGGGCTCAACAAAATCCAATTTAAAATAAATGTTGAAAGGCGTATATAGTGGATTTGTGTGTGGTAGTCCCAGTATATAGGGTTCATTTCATGTTTACCTCCACTCAGTAACATCAGTGTTTATCTTAGAATCTGACACACAGTGTTTTTGTAGCTATGAATACACGTGTAACACGTCAGAATGCAATATTACACCATAGTTGAGTAATAGACTCTTGTGTCTCCTAAAATTAACTTTACTGTAAAGCAGTATTGATTTTATGATTTAAAATTAAACAGAATTATGCTGAACCAAAAAATTTATTATTTGAATCATTGTGTACCAAGGGATGCAGAACGTTGTATACTCGGTTATCTCCCAACCTTTTTTTTACACTAATTAAATTAAATTATATATAAATGTGCAGCAAACATGAATGTATCCATGTCTCCATGAGAGTGACAGCTGACAGTTGCCTTATAACAATATCAGTGTACTTAAGGGCACAGTCCCCAGATAATAGTTTTTCTACCTTTTGTTCATGTAAACTTTAAGCCTCAACAAAATCCAATTTCAAATAACAGTTGAGAAACACATACAGTATAGTGGATTTGTGTGTAGCAGTCCTGTATAAGGACAGAAAACTAAATGTAGGTGTTGGGTTTCTGTTGATTTGCCCTCTGTGTAGCATCGGTCTTCATATTAAAATTTTACACAATGTTTTTGTAACCATGTAATATGTTTGTTGGTGTGCACCATTATATTATAGTTGAGTTATAGAATCTCCTGCCTCTTAAAACTAAATTTGTAAAGCAGTATTGATTTTCAGATTTAATTTAAGCAGCTTGATACTGAAGTAAAACATTCAATAATTCATTGACTCATACATCTATAGATCAGATCATTACATACTCATTTATCCTTACCCCGATATTATTTAACTCCTTGATGAGAATTTCTGGAGTAAATATGAATATAAGATCTAATAAAACCAAGTATCAACTTAGAAATCCAGAAGATGGAATGATCTTCCCCTGAAATGAAGTAAAATTGGCTCATGTAATTTCCACAGCCCCACATGCATGAAGATATCTGATGAGATATATGAAGGTATTGAGAGATAAGATTGACAACTAAGATGGATGGATATGAGGCCTCCTAATGAAACAGATGTGCACTCTAATTGGTTCAGTGCTATTTGTCAGGTATTTAGAGAGTCTGGCAGTTCATAAAATTAGATTTTGAAGGTAGTATTGCTTTTTTCAGACTGTCATCTTGTTCATCTGAGTGAAGCAGTGCGGCTTGTCAAAATGTGTATATGGTGGAGAAGCTCCCGTCCACACCAGTGCTGCAGTTTTAATGAGGCCAAATTATTATACGTGATGAAAAGTTCATCATGACACAATGCTGTGAAAGAGAGCAAAATATCTCCCTCGAAGTTGTAAATGCTTATTAAGATTTATTATTATTATTATTTATTTATTAATTTTTGAATTGAGTCAAATCTAATGCAGGTGTTGAAAGTGGATTGGAATACATAATAATATAAGCTATTGAACTTTCACCTGCAGGTTTGGTCCTGTGCATCAACAGGCTACGAGAAATGACAGTAAAACACAAATCGTAATTTATAGCCCAATTTTATCTAGACTTTGTCGTGTATATATAAAAAGTTATCATGTTGACATTTTGCAGGCCAGTATTACAAAGAAAGGGTTGAAAGTAGAACCAGTGTGTGTATCTGTGGAGATATGTCTAACATGTTGTTTGTCTCCTGAAGGCACCACCAAAAAAGAAAGGCAGTATTGTAAGTAAATATTTTTGTTCTTAAGACGTATAGTACACTCTGAATGGGAGAGTGAAATACAGGGACAGTTTGGGCAGCATGCTGGAAGGTCACCATCTATGTGCAGCTCTGTAAGGTACCTTTGGTTTGAAGGTTACACAATGTGGTGCTTAAGGGAAGATTTATGAGGTACTGTTTATAAGAGGACATTCTCAGTGTGCATGCATGTGTGTGTTGCTTTCAGTTGTTTGCATGAAACCAGACCTGTCTGTCACCTTCCTGTTTTTGTTTCTGTGTCCCTTCTGTGTGAATGCATTCACCTGGTGTGTGTGTTAGATTCCCTCTCCTCCGGGAATTGTCTCATATTTTTATTCTTTGCTCAGTATTCTTTCATAGTGTGCTTTAACACCAGACTATCTCTATTGCTGATGAACATGAACACACAGAGAGAGGGAAAAGAATAGCAGACATAAGGATCTGCAGAAAATTCACTTTAATGAATCTGTTGAGAGAAGAAATCCCCAATCGGCACAGCAGCATATAAATTCCACAGTTTGAGTGCGGAACTGTCAAAAAGAAGTGAAGTTAAAAATGGAAGAATGCAGAATAAAATAGCATTCGTGATGTATATTACTAATACTAATGAACATCCCTCTGTACTGTAAGCATTACCTGTGTAACACATGATACAGCTCAGAAAGACAACATCCAGAATCAGGTATCATAACCATCCGGTTTCAGTTTAATTCAACTCAATTCATCTGTGACAATCACAGCAGAATCTTTTAAAGGCAATGCACATAATAAGGTCAAAACCTTGTAGAGTTATACAGAGAGAAACCCAACAATCTTGACACCCTTGAGCAAGCACTGGGCAAGAGCGGAGAGAAAAAACTTCCTTCAACATAAGAAATGTTCAGCAGAACCATACTCGGGTTGAGTGGCCATCTGCCTTGAATAGTTTGGGTGAGTAGACAGTGGAGAGAGGAAAGCAGAGCAAGCTACAGCCAGAACATAATCAAAGAGAGTTCAAGCAGCTTCCTGGTGCAACCAGCTAGTAGGACCTAGGCCACACAGCCTATGATGGTGACCTGGAGGGGCCGAATGGATAGAAGAGAGGGAGAGGCGCACATTTTGTAGGCTCATGTGCTTGGTAGAGAACAAACCTACGGGTTAGATGAATGCAGTGATTTTCAAAACAAATACCATGACCTTGTCGGCAGAACTCCTATAAGTTACACTGAAATACCGGGTTTATTAATTTATTGAGACAGACAAGAGCCCTGCATTCTGGGAGAGGAGGGCACAAGGTGGAGTTTAAGGTTTAATGATATCAGACAGGTGACAAGCGGTTAAGATAATGGATGGATGGATGGATATCAGACATGTATGAAGGGGCACTTCCATTTAAGTTTTTATATGTCATCATTAAAATCTGATCTGACTTTAACAGAGAACCAATGGAAGGAAGCTAGGACCGGTGTAATGTCAGATTTTGTGAATTTGGTTAAAAACTGTTTGTACTGGCTTGGGGCAAGCCTGGAAACAGAAATTACAATAATCAAGTCTAGATGACACAAAGGCATGAATTAAGGTCTCTGAATCTGCCATAGACGGAGAAGGTCATATATTATTGTAAGGAACAAATTGTGTTCTTTCAGATAAGCCAATCTAAAGGTGTAAGGTGTAAAAAACTGCACTGAGGTCCAGCAAAAGAAGCAGACTTTGTGGACTTTGTGGAGACTTTTTTAAAACTTTGCAGTTTTAGTGGAATGAAAGAACTTGAAAGCAGAATGGAAAGGTTCAAAACGGTTGCTGTTAGATATGTGAGTTGAAAGATGTTTAGCTGCAACCCTTTTCAGAAATTTGGAGAGGAACAGGAGATTAGAGAATAGTTACTAATTATTTACTGACTCTGGACCAAGGTGTGGTTTCTTCAGTAAAGGTTTGCTAAAAGCAGCTTTAAAGCTCGTGCCAGTTGAATGTGATAAATTAACAATACTCTGCATGGTGGGTCCCATTACTGGCCAAGGATCTTTATGCAGTGTAGCTGGTAGATAACAAAGAGTGCATATAAGAGTGCACACCAACTTAAATAGTATGATATGGCCTCAAATTCCAATGAAACAGAACTTACCTGCTGTCCAACATAATATATGAACAACGCTCTGTAAAGGAAGAAGATGAGCAACTGATTTTGTGCCTAATGTCTAATATTTTACTGCAGAACAGGTCAAGAACATCCTAAACCATACTCAGGAGGGTGAGGAGTGGAGGGAGGGCTTCTTTTGAGTGAGTCTAGCAACTGTGTCAAAAAGAATCTTGGATTATGTTTGTTATTACTAATTAAATGGGAATAATGAGATGCTTTTGCAGTGGACAAAGCAAGCTGGTAACTCAGTACAGATTTGCCAGTATAGGTGAAGAGATTCAAAGTCCTTTTGGTTTTGATAGTAAGAGGCACAACTGAATCTAGGAGATCAGAAAAGAAAAGAAAATGGCTATTCCTCAAAGTAGAATTAACTCAAGGATGTTTTCACAGCAATGACTTGGTTCATGCACAAACTGGATGAAACCAAAAGTATCAATAAGTGTCAGGAACAATTTACTCAAATGATCATTGGCCTGGTTCAAGTGAATATTAAAATCTTCAATAATTAAGATATCATCACAGTGAGTAATCCAATCTGAGAGCCATGTGGTCTACAAAATACCACAATGTGAAAAGATCAGATTCCTTGAACAGAGCTGTTGGCTATTAAATGAGACAGCTTTAGTACAACTGCTTCAAATGAACTCAAAGTAAAATCACATTTAGAAGTTAAGTTGAGAAGAGACGTTTAAATTAAGACTGCCCCATCACCTTTTTTAGCTGCACATGCAACGTGGGCGCTTGTGTACCTCTTTGTTGGAGAGGATTCATCTAATGGAAGATGAGGTATTTGGTTTAACTCGTGGTTCACTAAGACCATACATGTCCAGAATATGCTGCAGGATCTAATCATAAAGGACTTGGAAGACAGTGATCTGATATTTATAAAACTAAAAGCTTTCATTGTATTGGAAGTCTATAGACTTATTAGTAAACGATTTATTATTTTGCGTTAGACATCTTGAATTAATGGTGTGTTTTAATGTGCCTACACACATTACATTGCAGGGAGACAATTTCAATTTTATATATGCTGTTCAGGCTGTTACTTATACATGGACAAACTTACACCTTTCGGCAGTTAACAATTGTTCAGTCTTATGGTTCTGAATTCAGTGTTTCACTTTGCTAAATAATAATCAGAATTGCATTTTTACCCAGAGTCATATATAGGCAATAATATACATGCATTGATTTAATGTTGATTTTCTGTCTTGTATTGCATTACTATGACATATAATCACAAGATATGAGAGCTCAACTTTCCAAATTGGCACACCAGCAATTGTTTTCTCATCTTGGATCAAGAGCACAGTGCTGAAGCAGTTCTAGTATCTGCTGCCATGTTGTGACTTAAAGTCAAAATATATAACACAGGTTAGATGTCTGTTTTCAGCTTTCAAAAATAGATATCTATCTATCTGACAGTAGAAACCAGCACAATATTTAAGAAACACGTATTTTCATACAAATTAAGGACAAAATATACAATAATTGGGACAAAATTAGTGCTTCAACCTGTAACTATTATATCTCATGGTACGAATGTGTGTAACTGGTCCTCTACATATGGGTGTGAGGTCAATATAACATTAATTGCCTCAACAATTGCCTATTCAATCTTTACTTGTTTACATACTGTGATTAAACCTAGTCCTAATTGATTAACTCATTAACATATTTGGATCGTCTTATCTTTAATTTTGCAGCAGTCCTCCCACATTGCCTTGTTTCTAATAGCTCAGTTGCATTTGTATTGTCCCACCGCTGCCTGAACAACATTAGGAGTTTTGGGACAAAGCACCAATGGACAACGATGGTTTCTCTCTGCATGCTGCTTGAATAATTGATGCCTTGATTGCCTGGGTATTCATGGACACAAAAAGGCTTTTCCTATTCTCTGTCTAACACACTGCTCGAATCTTAAATAGTCCTCCCCAGTGACACAATGCAGTAAGGAAAGAAGGAAGTTATGTGGCTCACAGACAGTACATTACAGCCAGTGTCCTTCGTCGTTTGATTACCTCAAGGTGCTGTTAACAATGTGACAAATTTATTTTATTCAGTGTGCGCTCCTTAAGGCTGCAGCACTTCACACTAACCACTCTGAAAATGTATAATAACTGAACTTTGGGTGCATCATATACAGTGTATGTATGATGTTTTAATGACAATAGGAATTTGCAACTGTATCTCTTTTCCCAGTGAAGGATAATGTATACAGTTAACCGCCTAGGAGGAAATATTTTCCCTTTAGTTGAAATGCATGTCATAAACTGTGCACCTTATCTGTGGTGACCTTGCAGAATCTCACGCTCCATGGAAGCATTAACTGGCTGTGTTTGCCTTTGCCGCTCTATAGTTATTTATTCATGTTCACACTCTGCTGGTGTATAAATCCCATAATTAAAGGGGATTTGTGTACAAAGAGCAGCAATGTGCTTGAGGCTCTTAATGGAGAGAATTAGTGGCAAAGAGTGCCATGCTGCATGAGACCCTTTATTGCACACAGAGACAGCGAATGTTCTATGTGACCAACAGCTTCAGCATGATAACAATCTCACCACTCATGTCATGGCATAATAGACTTGATTGTCTCTGTGAGATACAAACATGTTAGAGGCCCCGTTGACTGACCATTAAACAATTAAACTGCCAATCATCTGTCCTTAAAGGCTAATTACATAAGCTGATGTTACATACTACATTGACATGCAACGGCTTGCTTTTCAAGCTTCCCTAGATTTCAGATAATTCAATGTCACACTTTAAGCGCCGTTGATGTGACAGCTTTGGCACCTCTGTGACCTAAAATATTTAATTGCAACTTAGAAAATAGAAAAAGTATTTGATATACAGTACACATGCTTGGATGACTTTCACATTTTACAGATGGAGATTACAATGTCTCCAGGCATGATTTTCGAGCTACCTCTCTTCTTTCCCAGCGGGACATACTGAAACTGTTAGTTTTTTTTTCATTTGTTTTGTTTTATCTTTTGTTTTTTCCTACTTGTACCTCATAGCTTCACCCCTTTAAAACCACTGACAAGACCCCCCAACTCATTAGTTCAAAATATGATAATTAATATCCAGTTTCTGAAGTCTATAAGCTTTAAACTACACAAGCGTCTTTCTATGGTGCATTTATAATCACAAGGGGCGATTCATCAAAGATGAGTCAGACATAAAGCATTGTTAATCTTATTCAGGGACTCCATGTCGATTTCACTTTCTTTAATTCATTTCAGCTTCAGGTCTTTCAGGTCAGATGCTGACCATATAAAATGAACATGCCAATCATGCTAGTGACATGGCTCCATGGATGGCTCAGTCGATCCACATGTTGACGCTAAAAACTTGTAGTGGTGCTGACATGTACATGTCTGGCTGCTGTCCAGCAACAGTTTCTCGAAGGTAATCAATAAAGGATGTCATTATTATTACATTTCTTACATTCCCAGACTATGCGTGCCAATGACTTGGTACCAAAGCTCCAAAGCTACCTTGGGATTTTGCGTGACATGCCTTAACTCCACTGGATGGATAATGTAGTTTGGCAGAAAAATTTATGATCACGTTGACTTCGATGGTCCTTTAAATTTGAGTTGAGAGTTGAGAAAGTTGAGAAGAGACGTTTAAATTAAGACTGCCCCATCACCTTTTTTAGCTGCACATGCAACGTGGGCGCTTGTGTACCTCTTTGTTGGAGAGGATTCATCTAATGGAAGATGAGGTATTTGGTTTAACTCGTGGTTCACTAAGACCATACATGTCCAGAATATGCTGCAGGATCTAATCATAAAGGACTTGGAAGACAGTGATCTGATATTTATAAAACTAAAAGCTTTCATTGTATTGGAAGTCTATAGACTTATTAGTAAACGATTTATTATTTTGCGTTAGACATCTTGAATTAATGGTGTGTTTTAATGTGCCTACACACATTACATTGCAGGGAGACAATTTCAATTTTATATATGCTGTTCAGGCTGTTACTTATACATGGACAAACTTACACCTTTCGGCAGTTAACAATTGTTCAGTCTTATGGTTCTGAATTCAGTGTTTCACTTTGCTAAACTTCGATGGTCCTTTAAATTTTCATCCAGCACCACCATCAAGTTGAAAAAATACAAAAAAATCATTAAAAAGGTTGGGGAAAGGTACCGTATGAATAAGAAAGAGGCAAATTTCAGTATTTCAACACACAACAACTACTGCATTTCTTGAAACATCGGGGCTGATATATAATAATGTGAGAATGCTGGAGGAAAACAAAAGGAAATATCAGGTGTGTTTTGCGGTGATAGAAAAAAAATTAAGGTTATAAAGGTGCTTTTGCATAAACAGTCCTCTGCTGAAGACACCCAATCAGTATCTCCACTAATAGGTAGGCAGAGATATGACCACACACAGTGTGGTAGTCATCTGGGAAAGGAAATAGGGAGAAATGTGTTTCTTTGCTCATCAAGCCTTGTTTTGGCCTGGGGGCAACGGTGCCACTGTGACTCTCAAGTCAGCCAGCCAGTGCTAGAAAACCAGGCACACAAACAGATACCTGGTATACAGAGAGAGAAAGCAGGATATAAGGAGGGAAAGTGGGAGGTGGGTTGAGATGAGAGGCTTCATCCCAGGATGAGTCATATCTCTTCCTCACATTGTCTGCTATACGGAGGAAAAGCAGCAGAGAATAGGAGAGTTGGTGAGATGGGAGTTTCCACAAGCTAGAAAAATACACACAGACAGAGACTCACACACACAAATGGATAATTGTCTCAATTATGTTAAATTTCTGACATCTACAGATACTCAGAATTTATCTTTATCGTGTACATAGGACACTCAAATATGAATTAAACACCTTAAGATTTAGTTTTTTGTTTGGATTATGCTCAAGTCTCAATCTGCAATCCCTGCTAAGAGCAGATTTCTCGAGGTTGGGGAAGGAAGTACTATACCATCCTTTTTCTTTTGTGCTGTTTCGGTGTCTCTTCCCTTTCTGTACACACTAGTCCCCAAGACGTGTCCCACAGCAGAAGGTCTTTCTTGGCTCTCTCAGCTTTATTATTTTCAGCAGCACGACGAAACTGTACAGCAGCTCATTTCTAAACTTAGAGTAGATGTCTTTGGCATCAATAATTAGCCAGTTAATGCTAAAGGAAGTAACAGTCGGCAGCCCTCGTTAGCCAAAAGTATCTGGCGTGCACAAGCTTTCTGGGCAGTTTCCAAAGCTCATCGGCTCTCACACACTTTGCTCTTCATGCATCCACTCTACTGCGAAAGTATGTGAGCGGGTGGAAAACAAAAAACTAAATACAAAATAATGATCACTGCTTAAAAAGTACACTGTGAACATTTGATTTGAAGCAGGTCAACATTATTGGGAGGCCAAACAGCCTTTTGGCTCATAAATGCTGACTCTTCTTTAAAATTCCAGCAAGACCCTCTAAGCCACTAAACTGTTTTCCACAAGCCAGGCAGTTCTTATAGCCCCTTTAATGGGCCCTATTACATTTGCATTAGGTGAGGGCAACCTGCATTAGATATTTCTTTTGAGAGCTTTTAATGGTGAGTCTTGTACGTAAATCCAGAGTCTGCTTTTATGCTGGTTTTGCTTTTGTCGCTGCATGTAGTGTGGTATTTCACATTTGTAGATTACCCCAAAAACAGTAGTACTGCAGCGCAAGTGCTTGAATGTGGCAGGAGTATATTTGTCTATATGGGGACAAAACCAGCAGCATCCACTGCGCCACAGATAGCTGAAATGTAAGGGAGAGCACTTTTGTGTGGTTAGACTAATGAGGCTATGCATAGAGGATGGCTGTTGAGTGGCAGAGATGATTTACACAAGCAGGATGGACAGTCAACAGAGAGGCAACATTCATCTTACCGCTGAGCCACTGTCATACAAAGGCAGAAAGCATACACACACACGTCTGGTTGAGTGTTGAAAAGTGTTTTAGCATGAATGATCTCCTGCATCATTTGCGGGGTGTAAAATACTCTGTACAGCTGATTGCATTGATACAGTAGATATTTATTATAGATAGATATTTAAGGCCACAGACAGAAACTGTAGTTTTATACAGTATTGGTGGAAAAAACAAATACTGTGCTATATTTTCTAAACAAAGTTGCAGATTAACCAACACTTTCCAGTGTAATTTTGAGTCATATTTCACTTTCCTTTTGAACTTTAGAACTACTTTAATTTATATTTTGGCAACTTTGGGGCAGTTCAACAAACTGGAATTGCCTTATATACTTATTGTGTTGAAGCATTAGCATTAGCAACAGTTGCCTATTTACACATCCGTCTAAAACACCTTCATCCACTGCCCCTCATGTATCTATTTCACTTACTTTTCCATCCTTGCTTCTCTGCCTACACAGTATATACACCCTCTCAATTGCTCTCTCCATGTCACCACTATATTCTCTCTGCACTCTCTCTCACTCCCTCTGTTTGTCTCTCTTTCTCTTTCTCTCAGGACAGATGAGGTGAACAAGACTACTCTTCTTTCAGCCCAAGATGGCTCCCTATCCACCAAGGGCATAGTTGTGTGTGAATAATGTCTGAACTGAGGAGTAAATATCTTTCCATGACAAGCTGTTTGGATTGGTGCTCATGTGCAATCTGATGCTTTATGTATCATGGCCTAGACTGCCTGGCCGCTAGCCTTGCTGAAGAAGGGTTGCCCTGTCAGTGCCCCTGAAACACTGAGAAGGAAAATGGCCTTTCAGGGCAGGCCCAGAAATGCAGTGCTGCTGAAAATGTCACTTTGACTCCAAGTTGTTCTGATGAAGTGCTTCGCTGAGGTAATACATCTGATATGGCACAGATTGAAAAGAAATGTCCATTTAGGCATGTGGATCAATTCTGGGTTTAAATTACTGAGAGATTAAAGGCAGGAGATTGGTATCATATTAATCCTCCAAAATTGCACGCTCCGAATAACCGAGCAGATGAGGTCAAACTTTACACTGAGTGAACTTGAGATTAGCTTCAATTAATGTCATACACTGACCTTGCAGACTACTGCTGAAAAAGTTCATCAGGATTATTAAAATCAGCCTCTTGGCTTATCCGCCTGATTCTTACCATCATAATCCATGCATTGTTTGCCTTGATACGGTGCAGGGTCTGTATGTATTTATCATTCCATTCAGCAGTCTCCTATATTTATCTAACACTAAACCAATCACACCGATCAGCAGAGGTAATCAACAGTGAAATCGCATCACTCACCTCACTGGAATATGGATAAGCATTCATCCATAAAACTATTTGCCAAAGAGGTTTCAGTTAAGGGCATCTGAGAGGGCACCACTCGACAAGCTCCTCATATCCTTCCTCAATCTTCCATTGTCATAAACATTCAAGCGCGCGGCTTAGTTTATAAGAGGACTGTTTAACGGGAGACATCCGCTGCTGTAACCCATTGTGCCTTTTATAAAACAGCATTTTAAGGTGTTAGTGGCAGCTACGGCACTTAATTCTTTCCTCTGAGAGCAGTCTATTGCTAGTTTAACTGCAGTGAGCTGTGCAAGAAAACATCCACAGACACAAAAACTTTTCCACGTGTACAGACTGATTATCTAACATACCTTTGTGGGTCTGTATAAAAGGTGGTGGTGGTGATGGAGTTTACTTGAGCCTAGAAGAGTCCTGAAGAGGGCTGAGCGGTGGGTGTGCAGCATCACTGACTGTGCTCACATATTTCATGTAGTACATCAAGTACTGTAAACCACATAGATAACGTAAAGTCACACATGGAAATATATTTTACCAGCAAGTAACTTCCACCAACAGGGTGAATAAATCACCAGATCAACCACTTCAGTATTTCATCAACTTTTCTCTTTTATGTCTGAATTCAAAGCTTTGCGAGAACTGCCACGTACAGTATATGTGATTCTTAATGTCACCATCTGCCCTCATGAATAGTTATTTGCATCCTACATCCTCAACACAGTAAATGTAACACCGCAATGAGAGCTTTGCATCAGCATTAAGATTGTATTCAAGGTGGAATGATGAGTTTTAAGTTTCCCAGTAGGATTTTTTTATTTTCAAATACAACCTCTACTGGGGAGTGGCATTATGTCACTGAAAAGCAATTATTTTATTTTGAATCACCTCAAATTACTGAATCTCTGAACATCTTAAGCAGAAACAGAACTTTAATTATATATCTTAACATTTTTGTAGTGTAATGGCATGAACTAAAATTCAAGGTGTTCTCAATCTTATGCCTTTGAGAGAAACTCAATATGGAATGTTATATGCTGTTCAAACAAATGATTCATGTCATGTTGACTGCACTACATTAACAAATTCTTACAGGAGGCTGCTTTCACTTTCTCAGAAACAAAATCATTGAAGTGAAACCTTTTAAAGATTTCAGCTTACTGATGGATAACAGAGGAATCTTAAGACTCCCAAATCTCAGTGTCCTGCCAAGAAAAAAATGTATTTCCATTCAAGGTCTGGTTAAAGTGTAGGGAAGGGTTACAGATGGTAATCACCTTAGTAGTGTAGCCTGTCTCCAATCCTCCATCTAATATGCAACGTTGATGACTGATAATACATTATTGATGCTCTGCCTTGGCTGATCTTGAAAGGCCAGGTTCGACCATGACTATCCATCTCATGGATATTTTAGTACCATTTCTTCCAGAATATGACCACTGCTCTTCCAGATATTTTAAATGCTGACCAAATAAAGCATATCTACAATTACTGTGGCAATGGGGTCACGTTTTTAGAAATTAAAATGTCATGAAAGACAATGTTGGAACCATAGAGTATATATGGGGAGTGTGAGTGTGTGTACAGCGTTCATTTCTGGGTGTCTTTATGTTGGGCGAGTGTGTGAGTGTTCATATATGTATAAATGAGGGTGGGAATGTATGCTTGTGTATATGGGTGCTTGTTTGTCTATGTCCTTGTGTCAGGTCAGGTCTTAGACTCCACCTCTCTCAAAACATCTCAAGCTCCCTCAAGGGAGGGGGGCCTATTCCCCCCCCACACACACACACTCCCTGCCAGTGGATGATCTCCCCAAACCACTGGTGTGTTGGCAGTTCTCGACGTCCGGAGCTAGATACTCTGGTGAGTACTGGCTCACTCCCGGCGATAGCTTGGCAGGGCCTGGGCCCCCCGGCTCGGTCGGGGGGCCCAGGGCAGAGCCTTGTGGGACCCCTGTGGTTACCTTAGAGAGTGTACCTGGAAGGACCTGTCTTGAAGAGAAGAGGAGAACCAATTCAGTATGGTTTCTGTAATTCCTAAATCTGACAGTGTGGAGAGAAGAATCTGGTGATTAACCGTGTCAAAGGCAGCAGATAAATCCAGTAGGATGAGGACAGATGATCTGTGAGCAGCTCTTGCAGCACAAAGGTCATCCACCATTGGCAGAAGGGAGGTTTCAGTTCCTGAAACCAGACTGAAAAGGGTCTAATAGGTCATGCTCATGGAGAAATGAAGAAACACTGCATGAAAAGAGCTGTATCCGGACAAATATGGTATGGGAAATCCCCGCTAAACTCTACGTTTGCCAGATGTATGAGGCAGAGTGCTTGGAAAGGTAGCATGCAAAAGGAAATTTCGTGAAATAACCAGATACCTTATGTATGTGGATGTATACAGGCATCAAGGCATCGGAAGTCTCAAGGAATCCTCACAGCTAGCTAGGTGTGATGGCTGTGAGGTGTAAGAGCCTTTCATATGTTAATGACTATCATGTAGAGGTGTTGTCTTTGTTATCATAGCCGGGTGGGGGGATTAGCCATGGGACAGCAGATACTTCATTATTGTACATCAAAACTGGATAAAACACCCTGTCTGTACAAATGTGTTTACTACATACGTTTAATGTTAGCATAGCTTCATTTGTGTTTTTGAGAAAATATGTACATCATTCAAAATAATTTTAATTCAATAGACATGATTACCTTTTTTAATGTGTGAAAATTACTTTTGTACATGTGTCTGACAACAAACAGAATATCATGAAAAAGTTTTATTGTGCAGGTTTAAATTTACAGATAATGACAAAAAATTATGAAAATGCACAATAACAGTTTAAACAAACAAGCATTTGTAATTACATTGGCCTAATGTAATTACAATTAATTGGCCTGTGAACATAGAACTCTGTCACATCAAAGCATCAGTGCTTCTTGGCTCTCCCATAGCTCAATGAGGAAAGACATTGCTTGCTATGCGGGAGACCAGAGTTTGAATCCCGTAGTGAACAGAAAATGAGTTCAGTTATTTTCATTTTGTTCACTTCTGTAAGGCTTACATTTACTTTACAATGCCATTTCAATTCAGCATTTTCAGCTCAAATATTATACTTCCAAAACACATGGATGTAAATCCTACTGTATTCCATCTGTGCAGCATAGGATTCTGGACACATTTGGGATTTTTAACACATTTTTACTATTTCTTTCATAATTTGCAATTGCAACATGTGCAATCATGTGTGTGTATTATATATTTATATACATATATATTTATAAATT
>JAUYWH010000027.1:19606136-19617243 GCA_034779795.1 Ctenopoma multispine | reverse complement strand
TAAGAGCCCTGATAAGATACAACTTGTCAAGAAGCAAAACATGCTAAGGCGTTGTTAAGCGCTAGAATTTTTATTTTATTTTATATATATATATATATATATATATCTGTGTGTGTGTGTGTGTGTGTGTGTGTACATGAACCCAGCTACACGTGCTGTGAGCTTGTCACTTTTCAGAATGATGCTAGATTGTGGACAACGAGATGAAGATTTTCTGACATAAACACAAATCCCAGTAACTGAAAAACTATTGATGGTGGGGAAAAAAATGTCATAACCTGAAAAAAGTCTTTGGCTCATATTTCCTCAAAATGCTGACAAATCTTCTTGGAATTTCCCAGGAGACCAGGTCAACAAGGCAATCGGGTCAAAAGCACTATAACTTCTTGTAGATCTTGTGTAAAAACATAAAAAGTCTGTTAATTTTGATCAGATTGTTGATTTCAGTTCTGATGCCTTTAAGATGCCAATGAAATGTAGGATCTTCTTTGTTTTTTTATGTACAATAAATCAATTCCAAGATATTACAGGCAGATATCTGATCTTCATTATTCCATTATCTATTCTTAACTATAATCTTTTTATATTTCTTAGACTTTCCAGCTGCTGTGATGTTATTACTCTCATTAGATTTGTTGCTGTTGCTCCATAATAATGATGTAAAACTACACCTACCAGTAGGCGAGAAGGTGCACATATGCCATGTGCAGTGGCCTACTAAACCAAATCCACTGTATGGTCTTACAGACAAGAGTCTCTTCATGCAGTGGTAATATTCCATTCTAAATATGTGGACTTCCTCAGGATCCAGTTTCCATTTAAAGCATAATTCAAAAATAATTGCTTCCTTATCTTTTCTAAAGATCTGTTACCAGTTTAGATGCATGCCTTTAAAATTGTCCTTAACATGTCCTAGAATTATCTAATGTCAAAACTTGCTTGTGAAATGCAAAACCCTTGTCTTGCTTCTGGCAAAAGAGAGTTGTGAACATTTGTTTTAACACAGCCTCAACTGTTTGACGGTGCCACACTAAAATATTTCATAGCTGCAAATCACTTGTAATCCCATTGAAGCACATTACAGTTCTTGTGGAGCTAAAAAAATTCAGACTGTAGACACACTGCTGGGAATACCCTCACCATTTCTAGCTGCTTATAAATTTTCAACAACGTTGGAGTTTAGAGAATTGAGATCTGCCCACCAGATGCAGTGCATTTAAGATAATCAGGTCAGGGTACGCTGATAGACCCCAATCCTTAAAGTTTCATTATACCAGTCATTTTATGAGCATAGTCCTTCTCTGCAGCTTTGATGCATTTCATTGTCATGTGGGATGGCTGACTAGCTTTTTGTTTCAACACCAGACTCTTGTCCTTGTGTGCTGTTGATTCATTGCATAGAAAGTAGCTGATTTTACAGCATGTGCTGCTGAAAAGAAGCCTGTTGTCTGGCAGCTGCATTCAGGTTTGTGTCTGGCCAAGCTAAAATAAGATACTTTTGCTGCAGATACAGCCACATTAAAGGTTTTGGCAAGGTGCAGTGGGCATGCCATCATTGTCAACCAAAACTCCCCATAGATAATACAGAGCACTGCATCTTATGATGCAGAGATAAGAGGTTTATTTCTACCAGATGCAAACGGTAGCAGCAGTCTTACAGCAGAGACACATTATATTGATTGGTATTTATTGCAATTAAACTGTATGTATGAAGAAACATAATATGAATACCACCACACATGAATGTGTACATGTACAGCATGTTAATATGAGCGAGCATGAACGGTGCAGGTTACACTAATTGGAAAGCATAAGTATTGTTCATGGACTTGTTGATGAAGTTGATTGTTATTGTTGGTAGAACTGAGCTGGCATTGTGTATAACTGAATCTGTCTGTAAATTTGGAAATCAGTTGTTTATCCAGTACAGATAAGCTGTCTAGACACCATTAAGAATGAGCCACCACCTCCACCCCTTCTCCCTTTGGTACAGTGCTTTTTTTGTCACATGTATAACTCTCAGTCCGTCATTTGGGTGCAGCCGTTACAACTCGAAATCTTTTGCTCAAGTTTGTTTTTGTTCTTTAGGCAAAATCCAATAAAAGAAGATTCACTTGTGAAAGAGCAGAGTTTATTTTACCCAGTTGAGTACTAAAACGCCTCTTCACTTGTAAAATCAAGATTTTCACTTTCAAATAAGGGAAGTCATACTTGTAATGAGTTCTGGGAAACGGAGAGAGGGTAATATTTGATTTCCTTGTATTAAATTAAGTTTATTGATAATTTAGCTTTCTAATGCCACCAATCTAAGACATGCATTGCATCCTGCATTCTCACTCTCAAAACCTTCCTAGGCAAGTTTCCATCAACATTATTCAATCCCCCTCCTGCCATTTACCGTCACTGTCTCCATAACGTCCTCCTCTTTTCGCTCCTCACCCAGTCATTTCCTGTTTTTATGTTTAGCATGCTAATTGTCGGCCTTATTTATTATACATTACACAGACAAAGTCACTTATGCAATCCATCAACTAAGGATCCTGCTCTACTTCTAAATCTATCTTCAGCATCACCCCTTGAATAAGTTGTTTACCTTTTCTTTGTCAAATAGGTCCCATGTAACTCATCCACGACAAAATGCTGTGTGTGCCCATGAATGATTGCACTGGTGCTTTTCCACTTCCTCTCTCCATCTAGAGCTGATTAAATCTAGTTCTCCCCCCCTCTGTGATGTATCATGGCTCAGCTTTTGAGACTGTTGATCTCTTTTTTTTTTTTATCCCAGGACCTAATCATGCTATAATTTTCCTCCTGCATGACTTGGCTCACTCTGTTTTTAATGATGGTCCCTACCTGTTTCATTGTACATAATAGATTTGATAAGGTTCCTAGAGCCACCCCTTTGGCACAGACCATCACATTGCTCATCAGGATAATTTATGAGCAGCGGTGAAAAATTCCTTAAACTGCTGTCGACCTTTGAGGACTACAGATGCGCTTTAGCACTGCTCCTTGAGTGCAGACACACTCATAAGGCAGTGTCACCACATCTTCGTGTCTGATTAATCTGTTTATATAAAAGACCTATTATGCTTGTGCCGTATCCTGACCTGAGCTCTCCATTGACCTTGTAGTTGATTATGTGTTGCATGCTTCAAAGCCTGCAAAGGAAAGGTGAATAATTGCATGGGGTTAGTGTTATTAATCTTGTATAACACTAAGTCTTTATTAATCAGATATTTACATTGTTTGTGATGAATATAGCCATGTATCCACACAAATTACTGTTTAAATTATGATGCTGCTTTATTCAGAAGCCATTATCTAGCTTAATGGTCTCCAATTTCCTGTTTATGTCAAATCGTATCAGTGTTTTGCAATATTGAAGCTTCACTTAATTCTTAATTCTTATCTTATATTAAATGAATAGCTCAGTATTTTGAGAAATTTCTTTATTGTGTTAAACAAGTAGATCAAATAGCACTTTTAGATTGGCACATTCTAATGAAGCCAGTTTGAGTGAGTTAAATATTGGAGATGTTTGACTAGATGGTCCAAAGGTAACCATAAAGGCCCTACAAGCACCTCTAAAGTTCATTAATTAACAAATAATATCTATGTTTGTATACCCACACACAGAATTGTAAAAGTTATAGTTTGTCAATCTGACATAAAATGTCCAGACTCATTATTAATTTTTTTGTGTCTTAATTATAGTAGCTAGATACGGCAAAAAAGTAAACAAACACATTTCCCAAATCTTTGAGGGGTTGTCTTAATTTAAAATATGACTCAAAATCAAAAGTGGCTGGATCCAGCTTTGCAATATCTCTCATTGTTCTTTAAAAAAAAAGCCCACAGTTCTGCAGTAATTGCTTCTTCCAAAAGTTTACATTGTCTGAGGCAGGACACTGTATATGGACACTGCAGCCCACTACTGAGCCCTTATGACATAAGTCTCAAACTGACAGGGGCTGTTGTTCCAAGGTTCCTGCTTGGAGACTTAGTATTGATTTCTTCCCTGTGCTTCTTCCACAAGTTATCTTAGTTACTTTAATCTAATTGGTGTGCAGGAACTTTGGGGGAGTGATGTCTACTGAGACATGTGTTATGTATTATTGCTACCTTCATACACTGATTCATACTGACCTGGTGTCAGCTGTCTACGCTGCTGACAAAGCAGAGAAGAGAGAAGCTCTGAAAAAAGGTAAAGAAAAAAAAGCAATATTAGATCATTCAAATAAAGTTACATTTGAACTCAGAGCTCTTTTTTACTGAGTAGATCAGCAGACAGTATATTATAAAATATCTTTTAAATGACACCTGCTGTATTCTGTTCACAATGCTTCTATGTCACATGTTGCTATGTTATTGCAGGATAAGACACCATGTAAAGTTCAACAAAAAATGCGCATCGAGTGAGCTCCACGGGCTTTGAAGATAAAAAATGTGCTACAGCATGATGTAGAAAACACTGTCAGAATTTTACATTACTCCACACTGTGTCTCCTCCACACAGTCTATATTTCAGAAACACCTTTGAAAATTTGTTAGACTAATGTAATTGAGACTCTCATTCCATCTCGAGAAGCTTTAAAACTAAAATGAAATCCGGGGCAAAAGTACAGTATTTCCCAGAGAAAGCCAACCCAAACAAAAACAATAAAAATTTTGACACTGTGATGGAATGCTGACCAAGAAACAGGCTACCTTTATTGTGTATTCAGCCCTAGGACCAGACAAATTGCATCAAATGCCAGGTTCACCCAGGGGCCACTGTCTGCCAGACAGATATTCTTCATCCAAGGGCAGTGTGACAGCAACTATGTCCTGCTTGGCTATTTACATCTTCTTAGCTGTGTGTGTTTTTTTTTTAACTATATGTGTGGCTCCTTCAAAGGGCAGCATAGCTTACTATGGTGAGATGCCAGACAAGTTCAGTGCACATTTCCCCTGAGAATAGAGGCATTTTGATGTAGCTGCTCCCTTTGGCATTAGTAAAAAGTCAACTTTGATAAAAGGCAAACATCATCCAGATTTACTCAGGCCTTGCCTCCAGACACCTTCAGTTGGTATCCGTACCATTTTCAATCTCACGCTCTTGTACCCTTTGAATCTGTAGTGTGTTCCTTGATGTGAGTGGTAGACACACGGGGAGATGCAGAGATTTCCATTTTGTGTGGTTTAATGCACTTCACAATGCAGTCAGGCCTGTAATTATCTCCCACAAAACTGTGAATTAGCAATACAGTAACATTTCTTTAAGGGTCTATTGACGCTCTCTGCAATTACCTGATGTTCGGCTCAATCACACCATGATCTGCTGTTTTCCCTATCAACGCTGTGAGTCATCTCCTTACTGACATGTGCCATATGCTGTATTGTAGCAGCGAGTCGTCTGGCTGTGAAATGTTATCGCTACACTCAGGTCTTCATCAGACTGAATGAGACCAGGAAGATCAATGCACTTGTAGTGGATCACTTTACCCGGCCGTGTGCATAATGGTTTGTTAGGTGGTTTCACAGAGTTCTCATCCTGTCTGAGTATTGTTGCAAGAGAGACTCTCTGTTGTTTGTGTGTGGATTAAGGAGGGGGTCCTTGGTGACTGTATGAGTACATGAGTGTTGGCATTCATGTGAGGAACCCTAGCATTTCACATCAATACCATAAAAACTCAAGGTTGGTGATCTGTAATGACATCCTGGATTATGGCAGGGGCATCGCTGCATTAAAGTCCTCATTAAAGTTTGTTTGGCCACATGAATTAAAAGATTTCAATCCAAATTAGCTTCTTGTGTTTTGATCACATCTTAATACTCATTAAGTCATCCAAGCAGCAGACCTCCTCCAGTCAATTAAAATACAGACTAATCCTTTAAACCAACATATAGATTCACGGATTCAGAGACACACAGTGAAGGGACTAGGACCCCTCTCAGAGAGGACAGTATTTGCCCCGTATGCCTATACCATATCCCTCCTTAATTAACCAGGAAGCAGTGCAAAGAGATGGCAAGGGTGCAGGCAAGTTTCAGTAGCCTGAAAACACATTTCACAGTGGTCTGCACAGTAAACAAAAAGACACGTCAGTGCACCCAGCCTCGCCTCTACCCCAAATGACCACAGGTCTGGGCAGAGGAGCACAGTGAAGAGCCTGGAAGTTGAGTGGCATCAGGCCAGAGTTGACCAACGCAGTTTCCAGTCTCTTCACCACCACCCAACACGAGCCACAAACATGTGAGCGAGAAAGCTCTACATCTCTGTGGGGGAGTAAGGAAGGAAGCTAGAAGGGGAGATGGAGAAAGACGTCAGCAGATAAGTGGCATAGATGAAAAGCATTTGCAATGGAAAGCTCTTAGAAGAGCGCTTACCTTAAGAGGACAAGCAGAGGCGTCTCTACAGTCAGTAGCTTTACTTCCTATGCAGCACTCTGTAAATGTAAGGGCTATATTAGACCACATCTGTCTCACTGTCTGTATCTTAAAAGGAAGAAATTCCTCAGAAGCACCCATCACAAGCATTTTTGGTTTTGAAAGGTGTTAAAAGGGGGTCTGTAGCCACAAGAGAATGCCCACCACCACCACTGTTTCTACGAACTCAACTCCGCCACTCCCTGTTTGTTAGTGTGATGACTGTTCCTTTGGTGGCTCCGCACATAATATATCTTCTCACTGCAATTAGCTGCTGCAGGGCCTGTGTAGAAACTTGAAGGGATGTCCCCTCAGCAGAGCTGGTACCCTGGGGAGTTGATGTAGGAGAGAGATGGAAAGAAAATAAGTATGCAAGAGAAGAGAGTCAGGAAGTAGAGAGGGAGAAAGAGAAAGAGAGAGAGGGGAGAGAGAAAGTGGGAATGCAGCGTGCAAAAGCTTCCCACCCACCGCTTGTGTCTGTAATCTCTGGGGGAAGAGCTAGATATCAGTGAAAGAGTTGTTGTGTTGTGAGAAGTGCTGACAGCTTCGTCTCTTCTGCCCCCTACTGCAGAGGAAGTGTTGATAGAAGATTTCAAAGAGGAGGGAAGAAGACTGGTGTGGATGTCTACACGTCTAACCCATTCCTTGGAGGTAATAGGTGTCTGTTCCTCACACTTCTATATTAAAGTGAATTAATCTGTGGAGTAAGAGGGCAATTTTACTGCTCAATAGCACAGATTGACCAAAACATATCACCTACGATGGCTCATTAGGGTGTTGGTCAGTGCCAGGATTTACCCAGGATGTACTTAAAATATATAGTGTTGCTGCTCACTTCTGTCAAGTCAAAAAAACCTATTTCAATACGGTAGAGGTATTGTTTTAATTATAATGTATTTATTTTAACAAGCTTTGTGGAGGATCTCAGAGCTTATAAACTGTCTCTGACTCTGGTTCCGGAGATAAAGCAGTTGGCCACCAGTCAGGGTCGGTGGTTCAATCCCCAGCTTCTCCTGCCCATATGTGCCCCTAGGCAAGTCAGTGACTGAACCCCAAGGTACTCCCAGTGGGTCAGGCTAGAACCTTGCACGGCAGCTGCGCCTTTGGTATGAGAGAATGAGAAGCAACATTTTAAAGTGCTGTGGGTCCTGATCAGATCAAGTGTAGACTAAGAATTAACGGCATTGTCTTTAAAGACCCTAAAAACATATTTTTAATTAGCCTCTTACTATGAGCAGTGGGGTCTTCCATAAACGCACTTTCTGCCAAACCAATTCGGACTGTTGCATATGAGAAATTCCGGTGTATGTGTTTTTGTTTTGCTTGTTTGAAGTAGGTGGAGCTCATTTAGAAAACGCCACACTTGAATCAGATTCTTGACTGCATTGGGTGGATGGTTTGGTCATCCATGCGGTCCTGCCAAAGGTAGTGGGTTTAGGTTTAAAGATTTAAATTATTGATAAACATCTCAAGATGTTTTTTTTTTTTTTTGATTTAATTAATGCCAGAGGCTAACTAGCCATCTGTGCATTCTGGAAAATCCGGAATGGCCGAAGCCCATAACGACTGTCGGCCGTTGGTTCCAGATGGCCCCCCGGCTACACTCGATTTGGCCAACAGACTGTAGAGTTGGCCTCGAAGTTAGATGGTGTGGCGCTGTCAGCAACAGATGGTGCTGGTAATACTAGGCTATTTGACTGCGAAAACCACAAAAGAAGAACATTTTAAAAGTTGAGCTGGTTTGGTCTGACATTACCAGGAAAATGACCATGTAAAAACAAAAGGTAGCGAAACAAGTGCAGAAGCAAATGAAACAGTGACAACAACAGGACCATTATGAGAAAAGCCAGGCGACAGTTCAGAAGGGGGAGAGGTTCAGACAGTTCCTAAATACAGAGCAAGTGGCACTGGTGTGGAAAATAATCAGAGTTGTCAATTCTGCTAAGATTTTATGTGTATTCACACTAAACTACTCTCTTACTATAGCTAGCTAACGTTACCCCTGTCATACAATAACTAAATTTACCTCATAAAACGAGATGGGTGCAGCAGCCTAACATGATTTTATACATTTACAGTAAAGAACTAAATACACGTCATTATATTTAAACATTTTATTTCTATATTTTCTCTTTTTTATTTAAACTGACAGCCTTGGTAATAATATTAAACAAAACATTTTTTTTAAAACGGATGGAGCACATTTTATGGAATGCTGCTCTGACATCCAAATACCTTTTTAGTATTATCGCTTCATCCACTCAGGATTGTAGAGAATTCTTTAACTGTTGAACAAGCTGCTGAGCCATCTGCAACGTTCAGGTGCAGATGATCTTTGTTATACGTAACGTTAAGTATTTTAGGTGAAAATTCCTATATAGCTTGTTTTGTTTAATTTGAATTATTATTATTTTAGATATGTTGTGTCTGTAGGGGGTCCTCTACAACTGTTCTGGTCTACCTTCTTACTTACTATTACCATGGCAACCAATACCATTGTGAGGTAGCATCAGGACCACCCTGCTACAGACTGTTTCTGTGGGCTGGTTTTTGTTGGTCTGTATGGGATAAAATCTCCAGGACTATTTTTCAAGCCCAGTTTGCCCCTGATTACTGCTTACTGACTCATGAGTCATATTTATGAGAAGAGAAAACTCAACACATAATCCAGACATTTTGTCTGTAAAAACGCTGGATCCTACAATTCCCATAATGCCACCAACAGGCTCTTTTTAATTAGAAGCTTGGTGCCTCATAAATGCAAAGGCTGATACTGTAATTGTTGTATGAATTTGTAGTCTTGAAACCTAAGTCCATATAATTCCAGTGTCATCAGCAGGGGTTACGTTCTTAGGCTTTGACAAATCTGCTTCAGAGACTCCGCAGGCTGACTAGTACAGCATAGCATAAAGGTATTATATAGCTACCTACTGTATGTGAAATATTTAAATACAGCTTCAGTCAGTTACAGTCTACACCAACTGTAGTCTAGGTGGTTTAGATTTGAATTGGAATAAAAAGTGGACAATGCCTTTTTTGTTTATTTTAAAATACTATAGACGGTATATCATTTTACTGTCTACTTATCTACAAGTCAAGGCCAGTTCCACCATCAGTCAGTGTGTGTGTGCTTGCGTGTAAAAGAGAAGCAGTGCAACCACTCTGACTATGACTAAAGTAGAAAAGCAGACCATTTACCATTAATCTAGATGGCTTTTCACAGGCCAGTAACAACAATATTCAGAGCTTTAAAAGAAGCCTACACCCTAGATTAATACACTAGTTATTAGATTCTAATAAAAGAATTGTAGGAGTTAATTTGTCATTCAGTGCTTGTGCTAAAAGTAAGACTCCAGCTTCCTCAGTTGAGAAAACTAATAAAGGTAAATGAGATCAGGGGTATTTGCTAACAAAGCGCTGATGTGTTCCAACAGGGGCTGGTTTGATTAGAGGATTAACAAGTGTGTTGACAATACTAAGAACTTAATATACATGCTGTCCTCAAACTCACACCTCAAACTCTTTTCTGACATATGCTTCTCACCAGATGTTGTCTCCATCTCATGGGCCACATGTCCTGAAAATTAAACTCCCATTTGCCTCCTAATTGCTGCGACAAAATGATCTGTT
The DNA here is from genome assembly GCA_034779795.1 of Ctenopoma multispine. Classification (NCBI taxonomy): domain Eukaryota; kingdom Metazoa; phylum Chordata; class Actinopteri; order Anabantiformes; family Anabantidae; genus Ctenopoma; species Ctenopoma multispine. The sequence goes on along the minus strand of JAUYWH010000027.1, from coordinate 19,607,202 downwards.
TTAATATCTTCATTTACCCTCTATGTTCCATTGTAGCAATTTGTGGGACACAACCTATGGGACACAATCAAAAACTCTTATGTTTCTCCTTTTACTCCATTAGTTTAAACCAATAAAAAACAATAAAATGCAGACATTTGTGTTGCTCAGATGGTCTGTTGGAACGGATTAATTATGAGAAATAGCTACATATCTCCAATATAAAAATATTTTTCCAGTGAGTAATGAGAAAAAGCTAAATAATAGGGAAATAGTCCTTCTTGTTGCCAAACAAGAAAGCTCAAACAGGATTATGACTGTTTTTATTATATTTATGTGTTATTTTACATAAACAAGTGTTTTTGATAATCATAATTGTTTGCAGGTACAAATCTTTTCAGGTTAAGTGGCTGAGAGGCAAGCACAGCAATGCACAAACAAGTTTAATGTAATTATACACATTAATTACTAAGGATGCTGAGGATACTGCTGGTCCTGTGGAGATGCTCCAGTCTGACAGGCAGTGAGGCATATCTGCTCTTTTAACTGACTTCCCCCTACACCTTTGTGGTGTATAGTCTCTTTTTTAGCTATACAGTCATAAATAATGTATAAAGGACAAATTGTTACAGGGAGTCACTGTGGAATACATGTTTACAAATTAGAAGGATATAGCGCCACTGTAGTAATCCACATGGGGTGATTTAACAATAATTCAGCTCAACTTTGAAGAGGTTAAAATACAAACCCTCCTCCCACACACTCTGCAGCAGTCAGTGGTGATCGTCCATGAGGAGAAGGGGGGCGCCATTCCTGCCTTTAGTCCTGCAGAATATTGGCTGTCAAGAAACAGACGTGCAATCAATCATGAGCAAAGTCACAGCCAAAGTGAAGGATACCAGTCCTCTTTAGGCCCCACTGCTGTCACAAGGCAGCAGTTGCATAATGTTTGACATCACAATGCTGTAGGTTGAGAGTAATGAACACTGAGTATATGTACCTGAAGGGGCATGTTACGTCCCCATAGGGGATGCGACATAATAAACCCAGAGCCTAAAAGTAGAACGATATAGGTATTTATTGTGAT
>JAUYWH010000027.1:19585217-19606036 GCA_034779795.1 Ctenopoma multispine | reverse complement strand
TGACAGACGCGGGTCTTGCGCTTTCTTTCAGGCGTTCTAAGGACATAGTCTGTATCACTAAGTCTCTCACATATGTCGTACGGGCCAGCATATCTGGCAGAGAGAGTTGTACTTGGTACCGGCAATAAGGCCAGCACTTTATCGCCAACACGAAACTCTCTTTTTACAGCGAACTTGTCGTAGCGTAGGGCATCACATAAAAAGTGTTTGACCTCCTATGGGGAAAAAACAGATTTCAGTGTGTATGTGTGCAGATAAAAATGGCTTTGATCACCTTTACCTCTGGAGAGGAGATTAACACTGGAGATATTGTAGCACAAAATCAAGTACTGAGACAGGACGCCTGCTGAGTTCTGCTTAATGGGCTCTTCTTCTTGGCATGTTTTCAGGATCACGCCTTGCATTTTAACTAGTTTTCTCTGTTCCCTCTTGAGAATTTGGCATTGTCCAAAGTACAGCATCTGCTGCTTGCGAATTCCTTTGTGTTTGTTCTTCGCACTGGAGTCCACATACAAAATCTTATGTGCATTCCTTTGGAGTCTTTTTCTTTCTCCCACAGCTTTGACAAACCAATTCTCTTATTTGAAATTCCCTTCAAGGAAAGTTGAAGAAAAGGATCTGAAGTCTTGATGTTTAAGTCTTTGCAACAACTCTCAGTTCTCTGGCTGAGGCAGTCACTTGATGCTGTTTTTGCTTTGGGACATTTCAGCTATAAAATAACAGCTCAGACAGAGTAGTTCAAGAACTCGCTGTAGCAAGAAACATCCAACTGTGTCACCATCTCAAAACTCAAACATTTCTGTCAGTAAGCCTGCCATTTAATCTTTTACACATGCCCATTTAAATGTCCACCCCAGATACCTTTAAATGCATCACTCCCTTTATTTAAAATCCTATCCAGGCCATGTGTAGTGTGTGTTACCTCATGGTTTTTCCTGTTTTAAGGGGTTCCAGGACGCCCACATATTTTGCTTTGATCCTTGCTGGGACTAGCAATAGATTGCTCTGGATTTAGATGTGATTGGATACTTATAGGATTTATCAAGCTTCCGCAAGCTGCTCTCTGCAAACACAGCCATGGTTCAAATCATGGCTCTGTGTTTGCAGCCCTGACAAAGAACATCATGTAATGCACATCTTTGCCAAATCCATGGACATTGTCAGTTGGCACATTTTGTGCACTGAACTGTAATCCCCGCCAAAAGCCAGTCAGTATTTCGAGAGGCAACACAGAAAAGTTCTTCACCAAAACATGCTGATTACAGTTTAAGACTGGAGCGATGGAAAAGGCTCAGAGAGACGCAAAAGTGATGACTCAGTGATTGTAAACACAGAGAATATTTGGTTACATACATATTTTTTACATTTGAGAAGGGAATTATTTTAAAGGGACTTTTTTATATGTTTGACTTCTAATATTGTCAAAATGACTCACAGTACATGGCCATTTCAAAACAGCTCATTGTATTTCTACTCTGCTGCGCCTTCAGACAAGTCCAGACAAATTAATTGGTTGAAGTAATAAAATTATTTCCTCATACTTTCATTCGTACTCCCAAATCCTCCCTAAAAGTTTTCGGAGCAGTATTACTACGTCAATCCATTTTTCGCCAGAAAAAGACACTGATGATTCTCAGAGCTTTAAGAAATTACAAACACTATTGTTATTGTTCTACTCACAAGAAGCTTTTCATTTTTGTATCTTCTTACATCAACACGATCCCTTAAGCACGTCGTATATTTCTACTATTCACTGTTCTTAATTCAAACAGCCACGCCAGGGCAGCATCGGTGGCATTCTTCTGCCACTGTTAATAAACCGTCCAAACTTGAATCTAATAAACAGAGATCTCCCTAATTGAACTGCCAGCTGCATTGTTCCCAGTTGTTTGTAGGGAATGGATGCCATGTTGGCGTACCGCTGTGTAATTACCAGTGTCTGCCCCACAGGGAGAAGGGATCAATCTTGGGTGACACCAGTGGTGGATACCTCCTCTTGTATCCTTGGGTATTGGTTCTCTGTGGCAGTGAAAGTTTATCATCATAGATAGAGAGGCTTCTTCGTGACTACAGGCCGTACTGCACTTCGACTTGTTCATTTGTAACACAACAACAGCTTCTCTGAATCACAGTCATTACTTCTGCCACTCAGCTTGCAAAGAAAATAGAGTGAATTCCAAATTTATGAACAGTGCTTTCTAAACACTATGGCATTTGATGGACTTCTAAACAGTTGAAGGAATTCAATTAGGAAAGGAATAGAGTTTTGAAAATGTGGCACCATGCCTGCCAGTTACTCAAGGGACATGATTGATGTCTGTGAGTGGCATTTAGCACAGTTGACCCTCATACAGATTACCATCTCATTAGCATCAATAGACTGAGACACACAAAAGAAAGCAGCGCTGTCGCCTGAAAGCTGTTCCGAGAGACCAGCCTGAGGGGATTTCTAGCTACAAAATACTTTAATTCCATAGTTTTAGTGTGACATTAGGGGAGTGGGAGTGCATCTGCATACAAATCAGATACAAAAATCCTACAATGTCAAGAATGATGCCCTAAGCCCTAGATTTCTAAGCTAATTTGAAATATGTTTCCAATAGCTGGACTGCCATGAATGTATTTGTTCTAATTATGACAGCAAGTCCCAACTGGGAGTTTGTTGGTTGCTTTGTGGAACGTAAGGCCTTTACATGACAGTATTCATCTACATAATGTAGAAAAGTGCATTATTTGTGCATCAGTAACGACATTTCATACAGCTAAAATGCTGTTTACATGTTCTCCTTAATGCACAGTAGCTAATAAAACCAAGACTGCAACTTATCAGAAAAGTGTGACAGCTGTTTGAGTTGCCTGAAGAGGGAAGTTCTTGCAATTGGCAGAACAGCACTGTTGATCAATACAAGCCTCTGTTGTTAAAACCAAGACGTTTGGTGAATTTGAGACAATTCACGACTGAACAGGCAAAGATAAGAAGGCCAGACTCCGTACATCTGCTTTACAACACTGATGTGTTTTCGTTGAGACAGCGTGTTATATGAAAACAGGGTGTCTTTCTTGTTTCATTTGAGGAGCTGCTGCAGGCCCAAATATGTCCTACTTTTACCTTTTCCTCTTCCCCCTGGTGGCGCAGATGTTATAAGACGAGGTTTAAATATAGTCCGTGCAGATGTTTGCGTGCGATGGCGTGCAACATAGGTGTGGATTTTGTAACATCTGTGATTCAGTCAAGGTGGCAAAATAAATGTGCGGAATGAAATTTGGAAGAAAAAAAAAAAAAAGAGATTATTGTGCAAGAGAGAGAAGATGAAAAGAGGAGCAGAGACGGATGGAGAGAGGTGAGAGAGGCAGTAAAGAGACAAATGGAGAGTGTGAGTATGTGCATGTGAGTTTTACAGAGAAATGTCTGTGAAAGACAAAATTAGAAGACAGTAAAGACCAAGAATAGAGGACAAAAAACAAACACACAGAGAATAGGTGGTTATAGTAGACAGACAATGAGAGTGGTAAAGGATGAACACAGGGGTCTGCCTTGATTGTATTCAGGACCGTCTCCTGTCTGTTTCTGATCAATAGCCACTGTCGCTCAGTGCTGGCTCAAACCTCTCCTGCTTACAACCACAAATGTAACCCCAGCCAGTATTGCCAGGAGCTTTATTATTCATGTGGACCAAATACAAGACCAGAAAGCGGGATGAGCACTCTGCATGCTGGACTTGCTGTCATGCCTGCCTTGACTGTGCAAGCCACAGGAAATCGTTGCTGGGACAAACACCCCACACTGTCTGCATTGTCAAAAAACCACTCTTCCCTGTGTCAAAGCACTATGGTAGGACAGAAAAAGAATCATATTTTAAAATATATAAAAATAGCAGTATTTTGAGTCCTCTTGACATTATGTAGCACAGTTATTTGTGCTATTGCAGGGGGAAAAAAACCTCACCATATATCTTCAGAATCCAGTCTTCCATGAATATAGCACCAGGATACACATGAAATAGTATTCACAAAAGGTGCAAATCTGTGCAGCAAGGCCTGTTTTCATGAGCCTTCTCAGAATACAAAACTGGAAGCAGTGAGTTAAATGTGACTTGTAAAGCGTAAGATGAATCAACCTGAAAGATGGTTGTATCCTGAAGATTTGTGTTCGTCTGACTACGGGAGCACATTGATGCCCTCTGCATCGCCAGCATGAAAATGTACAGCGGGTTTAGCCACAAACTTTCACAACTGTGAGCTCTCAGTTGCCTCAACTTTGAAGTCCTTCAGTGGTGAATTTAAACTCATCTACACTGTAGATGGACAAAGTTGACCAGAGGCAAATTAATGTCATTATATATATTTATTTGATAACATAAAGCGTGTAACAAATATACCTGTGGAAACACAAATAAATGTTTAATTTCCCAACACACTTCAGAACAATGACCATTTTATGATGAGACAATGTTATTTGCAAACAAGGAAAAGTCAAGTCAATGGTGACACTATAAGCTAAAACAAAATACACTTTGCTGTGCATCTGTTTGTTCTTGTTTTTCCTCACATCGTAAAGGTTACCCAATGAACCATGGGCTGCAGCGATATGGATTTTCTCTCAGCTTGTGGACTGCTAATTCACTTTAAACCTCCTCCAACCTTTCTCGAGGCAAGAGTACATCTGCGGGCAGATCAGGGGAGGTCATGTGTGCACTGCTGCTACAGTAGTATGGCAGGCTGGCACATCCTGGCATACTTCTTATTCCTTTTGGCTGATCATGTAATTGCCCTTGTGCATGCACTTCCTATTAAACATGTGAACGGTGCATTGCTCAACAAAAGCCACAGGCCAACTTGTGCATGTACCATTAAATGACTGTTTTGCCTTCTTGTTTGTTGGACGAGATAGCTCCATCGCTCGGCTCTCGTTTATCATGTTTTTTTAACCACCTGCTCGGAATCATGAAAATGTCTCTTTTATTGCTCTGCTGTGCTGCCAAAACAGCCAGTTTCATTTCTAACTTCCACAGTCTAAACGGTTACTGAATAATGATCTGCACTCTCATGAGGGCAGATGATGTCTAAGATCTCAGATTACTAGTAGAGGGCTTCTCCAAGGATTGACTCACCGTCTTTCCAGAAGGAAAAAGGAAATGACAAAAGAGTACGGCAGTCTGGAGGAGACAGGAAGGAAATAGCTGTCCAGGGACTCTGAACCCTATCTATAATTCAGAGAAGGTATAATAAGATAAGTTTTCCCTTTTGTCATTTGCTGTAAGTGTGATGAAACCCAGCTCAAACAAAGAGGCTTGCTCCAGTGCAATAATAATGAAGACATATTTTTCCCTCATCAGGAGAGAGAGTCTGTGCTTGATTAAATATTGACTCACAATTGTCTGTGTTCCCGTCTCTGTCTAATGAATAATTCATACAGGTATAAGAGATTGTTGGAATTATCTCAGGTGTTACTGTATACGTTTCACCCAGCATCTGCTTTGTTTTTCCCATGCACATATCTGAACAGTGCAGCAGCTCACTGATAATCAACCCTCTTTGTGTTTGCAGCAACACTTTTAACATCATTTTATCAACATGAGGTTCATTTGTTTAACATTCAGTGAGTGAAATCTCTAACAGAATAGGTTGATAATATTTCCTTTAGCCTAGCTTCAACACCTCCATTATACTGTCTGTCATACTATTATTACTTTAGTGTAACCATGTAATATTCTCAACCTGCAACCATTTTCCTTTAAACTCAAAGTCTGTGCTAACAGTAATAACTGATCAATCAATGCCTAGCTAATTTATGTAGACAATATGCAGGTTTGACGCTCACATGAATACTGTAAAAGCACACGTTTCCTGAATCCAAGGTACTCCTACTTTATTATTTAGCAGTGGAAGGCAGGCAAATCATTTGTATTATCCAGGCCACTGTTTGCTTCTCAGTGGTAGATCATCTGCAGCTCTGACTCCTGTTGCGTTGCCACAGCAAAACAAGCAATGCCATGAATCTTTTATAAGGATGTGAAAAGGTAGATGATAAGTACAGTCCCTGAAGTCTATTTCATAAGGTGGTCTCTATAGATTGGGAATCACATCTACAGGATGCAAATGTGCGCTTGATCCAAACTGCATAAAAAGTAATTGTCAGTGATTTCTTGTGGGAATGGGGGAGTGCACACAGAATGCTTGAGGTGGACCATTTTGTATTCACTCAAAAACTCAAAGTATCCATTGAAACAAATGTGTGTTTGATAAAGGTTTAAACAGAGGTGGGGAGAGTGATACAGGTGGAAGTATTGCTACCATGGAGACATTTTACTCAAGTAAAAGTAAACTTTCTAATCTATTCAATAAATTCATTTTAAATTTCCTTGCAGCAACGTAACTTCATTATTTCTTTGGTCTTGGTCTGCTTCTTTGGCACTGTTGCCAAGTCTGCTCCTTATAAGTAGCTTTGGGCTTGCTTTTCTGTAAAGTAGCTTGTAAATATTGTCAGACACGGGTTGCAGATAGTTGGGTTTGTCTCCAAAAGTGCAGATTCGTATTTGAGCTTACTCCACTGCTTACTGTCTCGCTCCACTATAACTGTATAATGAAGAAAACCCGTCCAGTTTGTCCCGTTGCAAGATCGAACACAAAGCCGTTCCCTCTCTCCTCCCCTTTGCCATTCAGATCAAAACACATTGAAAATCATGCAACTGATGATCCATCAATGATGGAGTTTCTGTAGCCAGTATCTTATGGGAGCTTTTCATCCTTGAGTAGTCTGCTGTGAAATACAGGAAAAGCTAGTATTCAACCTCAAGCAGGGGGAAACAGTTAATCATTTATATTTTATTTGCCATTATGTGGAAAAGGTGCTATTTATAAAGTACATAAGTAGCACTTTTTTATATTCATTTGCTTGGTTGTTTCACTGGCAACTCTGCATACAGGCAGCTACTTGACAGAGCACACTAGCAACAAGCTCAAGTAGCCTGCAACACTGATTACGTAAACTCCATTTTACTTATATATTAACAAAGGATAAATGCTCTGACAAAACAAAATAAAAACACACAACGGCACAAAAACTGCCGCAACAATATAACAACTAGAAACCCACTGAGATGATAACGAATGCGTGTTAATTTACCTTTTGTGTGGGCTGTGATCACATGACTAAGGGAAATCTCTCTGGTATGGATGTAGCTCAAGTCTAAGTATGAAAAACTAGAGAGATAATGTTTGCTAGAGAGCACCAGGTTAACACCAATAACCTGTGTAACTGTGCGAGTAAGTTAATTATCCACAGTCTACACAGGTTGGACGCAGAGTTTGTTTAAGTGTCTATATTTAAATTTATGGGCAAACAAAGCTAAACGTCACACTGAAAAATAAAACTGCCGCCTTTTTGGATTTAAAGTCACATTTTTTAACTTCAGTCTCAGCTGGATTTGATTTGGATTATTTCAATTCATTTACTGTAAGTCTGCATCAGTTGTCTTTACTAATTTCATCTTTTACCACGTCTAGCACATTCATGGAGGCAATATCCTTACTCTGTAATGCTAACTATTTGAATTTCAGTGAAGTAAAATATTTCAAAATAAACATGATGAAGTAAAAGTATAATTACAGTTTTTAAAAATACACCAAAAATCTACTTTGTTACAGTAACAAGACTAAAACTAATTTCTTACTTCTATCTCTGAGTATAAAGATACTGTAGCTGGGGACAGAAGAAACTGGGATGTTTAAAAGTGCAGCCTCTGTGCCTCCCACAGCAGAATCCATCCATAAGATACAGTATTTTCACATTATACTACAATATGTCCAATACATATCTCTAGAGAGCATCCAGGAGGCTTCAGCACAACAGGGTTCTTACATATAGACAGACCGCCGTTAACGGAGATATTTACAGCTTGGCTTATTCTCCACTTTCCCCTGATATCGGGACTTATTTCTGGCTGGCTTCTGGCACACACAAATTGGGTTTTACAACCATGAAAGATGCCCTCTTATTGACACTTGGGGATAATGTGACCAAGTTACACCTTGATGATTATTATTTTAAGTAGAAGCTAATTAGACCTGAGAAATAACACTTTGATACAAATACTGAAAGGTGTTTTGATCACACAATGAAACTAAGTTGTAAAAATAGATATTACAGTGAACAGATTGATGAGTGCACTGGCAGATGAATTATGTGTATTTATGGTCTATTGTATTACCCTTTTCTGAATCTGTAATTTTACGAATGTTTGGACTTAATTGTTGTACATTACCATATTTTAATAGAATCCATTAGTATGAATTTGTACATTGCATTAGAAATAACATCCACATTATATTTGCTAAAAAAAAATATGTTATTTGATTCAATATTAAAAACATGAAGTGAAAAACTGAGGTGAATAACACAAAAAGGAGACTTAATGGATTAGCAGAAATGTGTAAGGGAAAGATGGAGGTGGTGAGTAGATAAGAAAAGCTCAATGAATGCCAAAGTAGCTACTCAGGTCTTGCATTGTCTTCCCCATTTAGATCAGTAAATCTAACGTCACTGAATGCGGCTGAGGCGTGGATTGTGCAGAAACCACTGGCAACGCATCATAAATAGTAAACAAACTTATGATTTATTTATTTTTAATACATTTGTTAAAATTAAAAAGAGAAGTTGAATTGTGTTGTGAACACAGGAGGATAATGGAAGCTGTGTAGATATGGAGCTTTAGTTTAGCTTCGACAAAGTCAAACAACAGCTCTCGCTTATCACACCAAGCAAGATGTCCTCAGTGCCTGAAATCATTAAGCCCCATCATTCATGGTTTAAGTTCATTCAGTCTGTATTTGGCAAAATTCGCCAAGCTTTGGGTTTTTACCACTTTTCTCAAAAGGCAACCCACTGGGACTCCCATCTGATATATCTGTGATCATAGCTTCACACTTATACAGTTTCTATGCCACTGTGGTCAAACTTTTTATTTGCCTCACACATAATGAGAAGGAGTATCACAAAGCTCTAACAGCCCCATGTACAACGTTTTGTTAAAATTAGATACTTAACAAAAGTAAGTTAATCGCAGTTTTCTGACTTCTGTGCTAACAGCTTGAGGAGAAGCTGGTCGGCCATAACACTGCAGTCCGCCCTAATGGTCTCACAGTGGCAGTCTGCAGGAGAAAACCAGGAAATGGATGTGTGGATTCCCAGGAGCATCACAGCTGTGGACTAATTAGGGAGCATGGCTCAGAATGGTATAAACTGGCCTGGCACTGTTACCTGCTGTGCCCCTGCCTTCCCTGCTGATCTCTTCTGAGAAGAATATAACCTTCACCTGGAAGAGACAGAGTGCTCGCAGACTGTAGTCTGAACACCATACATCCAACAAACTGCCACTTAATATGTTTAACTATAATAATAACTTTAACTATAAATGCATTTACTGTATGGTTGTTGGTTGCAGCACCATTGATTGAATTTGAAAGTAATTCATTAACATAAATAACATCATGTATAGCAACTGATCTTTGCTCATTAAGTGATTAGTACTTTTTAATGCTTTTAGTCATCAGAAATGGAATACTACTTGGCAATTATTTTCTAGTAATTTGCCTCTCGAAAGCTGTTTGGGTTTATACATACAATTGATTTTTCAATATACCTTACCTCACACTTGGTAGGCAATAATGTGCGAATGAAAAACACTGCTGACGGGGTTCACTTATCTATAAGATCTAATACTCTTGGCATATTCCGGCATTCAGAACAACTGGCCTCTGTGCATGCCTATTCACTGGAAATGTCAGGGCACACAAAACATTTCATAAAGACTTCTGCAGTGCTCTCTGGTCTCGTCCTGTTTTCAATTGAGGCACCAGAGCCTCTGAAACGAGAAATATGACTTTACCAGATGAATAGTTGTGTCTTCTGTCATGTGGAGCACCAAGGTTACTGGTAGTCAACCCACCCAGAAACTCACAAACACTGAATGCATTCTCTGAGAAACTGACTAAAGTTGACTGACTACTAAAGTGACACTCCACCAAAAATGTTTTGGTGAACATCTAACCTCTGTAGAGTTTAAGGGGAGCTGTAAAATGCTGTAGTTTGTAGTTTTTTTCCTTCAAGCATTTTTAGCACAATAGGAAGTGTTCTTCACAGTGAAAAAAGTAACTGGTTGCTGCACAATTAACCTATTTGCTATTCATTTATTTGACGAATGTGGTGCAAGTAATTGACCAAAATAAGGCCTATTACTCTGCCACTTGAACTCCATGGAGGGTAATAACCCAACACATTATGTATTTTTACCATCAAAACAACAATTCATCCACAGTCAAATCAAGCTTTCAGACACGAATGTGTAATTGATACTCTAGATTTGGGGTGAGGAATCTTTTTCTGTGGTTCTGTTCATAGTTTCATAACCACTGTGACCTAGTAAATAACTGCCCGCTAATTACATAATTGTCCTGTGATTGTTCTGCAGTTTAAATAAAATAAACTATTTTGTGTTAAACGAGTTTGAAATTTTGTTTTAATTACCAGGTAATTTGGCCACACCTGTAATGAAATTACAGTGTGTGAAACAAGTTTGAAATTTTAATATAATTACCTTTGAATTTTTATGCACTGCACTGACAATAATTAACCGAGTTACTGTGAAAGTCAGAAAGCTCGGCTGGATGTTAACATCCTCACACATGAAACAAGGGTTTTGTTTCCCGTTTCACTTTTCCCCTGTCGTTGTAGCGACTGTGTAACAAGAGGAGTAAGCTTTACATAATGTGTCAAAATAATAAGCATAATGTTATATGAAATAAACATATTGTGCAACACAGTACTGGAGAAAACTTAATCACCAGCTTGACTGCATTCAAATCATAAAAACAGAGCCACTGCACAAACACCATATGACTCCTGAACTTAATCTAAAAACAAATCAGGGAGTATCTGATTATGCTGGAGGCCTGGCTTTGCATTTCAATTATAAGAGCCCCAGTGATGAGGCTGCTCTGAAGAGCGAGCACAGAAGTGAAACCGGTTGACAAATGTTGACTTGTGAAGCGAGGATAAAGATGTGGACAAACAACTGTATATAAATAGGCATGAATATGAATATAAAGCTGACTATTCTCCTCACATTCACGCAGAATAAAATAAAAGTAAAAGCAAGTGAGAAATGATGGTGCATGACAAGAAAATAAATCAAAGTAAATCAAAAGCAAAAATCAAATGGAACAAGCTTCTGACAACACCGCTACAGAAAAAAACTGTACATAATGTCAGAATATAAGTTTCATTTTGTATAATTTTCTCCACTAGAAGTGAATCTTTTGTGCTTACCTTGGTATCAACAGTCTTGTTGCTTTGTAAGTATATTGTATAGTTAACACGATTGTTGTAAACTTCAACTTAAAATTTTAAATTAATTCTTGCTTTACTGCCACAAATCTGCTACGGTGTGAAATTACCTCCTGTTGCACTAAATCCATTAACAGGATCAAACATCCAGTGAGGAGTTGCTGTAAGTTTGGTGGAAGACATCTGCATATAAGGTGTCTTTCTGAGCCTTACTACAGCAGTCTGCTGCTACAGTCTGCACATCACTGATATGCACTTTGGCTCAGGAAGATTTTTAATTTCTATTTCAATATAATTTGAAAAAAAGTGTTTTTAAGATAGATGCAACTATTGTTTCATCCCATTTTCACATTTTTAGCCTACAGCGTGTCAGAATTACATTTAGTTGCTTTAGTTTCAGGGTCCTAGAAATGTTCATGCTGGTCATAATGTAGCATAGCTTACTGGGACTGGATTAAAAGTGGACTTCATTAATACCTACATTTATTTTCACTTGCCTTTAATTTAAATTGATGCTTGCTGCAGTTTGGTTTTATTGGAGTCTCAAGACCTAAATGTCGTATAAAATACGAATAAAAGCACCTTGATTGCAAATGATGTTGTTAATTTTTAACATGGCCTTTACGCATATGGATTAAAAATGCTGATCTATAAATTGTCAATATGAGCTGTCTTTGCAGCTGTGTGCCCTCTTGTGGAGATGGAAGAAGAGGTGACAGTTGCAGTTACCAGTTCTTCAATGACGTGTTATTCACATGTGACATAACAGGAATGACTTGTGAAAACAACTCACTGTTCACCCCATCACACCCTCAGATAGCCGATTCGCCACGGGCCAGCTACTTCCAGCTACAGTATGTGCATAGATGAAAAAAACAAAACCACTGTGAAATCTAAGTGCTGTTTGGAGATAGAAGTGAGGTTCAGTAAATGGTCTGTGATAATGTACAGTAAAACATTTTAAACCGCCCTGTGCTCCTTCAACTCTGCAACTGTTAAAATAGACATGGCCTGTGTTTATGTTTATTAAGTCCAATCAAGCACTTAACACTCAGACATTTTGTGTGTACAAGTCATATCTTAAAGTGCATTAACGTGAAAGAGACTTCCACATTGTTGCTACACCATTTTTGCATTAGTAAGTGTATGGAATTAATCCTGTAAATTCCACCCACAGTGCTAAGCTGTCAAAGCTGCATTGTCAAGACCAAGGCTGTTGAAGTAATAGAGGCTCATTGCTCAGAGGTGGAAATTTGAATCTCAGTGTTAGCAAAGATGTTTTTTGCTCACAGAGGTATAATTTGTGATGCATATAAACTTGCAAAACATCCCAAAAGAAATGTGGAAGGCATACAACAAACACTCCAAGCATAATGGCTCTTATACAGTTATAATATCAGGTAAACTCCATCTCACATACAAAGACATCAACAACCAACAGGCCAGTGAAAAATCCCTTCTACATGAAAAGACGATGTGTCGTGAGCCCAGTATTTTTGACATAAATCACACAAACTTCTTATCGGCTTAAATCAGCTTTCAGGATTTTACTGCATATTACTCAATACCTCTGAGGATGTTATGTAAGAAATATCATAATCTGCAGTAATACCAAACATCAGTCAAATCAAGATTGATGCACAGGCTTTTCCACGCCCTCAGCTCCAGTTTGTTCTGCCATCATTCTATCTCTCCAGTTGTCCAAGCAAACACTGGCACTTTCCTGGTGAATATGACCAGCCTATAAACCAGTGCATTCATCTCTCTGTGGGAATCCAACTCCGAACTGTCACCTAAGAATGCATTATGAATCTGGATTTATAAATAATTGGCGAGAAAACACTGTGAGGCAATCTGCAGGAGGACTAAGAAGAATAGTGCCAAGAAAACCAAGGGAAAAAAATCTAAGCCAAAGACAAATATTGTGGTGATAAAGCTGTGAACCAGACTATTTCAAAACGTATTTAGAAACTATTATGAACAAGCTAATACCAGCCCATCATTCTCATGTGGAGTAATTGTTTGTTGATAACAACAGATTCGTACATGTGAAAATGGAAGCAAAAACGCTGCACATAAATTAACAGCTAATCCTGGCAGTTTCCAGATTGCAAACGTCTCCCTGCAGTGTAACACGGCCGGTGTCATCCAACCGCCTTCTCGTAAACAATCCCATGATGCATATCCCACCATATGCTGGCAGAGTTGATGGCTGAACCAGTGAGGGAAGGGTAATGGTTGTGTCAGACAGAGGTGAAGCAGAGATTCAGGTCAGGGTGTCTGTGTAGAAGTACATCAGGGCCAGCTCCTCACAGCATCTCTCCTCACAGCCGTGGTGGAATATATTAGCTTAATGAAATAGCAAGGCATACACTAGCAATGACTGTAAATTTGCCAGCAGCACCCACCAGACCCGCGCATGTAGCACAGTGATAAAGTGTTGTCTCACCGGCTGTATGAGGGTCACATAAAAGGGCCTCAGTTTGTGTAATCGACATCATATATCCAATCTCGTACTTCTAGGACACGGGCCTTAAATTACTCAGCGAGGCCTTTCTTTTTCCTTTTTTCTTGTTCCCACAAAAGATAATCATGGCAGGGTAAAGCACTTATCCACCACAGTTGATTCCCTGATTCTAAAGCATTTTGTGCTAATGGCGGAACATACTGAAGGCGCCCTGGGTAAATGGTTATAAAATGTTTAGTAAGTGGTTTTAACTGTCTGCAATTTGGCTTTGCAAGGAATCCAGAGAAAAAAGACAGTTACACTTTCCTTGAACTCTTTATCATCGCCCCTTACTTATATCAGATGCCTGCCAAAATGGGCAGTTATAAGCTGTCTTCAGATTTTTGTACATAAAGAGTAATGAAACCTTGACAGCGCCGTAAAAAAGACACAATAATTTTTGTTCGTGTTAAACAATGCACCTTCAATGGAGTCTATTTTTTTAGTGTCCGAAGAAACGATTAAGTGTCATTGGTGTCTGAAAACATCTATTTCTACCACAGTAATCCTTTTAGAGAAAAATGTGTGACATTTATATATTTCAAACTCACGGCTTTGAGGGAAGGCGACAGTATAATGCATTGCTTGGCCAATACAGCTTGACATTGCAATCCCCTTGCCGTCGACTCCTAAATTCACCCAGCAAAGTTTTCCCAAACCAAAAAGTAGAGCAGTTTTTATTAGACAGCATGTCTGCACTTTGATCCTCAAGACTTACAGGGTTCAAAAGCCGCATAAAAGGAAGTTGCATTCCCTTTGAAGTGGCATCTATTTTAGGTAACATTTGACATCTCACATTTGAAAATCACATCCACTGTCCAGTTTCAGTGGTAATCATTTTGTGTTGGAGTGTTCTGATGATCAGGTTTGTGTGTGTGTAAGAACATGCCTCCTTCTCAAAGATTACTAACCTGCGAATGTAACAAAAATAGTCACAGTGAGAAAGAGATATTTTAATTGTAAGGTGTTGAGAAGCAGTCGTGTTTTGACAGTGGAGTGCTAAACAAGAGCGTACTTGTAAATTAGTCTTCCCATCCGTGTGAGTCTAAGCTTTGCAGAACATTTCAAATAAAGCTAATCTCTCGCCCAGCAGAGGAAGCTGGGCGACTGCTGTCATAAATTTCTAAGCGTTCCAACTAAACGTGTTTAATTTCCTTGCTGACATTGTCCTTGAATGCTGTAATGTTTGCCACAAGAGAGGGCAGGGATCAATAGCCCTGCAGTTTCCTGCAACTTATTAGATGCTTGCTTTCGTCTCAGTTAATTTTCTTAATGAGCACCGGAATTAGTAATTTGGATGCTCATTAAGAAGCATCCTCACAATTAACCCTTAAATCCCATAATGGTCATCACGAGAAACATGAAATCCTCTGCATAATGTGACTGGTTTGGTTTTAAGTAGATGGACGAGGAAGGCTTTTTTCTTTTACTGAAATGTCATATAAATCACATTATGATGGAAAAGGAGGCTTAAAGCTGAATAATGAATATGTTTTTACAGCTGCTGTCTGCTATATGCCTCTGCAATGGACCTCATAAAACAACCAAACTACATTCAACTTTTAAATGCATTTGGAAATGATATCCATACTGTATTTGACTGAATATATTATAACTACTAGCATTACAATACTTGGGGTTGAACAAAATCTAACACATTTAGAAAGTGATCACAACAAAAGTGAGACGGTCAAGTTAAAATCAAGAGTATTTAGCAAGATCTCGATAAATGGACACCTTGGAGACACAGTGTTCTTATGCAACAGCAGTGATTATTAGTTTTCCTACAGCTAATTGACATTCGTGTTTACCTGTCACTGAAATGATAAATTAAGATGACTGCCATGATTGGTGGCGAAACAGCTGTTCTTTTGTAGAGCTTGTGTTATTCCTTTGGTTATCCTTTCGGTAAGAACAGGGATTTCTCTCATTCAGCAGGGAGTGTGTCCTTCACCAAGCAGAAAGTCTCTAATGATCTCTCAGTGGAGCCTGCAGCCACACATCTCATTATGAAATAGCAGGGTCTGCTCACTGGTACTACACTTCCAGACTTTAAAGACATATTATAGTGAATACCTTTCTTGGAAGTCGTCTTTGTAAGACCTGTACCTGTGTTGTATATACAAGGAGTAAAAATAGTTGTTGTTGTGCTTACAACAGTAACAGTAGAGGGTCAATGAGAAACAGAACAGAAGAGTGTATTATAAAGCTTTTTATCTGCAAGTCATCCAAATGACACATAAGTATTATCATCAACATTGTTTGCCTGCGCCTTCTAAAACTGATGGAAATCACTAAAAAGGATTTTTATGCTGCTGTGGTCGGACTATATTTAGGCACCAAAAGACTTGGACAGACAGACAGATAAAGAGAATAATGATGATTTGGATTAAAATTACTATTTTGTTAAGGCTAGGGAACCTTCGCTGTCATGGTTACAACAATAACCATGTGGCTAAGTTTAAGTATCAACGAGGAAACGTGTGATCTCCACTGGTTAAGTCTGACATTCATAGTTCTACTATGGAAAATCATATAGTGGTTTCATTATGAAAGCCACACATTTGGAATGGATGCTCCAAATTATCCCCTGAATTTGTTAGTTGTTTTTTTATTTATAATTTTTTTATGATTTTATTATTATTATTTATTATGTCATTACTGTGTCAAACTGCACATACTACATCTTGCTACCTTGCTACCTTTGTTAACATCCCTAGTAGTAATTAGTGGTGGTGATGTTATTTTTTATGCCTCCACGGTGATGATGACCGGGATCAGAGGCATTAAGATTTCGTTTTGTCTGACCGTCCATCCATTCTAGTTGTTATTGTCTGTGTATTACCGAAGCCAGTGGATCAGCATGCAAAACTACTGTATGGTCTCTTTATAACCAGTGTTTAGACTTAAGCACAGGTGAAATTCTCTGTTCACTTGCATTTTGTTTTCAGTCTTGGTACATGGTGTGATAGCTATTATTATTCATACTATAGTATACTGTGAAACCAGGATAGCACCACAACCACTGTAGAGCACTATTACAGCAGACTTATTAATTCTGACTTAATATGGTACCCTGTTTGCAGCAGAACACTGTCTTGATTTTTCGGTGTATTCATCGAGGCCAGTTAGCCTTGACACGCATTTGAAACACTAAAAGAGAGAGGAGCTGCAGGTTTGCTGAGGACTGCATCCCTGAACAAAAAAACCTTAACGGTCTATTCACAAGCTGATGCACGACCTTGGCTTCTGTGGCCTCGGAAATTCCAAATACAGCTGGAATCTCCACCAAAAACCCAAAAGGATTGCTTTTCCATTAAAAGTGGAGTGACACTGGTTTTATGTTTTCTCTCTCCTTTGTTACAACCTTTGCAAGGCCACAGTGTATTTCTAGATTTTTTCATGAATGTTCCAGGTGGATTCTGAAAAAAATCTTTTTGTGAGCACTACCCACATATCTGTATGAGTCACTATGTCATTCCACACAGGTTATCAACTTGACTTTGATAATAGATAGATTTTGATTCGTGGATTGGTTTTTGACCTTCCTGACTCCTCCTTGCTTTGAATATTCTGTTGTCATGACATTTTGTGGTCTTGCACTCTCTTACATCTCCCTGCAGACTCCACATAGAAACTGTCTATTTGCTCATATTTATCTCTGTAAATAATTGGTATGTAATGTAAATGCTACCTACACACTAGTCCTAATGGAACTGTTTACATTAAGATGGGGCATTAAGAAAATGTCACATGGCACCTGTAAGATGCTCCTCTCTTGGCTGTGGCATTATTATTCCCACGTATCACATTTTTACATCAGCGCGCATGTTTTTGAGTTTTTTATTATTGGATGCTGCTGACCTTAAGCCACAAGCGTGTAGGACACACTAACACAATGTCTGTATCTAGTACAAATTAAACAATATTCATTATTATCCTCCTTAAGTATGATATTTATACCTTAATAAAGGTAATAATTTATCAAAAGCATTTTTACTAACTTATTAATGTGACAATTGTGTCAATGTTTCATGTTTATGAAAACCTATAAACCTGTACATACAGTATGTGCTGTGTAGACAGTAGCATATAAAATAAATAGCCAGGAGCCAAAGTAAATAAAACTAAATATGCATAGTCAGCAGGAATCAGTCAAAAAATCCACAGGCCACTGAATATCCACAAGATAACATGATAACAGCAGTAAGTGCACGTTCTGTATAACAGGAAAAAAATCAGGTGAGTGCCAACCTGCACGCTAGCTTTGACGTGCTACACTGTGTCAAGAGCAGTGAGTCTGTATCAGAGCTGGTACCGGCATCAGGGGGTACGGCATGTGTCAAGGGAGGGGAAGTTTGTAGAAGAGCTGGTACGAGCATCAGCGAGATGAGTTTGTAGAAGTTGTACTAGTACTGATGTACTGAACGCTATAAGCACCAGCACATACAGCTTCGGTAAGCCCTGAGGGGAGAACGTAGCAGTCTGCTACTGCGCTGCTTTAAGCTCAACTTTGTAACACATTACTCAAGTTTTTAGCCCTATTTGAATTATACAAATGCACTTAGTTTGGTAACGTGTTGTATGACGGTATGACGTTTTAGGCTTGTTCATGCAGGTGGGCCATTTTCTGCAGTGATATGCCTGAATGCAGAAATAACAGGGTGTACTGCAGCGTACTATAATGTACAAAAATGACTGGGGGAAACAGATGCAGATGTTCTATAAGAAGCAGCAGCAGGTCTGGGCACACGCTGAGGAGGATGCAGGTCTTTGTGTGATGTGAAATCAATACAGAAACATTGGAACCTGTATGAGAGTCTGTCAGGTCGCACTTCATCAATCTCTGCTGTGCAGTGTGTTTCAGGAGAAATATTGTGATTAATTGTTGTAATTTACTTCTCGGGTGCGCTCACTTTTTTGCTTAGACTACTTCTTACTCATTTCCTACAATCCCCACAGTGACTATTGATGACCTCCAAAGAGCAGAACTAGCTGCATTAAGCTGTGGATTGTATCTGTAGAGCAGGTGGGGAGAACAAAGAAGTCTGGAGTTGCTGTTATTTGGGAAATATTTCCTTATCAGCATGTCGAGCAACAGTCCATTCTGTTCTACTAGATTTTCTGTGAGTGGCGAAATTAGGATTAAAGATTTTGCCTCACTGTTAAAAACTGGTCTAGTGCTGTAAGCGTTAAAAAGGCGTCTATGCTTTTTGAAAAGGTTTCTGCCATCAAACTGCATTGTAGCTGCACTACGGTTACACCAATGTGACGCTATGTCAGATAAATTTGGTGAGTGAGTCCAAGAAATAAGGAAAAATACACCGCAGCACAAAAATGTAGACCCAGTAAGGTATAGCGATAAAATATGTCTTAAAGGCGTTTAAGTGGCTTAGATAAACTTGTGTTTAATTCAACTGAGTATAAAACGTGGTAAACAATAGACTCTTTATTTCACTTCTGAAATTAACCAATTAAATGAGGCAAAACATTGTATAAGCAGTTGAAAATGAGCTGCTATATCTTTGAGACAATTACAACCAACCATATAGACACTTTAGTCTGCAATATTTGTTTAAAATGGTGTTATTGACGGAATAATGTTTAAATTTTAGCAGCTCTTCCAGCCAATTATACCCAACCTCAATACATTTTAGTCTGTCACACCGACAACTGCACTGCCAGCTTCGGTTCGCCAAGTCACTGAAGTGCACATCGAAATAAGTGGACCAATAAATGAACGCAAACAGCTGACACACATTTGTGGTATTAGAGAATTTGTAGTAATTTAGCCAACTATAGATTTAAACAACAAATACTTGCACTCGGGAGTACAATGGAATAAAATCTAGATCCCATACACATTATAAGGCACTAATGCTGACTCCATTTTAGCAATGGGCAATACAATTTAAAACCACTATAAATTCACATAATGAAACACATATTTCTTTCTGAACAGTCGCCAGAACAACATTGCACCCATATGTACACATACTGATTTTTTTTTGTTTAAATATACCTATTTTCTAGTGTTAATGTGTGGTATTACTCTGTTAGAATCAATTATGTATATACGCTGAATAATAAGTCTCTTTTGTTCTTTCTACCTTTCTTTCTGCTAGGACTTTGTGCAGCAGTGTCACTGCTCATATTTCTATGTAGAGAATGTGCTGGATATTCAGAGGGGATAGATCTTATCAGTTTGTTAAAGATAACATTAAATTCATGCCCTTGTCTGACTGTTTTTCAATCAAGCGCTGAGCTTCCCTACATCCTTAAATTAGTTGTTCTATCTTTCTCTCACACACCAGATCCAAAGCAATCAGGATTAAATCCTTACCTGGATCAGTTGTGATAGAATAGGACATGTTAATATGTGCTTTGACGGATATTAATAAGCAAGACGTAAAGGTAAAGGTAAAGGTACAGGTAAAAGAGGATATCACATAAAGGACCCAGTGGAGGTTATTTTGTCAGGGACCTAATTGTAATAGGTAATGAAAAGGTCAAAAGTCACTGGAGGAAGAGCAGCTGGGTTTATAATACCATGTTAACCATTGCTATGTGTGAAAATTGTTTGAATTACCCACTTAACTCGAGTGTGAACCCAGTCAGGAGGGAACACACCCCTACCATTAGCCTCCATTTAACAAATTACTGCTTTGCCTCTTTGCACCAAAATATTAATTTGAGTCTCAGTGCAGAGGCAGGGATTTGTTTCCAGCACAAGTGTTTGTGAAAAGACAGCAAGCCACCAAGCACCACAAGACATATGCAACCAAACTGAAGTCATTAATAATACAGAATATCTGTCTGACTGAGGTGGACTGAAAATCTCACTGGCTGTTGAACTTCCACTTCGCCACCTCACTGCAACATTGTGCCACCACATTCAATTCAATTCAATTCAATTCAATTCAACTTTATTTATATAGCGCCAATTCACAACACAGGTCATCTCAGGGC
>JAUYWH010000027.1:19568477-19585117 GCA_034779795.1 Ctenopoma multispine | reverse complement strand
GGATAATAAGGTTCTATGAGGTCTTTAAGATAAATTGGGGCCTGATCATTTAGGGCTTTATAAGTGAGGAGCAGGATACATTCAAATTTACTTTCAAGTACAATAAACCAATTAAGGTTGTCCAATTAAAATCTAATTCCAGCTGAGACCCACATGCCTGGTGCCTACTGGTTGTGTTGTAATTAGCTTCAGAGAGAGATAGGCTTCAGGGATACAATTCCCTGGATTGTTTCTTTGCACATATACACCCGCATTTCATCATTTATTCTGGGCATCTACGCTATAACACCTCGAAAGGTATTGATCTGGATAAAAAAAAAGTTTTCAGCAAACTGGCTTTTTTTTTTTTGCAATGTCATAGTGGAAAAGCTGTCATATTGTCAAAGCTGTAACACTGTAATTGGCTCTCTCATATACACCCACATCCTTTCAAGACATGAGAATATCTGTATCCACTGCACACACACACACACACACAGAGACAGACACAGACACATACAAAACCAGCTTCAGTCACTTTTCTACAGACAAAGGAGATAGAGATCAAAATAAAGCAAATCAAGCATTGTATTTACACTGTTTTCAAAAGGCCACAAATCTTTATGAGGACAGATGACTTTAATGGCCACGCCAAATGTGTTCTGGCCACTGAAGGCTGTTGGACGGCAAATGGAGGCGAAAATTACATTTTCACCTTTCACATATGTGCTCCACTAAATGATGAGTATTGATTTGACGGTGTTTGTTGCACTACCTGCGTGATAATAAATTCCCCGAGGGCCTTCACCACAATATTACTCTCACATTCGCCCGTGACCTCCTGTAGGGGTCAGGCTTGAATGAGCGGGGATAATCATTGAGATCATTTACAGGCAAATACAGGCAAAAACAAACAACGCGTTTATCATGCTACTCGGGTGTTGAGCGATTGCGAGAATTCATTGTGCTGCAGTGTGCACTACATGATCAGTTATGATTTATTGATCACCTTGCTTGTAATGCAATTGCTTTTTATTGCTTTACATAGACCAGAGCTAATAAAATATCCTGACAGTCTGTGTGGAAAGGTGTTGTGAGTCGAAGGGGATGTGACATTGTATTCCCAATCACAGACCCATGATTAAGGCGTGCTTTTTCTTTTTCTTTTGTTAACCACAACACAGTATTTACCTTCTGGATCATAGTTGTCATCTACTGATTTTGTAGATAGTGAGAATCTGTTAAAAATGTGTTAAATGCAAAACCATCTGATGCTGATATTCTGAATAGGCAACATGTCTCTAATAATTTCAGAGACATGTAAAAACAAATCACTCTGAACTTCTCCCTAATCTCAGAGAATCTTCTGCTCAGGCTTTCATATATTGTTACGTAAATCCATTTTTCATGTCATACAGTGATTTCTAAGACATAGAGTTACAACAAAGAGCAAAATATTTACTTTATTTATGTGTTATTTGATTCACACTACAAAACATCATCTTTTTCACTGGAAAAGCCTTTGACAAGCTGTCACTTTGCAAGCTTACAACAGTCAAGACTCAAATAACTTTAGTTCTGTAACTACTAAAACGGTTCACGATGAACTTTAGAAAAAAAGGACGGATACCATAAATTCAGATGGTGTCATTATGATTATTTGATGCACAGCCAGTTTGTTAAAAAGTTTTTCCGCTGCTCAAACTAAACAAATAAGCTTCCTTAAGTTTGAATAAACTGTTCTGCACATGCTTGTTATAAACACACTGTAAGAAATCCAACACAGAACATAAAAGAAGAGGTTTGTTTGGTTTGGGCTCACTGATAGTCCCTCTGGTTCCCCTCTTTATTTCTTAAAAATGCTAATGCATCTGTGGCTGACTGTTTAGAAGATCAAGAGGAGAACAAGGATGAAACGGCGGATGAGGAGCAGGAAAGTGAGGAATGCGTTAGTATAGGCTGCTTTTATTTTTCAGGGAGACGACGCAGGAGACACACAGCCGTCAGGCTTGGGAAGTTGAGCTTGGGAAAGGCTTGACAGCAGAGCCCTGGGCAACTGAGAGCAGTGTATCCTCCTCTATGGTGCCATGAGAGAGACTGGAGCATGTGAGTACAGATAGAGGAGTGAGAAGAGATGAAAAAGAGTGATGGAAAAATGTTGGTGGGGGGGTTAAAGAACTGTGGTGTACGTAGAGGAGGAAAGGAGGAAGGAATGAAAAGAGAGAGAGAGAGGGGGACTGTGTTCTGCAGCCATCTGGCCCATTCACTGATCCAGAACGTTGACACTGGCAGCTGAAGAAGAGGAGAGGAAGGGGAGTAGGGGAGCAGAGGATTCCTCAGCTCTGTCTGAAAAGAAAAGTCTGTTTGTATCACTTTAATCTTATTCACAGTGGTAGACACAAACACACCTTCATACACATAAAGAAATGTATGGTGCACTTAAATAACATTAGGTGTTTTTTAATCTTATCCAAAGCTCTAGACGTACATCCAGAGGTAAACTCTGCCAGACAGGCAAGTGACACCTCCTTCATTGTAATGGCAATAAGCTGATTTGTTTTCCAAGCTTGCAGTAACTTAAAATCAGCCACACAGTGAAGATAAGGCTTTGGGGTGAAGCCTTGGTCTCATCTTTTGTGTTGGTTAGAATTAATTCAGATAATAAGCAGCAGTGTGGTGAGGCTGAATTGCAAAGATATATGAATATATACCAGTCAATAAAAACTGGAAGAGCACACAAATCATCATTATTGTTATTTGTTTTTGCCTAGTGATAAGTTGAATATTCATGAATCATGAATTTATATCTCCATGATGGTAAATGTGTATTTATCCTCTGCTTGACTTTTTGAAATGAGATAAAACTGGCAATTAGGATTTGGTTTGGTAAGATAGCCCCAGTCGTCCACATCAGTCAGTACTTAGCCGAGGTTGGAGCCAGTGTTGAGGGTTGTTCACACAGTGGATCAGGAAAAGGTGGCATATCTAGCCCAAACAGATGGCATGTGTATGCTTGCATGACTGAACACACACAAGCACTTACAGTGCAACTACCCCCACACATACACAGTGTGAGGAGATAAACAAGGTGCTGTATCCAAAACCGATCTACGACTTTATGCAGCCAAATGTGAACCGGAAGATGGGAGGGTGTTTACATGAAATTATTTGTGCAAAAAATAAAGAAAGACACTGAATGAACCTACCAGGATGTCACAATACATTACAGTGAGATTAGTACACAGTGAAAAATAATGGCTGTCGTATAGAGCGTAGTCAGTTCCGAGTAAAATCATCACTACAGTCGACCTCAAATTCTAGCAAGGCTAATTGTTGAATTACTTCCTGACAGTGCAGAATGTTGACTGGATTTCTGCATGCTTGCTGATCTGATTGCCGCTATTTTTTGATCTTATTTCATGGCAGGGCTCAAATGCAAAACATGCTCCCCCACTCTCTCCCTCCTTCTACTTAGATTTATCCAGTACATTGACCAGAGAAATGAATTCAGTTGTATCAAGATCACAACAATGCCAAATCGTATTGCTTCTGTGATTTAAAATCTGAATACCATCATGATTGCTTACAGGAGTCACTACCTTCTATTTGACATCCATTATATAAGTGTCAAAGAGATTCAATGAGCTCTTTGAATAGCTTTTGCAAACAGACTTGGGGATGTCATTTCTGAAGTTACAATTTTGAAAAGCTTCAAAACATTTAATTGACTGTTTTTATTCGTTTATTAGCTACAGTGTCCTTCAGCTGCCTCAAAAATGCCATGATTAAAAATTCAAGTCAAGTTAACAGCTCATGTTTTCTGAGCTGTATATGAGGCCTCTGCATTAAACAATCATGCTCAGTGTCTCCTGGAACTGTAAAAGAGTCTGTGCAGTGGTGTGGAGATATCTATATTCGCATTAAAAGCATGCAGCTAAGTAACAACTCTTGGAACCCTAAGGAATTAATTTTTCTCTTGGTGCTGAGCCGAAAGAGAATCAACCAAAAATGTTACAGTAATGTTACTACGGCTAATAAGCACACATTTAAGTCAAAGCAGCAACTGTGATTGAAGTTTTGTCCCTGTGCTCAAAGTGTAAAGACTTTCATATGGATGAAATATGTGAAGTGTTTTGAAGCTTCGCTAACAATGTTTGTCATTCCTTACTACGCCATGCAGGAAGACGTTATGTTAAAAAAGCAAGCTTAGATTAAGAAATCTAATTAAGATCAGCGCTATTTAAGCTTTACTGTTAGATCAGTGATTACACTTCTAATAGCTACAAAAATGATGGTTATGTCAGCTTTTGATGCACAACGCGATCATTTGCATATACAGTAGATGTTAACAATTATTTTTGAAGTGTTCTATTTTGAAATCCTATCTGCTTTGCATAATCACTACACAAGTAGACCTACACTGCTCATATGACCTTTCAGTTCTGGCATGGTGCTGTACTACACTGCCACTATCACTGCTCTGCTTTTCCTCTCATTTTTGTCTCGTCTGCTCATGTGGGAACAGCCCGTCTTTGTGCATGCAGGCTGGCAGCTCTCAGCCATGTTCACCACCCCTGAAGGAGAAGCAAGCTTGTCCCAAAGTCGCTGGGGCGGATTAGTCTGTCCTCTCTCTCTCTCCCTCTCCATTCCCTATTTAAACACTTTAGAGGGGCTGGGTCTGTGGAACAACAACAAGCTTATGGGGTTGCCAAAAGTTTAGTCATCTGTTGAGGTGACTGAGGGCCTGTGTGACTTTCATAACTCATAAGGAATATTTTTTATATTGGTTTGGATTCTTGATATTTTCTGTTAAGATACCAATAAAACATAGATGTTAGTGTATCTGACTGAAGTAATAATGGCTGTGATTGTTGCCCTGGCAGTATTGAAAAACTCAACAAATATAAGAATTAGCATTTTGTAGACTTCGGATAAATATACAATTATAGATAGCATTTGTAGCTCATCTGGTCTTTAATGGGCATTTGTTTTTCTTTTGACATTAGTCAAAAAAAGTAATGAAAGCAATATTTTTTAGAAGGGACCCAAATTATGTGAAACAATTAAAAAGAAAATGTTACAGTATATGCCTTCAATATGCCCTTATGTATGTGTGAACACAAGTCAGATTAGACCTGGCTCCATATACTGTTAGAGTCTGACCCAGTTTTCCTCATGCATTAATTCCTCAGCAACTATGAAAGTGGCAAGAAAGCAAGTAAGAGGACCCTTACTGTGTTCATAGATTTATTGTTACAATGTGCAAAGTTTCACGCTTTTCAGCCGTAGGTCAGCAGGAACCCATTCCAAACAGAAGCCTTATCTAGCTGATATGCAGTAGGTGGTGATGAATACCTGCACAAGCTTTTGTGAATCACTTCATTTTAAGGTAGAACCACAAACGTGGGAAATGTGTGGGGGTCTTAAGGTTGTGCACACATTTCTATTCGTATTTACGTTGGAGATGCCTATATGGACATGTTCCACACATGCTCAGTACAAAGCATGATGCCAACTCTGGATCCGTGAAGTATGCACCCACAGCTTTGACCTACACTTACTAATAAACCTGGAGCATGACCTGAGCTCATTAAACTGACTACTCATTATTAATGCTGAGCAAATGTGGGGAGTAATTAAAGTCACAAAAGGCATGTGTCAGTAAAAATGTAAGCACATCTGCTTTACACCCTTTACATGTCCCTCCGGTGCAAAACAGAGATTCAGAGAGAATGTTCAAAATGTTCAACACCTCTTTCACAACAGGTTATCGGTAACAAAGTTCAGTGAGTTCCTTTCCCAGATCTGCTTAGTAAGAGCAGCAGGGATTTCACCAAAACAGGTCTGCCTGAAACTAAAAAATAAGGGAAGTTCCTTACTTTTAAAAGGAGAAACATGCTTCTCCTGCACCATTGTCATGGGAGCCAATGTTCGTACCAAGCAGAACAGAAACAGTACTGAAAATATAGCTCTTTTTGGGGCGTTCACTGTTATGGGAGACACAGTTAAAGGACAGGAAGACAGCGATTAAGCTTTTTTTATGTTGAAATGTTGCTTTTGTGTTGCTTTTGTGTGACAGGCTGCCACTATTGTTCCATTGTCTCAGAGGAGAAGGCAGACAGCTGACCTTTGGAGGATGGTTCCCCTGCTCTCTAGTCCCAGAGAAGCAAGAGGACCATCACTGCACTGACCTCTCTTGGGACATGGGCAGAGAGCCAGCAGCAGACCCAGCACTCTTTGGATCGTGGGTCATTGACAAGAAGTGAGGGACTGATGAGGCCAAGTAGGTGATGTTGATGTCTTCGGTTGCCATCGGGCTGGAAATACATGTGGATGAGTAGTAGATTTGATTAATTCAATTAGTATATAAATAATGTAAATGTCAGTGCACAAACTGCAGGTAAATGATAACGCCTAATCAGTATGTGTGAAACTGCAACCAAGGGACCAAGTAGATTTACAAAAATTCTAAAACCTCTTTATTTGTGTGCCAGAAAGTTAATACTTCCAACTCTATAAAAGAGTCTGAGAGACAGAAAACAGCAGACTGATATTACAAACTAAATACTTTTAGTTTTGCATTAGTGTGCTAATTGTGCTTTTTTCCATAAACCGGTGAGAAACAGCCAGACCGTGAGTCATCATCCACTTTGTATTTTAGATCACAGCTACCACTCACCTCAGCCGCCGCTTGTTTAAGTCAGATTTATCAACATCCGTCATCCAAGTAGGACTCGGAACAGATTACTTTTGAATTTCAATTGACAATTATTGTGAACCATGAATTGATTCCAGTATGAAATAAAGCAGAAAGATGTGAGCGTCTTAAGCAACATCTCCGCTTGTGAGACTTTATCAACTTTCAAATCAAGTGCCAAATGAATGTCGTGTTGAATCGTAAAGTCTTCAGGTAACATGGGTTGAGGTCTTCCTCGGGTTAGCGCTCTGCTGAAATAACTGCAAGTTTGGATTGAAAAAAAAAAAAAGACTAAATTAAATATCATGAATAAATGTTAAACATTACACAAAAAAGACATTGCAGTATATTGCACAAACACACACACATGATTTTGGTTTAATATTACACTGCAACATCTATTAGCCTGGACTTAAGTCTGTGAGCCTGGCCACATAGTTAGTGATCAGAATACTAATGTGGGCAGGTAGAGCTCAGTATTATGACCTGAGCTGTCATTATCTTAGCTCTGGTCAGTCGAACATGGTGTTGCATCGCCAGCAAGTGTATCCATAATTAATGACAGGACCGCTATGCAAGAGCACATAGAGCCAATCAGCAGTGTTTTTGAGACATCCCATCTAATGAAGACACTAAGTTGAGTTGTCTGTGTACATGGCCTCCCAAAGTGGTAGTCAGTTATTCCTATGCATGCCTTCAATTTGATTGTCTCATTTTGAAGAGACGAGTGGTGGCCTGAAACCTATCTCTCCTCTAACTCATCATTTGGCTCACCACCAATCACATAAATTGGTCAGCAAAAAAGTTTCATTTTGTCCTTGTGAAGTTAATCAACTCATTGAAGCACTCGCAACCCAGGAAGCAGGCCATTCATTGTCTCCAAAAGGGAGATTTTTCTTTCCCTGGCCTCCATGGCAAATTGGCGGAATCGCACATTAGTTTTCTCCCTGGGTGGACTGCTCGTTTTGTTGTGGGCTGGAGCCTGGAGTGATTGAATAGGCCCCTGAGGAAGAGGCAATTTCACAATGCGAGCTTCCTACTCCCGAGGAAACCACAGTGCAAGAAAGGTCGGGAGCAGAAGTGTCGGTGTCAGGGGTGACAGGTGCTGTGTGTGTGCGTGTGTGTGTGTTTGTGTTATGTTCTTGGTGCTGTCCGACTAGAGATGCCTCAGCCATACAGTTGAGATAGTCCCAGTGGAGAAACAGACAGAAATCTCCCATAAGGTTTTAACAGTAAGTTGTTGAATGGAGTAGAATTGAGTTGGTCGAGCATCACAAGGTGCATGTGTGAGTTTGGTAGCAGCGCTATGTCTGGTTAATACCCTCCTTTCAACCTCTGCTTAGCAGAGTGAAGAAGGGGTCCCTTCCATTTTCCTCTGTCCTGAAAGGCTCTGAAAATGTGTTTTCATTCAACACCTGCTATGAACAATGGTGTCTTAAATGAACACACTCGTTTCTGTAAACGTTCTGTGTATTAAGTGATATGTCTCCTTTTCTCAGTCTGATCTACCAATCAGAGCTCTGCCATATTTGAATCAATGCATGGTGACGGTTGTGAGGTTGTTTGCTCATCAAATTTGATCAAAGCACATTCACACTGTTCTTATGAAGTAGATTAGGTGAGCATTAATCTCTTAATGTTGAAAACATTGATTGTTGCACACTGAGATTTGGATTCACATTTTCAGTGGCTAACTAACAGGTTTGTAGCACAAAGACCAACTGAGTGTCTGGAAAACACCAGGTGTCTGGAAGCTTGGAACAAAGTGACTGTGGGAGCTGTGTCGTACAAATAACAACCATCATAGACAGAGCAAATATACCACTCTGCAGAACAGCAGCCAGGCCATGCGTGAGGCACCAAGTGGACCGTGGGTGCTGATATGAATACCCGGGATTGTGTTTCCATTTTGCATCATTTGCTTTGATATTGTTTGCTTGTAGTGACCTCCAGTCAAAAACTTAAGCAGAGCTCATGTGGAAATTACGCTGTGTCACCAAACTCTTTGTATTAACGAAATTCATTTAGATTGTAAGCTGCTGCGCTCACAGGGCCAATGATACGAACAGACAGTGAAGTAGGTGTCATTCAAGCTTAGCTCTCACATGCCATTTATTGCATATTAAAAGCAAATTGTAGTAAGTTGTTTTGGCCAGGATGCTTCCAAACAACATTTGCTTCTCTTCCTGTAAATCACACTTCAGGACTCAACTTTGGCTTAAAAAGGTTGAAATAATAAAAAGAAGTCCCAGTTTTAAAGGTGACCATTCTGCTGTGGCATTAACCTGGTTAGTAGGTTGTCAGTGCATTTGTTCATGTAAGTGAAAACAGGAGGACGATTACTTTTTTTGCCACCTGACCCTGTCTATAACTCAGATACCTCTGAACTTCAGAATCTTTTATATGAAACATGCCTTTTTGTTCTGGGAAAAAAACTAATGGGAGGTGTAAGTAATATGGCATCTGACTTCTTTTAAAAGGAATACAATATGTTGGCCTCTGCTCAAACCCATTTACTTTTATAAACCAACATGTGACATTTTACAGAGCACAAACGTGTTCTTAAAGAAAATACTGAATACTGTGCACTTTCATATACAGTATATAAGTCAACATAAGTCAAATATCTGTGTTGCTAGTCAAAGCAATAAAGCACACTGTAAAGCAGAGCCCATGACCATAAGATCTGACGATACTGTATCTTGGCGTTTTCATTCCTGTGTTACGGCAGTTCTTTAATGCAGTCGAAGTAAACTTTTCATGGCTTCCTATAACAGCACATTCAGCCTCTATTTTGAAACAAACTCATTTTGACCTTTTTGTTCGGTATCCCCTGACTTTTGTTCTCTTTTCCACCTCACCCCGTAGCTCAGTGACAGTTGTGCAGATGTGGGTAGACAGTTTTTTTTTTGCATTGTAGTTTTTATACCCTGAAGGTGCAGAAGAAAACGCAGCTCCCAACAGCAATGACGAGGAAGATTTGGTGTCCTTTTAAATGGCCTCGGTGACACAGCAAAGTGCTCTCTGCTGCGTAAGTCACATTGCTAAATGGGAAGCATTTGAGGTTGTGGGACTGCACTGGATCCACAGGGCTTTAAACTGAAATAACTTTCAAAGAATAAAAACTTTCTGAGGAGAGAATACATTCTGTCCAGTTCTGCCACTGTCAGGATTTTTAGTGATTACTTGTGATGTCATTTATTACTTTAATGGGCTTCTGTGACTCATGACAGCTTGATAGAACCAATCACCTTCTCAGTTATAGTTTCCTGTAATGACACAAACATTAAAGTCCCATTTCCTTCACAGATATGACTAAGCAACTGTGACATATACTGTAAGCGAGCTAATTAGAGAGGCAGCCCAACAAAATACCTATTCCATAGTAAAGCTGCTTTCCTCTTCGCTGTTTCAGCTTTAAACTTTAGTGAGTGCATGAGTAAGATTTACTGGAAATATTCTGAGTAACTTTGACTTCAAGAGCAAAAAATGTCAGCAAAGTCAATATTACCTCATGGTCACAGATCATCAATCCCGTCAAACCCCTGCGGATATAATATTGTCATTTCGTGCTATGGGGCAGTAAAAATCACCAAAGACCTGTTTTTGGATTACAAACATGGCTTTTCATTGGATTACGGTCAGGGAGAGATAAGCAAGGGGTCAACACAGGACACTTTATTGCCCTGCATGTGCCTCCGTGGTGGGCAAATGTCACCCTCCATGCTCAAGGGATTGTTTACGAGGCTCATAGTTCAAATATAAAAACTGAAAGCTGTTACTGTTCCCCTCACCTCTTTTTACCTCTTCTCCCCTGCTGAGAGCAGCAGTAGTTTCAGAGAATGGTTCAATGGCAAGTAAAAGCTCACAACTTCGTGCCGCTGCTGTGCGTTAACACTGTCTCAGCCTCTGTGGAATTTAAAAGGCTCAGGCAGAGAATACAAAGCTGCACCTGAGCTGCTCTGGAAAAAAAAAAAAAAACAATCATGCAGTTGATCCTGACTTTTTTCAGATATGAGTAAAGATTTGCATCGAAATAACACAAAACCAGAGAAGTATGAATATCGGGGGTGAATAATTATAAAGTACATACAATGTCTGTTTGCCTCCCTGACAAAGATTATGAGACAGATGAAGAGAAAAGAAATGTTTGAACAGTCAGTAATGACAAAGACGATGTGATACGTGGGTAATCTGAAATTGAATTTTCCTCCTAGCAGGAAGGATGGATATTCACAGTAGGTTTTTATTTTAAATTTGCTGTACAAACATACTAACTAGCATTACCCAGGGCAGAATCTTTTTCTGTTGAAACAGGAACTCTGGAAAGCTTCATTGATGTCACTGACAACTTAGAAGTAATGAGTAGATTGCTTTTCTCAGTGAAGCACAGCAAATCAAGTAATCAGGGGTCAGTTTCTATCCTCAATCAGCAGTCACTTCTCTGAGTGCCTGAAATGGACAGCAGCTGTACCAGCTGAATGCCAATGATTTGCGGGCCAATTAATCATTCTTCCAGAAGACAACAAAATATATTTTTACCTTTAGGGAGACCGATTAGCCAGCATTTACCCATGTTTTTGTCCACAGAACAAAGTTGTAATTTACTATTGTTTTTTTTGTTTTTGTCTACACCAGATTTTGGTGTTGGCCAATTTGCACTGCTTGTCAAAGCTTTTTCACTTGGAAACAAGGCTTAATTTTAGATTAACCCTTTCACAAGATGAGAACATTAATAAACATTGTTTAAGAAACTTAGATACAAAGCAGCATCTGAGCAAATTAAACTTTTGGCCAAGTATTCTAGCAACACAATACTCAGCCCATATATTTTTTCATAAAATTGATTCACTGACTTCTATATACTAAACAGGCAACCAAATCAGACTTCAAAATACTTTGTCTCAAACAAAATGCTTCTGAATGCCAATCAGCAAGACTATTCACCAATGACAATTGGAAATTGAGGTGAATTGCCCTCTTAAATCAAGTGGGATATGATGACAGCCATCTCTGAGAGCCTGCGGCTCGGCACATTCTAGGCATTTTTTACAGATGTATAATAGCAGATTATTCGCAGTAAGACGGTGCAAGCAAAAGGGGGCATGAGAGAACACTTGTCATTTATTTAAGGTTAGTTAAACAACATTCTGGTTTGTCAACAGACCAGAAAAACCCAAGCAGCCCGTACAGCTGTGCTTCTTTATCACAACCACACAGCAGCTTGTGGAGGAAACTTAGCACAACATTAGCATACTGCAGAGTGAGTCAATACAAAGTATGAAGAATGAGAGTGTGGAATTATCTGGCTGAGGAACCAGTCATTTACATGCTGACATGCAAAACAAGCATTTTGTGTAATGTGTGTGTTCTACTAACCATAATTCTTCAATAAAGTCAATATGCTATGACTATTCTTTTTCAACAGCCCCTGTGGTAGGTTTAATAATAATGTAAATACTGAATAATAATGAGTTCATTACTAACTATATCACATTACCCTCTGACTTTGTGCAGGGCATTTATTCAGCAGTGCTACAATGGGATAAAAGACGTAGATGTCATTCAGTCACAGTTTGAGCCACGGTTACAATTAGTTACTGCTGTTATATCTGCCAAGATCATGACATTCTGTTTCTTTTGTAAACACAAAAAGAGTCTTTTCAAAATTTACTTTAAAAGGGCTTATGATACAAGTTAATTTACATTTAAATTGAAACAACAATGCCCGAAGAGAGGGGGATTCCGGTAAGTATGGAACACTGGGCCAACCGAGCTAAAGTCTTGTTAATATGCCACAGCAGTACTGAAATAGTTTTTTGCCAAAAAAAATTTAGTTGACAAACAACCCTGTTACAAGACCAAACACTGTCACTGTGCACTGTATCAAGTCAACTAGCTTTTTTGAGCCGTTGTACTTGATTTTTTAATTAACAATGGATGAGATTACATGTAGGCCTCGTGACAGAGGTTGCGCATCAATACAAACCCACACATAATCACCACAGCTCAAGAGTCTTGGTGTCTTTGAGAGAAACCCGTTCTGAATTACTTGGCTCTGATTCAGGAACAGTTAGAATTTGGGTCAAGCTGTTCTGATACATTTTTCTGAAATATTTCTCCCATTTCTTTTGTAAATAGTTTCAACTGATCTGTCATGTAACAATTTATCAGTCAGTTCCTGCACACAATGCACATTTGTTAACAATGTCAAGAACTCAATCCCTTCTTTCTCTAGGCACTAAGCACTGCACATACTCAAAGGGGAAATCGATGCCCCGTGGTTTAATAACTCCCACAAAGGCATCATTTTAAAAAAGCAAAGTCTCAGTGCCCCAATTTCTTCTATATTTTTATTACAAAATACGTGTAAGCTAGTTAATAAGTTACAAAGTTGGTGGTTATGTAGACGAAAAGATCTGAACTATATTAGATCACTTATATTAGACCACCATTAAGACCACTTCTTAGCTCTGTGTTTTCCTGCTGGTCAGATATATTTAAGACAATAAATAAATAGTGTGTTATATGTGCATATTTTAATTCAATATAATTTAGCCACTCCCTGACACTGCAAAAAACTGTAATGATGCAATGCAATCTAAAAGTCACTAATATTTATTTTCATCATACTTACCAAATAAATATTTAAATGTCAGATGATGCAGGACTTTGATCTGCATGATTTGTGTCTGCAGATTATTAACTATGTTTTAAAACTGTGTTTAATAAATGTCATCCCGTACGTGACTCTAGATGAGTCATATGACTTTTAAAGTTCGATTTATTTTTTTTGTTCTCAAACTTTGAAAAGCTAGAGGAGCAAAATAACTGCTTGTTCAAACACTTAAAATAACACATATTTGCGTTTTCTTGACAAGTGACCTTTTGCAGATTTTCCTCTCATTAGCAATGGAATAATTAGCATGCTTGTTATTGTTTTGCAGTAACTCTTATGGAGGTAGCTGGAGTTGATGGTGTTGTGTGTGTGTTCTGTTAGAACATTTTAATCCTGAAAGTGATTCTTCCCCTAACCATGGTTTAGCCTAAACTTAAGCAAAACTTTGCAGTGACCATATAGATAGATACACTATAGATGCACAGATAGATATTGAGCTGAAGAGAATTGATTGGCTCCAGGGTTACAGGGTCCACAGTGCATGAGTCATATGTGTAACGTAGTGGTACTTTTAGCTCTGTGAAGCAACTTTCCAGAGAAATGCTTTGGACATTTGTCATTCAGTTTCAGTGTTCATAATTGTGTTGGTGTTCCGAGTTCAGTGATCTGTAAATTGTAGCATAAATTGACTCCTTTCAGCTGGTGGCAGCGTAGAAGACATTTCTTTTGGAGTTTTGTAACAGTTTCGTATAATGGAGGAAGGCAGTTTAAGATGGGGGAGAAATGGATGTGGAGAGTGAACAACATAGTTAATGAGTGCATACAGAGAGGGAGTCAATGATGCCTGAAGACTTAAAAGACATTTATTTAAGCAATTAGGCACTCAATTACACTTGATCAA
Source organism: Ctenopoma multispine (assembly GCA_034779795.1). Taxonomy (NCBI): domain Eukaryota; kingdom Metazoa; phylum Chordata; class Actinopteri; order Anabantiformes; family Anabantidae; genus Ctenopoma; species Ctenopoma multispine. The sequence goes on along the minus strand of JAUYWH010000027.1, from coordinate 19,570,921 downwards.
CAGCATTGTTAACACCTAAGTACTCCCACCACTCTGGATTGCCCAAAACCATCAAATCTGTGCTGGCAAAGAAAAGAGTGACAGACTTGTTTGCACCTGATGATTGAATGACCCTTGTCGATGTCTCTTTGTTGATCTGAAGTAAACTGATGAATGCCAGTTAGGGAGCTGCTGGAAGACAGAGTGTGCAGATGTGTGAAAGGTGGGAAAAGGTAATACTTTCCTGATAATAAAGAATCTGACTCATGACACCTCCATTCATTTGTGAGCTTGACGTTTGATGAGGTTTGATTTGATGTGACTCATCTCCAGCGGGAGCTGGAGACAGCAGGGTGGGAATGAAAAGTCGATGTGCTACGCCATTAGGACAGCAGAGGATTCAGTGGGAGATTAGCTATGATTGCATCTCTGTTGGTGGGAAGCCAATATATATTTTTTAAATAATAATTTGTAGTAGCTGAGTTCTAGACTTCAGGCCCTTGTGTCCTGTCTAGCATAACAGTTGTGCATTTAGTATTTTATGACTTACATGGACAATTTACTCTTATTTTTCACATCTTTGTATGTGTATATATTATAAAACAACAGAGGCTGATATGATATGCTTCATTAAAAGTGTTTGATGACTGAATATTTGAGCTTATTCTATTTGTCCACTGAGTATTAAGTTATTAATCTTTATTCACATTCAAGTATCACAAAGATCTTTTATAGAGAGATGTGCAGGATAGAAAAACAACAACACGCTGGTCGTTAAAGCATTTGAAATTTTGACTTAAACATACAAAATTCACCATATGACCAAACAATATATTATATGTTTTAATATCCTGTATATTAGGATGTATTATTTCTTACTTTGGCTGTTTCTGTATCAAAAGTTAAGAAGAAAAAACACAGGCTGGGAAATACTTATGTATTTGTCCATTGATTCTGCTGTCATACGTGATAACTGGCGTGGACTGGAGTTTTTTAATAGTTTAACCTTTTATGAAGGCAAATAGTTAGGACCAGTAGGTCATTTGGAACATTTTTATACTGGAATAATCTCAGGACAACTCATTCATCTATCTTTTCTAATAAACTAGTAAACAGTAAACCTTCAATTAGATCGGAAGGTTTCTTTTTATTTCTCTTTATTTCTTTAGGTCACTTTTCTAGATATTTAGCAAGCCAAGATCAGCAAATCTTTGGTAAGGTGACCTTTTGATTCTGCAGGCACTTCATTTTACATGTTGAATAGTTTCTGAACACTTTTACATCTGTAATTTAAAATGGTGATATCCATCTAGTATTCAACCCTGAATCTCACTTGAAGTGTTTTGTGTCTAATAATCTAGTTATGATGTTGATTATGGCCTCAGATATCTGTCTGAGTAGATTTTGTTTTTTGTATATTCAGATGAAATTCCACAGGTGATTTGTTTGTGTATAGCTTTGTGCCAGACTGTTTCAGACTAGTCTGAAACCTTTCAACATAAAATAAGTGTTATCCTGACTGCTACTGTGGATGTTGTTACCACGATTTTCTATTTTTCAGAACTAAAACTAAATAAATGAGCTTGAACTTGAACTCAAAGACAGGTGCTTTAGTAAACAGCTCCTCAAGGAATTACTATAGCTTTTTTTATTTAATGTAGTCATTTACTTTTTCCACTTAGCTGCAACAGGTCTCTGCTTTATTAAAAGTGATCACTGAAGATAAGAAGGTAAAACACTCCACTGGTGGTAGACGTAAACAGTAAGAGGTTTCATTATATAAAATCTAATTTACCACTGGTATATTGTTTAAGAGGCTCCATGCTGACTTTTATTAAATTAAATTATGCTCGACTGCATGTAAGATGATTATGTTTTCTTATACCTTTTAAAACTTCTCCATCAAGCAGTTAAAACACACAAACATTTGCTAAATGCATCCAAAAGAACAATCTTGCTGGATTTGAAATAACACCCTACTTTCCTTCACTCAGCAGGTTTTCCTTATTTGAATGAGAGTAGATGGTGTTTTGTGCCAGTCAGGGTTCATTATTTTGACAGTGCTGCCTGTGAAGACAATTTTTTCAAGAGACAGGCTTTTAACTAAACAGTTATTTCCAAAACATTATGCGGAAGAGATGGGGCTCTGCTCAGCATCATGACCACCTGTCCAATCTAATGCAATCTAACACAGCAGCTTTGTGACAAACGGTACATTTTATGGATTTTGTTACCCTCAGTCTTTGTAGACACAACTTTGAGGCATGGGGTTGTAGTGTTGTTTTTCTGGGCTGTATTTTGTTAAGGTGTGAATGTGCCATATGCTTCTTGATAACAGAAGAAAACAAGGCTAATACTGTCGGACTATGGTTGCTATGAAATGGTGGCCCCAAACGCAGACCAGGACAAGAGAGGGTTCAAACAAAAGAGTCTTTAATATAGTTAAACATATATACAAACAAAAG
>JAUYWH010000027.1:19556159-19566457 GCA_034779795.1 Ctenopoma multispine | reverse complement strand
GTGTGTGTGTGTGTGTGTGTGTGTGTGTGTGTGTGTGTGTGTGTGTGTGTGTGTGTGTGTGTGTGTGTGTGGATATACCCTGGAGAATGGAGAAGCTGTGACAACTTTGCTGTACATTACATCTGTGCTGACTGCCAGGTTCTCCAGGGTCACAGTGAAAACAACAATCAATAATCCAAGTGTCACTGGTGGGACACATGCACACACGTATGAATGCACATAATTTTCCCACCATATTTCATGCATGACCTGTTATCTCCTTTCTCCTCCTGTTTCACTTATCCCCCCTGTCTTTCTTTCCCCTTTCTCTCAGACAACACGTTATTTCCCCTCACATGACCATCCTGCTCTGAGCCCTCATTACCAGCTTATTGATCGCCTCCATTGCTTTTCTCCCTCGTCCTCCTCTGCCTGCTCTGTCGCAGCGGTGTCTGTAGATGATAGCGGCTATCGATACCATCGCTTTTCATTTAGAAACAGAAATGATGTGCAGGTGCTGCTATCTCCTTAGACATCAAAAACACATAAGATAACTATAGCAGAAAAAGAATGAATGTAGCACTGGGTGGGTGTGTGTTGGAAAAGAGGATGTATCGAGGAAATACTTGGCATTGTCGCAGATAAGCAGGTGAAATACCAACAAAAACAATAGTCATCCATCAAAAAACAAAAAAGCGATGCTGTCAAATCTCAATACGCCTCGTTCTGTGCGTGTCCTTGTTTGCTCAAACCAAACCTCAAATCCTTGTCACCCCACCACCGTTTCCCCACATCACTAACAGTCAGGTGTGTATCCAGCTGACTTAACTTTGCCACAAGAAGACATGCATTACAGGGGGAGATAAAGGAAGAAACAAAGATCAAAACCCCGTCCCCCTTTTGCCTTCACACTTTTTTCAACCACCCCCAGCTGAAGTGGAAGGCAGTGTTGTCACAAAATATGACAGGGATACTGATCCACAAAGGACCTAAGCCTCTCATTCCATCCATGACAGAAAATGCCAAGGAGGTGGGCGTCAGAGAGGCGACTTTGTGAATACCTGATGAGTTCAATCGAGGAGGTTCAATCAGGCCTGGGAGAGGGAGAGGGATGAGGAAAACGAGAGGAGAGAGTGGTGGGGAGAGTGCAAGAATGTCTCATCCCAAATTGTTCCTACCTCCTAGCTTTTTTTTTTATCATCCTCCCTTCCCTTCCTCTCATTTATCTATCTTTCTTCATCTTTACAGCCTCACATTCCTCTTGCTTGGCTTCCCTCTCTGAATTTCTCTGTCGCTCCATCTACTTCTGTCTACTCATCTCCTGCTTGCCGCAGTCCCCAGAGGGCCACTTTAGCTAAACATGGGATTTGAAGATCAGAGGCCAATCGGCTGCAAGGGGTAAAGACAGGAGACTTTGCCTGTTCTTAGAATAGACACTGTGAGTGAGGATGAAGGTATCGACCGGTCAATTGCGTTTTAAAGGGATTACTGTTGATATGAGTCATCGACAGCTCTTAATTGAAAACCAGCATGAGGAAAAATGACAGGGCAATGTCAGCATGTGAATTCACAGTTCTGTGCTCTCACTGAATGTCTTTCACTTTATTCCTTCAAGTCATCAAGCCATGTAATGTAACTGAACACCAGTGTGAAAGAGAAGGATAAACCATAAGGCAGGCCTCAAGAATAAAACTATACAAAACTGCAGACACAGATTATGGCTCCTCAAATTTACTTTAACTTCTAATTTAATATCTTAAATTAGTGGATTCGTGGACTTATCAATCAATTAATCTTGAGCGTGAAGGTCCACTCTTGACCTTGGAAATAGTATCTTAACGCACATTTGAACCCCATCTCACACCCCATTTACAATTAGCCACTTCATGCGCCTCAGATGGAGCAGAAAGCTATCAGATATTAAAATACAAGAGGCAATCAAAATGGACTCAAAACCATTTTTCCAAGGCACACACATAAGCTTTTCTCCTCCACATTAAAACTAAGCCAATAACATGCTTTGTGGAAATAGCCACTCACATAGTCTGACATTTGTGATCACAGCTACTGACATTGTAATGAAATTACACTTGAAATCGCTGTCATTCTCCCCATTTCATTAAATTCACAAAAAACAAACCTGTTGCAATTTGAACACATACATTCATATAAAACTGTAACATTCAGGTAACCCCTGATCAGTTCAACTACCAACTGACCTGAGCTAACAAGAGAGCATTGATCTGTATGAGTTGGGGGACAGTGTTATTAAACGCATGTAAAAGGTAAAGACTGTTATTATTGTAAGTTAACTGCTAAACAGCATATTCTTTTATTACATATTCCTGTCCAAAACACATGGTAAATGACACTGTAAGTGACGTAAGTGACTTTTTTTCTACCATTCTAATTAGAATTTCTTTACTATACTATTGTATGTTGTTAATTTGAAAATCTATCACTAATTAGATGGATATTTTTCTCAATTTCCTTACATTTGTCAGGCTAAGGGATTAGTTGAGCAGCTGTATACATATGCCAAAATAATTGTTATTGAAAAAAAAATTAATTAGTCCCGGTCCTAGTACTTGTAGTAAAATTACCTTGACACTGGTCACATTAAATATTTAAAATCCTAATTAGCATGACATTCACAAAACAATGTTGTCCTATGCCTCAACTTCCAAATGAGTGTTGTATAGCAAACAAATGTGAATTATTTCAGAGTCAGTTGTTTGCGGATTAAAAGCCAGAGACCAACTGAACCACGTTTTTCCTTGCTTCATTAAGGAGATCTGCCTTGACATTCTCAGTGATCCAAGATAACAACAAAAAGAGCACAAAGCCCTTTGTTGCAGTTACATAAGACTGTTCTACTGTAAAAGGTTTTCTGTTGGAAAAGGAACAGCGACCACTGTGCCGTAGATGAGCACATGAGAAGCAACGTGATGCAAATGTTGCCTGATGCAGGTGCACAGAAGGGCATCACATGCTGAAAGTTGTCTGCTCTCCTGAGACTGATTCGTGGCAGAAAATACCGTCTTTGGATTTGACATAACACTTTTCTGTCAGCCTAGAGTGAATGTAAAACTCTTCTCTATGAAGTCTACTAATGAGGTGAATCTAACAGAAGCACAGCTCTTACTGATTTCTGTTATTTAAGGAGGACACTGATAAAGAATAGTAGAAGATCTTGAGAAGGATGTTTAACCTTTGACAGAATGTAGATTGATTCAAAAGGGGCTGCATGTAAGCATCAGGGATCTATGTCAAAGAAGAGCTGTATAATGTGAGCAGTTCTAATAGACCAAGTAGGTACTTAACACTATGTTAGCAAAAGTGACATCACTAAGAATAAATTTGCTAAGAAAATATAATTACTTAAATACTCACTGAGGAGGTCCTACAATGCAAGACCACAGTTCCCCTTCAATATACTTTACTAGGTCCATGATACACCCTAGCACACTGTCCTCCCACGCTTACCCCAAATCCACTGAGGTACCAGAACTCTTCAGCTAATGGTCGGCAGAAATGGGAGAAGTGTTCGCAGTTTGCAGATGAGTCCTACTGATGGAATATGCAACCAGGAGATGTGAGAGTGTGGCAGAGATAAAGGCGGGAAACCATCGGAGCAGGTGTTAATTGGATACATCTGTGTACTGTTTTTCGGTGTTGGATCAAGGGAGCTGCCGCTGCAGGAGAAGCAATGGTGATGTGGTGGCTGTGGACCGCAGCGGGGCATTGATTATGCATTGTCTGATCCCGGGGTAGACAGTGGCTGGAGCAGGAATAGGCTGTAAAATGCTCTAAATGCAGTCCCAGCCTGTTTTATCTGGGTATGTGGTGCTGTGTTTGTCTGCTGTATGCGTACATGGCTTTATGTGTGTGTGGTGTGTGTGTGATGTGTGCATGTGTGCGTGCATTCACATTTTTCTTCTAACCCTGAGGGATCAGCCTTGGGACTGAAATACAGTTTTGGGAAAGACTCGTTATAATCGTGCTTGCGAAGTGCACTCTCTGCGTCTCCAGTGATGTCTGCTACCAGTCCTCCAGCTACTAATTTTTATCAGTTACTTGTCCAAATCTCAATCCTCTCTGTTCATCATGTAAACACAAAAGCAGCTTGTAATGACATACAGTAGCAGTCACAACATCTCTCCCATAGCAACAATTATTTCACTTTAACAGCAGAGCTCGGTTTCTGGATCGTTATGACATTGTCTGCTGTGCCGTAGGCAAAAGTCCCATGGAAAGGATGGAAATCCATACATTTCACTCATCGTCTTTCAGGGGGAAGAGGGTTTCAAGCATTCATTTTAGACTGTTAATCAGTGGGATTTTGTGTGACAGACAAGGCAACAACCAAACTCCATCAGAGACCCTAGTTGCCACATGTCATCCTTCAGGCTGGAGGAAATGGATGTTCTTCATTTCACTGCCTATAATATCTGCAGGGGTAACCACTCAACTCCCCAGAGGGCTTGTGCAACTGTATTAAAACTGTCCATCTCTTGCTTTTTCGGACGAACTATCAGAGGTCCAAGGGCCAAGAGAGTGACAGGTTCACGCCGAAGAACCCATTGTCTCAGAGTTCAGATACTGCTCCTCTCCACGGTAAAATTGGCTCTTTGAGTCAGATGCCTGGTAGATAAAAAAAGAAATTTGGTGAATTGGCAATGGTCAGGCATGGAATTGAAGTCAAAGCATATCAGAATAAGAAGAAAGAGTTTTTTTTTCTCCCACTGGGCTTTGGACGTTATTGAAGTTCATGTTTGAGCATGAATATTACACTGATATTGCTGTGCTGCACCTGTGTATTGGTGACAGTTGGTGACATGCTGCAAACAACTGAGAACACGAAACTGTTTGCGCAGCCTAAGTCTGAGGGATACAAAAAAATATTAATCTGCGTAACCTGCATATGCCACAATATCTTTTGTCAAAAGTTTAGTTGCAAAATATTCAGTGTTTATGGCAGCCATGAGCAGGTCACTCTCTGGCATTAATACACATTAAAAAGTGGAAATAGGTCTCATATCCCTGAGTCATAAAATAATAACACGGGTGAAAGCGCATTATTGGTTAGTATGTTACACACAGGCTGGAACAGGCAGCAAAAGAGGTTTTGTGTTGAAGAGTTTTGAGGGTGAAAGAGCAGGCATTACATAAACAAGACAGCCTGGCTGGCTCTGCATTCATTTTCAACTTCTAACAGCAGGGTGCAATGAAAATGCCTGCGCGTTCACCTCTGTTGTTTATTCATGCAAAAGAACATGCCTCGCGAATATTGAGGAGGACATAAAGACAAGAAAAAAAGAAAAAGACATTTAAAAAACTTACAGTGACTTAACTCAGTGGTGAATATGCGCTGTGAAAATTAACAGGAATTTTTTAAATAAATGTTTTTTGATGAGAATCACAAACAAGTTGGTTATACTCACTATTTTGTTATAATCCTGGATTAAATCTTTCCTTTGATTTGTTTTTCTCTTATTTCTACATTGTCATTTGTTGTTGTTTTTGTTTTTATCAATTTTTCCTAAGGAGTAATGGATAACATCTGATATTCATCCATATCTCACCCAGCTGCCCTAAAAATGTCATTGCAGCACCACCATATCTCCCTGAGGGCCAGTATCGTTCTCCACGCTGCACCAGTGAGAGCGTCGTCTTCACTATTCCTCCTCTCTCTTGTCTCTTCATTGCTTTCCCTACCCTTTCAACTTGTGCTGGGAGCTGAGATCCTGTAATGCTTGGTGGGTTTTTTTTGTTTTTTTTTTGCAAAATGCGCAGCACACATGATCAGACCATTTTTTTAACAAAGGCTTCAAAATGCTGTAACTTGAATCTTTGACTCAATGTCAGCTTTGTTGTTCATGCAGACAACTCTGTGTTTCTTGTTAGTTATATATCATACCCCGACAAAAGGAGGGAACAATTGCGATCAGGATTTGAGCAGCAGTAGAGCCACTTTGGGGCACACCCACGATTTTTTTCATGCAAACATTAGAGCTCTCTAAAAACGTCAGTGTTTGTTGTCTCGAACATGGTGTGCTATACTTTTCTTTAAAAATGACCTGATCATACCAGTAAAGGTCACTAACCCTTTGCTAACAGTGTCTTCCATTGTGTAGTTTGCTTGTAGTCTTCCTGTTCCTACATCCTCCCCTTCTGTTCTGATTACTGACAACTGCAGCATATCAACCTCTGTAGAGAGATAAAATGTCTTGGAGTGAACCAGCTAATTCCTCGTGCTGTGGCATCAGGATAGATTAAGTGGTGGGAGTTTACTTTTCATCAGCTTCAATTTTCAGGCACATTTGTACCATTTTTTAATTCAAGTAAAAAGTGCCACATTCCCAATTCCCTGAAATAATAATGTATATTTTTAGCAGCAACTAACTCATTGTTCCTGCAATAGGTTTGTGACGGACAAACCCTAACGAGCTACCGGCCTTGTTGTAAAATTGTGTATTTTTTTTCAAACAGTATGTGAGCTGGTCTCCAGCGTAGACCCAGTAGGATTCCAATTTATCCAGCACAGCTTGATGTCATTGTTCGATCAGCTCCGTGAGGAATGCGCTAAGGCTGACTGATTCTGCCCTTCATCAAGATATGCAGGGATAAAGTCGCAGCACTCTCAGGGTTATGGCATGAATAGTGATTCTGTAAATAAATAAGCAAGTTGTGTTAATTTGAGTCAGAACTAGAGCAGGTTGATGTCCATGGATAGAAAAGAGATGGCTGAAGAGGGGAAGGGCACAGGCGGAAGAAGTGCAGCTGCGAAATCACCTCTGTGGCCCTGATTTGTCTTCCAACCATCTCTGCTGCTCCCCCAGGAAAACCTTGCTGCAGTCTCTACCCTGGTGTTTGCTCTTGCTTTGTTATGTTTCTCCTCCTCTCTGGTATTTTCTTTACCTTTCATAGTTCCTTTACACTTTCTTCATTCTTCTTCCCTTCCTATAACTCTAAGATTTCATTTACATCTCATAACTTATAGTGTTGAAAATTTTACCTTTTAAGACATGTGTACTTAATCATACATATACTATAACTTGCAATGGCCTATATTGCTTCTCTCTTGTCATTCCCAGTTCCTTACAGGTCAGAGAAGACAGTGTGTTGTAAAGACGAGCCCCACATAGTGAGAGTTATTGCTTCAGGCAAGCATACTTGTTCAATCACTCAAACAAAAGCTTTGCTAATTAGATTTTGAGAAAAAGGCAGAAGACAGTATTGATTTTCAATTACTTCCAATATGAATCATTAATCATCTAATTTGCTGATATTGGATTAGGTGGTCACATAATGCCGGTATGAAAAATGAACACCTTCAGAGGCTTCCTCTTGAAGGGTATTCACATTAAGCAATGCAGCGCTGAGCTTTTGCCTCCTTATGGTGAATTTCAGGTGTAAATTTAAACCTACATATAAAACTGCAATTTTAAAATTAACAAAAGATACATTAGATTATAGCTGTTTGCCTATTGACAGAGGAATGCATACAGGTTGTAAGATTCACAGTTTCCTGTTGTTGGCTGCATTCACAGCGCATGACCAATTTCTTCCGTCCCTTTTCTCAGATGTATAAAGAGCAGATTGTGCTTGTCAATCTGCTCTTTAGCCAGATAGATGGACAACAAGTGTTGCAGAGGTTGCTCTTGTTTAACTCCACTGAATCATGGCTGGTAAGGAAAAATGCAGACAATATAAAGAGATAGATCAATCTCACAAGACTTGTGGTTCCCCAGAGAATTTACAGATAGCTGAGGAGAAGCCTGTTAAGATCCTGGCAAATTACAGTTTCAGCTAGCCTCAAGGATTCTGTTGCTCCGAAAATAAGAAACACCTTTCTTAGCACTCATTGAGGATACAGTGACAATACAGCATAATGACTCTCACTCCAGGGGACTGAAAAATGCTCTGACCATGATGCTAACCTGTCCTAATAGATCTTTTTGCAAGGAACTTCTTCAAGCATGCAACTGAGATTAATGGAGTTTAATGCAAACTTTGCTTAAGGGAAGTAACACTCCAGCAGTCGGGTATGTTGTGCTGTCATCTCAGTTTGCTCCTACGTGATGTGAAGAGAGTGTTCTTTTGGAGTAAGAGTGTTCTTTTGTTTGACTCACAGGCAAATCACCTCTGACACTAATGATGATATTACTGAGAAACTACAAAGGAAATGGTGCAAACCCAGACTCCTCATTTGTGCACCCAAACTCCTAATATTTGATCAAAACCCAGACTCATAAACCAACAACTGAATCTCTAACTGATCTATAAAAAAGTATTTAGCACACCTGTCTGTCAGAAACAAATAGAATGAAACTGGTTCATGCTAAAAATTAAGAGTTTTTTTATTTAATTTGCAGTACACTGTAGAAGAGCAACATCTACTATAATGTTCCACTAATGTTCCATGTACTGACAGGCTGATGTAAATGTACATAAATCATAAAGCACCCTAGATCCTAAACAGCCAAAGTGTGACCCATATACAAAATGACCCCCACAGGAGAGATGACGAACAACGCGGCACAGTGCATTATGCCCTCTGATTAGGTTAGTCCGCAGACTACAGGAGGTAGTTAATTTTCAGCAGAGCTGCAGCATCATCTGCCTCAGCTGCACATTTATTTGAATAAGCCAACAGCACTAAGCGGCACGCAATGCTCACTAGCAAGCAGCAGCGATAGAGGTGTGATAATGAAAGTAAAACAGTGGTGGATAATTCCTGTAAATTGTTCCTGATTCAACCAGTGCCTCCTCCATCAGAGCTCCCCACTCCCTGGCTCATCAAGACTAATGTAATGTACCAGGAAGGAACACAACCTGTTTTAAAATTGTTAGTGCTGCTTTCTGCAGCATGGGTAAATATCTCCTGCTACAGAGAAAACCAGAGAGGTGTGAGCCACACTGCTCTGGTGACAGCATCAATGCAACAAGAGAGGCACAATGTTCCACCTCTGTGTCACCAACTGTTGGAGAGCAAATAAGCAGTTATTTAAAGCTCCATTAAATCTCCTGTATGGAAACATTTTAAGATGTGTATATATATATACATATATATATATGTGTGTGTGTGTGTGTGTGTGTGTGTGTGTGTGTGTGTGTGTGTGTGTGTGTGTGAAATAAAATTGAAAGGTGTGTATGGGTAATGTAATTCAGTAAGATATTACGTAAAGTAAGCCAACATTATTTCCAGCACCTAGCTGTGAGTCACGGTTCAACATCAACAGAACATTTAGCATCACTGATGCTACGTTTGAAAAGGGTCATCATCAGCTTTCTCTGATATACTTTACACAAACAGTAGTAAGCAAAGATGGATGAAAATGTGTATCATGATTCTGAACAGTATGATTATTTAATTAAAGTGAAAACACTGGACAGTCAGTATAAATAACACAATATAATGTCATTCAACTTGAAAAACATTATGCTACTAGCTTTTTAGTACAAAGTGTTTGTAATGTTCACATGTGCCCATGTGTGAACAGAGCAGCTCATTGTTTGGAGAATTCATCGCAAGCAAGTGGGCGTGTTGATGACGTTCCTGCTTCGATGCACTGTAAACAAAACCCTGCTATTTCCGCAGCATACCTTTTGCATTGTGACCTGCTTCCTGCACACTCTGCAGGTGCCACCCCTCACTTAAAACTGAGTATTTTCTGTAGGCAAGAACATGTCTGACACAGGCATCTCCTGTTGTGTGCTACACGTGTGAAAGGGCGGCTCTGGACAATATCAGATCCTTATTCTCCCAACATTGTCTGGAGTTTATATGAGAAAACAGCTTAATATGACAAACAAACATTTGTATTCAGATGAAAACATTGTGAATGATTACTGTAACATGATCGAATGGCTATAAATTGTTCAAGTACCAAACAAGAAAACTACCACGCAAAGCAAAACACTGAATTCGGGTTACTTCTGTGAGTTTCTAACTTAACACTATTGGTTTCCTGCTACCTTACAAAAGTGATGTTTCCAGTCTGACAGCAATTATCAGACACAGTGGTGTTGCATCTGAAAGTTTCACTGGCTCAGCACCCAAGGGTGTCCTAGATGGAGAGTTAAATTTTCCTGCTTTTAGATTAGATAGAAGTATAAAGATAGTAGTTGACATAATTGAGAATGCTGGTTTATTTATGATTTATTTATTTGTAATAAGCTAATCTTTAGTTTACATTGGTCTTCTGAAGAAGAAAAATGTTTCCAAAATGTAATCCCACAATGTGTGTGTGTGTGTGTATGTGTGTGTGTGTGTGTGTGTGTGTGTGTGTGTGTGTGTGTGTGTGTGTGTGTGT
>JAUYWH010000027.1:19356231-19556059 GCA_034779795.1 Ctenopoma multispine | reverse complement strand
TGTGTGTGTGTGTGTGTGTGTGTGTGTGTGTGTGTGTGTGTGTGTGTGTGTGTGTGTGTGTGTGTGTGAGAGACAGAAATAGAGAGAAATCACAGGTGTGGACGCAGAAAAATGAAAAGAATCCGGTCTGATAATGGGTTGAGAATGGCACCTCAACTCCCCAGAGAGCCTGTCACAATGGCCTTTTTATAGTCAGATCTTCCCACACACACACACACAGTGCACGCTCACTGCCAATATATTAGCACCGAAAGGAAGTCATTAAAACGGCTATCAGTGTTTCTTAATTACTAGGCATTGCAGAAGATATTAGGATTGGGGTGGGGGGGCCAAGGGACAATTCTTAAACATTCAGCTCTTTTCCAGTCAATTATGTGAGCTAAGTGTTTAAGACTTGTTCCTCCATTTCAATTCTGTTCAAAAGCAGACTTAATGAAAATGCCCTATTATGCCAAAGTATGGTTCTTGTTAGAAAGTCAAAATACAATAAACAATAGACCCTAACTTCAATTTGTCTCTGGCCTTGCTTTAATCGCCTCCCACAAAATTGCAGACAACAATAGTCGAGCGCTCTATACAAGTCTAAGCACTACTCTTGGCTAGTTTTGAAATGAGGTAGCTATGTGCGCAGGTGGAAAAGATACTCCTACTCAATGCAAGCGTTAAGCATTGCATTCTTGCAGAAGAAGATAAATAAGTCTAGACTTCACTTGCAATTCAATGAGCCAGTATGATTGAACATTGCCTGAAGGATAGCTGCATAATTAGCAGACATGTCTTAAATATGGGGAGTGTGTTGTGTTGCCTCTCCCTGTTTCACTCCACACAACTACTAATAACAAAAAAGAGAAAAATTTCTCTCCACATTGCCACAAAGAACCATACTGTATATGTGCTCCGAGGGACGGCATGCACAGACAGCCAAGGACATGTTCACATAGAAACTGTGTCCATGTCTCTGTATCACATTCTTACACATCCATCCACATCCATCCACACAGTGCTTGTATCCTGATTAGTGGTGACAGTTTCAGTGAGTGCCAGAGAAGACAGCTTGGAGGGGTTGTTCAGAATAAATGCTACTCTCCAGGACCAGAGGTTAAAAACCCATTCAGATAGTCACAAATTTTATCAGAGCGAGTGTGATCCTCGCTGATAGAAGAGATTTAGAGCACCACTACCTTCACACTCAAGGGCACGGAAGGCAAATGTGACCTCACTGGTGTAAGAATTAACATTTTAAGAGCCAATCAGAAAGAAAATAAAAGCTGGGCACTGGCATCACTGTCTTACAGCACCACATATGTAGTAAAATCACACTTAGAAAAACTTGACCCAAGGAGAGCTTGAAACAGCTTTAAACCTCTCAGGTTCTGGTTTCTGCTTGGCTGCCTGTTGTGCTGTTAGAAGTAGCCCTTGTGTCATTGGGCTGTTTCTGTCAGCTTGTTTACTCTCTTTTTAGTGGAGGTGGATTAGAGTGAGCACCGGCCGGCCCCTGTCGGTTCACAGCATGAAGTAATTTTCACAAAAATCTCAGCATCTCAGCATCTGACCTCCTCTGGAGATGAATACATGAATGTCCAACTAACCTGCTCCAAAATGGAGCAAATGGAGTCAGCTCTGTTTTCCTGCACATTAGGCAAGGTCAAGGCGTAATTTCATGAGGAGGGATGAATCCCAAAAGTCTATGAAACAATAACGCTAATAAGGCTAGAGCTCACCCAAGGAGACTAGGGGTTTCTTGAAAAAACTGATAAACGCCTATCAGGAAGTTGCTGAATTATTTATCACCTCTGCTTTGCTGTCAATTTGTTCCTGCCATTTGGTTTTGCTGTAAATGGAATCAGTTTGAATCCCAGATGGAATTCAGATGAATGGCCCACAATATAAGAAGAGGAGCATTGTGCCTTTCTTCTGTTTGATTGTGAGTTTTGTGCAACATTACCAAAGGCCCTCTACAAATAGAATCATCTTCCAATGAGAAACTCGCAAACAGCAGAGGCTTTACAAGATTTAATTAGAACTAATTGTATCTGTTTCAGCGTGGCCCCATCAATCAGTCTGAGACACTTTCAATCTCTTATGCATATTTAAATAGATGCATTCTGGATTCTTTGATAATGATGAGAGGATGGGGTGAGAAACAACAGATTTGGCGCTTATATAAAATGTTGCCGCTTCTGCAGTATATTCAACATATCAAGGCAGTCCTAGCTTTGGGGGAGTGCACCATTGATGTTGTTGTGTTTGATCACTGGGCCTTTGTGTGATGCAACCGCCGAGAAAGCACATGACGTTCTAGCACGCAACTTAAAGAGTGGCACACCACTGACAACAAATGTCACGGCATCTGCCCTCCAAACTGTTATCTGGAAGACTCTCTCTCGCAGTCTCTGCTCCCCGTGCACCTCTGTGTCTGTTTGTAAATGATGTCCCCTCAGACTCAGCCCCCTTAGCATAGGATTAGTTCCTGTCATCCTCTGAAGTGTTCCTTTAAAGGGCTTGAGGTGCTTCATCTTCCCCTTTGTTTATAAGACACGTATATGTTTGTGATAGTTCGGGGTGTGCTGACCCATTACCCATTATTTAATCCTGCAGGCGTTCATTTCAAGAATTTCCAGCACATTCTCATCCTCAATGATGGATCAACAACAAATGGCTTCTAGAGTGGCACTAATAAACATAAGACACATGACAAACAAGACTTTTATTCTGCTGATTTTACAGTCTGGACATGCTGCTATTAACTGAGACTAATATTTTTAACTGGGCCTGGAGAAAGCATTCTGCTGGCTGAGCTGCAGGGAAACTGGTGGGGTCCCACTTTCTTCTGCTGTCATTTTAATGGTTGTTTTAAGACCCAGAGTCTGCAACCAGGCTACTGGCTCTGTACTTAGCCACAGTGCAGCTTAAAGCTAAATGCTAACAGCAGAACCTTAAAGTCTTGCTTTCCACATCTGCATGTCCACAAGGGTATAGGTGGCATGAATTTCTGCCGTAGTCTGCATTGGTCTGCCTTTGCAGGTGTAATGCTTACTATGTAATGTTCAACATATTGGTTTATTAGCTCTAGACACAACACAGCTGATTTGATTTGGAATATCAATAATGCTTAGCATTTGATCATAAACCAAGGCCAAATTGAATTCTCATGATAAATGAATGCCTGTATCAAATTTCAATTAACCCAATGGCTGTGAAGAAATTACACTTAAAATCCCAAAGCTTGATGTATACGTCTGTCAAATCTACCTACAACATTTGGACAGACCCTACGCCATAGCCTGATGTGCACCTAATCAAAAATGTAACGTATCAAGGTGAAGCAGATTGCAACAAGTGGAATTTGTTGCATCCCGGTAGTCGTAAACACCACGTCTTCCGATGTCTATATTTTCTGTGCTGCAGTCGTTTCGGTAAGTAAGTATTTAACTGTTTTTTTGGCATCTGTCAGCTTCAACTTCGATGTCGCGTGCTCAGATTCTGCATGAGTTTCAGTCTGAAGAAAAAAATGCTCACAGTGGCACAGGCTACCTGCAGAGCCGATGGCGTAGGTTCTGCAAAGATTCAACGCAAAAGCTTAAATCATAAATCAAACTACTGTGGCGCTACATAAAATGTCAGGTGATTACAAACATCATCCAGTAACTGTGATTATCTGTAGTGAATTTTATCAAAGGCCATCTTGTAGATGAAATATTCCCCAAATGAATTTCTGGTATTTTGGTGAACCTGCTTTACAGTTTTCACTGTACAGTTATACTGCTATTTTACACAAGCTGCTAATAATTATTAAACATTTCTTTGAAGCTTTCACTTTGTGCGAAATCTTTACTCCACACTCGTTTGACAACGGAAGCCTGGAAGCTGAGCTGGTTTGTTGTGCCCCCTGTGAGCATGTTTCACTTACACCCTTTGTAAACCAACAAGCACTTACAGACACGCAGGCAGCTCAGCCCATATAGCTGTCGTCAACAGTGTTTATGGAAATGAAATGAGGTGTCATTCCTTAGTTTTTTCCCCTTTTTTTCAGAGTCTCCTAATGAAATGCAGTTTTATACAGCACTGTTTCAACTTAAATCTTCTGTGTATTAGGTGATCTGCTGGCACACATGAGCCTGCATCATGCAGAGGATGCATATGAAATGTACTACTTTTATTACTACAGCTGCAGTACTTGTCATTGGACCCTTAAGCACGTTCCCCAGTGTAATGATACTGACATACTTATCCTGTCATGTTTCAAGTTACCAACATCACAAAAGGAGACGGTGGAGTATTTTTCTAAGACGACTTATGCAGCCATTACTTTCGTGTTTCTTGTGTTGGGGGAAATGATCTGCTACAGAAACTGATGGCCAACGTGATATTTCAAAAGGTTACGCTGCATCTTGCTCAGCGATTGTTTTCCACAGATTTATATTTGTTTAAAGGGGGGTTGTGGTTGTCAGCGATAAAAAATGCACTGACAAATAACTGGGCAGTGTGCCATTTGGAATTCATTTAGCAAGACAAGGTAGCGATAAAGGCGCCACCCTGACTGTCTGAGAGCGACACTTCGTAAATCAGAGAGCAGCATGGATGAATTACACTGGTGAGAAAGTCTTTCTTCTGAAGGACAACAGCAGTGTGTCTATTTACAAGCAGCTGGCCTAGGTCAGCCCTCACTCCTCCTATTTCTGTCCTTTTGAAACCGTTAGATCAGGCCAAGCTGCAGAGAGAATTGAAAGCAGAATACAAATTCCAAGCTGCTTTAAGACAATCAAAAGTATTTTAGTGCCCTTTGTCAGTCATTACTGTGATCACTGTGCCAGATCTCTTAAATCAGACGGGCAATAAACTAGCATAGGTGTGATTAACAGTTTATCTCTCAGTGATGGATACCTGCAAGAAAATAAATAAAGATTTATAACGACGGTACAACTAGGGACTTATGTTGCATCTTCATTCTTGTGGTCATAATGAATTGCAGTGTTAAGATTAAACTAATGGATAGCAGTATTGTTTTACAACAGTGATATGGATGAGCAATTACGAAGCTGTCTCTCTGTGGATCTATCCGAAAATCCAGTCGAAGAATCGCATTAAGAAGTGAGACTATGATATTCAAATTTATTATCTGCAATGGTGAATGTGTTGTCTTGAGAATACAGACTGTAGAAATGAGAGTTTTCCATTACATATAGGGGAAAATAAACAACTCATTTTGGCATCCATCAGCTTTTCATTAATCATGCTGCAGCTTTGATTTTCTGCGGAATACAAAATGTGTTTAAAAGCCTTTTATAAAATAATTTCCCATGAATAATACAAGCCTTTATATGCAAATTGAAATGCATATCAGGGGCCAAGCAAAAGCTCATCAAGCAGAGTACATTGCACACAGATACAATGAGGACTCGTGTGCCCACTGAGCAATTTTGATCATGATTGGAGAAAGCCTTCCGGAGTTGTGGCAAACTTCCTTTTTGTGTGCATCGGCCAAGTTTGTCTGAGCCAAATGGTCTGTAATGAAAGACATGATTTCAATCTACTTTGTTGCTCCAGTGGTGCAAAATTGTGTTTGACTTCACTGGTTGAAATTGACCAGACAAGATGTGATTAAGATTTGGCTATCTTGACCTTCAGAACTTAGCGGTAAACTGTCAGAATTTTTAAGGCTAGAAAGTAAAGGTATCTCTAAGGCTTTTACCTGTTTAATTAGTTGAGTTCTGAAGCTTTGTTTAACGTCATAGAACAATATTGTATTCAGGTTAGCTGGTATATAAATCTAGGCTCACCATATTGCAAGCTTGTTAAGTGTCATCGTAGGAATAACAGACAAGCTGTTATTGTAATTACTCTAAAACTAAAACTGCTTTTATGTAAATTGGATTGCTGTTCAACAGGCCACGTTTTTTGGTTGAGAAGATCAGCTGGCGTAAAAGACACTGTGAAATCAAGCCGCCACTTCTGTGCCTTGCATCTATCTCCACCCTAAGGATAAGGACTCTGCCATAATCACAAATGAGGACAAATACTGCTGCAACCTACAGTGACAGAAGACATTGAACGCTTCGCTTTGAGATTTAAGTTTTCTGTGCACCACTGATTCATCTGATTTCCAGTTCTACTGTGTACTTGGTAAATGATTTGTACTGATTTTGTTTGTTGTTGAAGTGAAGTGAGAACTGAAATGTGTTCGGTTAACAAATTATATATTTCCTGGGCCTTGAAGGTAAGCAAAAGAGTAAATTGAATGTATGTCTTAGATCTGGTGATAAATCAATGGTTACACTGCACAATAGAGCTCTAGATGTCATGTGACTATTTCTGTATGTGCCACCAGGTTGGCAGGAACATCATACGTGAAAAGGAATGGCTCTAGTACGGATTTCAAGGCGCCAGAGTTTATCGCACGCTTTAATTCCAAATACACTGAATGGTATGTTGCAAAGCTCAATAGATCAGACATTTCTGACCCTTACAATGCCTCTGGTGTGCTTTTCAGATATATTGAAACAGCTGGAATCGACAGTGTTACAGACCTGCAGCTCCAGCGTGTGCCTCGATGAGCTCGTATTGGAGTCACAGAGACGATAAACCAAATTAAATCAATACGGGGTGATGTTTATATGTTTATATTTATATTTGGAAAGTCATTTGACAACACTCACCCAAACTCTGGAGATATTTCCTGAATCTCCATAGAGTCATTTTACCACGAGATGTAATGTAATGTAATAAATATCCTGGTCAATGGGTTTCAGTGAATTACACTAGTTACACAGTCTAATGTTACATCCATGTGCACAGAGAGAGCCCACATATATTATCGGTGGCATCTATAATACTATTGAATTCATTACCATGTTCTTTGTTTTTCCTTCAAAAAGATGCTAAAGCTTAATACAGCTTCTGACCAGTTGGACTGCTGCTGATTTTAAACCAGTCAGACAATTTTTTGGTTTTGTTACATTAGAAACTGATTTAAGATATTTAGATTTATTTATCTGACTGGTTAGAAGGGTATAAAAGGATTCTGGTAATGCTTTAAGAATTGGAGGGATTGATTGGTTATCAGCAGGTTATCTCTGTGACTCGAGTGTAATTAATACATGACAGGCACAAGCCAGAGCTGCAGACCTGCAATATTTAGATTTATTGTCACTTCATAATTGTTAATATTAGCATAAGCAGTGAGCAGTGAATGTAAGTGATATGCTAACTAAATACAGCTAATCTTTGCAGCTATATATCTTTCAAGGTTTACGAAGAGTTAACCGCGAGTGTCATGAAATTTTCATTAACAGCTGAATCAGTAAAATGTTATTACACCTGCCAACATGGCGGCAATGATCAACTCTGAGATCGTGTGACAACACCTCCTGGAGCTCTATGATTTTTTGTGTTGAAAGTGTGTGTGTGAAAATTGGCTTTTCATTTTCTTCTGCCAAAGCCAGCTGTAAGTAGCTACAGTGCTACTACTACATACAGGAGTTAATGATAATAAAGTCTATGAGTAGCTTCATATAAGCAGCAGTGTTGATGTATATTACATTATTTTTATCGGTTTCATACAGATATGTTATCATGAAACATTTTTCATTTCTAAGTCCTGTTGCAAGCGAGATGTAGTCAGATATATTTACCACTATGTTACTGTTAGCTGTCATGACACTGAATGGGATTGCCTGTTTGGAAAACATAACTTCGATACAGGCAGATATGACTGATTTCTCTCCGCTGTGCTTTATATTATGTATGCAGACTCCAATATTTAACCATTCCAGAAAATGCTGGATTGTGCTAAGATATGCAGAAACTTCTAACATTTGTGGCATGATTTATTTCTATGTACATATTTAGAGGGAAAAACTGCCATTCTTATGCAAAGAAAAATGGCAGTGTGATGGCGATTTTGTTATCTTTCATCATTCTGCAGTCACTTCATACTCATCTCAAGTGTTGTTAGCGGATCGAGCATATTGTAATGTATTATTCAAAGTCACCCTATCCTTCTCTGTTTATAGAAGCTGATTCAGTTTGACACAGTTGTGCTATCGGTTACACAACTTTGTCAATACATCACTGTAAAGTCTGCTGCAAACAATTTAGTCTCAAGAGATGTTTTTGTCCTTTTGTGTCTTTGATAATTGTTGGCAAGTTCCCAGACAGCAAGTGTTCAATTTGCTCAGTAAAAACCTCGTAATTTGTGTTAGAAAAGAAAATGAAATCTTTAATTTTATCGAATAAAAGCATCGATTGAGGTCAGCAAGTGCTTGGCAATGACTTCCAACAAGGAGATGAAGAGGTTTATTTGGCACTAAGCTCTTAAAGGATAAAGCTGCCGTATGTGCTGTATTTTTTTCATTTTGTCTCACAAATAGCATTAAGAAACAAAAACTGTTGTCTCTCTATACCTTTTGACTTCTCCAGCCTGTTAGTGGCGCTCAGCCTCAAATCAGTTATTGTATGTATGAGGTTGAACTTCTAAACCACTGGGCACCATCATTTCTAGCAGAAGAAATAGTAATCTATATTAGTCGATTTTATTTACTTGTATATTAGACATAGGATCAAGGAAATGAAGTCAAGTGTGGGAAAAAACGCTCATGACACACAAAGGATATCCATGACAAGAATATAGTGCACATGAAAATGAAACACTATTTTAGAATCAATTCAGTCAGGAAGTCAGTTTATGACAACAGACTCTTTGAAGGTTACCCTGAGTATTTCATGTAAGACAGGGCGAATGCCCGGCTTTATTTCCTGAGCTGAGTGGCAGATACAGTACAACG
Organism: Ctenopoma multispine; assembly: GCA_034779795.1. Classification (NCBI taxonomy): domain Eukaryota; kingdom Metazoa; phylum Chordata; class Actinopteri; order Anabantiformes; family Anabantidae; genus Ctenopoma; species Ctenopoma multispine. Next base: position 19,547,276 of record JAUYWH010000027.1, on the reverse strand, counting down.
CTTCATTGCGCTCAGAGCACTTTACTTTGGGCCCAAGCATGTGGCCTTGATTTAGGTGAATGAGCACATCCCATTTATATTCAAGCAATCAGCAATCGTTCACAGAGACACATGCACACACACAATTGCACTGACTCTCTCACGCTTTCTCTGTCCTCTGCTCTCTCATTACGCAGCTAAGACGAGTGAGAGAAAGAAAAGCAAAGACAGAGAGACTGCAGTCACGGGGAGATCTACTCCCATATCAGGCTGTTCCCTCCACGCCTGCAGTCAGAGAGTCAGTGACCCCGGCAGCAGCTGTGTGGTGCTTGCTCACCCTGCTCTTTGTCCACTCTGTCAAGTAGGGCTGGAGTGACAGGCCCCCCGACTCCAGACCTGCAGCCCCCCTAGCCCCCTGCTGATGCAGTGTAGATCAGGTGCTGAGTGTTGCTGCATGGGACTTCAAAGAAACAGGATGGAGGCAGTAACAAGAAAGGTGGAGTGCACAAGTAGTAACATAAGGACAGGCTAAACCTGACAGGGAAGGTTCATCTTACCTCAAGGAATTTTCCAATTAGCACCACAGTTAAATTATACTGTAATAATATTAGTAATAATGTCGTACGTTATTGATCCTCTTATGGAAATTCTTATCAGACAGCTGGCTTTGACTTTAGTGTCTGGTCCAAAGACACCTCAACAAGTAGCCAAGAGAAACTGGGAAGTGAACCACTGGGGTTTTTAGAAAACTAATTATTGTAATTTTAATTACATAAAGCAGCTATAAATTAATGTTTTCAACAGGATCTCCATGTTAAATGATCGTGCATGCCTCCACTCTCTGGTTCAATCTTGTCCAATCTCACCCCTCCAATCAGCTTCATCACTGGACCTCTCAGGTACTGTAAAACGTTCAGTGGTGGAAACCAATACGGAGGTAAACAGAAAGTAGAATTCTCAAATTCTCAAAGCTCAAATTCATGAGGTGGATACAGACATGACTAAATGAATGCAAATCTTGCTCCATGTGCGGCTGTTTGTTAACATTGTCACTGAAAATATGAAGCAACACTAGAATCGTGTGTGACAGTTCAGTATCTCTAAAATTGGGATGGAGTCCGAACATGGAGTCAAAGAGATATTACTTATACCTATTCATCAATAAGTGACTCCTCATGTTTGACATTATGGTAGTCATTTGATACTACAGAAACGTAGTGTAGCTAAGGATACAGTTAAGATAATAACAGTTTTTGTTTTACACATACTGAGTAGGGAGACAAAATAATAGTGGATGCACACAGAACACTAACTTTAATTTGAGCTAAATCAACACCTCTTAAACAGCCTCAATAATACCACTGTAAGCTTCACAGAGATGGTGTTTATTACAGTGCAATGAATTAAATTATAGTGTGCAGATGGTCATGACATCAGAGGCGGTTGTTAGGTGCAGATGCAGACGTGGTTTGCATTACAGGTGTATTAAGCTGTGATGCAGCTTCTGGACAAGAGTCAGGCTAGTGATGTTTTAACACCAAGAGTCAGGACACAATGTCAGATCTGGTCTACTGGAAAAGAACAGGAATTAAAAGCTTCTGTTTTTCTGCCTTGTCATTGCTATAATTAATTTTTGGGTAAAATTTGATAGCAGCAGGATCAGAACCCATTTTTGTTCTTTTTCTTTTGACAAAACGCGCTCCAATTCCTGCAGCTGTCTCTCAAGATATGCACTTCACTCACATACACAGGATTATTATAGGGAGCTGTCACCATGGAGGATTATGTGAATAGCTTAATTAGACTATTGCTTTGCTAACAGTGTTGATAATAGTCATTATTGTGTGCATGTAATTGTAGCCAATAATCAATTAAATCACCTATTATGCTGTTAAATTGAGTTACACATAACATTCTGTGTTTATTGGAAATGAGGTGTGTTACACCGCTATCATTCATATCAAATGATAATGACAGCAATGCATGATGCATTACTTTTCCAAGACTATATAATAAAAGACTTTCTATCTAACTATCAGTCTGTGCTTGTCCACACTCACGTACTGTTCAAAAAACACAACATCAGGCCTGCTAATCATAAATGAACTGAATAAATATGTCTTTGTTGCAGATGTTGTGGTTCCTCCACTAATAACATAACTGTAAACCCCATTCATGAGGTGGGAAAAAAAGTCCCAAAGACACTTTGGTGCTAAAAATACAGAAATCAGCATGAAGGCAGTAAAACCATTTGTTGTTGGCAAACTACAATAAAATCAACTGCAGCAGATAGCAGTCGATTTCAATGAGTCTTAATTTCCTTAACTAATTATTCAGATTTTTTACAAATGAAAAAATAAAGACATAAGCACAGACTGATCAAGCTGCAGAGACAGAGAAACACTCATTACACATTGGTCATGTTAAATCTATCATGCTGGGAGAGAAAGCACCAAACATATATAGGAAACATAGCTTCCACACATTTTGGCCCCCGCGGTGTCCCTGCTGTGGCTTATAGAGGCATGCTAGACATTCGTGGACTCCTACCGAGGATAGATGGAGCAAATGACGCTCCCTGTCAACCCTATAACACAAGTCACAGTGTCAGTGAGGGATGTCAGCAGCAATACTACAGTCTCAGAGTACACTGATGAATGTCACGGGAATTGCAAAATATAGTCAAGGGTTTTCTCACTCTCTGCACGCCTTAACCAGCAGCACTGTTCCTTTGCACACCCAGATAACAACACTACAAAGAGTTGGGTTTTTTTTTTTTTCCAATCCCATGCGGAAGCCTTCTTAAAATGGAAATAAGACTCATTTTGAGAATTCATGTGTGTTATTCTTTTGGCCCTGGAAAGTTCATGGAGGGTTTTGGAAACTTTCCTCCAAAGCTTCAAAACTGGAGTGCTGAAACTCTAATCTGCATTGTCACATCGATGTACAGCCTGGAGCTGCTCCATTAACTATGATAACAGGGAGGAACAAACTCTTTTTCTCTTGTTTCTGTCTATGGCAGACAGCACTCACTGTTCACTAATATGGGCTGAACTCTCCTAGGGCAACTAGATGACATATTTCAAACCTCAATATAGTGGTTTTCTATGTTTTTCCACCACTCCTGAGGCTTTAACACTTTCACTATCTCAAGGCTCAGATTTAGATTCTAGTTAACGCTAGAATTTTTTGGTGTGATTTTCTTTTCTCTTTATTTTTAATGAGCATGATTCAAAGTAAACTTTCTACCCAGAGAGCCTCACTTAGAACTGTAAAATCATGTATCTAATCTTCATTGGAATTTTCTATCTCAATTGCTCCTTGGAGATAGTGACTTAACAATACAAAGTCTTCCTCAACTCCTTTATTTTGTCTTGGGCGGATGTGGTTCAGGAGGTGGCGCGGTCTTCTACCAATTGTGGGATAGGCAGTTCAATTCCTATATATGTTATATGTCACAGTGTCCTTGTGCAAAACACTGAACCCCAAGTTGCGGTGTGTCAGGTCAGCTTTATAGCAGCTCTGCCATCAGTGTGTGTGAATGTGTAAAAAGCACTTTTAGTACTAATAGGTTAGAAAAACGCTACATAGGAGCAGACTAGCATTTCTACTGTTACTCCATAGGCAAGAGGCAGCAGTCAAAACTGTCAAAACTATTAATTGTATTTTTATATTATATATATATATATATATATTATATAATTTTGTATTTTATTTAATTGTTTATTTTATATAATATTACTTACAGTGGAAATGTTTACGTTATATATGTACATTTGTAGCAGGGTGGTAAATTTATTAGAGTTTCTAAAGATGAATACATGGATTTTGTTTTCTTTTGACTGCAACATTATTGTGCATTCACTTCAGAAACCACTTGTAGTAATGTTCTAAAAATTTCAGCACAGGCACAGACCAGCTTGAGCTTAAATGCATAGCAAAGCAACAGCCCTCCAGAGTGGCCGTCATGGCGTTAGGGAAACCGTTGTAAAATGAAAGTGCCGTTAGCACTAGTGCACATTTCACTGTTGTTTTGTGGGTTCATGATTGTTAAGTAGTAATTTATACTTTGTATAATGTGTTTTCAGATGCAGTCAGAGCCCACTGTCGTTTTTTGTTGCGGACTGTGAATTTTATTCCCATATTTTGGTTGCCTTTGGCTCTTGCAGAGAATGGCTTTTGTTATAGACTATACCACACTTTAAAATAGAGCAAGCATTCACTTGAAAAGCACATAATGTATGCCCTCTGCTCAGAATGAACCTTGCAAGTGTACTGTATGTCCTTCACAGAATTAATGCTGCAAGAATCCCAGGAACTGTGCCAGGAACTAATTCATCCATGCTACATGTATGTCACATGTATTCTGATATAAAAATCTTACTTACCCTGAATGATAACCTTATGAAGTGGCAGAAATGCACCAATGCGTGACACTTTATTTAAGTGAAAATAACAGTAGATCTGAATGTATGAGATTCACCAAAATCCTGTGTCTTCAAACAGAGCATTCATCTTAAATATGCTCTACGTGTCTGGCATTTCCCTTTGTTCCTTCTCACTCTATCGCTTTCTCCATCCCAACAGTTTCATCCCTCTGCTTTATCTCCTATTTCACCTAAATCTGTCTCCTGGCTTATTTTGCTGCTTCCTCCCACTCTTACTTTTCATCCTTCTTTTTCTTCCCTTACCTTGTTCTATCTCCTCCCCTTTTCCTTTACCTCTACCTCTCCAATCTATCTCTTCCTAGATCCCTCCCTCTTTAAAAATCCTGGCTCCCATCTCATCTCCAGCCACAGTGTAGAGATGTCAACTATGACCAACAAACAGTGAAGACTTACATTTCCTTGGCTGGTTGCCATCTTCTCTGCCTCTCTCTTTCCCCACGGCTTTTTCAGGGTCATATATCTGCCTGCCAGGAAAAGGGAAAAAAGGGTTAAAGGGTCTGTTTTACTTTGCCTTGAGTTGGCAGATTAAAACCTTGCACACCTTATCTCTTTCAGAGTTTGAGCAGTTGACTCGGCTATCACATATGTAGGTGTCTGTATGCAGCAAGTGAAGATCTGTATAGCAGTGGACAACGAAGGTTTTTGAGTGACCCTTAAGGGGTCTTCAAAATTGTTTTAAAATTTTATAAGAAAGAGATTACTCCTGTTTTATGGTGCTGCTCAGAGCTACTATTACCTCAGAATAGGGTAAAATACCAAAGCTAAGACACAGGGCAGGGTTCCTTCTAATATGCAGTATGCAGTCTCCTCTTGAAGACATCTGTAATGTACTGTAACTACACTCTTTTCAGCTCTGCATGCCTGGCCAGTCACAGGGTTAAGTTGGCATGACTGGCTGTTTTTCGGTTTTTGGAAAATCGTCAAATGCAGCTGACCACAGTTCCTATATTCAGATGTTGCTCAACCGCCTGACAAGCATTTGAATCATATTGATGCCTTTAGCATGCCAACATTTATTAAATAGCACAAGATACACACAATGGTATGGAATGGTATTCATTTTGCATGTGTTTGATTAGAAACTAATAGATTGGACAAACTGAGACTTTATTTTGGTGTTGGATGAAATATAAAGATTAATTCATCATCAAATTAAAATCAATACAGTTTTTATTTATATAGCCTGATATCGCAAATGTCTTTTCACAAATGTGTCTCAAGTGCCTTTTCAGTTAGTACAGCATCTGGACACCCTCCTTGCTACAGAAAAAATATGGAAGAAACTTCATGAAGAGCAACAGAGGAGGGATCCGTCCTCCATGGCAGACAGTCATGCAGTAGATTTTGTGTGTCCAGAACAGTGCAGAAGTAGATTTTTATTATGGACAACCAGGACAATTCATCCTCAGGGAATCTTGAATATTTATACCAAATTCCATGTCATTTTTTTTAATAGCTCGTGGGATATTTTGCTCAAAACCATACATTTCACCCTCCATCCTGGTGGCGCTTGAGAACATGTCAGGGGATCACCCAAGTGAGCAGGATTTCTCTTCTGAGGAGTCCTGCATAAGAATTCAGTGCAATCCATTCAGAGTATAGTGTAAACTAATATGACCCTCCCTAGAAATCAGCTGCATAGACAAAAAAAAATATTTTATTTTTTTGTGTAACTTCATTTAGTTAGTGTTTTATATTAACAAATTACAAGTAGTTGGCTTAAAATTGTTACACTTTTCCAGCAGACATTATGGTTGACACAGTTTGTGTTTTAATCCCAGTAATTTAAAAGTCTTTTTGAGGGCACCTCACTTTTCACAAAGAACTAGATGTGGTTCACTCAAATTACTTTTGGACCAACTTAACTTAAGAACTGACTTATTTTAAGCTGCTAAGAATTTCATATTAAAAATAAAATAAAGCCTCACAAGACTAAAAGCTAACACAAAGCCTCTTAGCTTTGACGATGGCTCCTAAGGTGAAAAAACTTGTTAAGAGTAGGGAGCAAGATTCTAATGGAGCTTTAGAGTTTTTAAGCAAGTATGTACAGGAAGCAGAGACGAAAGCAGAGTACTTCAAACACTCAACAACACGGAGTTGGAGATTTGAGATTAGTCACTGCAGTAATCCTGTCTTGTCACGAATGTTATTTCAACCTCAGTTTCACCTGATGTGTGCAAATTGCCAACAAAATAGTACTGATATTTACGTGGCGTTGGGGTAGCCACTGATGGAACACGTTTGCTTTTGTTAGCCAACCATATTTATATATAAATTGTAGCCATGTTTACCGCATTCTGATATGTATAAATACAATACTGGACAAAGAGTGGTTTTCATTCACGAAAGAGTCACAAAACCATAATTCAGATTGTACTAAATTGGGGTTATATTGGATTCATGTAACTAAAGGAACAGGTGTGCTCAGATTTCTTGAACAACCAATGATGGAGACTAACTAAAAAAAAAAAAACTCCTCACTTAGATAATGTTTTTTTCTCTGAGTCACTGATCTTTCATAAATCACTTTTATGTCCTATTTTTAGTTCACAGCAAATATTCACATAATGTTTATGAATCTTCCTCCAAAAATCCTAATTATTCTATGTTGTGCTTGGAAAACATCATAAATTGCTGTGCGTGCCCTGAAAATCCATGGTGGGCAACACAATGATCAATAAATGTATTTACTATGGATACTGAGTGACTTTAATGTGATAGAAAGTCTCTTCAAGTCAATATGTGATTATGAATAATTCTTTGCATGCAAAATCTCTCTCACAGGAAAACAACTGGATGAAAAATTTATCGTTAGCATGCTGGACTCTGGGAACACATCAGATACTACATTGACAGATATCCATTCCAGACCAGAGACACAGATATAGTATTTCAGAATCCTGTCTGTTGGTTATAGGTGAAATTAATGCAGTCTGCACATCCTGGCTATCAGTGTCGAGACACAAGGCAAACAGATGTGTCTGATTTGACAGCACTGGATACTGCAACACATGGCCAACACCTTTTCCTGTGTGTTTTTATCAGAACATAATTATGACACCCACGCAGTGACATTATTGCAACCTGGCTTTCTATTCTACCCAAACATTGTGAGCTTAAGCATAATGAATAATAAACAAAACTGGGAGAAAAAAAAAGAAGAGACATTGAAAAGCCAAACCATATTTGCACTGGAAATGATGAATAATTGAATCTGGGAGGCATACACAGAAACGCAGACACAGGCGTGCTTTCATGCACACAAACACGCATGCACATATGCCACACACACACACACACACACACACACAGGGGGAAATAGTCCACTGGGTCTCCAGTGCCATCTAGAGTTGGTTTGCAGAAATGTGCATTAAAAATGCTAATATTATAATTATAATTATATGTGTTGGTGGTGGTTCAAAGCTGGACAGAAAGAGGTTGAGACTTTGCCTGGTTTCACCAGCTTCATGTGGTTTTCTTGCACTGCTTGCACTGCAACATGTTGCCATTAATCCCTCACATAATATACATTATCAAAGCTGCAGCCCTTCATGACCCTGATAAGAAGGCAGATACAGTAAAGGAAATGATTGTAGAACTCTATTGGGCTGAATATGATTAAGGGTTGTTAAGATGGATGCAAAGACTTACATCCAGTTCCACAGTGAGTGCTCAAGCTTTTCACTCATTGTCATCTGGGACCTCGCAAACAGCAGCGGGCTCGCCGAGGGCCACCATGCACCAGCCCCATGTCTGGAATGGTCTACCATATGTTCATAGCAATAATGAGTAGAGATGTCATTCTTCCGGCTGGTCGGTCATGACAAAGCAATTCATGCATGAAGTTTTATCAGCTTGTCGGCACCAGCAGGATGATTATCTCTCAGTGCACTTGTGTTATGTGGATCAACTTTTTCTGCAATTTGTAATGCAAGTATTACTTTCGACCGGCATCTGCCACTTGTGATGCCAGTGGAAAGTAATACAAGCCTACACAGTAGCCTGCACAAACTCAATACTCAAGTAAAAGAGCAGATACTCCACCTCAAGTAAAAGTACTAGTTTAGATTATTTACTAAAGTTGAACTACTATGTACATGCTCAGAAATGTACTTTATTAATTTACTTTACAGCTACAATATGAAGTTCAAACCGGCGTTAGCATGACACTTGAATCCATCCACTCTGCCCTGCTATGCTCTACAGCTGTCTGCTATGCACCACCACACGCTGAAATTACCATTAACAAGAAGAAAAAGAAGAAACATCAGACCAACCAAGATATGTCTGTCAGTGTTTTTTATACACTGTTGAATTTAATATCATGAAGGGGCAAGTTTATTTCAAATTTATTTGACATGTGCCTCACAAATAGTGTTTCTGCAAGACATCTATAATATTATAATTACAGATGAAAATCACTAATGTTGCATCTGGAAAAGGTGCAGCTAATTCTAATCACTTTATGTAAGGTCAAATGCTTTTAACCCATAGTAATACACTGTAATTTATTCACTGATTAATATTCTCTTAAGAATCTGCAATGTAACTATCAGTTCAGTTCAGTTTTATTTATACAATGCCAACAGAATCATATCAAGGTACTTCACATATTAAGGTCACAAGACCTTAAAGAGTTATAGAGAGAGAAACCCAACAACCACCCTCAAAATACGTCTTGCTGCGCTGCCTTTCCGATGTTATTTCAGTGTAAATTACAGGGTGAATTCTTTTTTTCTGCTACAAAGTACTTCAGTGTCTGTTAATGTGAAATGTAAAACTCTTATTGGATGAATGTAACTAGGTACATTTACTGAAGTACTTTACTCCAATATTTGGCTTTATGCTACATCCTCTCGTTCTGTAGTAGTAACATAACTTTACTGTGTATTAAACCACTGTTATCACTAATTCTGCATTCATAGTATCCTGAACTTTATGCCATACTGTACTATACTAGACATAAATATACAAATGCACTTTTATTTACGTAACTTTCAAATGTGGCTCTTTGACATGTGGGGAAATTGGACATTGTGGTACAAACTATCATTGCTGTTTGGACTATTATTTTTTGTATGTATGGAGCACAAACAAACACATAAATTCTAGAAACTTTCAAAAATACACATCATATCTTACAACCTCCTTCCCTATGGGCACTGGCACAGGAACACGTAACATAAGCAGCTGTTGTTCTTTCCACCACTATAGACATTAATGCTGTGTTTCCCATTGGCAGCACTTCACATGCCATTGGCAGAACTTGTGAGCACTCCAGAGACCTTCCATCCCTAGCTATTTAATGCCTCTGCCTGTACCAGGTCGAGACTACACTGGGTAACGGGAGAAAAAGGTATCGCAAGGCAATTTTTTTTTTTCTTAAATCACTGATGCTGCAATCCTCTATATTTTGATCCCCATTTCTTGCACAGTAGAGTTGAAACTGAAAAAGAGCAGCCAATACTGAGAGGTGGAAGGGAAACTTTTAATTGGCTACACACTGCACAGCTGTGTTATTTCCCCCCCCCCCCTCCCCCTTCCAAAATTCCATTTGTCTGAAGTGCAGAGCGCTGTAATAGTGAGGCAGCACCTGAAACTAATACTTACTGTAAAACAGGATTTACAGAAGAGTGGTCACCTTCCAGAGCCATCCATCTTTTTCCTGATTTCCTGGGCATGCTAACTAGCCGATACTAGAGCAGTTATTCAAAAATCATACTTGTGAAAATGACAGAATGTCTGAAGGAGGCTGTGTGTGACCCAAAATATCTGCACAGGCAGCATTCCAGTGTAACATTTACTTTAATATGTTTTATTCATTCTCATTGACTCCAGAGAGGGGAGGAGACAAGGCGATGTTGGGAATCGGTTTTCAATCAATGACAGCATTGCCTCATTTCACTAGTCATTATTTAAATGAGATTGATTTGTTTCCCCACCTCTGCACCTAGTTTGAGTGTAAAACGGTTTACATCGCCAACTGCTTCCAAGAGGGATTTGTATCAAACCCCACCCCACCCCACCGCAACCCTCTTTGTGCTGAATTGCAGCTGAATGGTCCCCAAGTTCCTAACAATAAGCTCATGAATACTGAAGTAGTATTTTATTTTTCTCTGCCTGGCTCGATTCTATTCACTGTCATAGAAGAAATGAAATCCACTTGAAAAGGAGGCCTTTTGGATCATTTGCATGCAAGTTCGGCCCAGTAATGGAATGAAATATGACACACCAATTTAATTACTGCTTCAGAATTGTCTTGCCTCACAGTATAAATATTGATTCAGGCTTCTCACTTGTTGGATTCCTTTCCCCTATCCCTTTTCACTTCTTCTGCTGCTTTCAGTTTTCTCATATGGTATTCCAGTGTCTTTTCCTAAAACACTCCCTCTCTTTCGGCTTGACACACAAACACAAACTCAGAGCTGCTGCTTCCTCCTTAATTTTTCCAACTTAGTACATCTACCACTCATCTCCCTTTCCGCAGCTGCCCTCTCCCCAGTCTGTCCATTCCTTATTCTGCTAGCATCAAGTGATGCATGTCATGTTGTCGGGACAAAGACTGGCAAAGGAGCAGCAAATATGAGATTCTGCCCTGGGTGCTCCTCTGTTTGAGTGTGATGATAGTAGCGCTCTATATGCACGCCTGCACACTCACCGTTAACAGCCCCTGAAATTACATACAATTTCCATAGCAATAGGCTTTATAGAAGGCAAATGTGTCCCTGAGGGGGCCCCAGCCACGCCTTTACATCACAGGATACAGTGCAGGGAAAGACAAGATAGCCAGCGTGTACAAAAGTGCAGGAGGAGGAGTAAGAGGGGTAATTTCCCCACAGGCATCTCCTATGTGGACTTCTATAAACTCTTTGGCCCTGCCGCTTCGCTTCAACTATGCGATGGGTCAGCCTCATGGTAAACCTCAGCTCTCTGTGGGAGGGATACCAGCTCAGAGATGTGGCCTTGACTGTGAATTTGTGGCTGTGTTGTGGCTGGCTGCCTGACAAACCGCTGCCATGAGGCAGCAGGAAAAAGAAGTCGAAATTGCTGGTAAAGTCAAACATAAAGGGCTATAATGAATTAAACACGTTGAGCAAAAGATGCCCTTTTAAGCATTTAAATGGAGCAGATCAGAGAGCGGTGCTCTTAGCTCCTTGGACCTTTTTATCCCCCCAAAGCTTTTCTGAGTCAAAGAAAAAAAAAAAAAAACTTGCAGCATCCTTAAAAGCCCAGGCATTTTGTAAACAACAGATCCTTCCTCACAAGGACTAAGTGTTTCTCATGTTTTCACAGAGCTCTTAACAGGCTGAACACCTACCAGGGGTATCCAAACAAGAGATGGAGAATTCAATCTTTGTCTCTGGATTTATCCACGAAAAGTGAAACATCAACATCCCCCTACCGACTCTTGCTGTTTTATTTATATTAACGGGATAGCATTTTTACAAGTTAAACACATTCACAATAAACAAAGGAATCAGAAACAGGCGTCAGAAATAGGAGGCTAAGACAAATTAAGAAGATGGATCTGTGAAAGTGTTTAGAGTTTACAGGCCATTTGGGTGCCTGCCTTTTAGGAAGCCTGCACTTTCAACCCACTCTCGCGCCTCCTGACAGGGTTGTGAAAACATCAGTTTCTTAATGGTTCACTCATGTGAATCATCGCAATGTAGCCTAAAGAAATGGTGACAGTGCTGCCTTGGCTGACACATCGTTAACACTGTGTAGCTGGAGCAAAAGGGAAGGCAGAAACACGACCTGCTGGCAGATTAATCCACCAAACAATGAAGTTAAGGTCAGTGCTGAAGAAAGGAACGCCACCGCAGTACAGCAGTAATGAAAAGTGCTGTAAGCAGACAAAATAATATGACTAAACCTTCTGGTTATATGAAATTAAAAAAAAGGGTTAGGGATACAAGAGGTGTGAGAACAGACGGAAGAGTGTTCAGGGAAAGCAGATGTTTTATTTCTGTGATTAAAATCTCACTCTGCAGGGATCTCACCAGCAAAACAACAATCTTTGATTTTTGTCTTTGTGTCAGTTTGCAAGATCTCTTATTGAAATGAGGTGTTTGATCTTTTAATTAGCTTTCGCAGATCTGTTTGTGCAGCGTGTAAAATAAAGAAACAAGCATGTTGAGATTCGAGGGAGATCCGAATTTTAGGAGGTGATCAATCTTTCAAGCTAAAAAGCATTTGCATCAGTTTATTTCTATTAATGTGTTGGAAATGGCAGAATGTGTTGGCAGAGCTAGTACAACGCAACAAAAAATCAGTTGTTTTGCAGAAATGCCTTTAAAAAAGCCTCGTGATTTTTGGATAGATAAAAAAAGAGTTCACTACAAAACAGACCGTGCCATCAGAGACCCCGGATATCCCTTTAACAGGGCAATACATATGGTTTTTACTGCCCCATAGCAGAAAATGACCATAATATATCTGCAGAGGGTGGATAGGGTTATGCTTTAAAAACTAATTTTCTGCCTCATTCTCTGCTTTAAAACTAAACTTTTAACTCCCAAAAGTACCGTGTACAGCATTTTAAGAGAGAATCATAATAAGATTTATTCTTCTTTAGGCAAAACTGACAATAAGAAAGAATTAGTTCGTTATTGGTGCAGTTTTTATTGGAATAAAATCTTTATGTGATGTTTCTATGGGTTTTAATTACTTAGCTTATGTATCTGCAATAGGAAAATTCAAATTCATCGTTTTTGTCTATTTCAGGAGACCAAACCTGAAGGCTTTAAGATGGGTTTCAGAAGGTGTTGAGTGGATGTCTTGTCCCAGATATTTGTCAGGGATGGTGTAATTCCTACACTTGGTCTCCAGAGGTGTACTTAAGTCATCAAGTACCAGCTGCACCTTTATGTTCTTAGGAAGCTTTTGGGGTCCGTAGGCAGTAGTCCATAGTTTGTGTCAGTCTGCAGCTTTGTGATGCAACACGTTTGCATGTGAAAACACAGATTGCTATAGATGATGTAACAGAGATCCCAGCTTATTTCTGAGTGTGACTAAAAGTTAAACTTAACCGATTTCATACCAAGCCCTTTGATTTGAAATTAAAAACAGCCACTTGAAAATCAATTGGCCAGTCAGTAGTCCGGTTAGTAGAAATGTGCATCTACTGCACTCTATTATGTAAGTAAAACCCAAATAAAAGTAATTACAAAATGTGGTTAAATGAACTTAACATACAGAAAAGCAGGCAACATATGGGTTAATTGATGAAAATAGGTGACTCTCTGTGTAATACAATAAAAATTTGGCCTTCTACCCAGTCCTGAAAACAATTCTGACATATCTCTCTCGCATGTGTGTGGGAGAGTTAAAGTCCTTTGGGAAGAATTTAATAAAGGTAAATTTGTTGGATCATTTAATTCTTCACAGAGCATAGGTGGTAGTTTACATTATTTTGTCCATAGTCCAGGAAGAGCTGAGGGGGCCGGGAGCAAAGAGTTTGAGTCCATAAACAGTAACATATTTAAATGTCTAGCATTTTCACATTGAGACAAAGGGCCTAGTAACCTTGATGAGTATTAAAATTTTCTGTTTAGATATACTGGCAAACTTGGTGCACTAACTTGTCCTTGCATAGTCACAAAATATGGAAAATAAATCAAACAATGAAAAATAAACATTAACAGAGGACAACTTCATATTCAGTATTTTACCATGCATTTATGCTTGTGCTGCAAAACTGGACAACTTGAGGCTGGAATAAATAATTTACTGGGACGTTTTTAATAATTTCATAAACACTGGAAATAAATCTTGCAGTATGTAGAATTGTGTGTCATTTTATTCCTTTTAATAAGGAAATTTTACAAAGCAGAGTCTCTTGCTGCTGGAACGAATAAAGACAGAATGACTGATCAACTTGGACAGCAAATCCTCATCCTGATAGACTGTATATGTCAGTCATGCCCTCAACATAAAGCGCAGCTCTGAGACCTGCCAGCAAGTATCAAATAGTTGATTAAGGTTCACTGTGTTGACTTTGTAGCTTATTTCTCACATTGGCTGTATTATTCGTTTTCAAGTTTTGACAGCCCCAGCTTCTCTTGTTTGACATTTGAGGAAAAGTTTTCTTCACAATTCAAGTTAACAAGCCTTCAGTTTATTTGCATCTCTGGTGGATGCCACTGTGTTTTCCTGAGCTCAATCCCGGTAGTCATATTTTGCTGGTCTAGCAGGTTTTCACACCTGGACACACCAATCCATGTATCTCCATTCCTTAAAATACACGTGGGCAGTGGGCAGAAAATACACTTTGGCTAGTAAGTCAGAAAGCTTGTCTGGAACATAATGAAGCAGGCAACATCCTTAAGCCTCCCAGCCACCAGTGCAGAGCATTTCTCTCTATCTGAGCAGCATGTTGTCCCACGCTGACTAATGTCAACTCAGCTGTTACATCTGCCCGGGCTCTCCAAGTCTCCTCCTTAATTCCTCCAGCAGGCAACTGGAATCAGCTGAGGGGACATGCCAAAGATGAAGGAGCAGGTGGCAGCCTTGCAGCCATTCAGAAACTATTTTATATTTTCAAATCGTCACCAGAGTGAAAATAAAGCCTTTTTTTTTATATAAATTCCATTTTTGTGATGGGTTTTCTGTTCGGAGCAGTAATCTCTAACAGGTCACTATCAGTGATTTTAATGGTTATTGCTTATTAATGCAAGAATGTGTGAACAAAATGCTCACTACAGCACTTACATTTGCTCTGTCAGGGGACTAACCAGTGTTAGAAAGTACATAAGTGAGTGGAACATTTAAGAGATACACTGAGAGCTGTGAAGATAAGGGTAATGGCTGTAATAGTATACTAATCCAATTACAGCTATTCCATTAGATTAAATTACAAAATTTCACTTTAATAAGGTATTACCATGGGAGGGGTCACACTGCCGCTGGGTTTCCATGACTACAGTCAGAAACCCAGTTAAATAAAATATAGAGTGGAATATAACACCCACGCACACTACATGGCTTCAAGACCTCAAAATATTTTCCCCCATCTCTGGCAAGTTGTCAGGCAGAGAAAACAGATGGAGTCACACTAGTCAAACCCGCAGTGCGAGTTCATATAATTGATGGATAGGTAGAGGAAGATATTTGTAAACAGGCAGGCAGTCAATGAACAGGTAAAGATAAAAGAAATGAGCACACATTTTATTGAGATGTTCTGGTGGAGGGAGGAGTGCTGTAAGAGAAATAGAGATGAAGCAAGATCCATACTGAGGTGGGAAGCTCTGATATGCCAGATGAGACCTTCTGCGGGGGAAAATTGTATCTTGCTTGATCAACACTGTAAAAAAAAAGAAACCTGCTAAGATGTCATATTGAACCTCATACTCTGACAAACACGTCATTATTTGTTAACCCAGCTTTATTTTCTTATTTTATATTTTTGTCATGCTTTGATGTGATTGACTTCCATTCAGAAGTATGTAGATGTTCAGCTCTAAAACTTTGATAACATTTTCAATTTGACAGCTGGCCTGAATAGGGTTTATTTTGTATTATTTAAAGTATATGTATTTTTCTATTCAGGTGTGAAAAAGGGTAGACATGACATGTTTTAAAATTCAGAATTCAATTAAATATAGTAATTGTGGCAATTTTTCACCTTGACATGTTGGATGAATTAAAATAATACCAGTAGTAATAGACAAATTAAGATTCACGTGTTTTCCACTAAGAGATTCAATTTGGTGGAAGATAATGGTCATTAATTTCCATTTAAGCAGGTGAAAAGGTATTGTGTGAAAGTCTGTTCGAAAGACAGTTCCCAGTGGGAAAGTGGGACAGCATTCTGTGCTGTCAAATGAAAAAGAATAAGATATCCTAGGAGTTTTGTTTACCTATTAGAAAATTGCGTCAAGAGGCCTTGAATTAAACATCAAGTTGTCCATAAAGGAAATCAAGGGGAGGTGGCAGTATGTGGAACAACACCTGCTGAATGAGCTTTTTTCTGTTGCAGGTCTGGCAAAATATTAGGATGCCACTTCTGCTTGGCATAACTTTTTGGAGTTACGCCGAAATGAGCTTTGTTAGCTTGAGATGTAGCAACAGTTTTGCTTAAGCAGCAAGACTGAAGCCGATCTGAGGACACAGTGAGCCGGTGCTGGCAAACAGACCTCAGTGGTGCCCCGAAATCAGCTTCATCTCCCTGACAACAAAGTGTTGTCTCTGCTGACAATAGACCTCAGAAGACAGGTCCGCAATCAGCTTTATTACTCCTTTATATATTATTCCTATGTATCGTGCCTTTGGTCTGTATTGTCTTTTTATACAAACCTAATCACTGTAAAGTTTGAGGGCCACAGAATTACAGGATACAAGCATCATCAATCTGTCACTGTCTCCGAACTCCCGCTCTCCTGGCAGAGATTCAGGCAGTGAATTAATCAAAGGAACCGTTATTGCCAAATTACTGACATGGGTTCAAAGATAAATGTCTCCTGGCTGACACCAACTGACAGCCCTGAGAGTGATTAATTTCACTCCACTCTGGTGATTGGCAAGAGACTCAAACTGAGGGTGGTGTATCATCACATGTTGCTTGCTTTTTTAGAATCTGGATTACAGCTCCGCTTCGTATTATTTTGTGAGCAGCGGGGAGGTGGACAACACATCCTCAGATGTTTTTAGCTGAAGAGGTATTGAGTAAAGCACCCAGGGGTCAATGACACAGCACTTTCTCAAAGGCCTGAATTTGAGCTGGTGACACTGAGTTATGTGGTCACAGTCCTGTCAAATGCAATAAGGAAAGCAAGGCAGAAAAAAAGCCCAAGGTTTTCGTCTTTGCGACCGGAGCTTCATATAACACCCAGATCCAACACCTACGGCGATAATGCAGTAATGTTTTCATAAGATGAAAAGACAGGACTGCATCTTTTCTTTAGAAAGAGATTAGTATGTGGTTAACTACATTTACAACCTCCCTGCAAAATGTCCATGTGGTGCCTATTCACTACAACATGACAACATGATAGCTCGTCATAATTCTACCACACTGTTCTGAAATATTCAGCAGTGGGAAATTTGTTAGTGGAAAAAAAAACATTATCACCTTTTGATCTTTGCCTGTTAGCCTAAACACCCTATCAGTCTTGATATCAGTCCCGTGGAGAGAAGTGAGATCAATCAAATCCATTATCTGGCTTTTGTGTTTATCACGCTTTTAAGTTGCAGCAGGGGCTTGCGTTGTCATAGAAACAGCTGCAGTAGAGAAAAGGTTAGATTGTTGTTGAACTTGGTAGGATGCATGGAGTAACAAGAGTAATCATTATGTGAGGTATCAGCAGCACAGGCAGGAGATAGAACTGTTGTTCCTTTTTGTTTGCTTGAAAAGAGAGGCCGTACAAATGAATGTGTGCACATGACTGCAAATTGCATTCCCGTTGTATGAGGATGTATGAGAATATGCTGAGGCTCACAGACAATACTGAATGTAGGCGATATACTGTCACAGGTGCAGGGATTTTGCTGAATTGTTGCAAAGTAATCAAACTCCATGATAGAATTTGTTTTCAGATCCCATGATTGGTTTGTACCTGCACCACAATGCAATCATTTCATCTCACCTTCCTTTAGAAATGAATCCTGACTGGCCCACCTGCAGAAAAACCAAGCCACACTGCGATATCTCTTGAGGACTGAGCATTTAGCATTTACACCTACTGGTATGCTGAGTTTACAGAGCGCCCCCAATATTGCTTCCAATCACTAAGCTATAAAGCTGTTTGTAACGGGTATTCCAAAGATGTGCACAGCCATTTTAACACATTATTGTCTTGTGAGTTTTCCCAAGTAAAAGAACACATTTTTCATTTAATGCTAAATTAAAATACACTTGATAATAACAGAGAGTCTTTTTTTTTATCTTTAATCCTGCATTTTCATTTTTCAGGTTTGCTTTTCTCTGCCCACTACCAAATAGCAGACAGATACAGTGAGCGAATAGCTTGTACTGTATCTGCTGGATGCATAAACACAAGTGATAATAAGCAAAGTTTGTTTGGAAATGTTTTATAGCAGCTCCGAAGTTACCAAAAAGTAATTTACCTCCGGTTTAAGGTGCATGGAGGAAAGTTGTTCCATTGAGCCACTTAGCTAATCCATTTCAATCGATCAGGCAGAATTTATCTATTCAGCACCTTTCACTGGTTGGTTCAGGTCAATATGCTTCATAGGTAAGTGGTAAACTGATCAATATAATTTATTTAATGACTAAATAAATTAAGTTAAATCAAATCTCTCTATCTCTCTGACTCACAGTTTGCATTTGGCGTTGATGGCTGGATTACAGCTGTTTTGGAGACAAGAAGTGCAGACAGTACTTAAGTCACTTTTCAGATCTTTGTGACTGTTTTTGCTTTGATGTCACGGAGTGGGGGAGGAGGAGAGGGGAAATCCAGAGCTTGATTAGGCTGCGAACATAATGTACTGTGCAAGGTATTCAGATGAGATGAGAAACAAACGAGCCAGATCTGAACCGTGGACAATGTGATTGCTGCGAGATAGGCAGTGGGGAGTATCTGCAGCATAGCACAGGAGATAAGGTGAAGAGAGCAATCTCACCAGAGGCGAGCGGTTTGTACTCAACTCAGCTGAAAGTGAATGGCTGATTTGTGTTTCCACACACATACACCTTGTTTCAAACCCCCGGTTCTTTGCCTTCAAAGGCTTTCCAAACTCAAGAACCGCAAAGGAGCCTTTTGAAGCAATATCTCCTGGTGTTTCAATGGGACAGCCAAGCGTCTAAAAAAAATCCCTCTTAACTTGCAGATCCACGCGCAGCCTGCTGCTTCACAGATGTTTAATTAAAACTGGACCCCACTCTTTCCTTGGGGACTGGACACAAAAGAACTAGGGGAATTGTAAACATTTGTGATTTTTGACATCTGTTTTATTGGATTATTTGACTTTAGAGATACAAACAACATATCATTTTGCTTTCACTAGGTATCCTATTTTTGCAAAGTCACGCTTCTAGTGGCAAGAAATTGCAGAAATTGGATATCAAGACCTTGCTGAGTTTGATTTAAGTTTCCTGTATGAGCACTGAAATAGAAAGTTTGGTTTGTTTGAACACCTTTCCTTCATTAACATTCATTCAAGGAAGTTTGTGTTGAGTTCTTCTAGTGACCCAATTATTAAGTATGCCACAGAATATGTTTACCTCAATAAGTAGTATAGCTATTGCATGGCCATAACCAGAATGAGGAGCTTAAATTTGTTTTGATAGCAAATAAGAGAAACAGTATATGCCCCAGGGGATCAAGGCATATTTGACTGGTCTGAAAATATGTAGTTAATTAAAAGGTTTGCCATCTTATACAAATCCTGGAATATACAGTTACATTGTGATGTGGTCAAAAGTATTTGACTGGGGCAGTGTGCCAGATCAAATCCAATATCATTTGGAGGAATAAATGTGACAAGAGGTGCTAGGGGAGGCAACTGATAAAGGGATTAGCTCACAGCTGCTTTTGGTGGGCCGATTACCCATTCTGAGAAATCAGAGGGATTTTGAAGATGCGACATGGCTCTCGATTCTAGTCTGCACAAACACACAAACATGCTGCATTTAAATGCACAGGCTTCTGCCTCATATTGCAGAGGAGAGCAGAGATTTCCCCAGAAATCTCTCAGCAGGCCCTATACCAGAAACTTGGAGGACTGAGCTACCACCCACTGCCATCATGCTCACACATTCCTCCCCACAAATATAGCCTTAAAAAGGAACTGATTAGACTTACAATCACGTTCAACGAGGAAAGAACAAGGTAATCTGGAGTGGTTGAGATATCACAGTCATAGTTTTAATTAACTGATTCCCCAAAGTTGAAGGCAGGATATAAATGATAAGCAAGATAAAAACTGTATGTTTAAAAGGAAATTAGTGCATATAGTCTTTGTTTTATGCTGTCAGCTTCTATTTCCCATTTTTATTGTATCATATCACATTAGTAGGTATGCGGTGAAACAACATAAAAACATGAGGCAGGTTAAGGGCAAGAAAAAAGCCCAGAAACAATAGACTATGATGGCATTACTACACGCTGAGATGCAAGTAAAAGCAGCAGGCATGAGGTGACTGTAGCATGATGGGACTGACACTCGTCTGAGTCACACAGAGGCTCGGCAGAAAGGTGAGGATCATAAAGGCCGCTGTTCAGCTGTGAGGAGAAAACATCTCAGCTCCTGTGAGTCATCTTCCACTGGATCTCACCTTTGTCAATAAAACTTTTCATTGGCTATTGTATCTACAGTTGAAGGTGTACATGGTATTCTGTGTGTTAGTACTCCATAATTATTTTCTGTGTTTCAGTGGCCCACCAACACCTCAGTCTTAAATTATGATTAATACATGGGTTACAAGAACACATTAATCTTATTATGATACGTATGTTAAGCCCATATGCAGGTGATTAATACTGTGATTACGACATGCGCTATTAGTCACATTGTTGGAGGCTTATTTAGACACTTTAAACCAGGCAAAAGTGTTCTGCATTGAAGTTACATTATGCCTAGGATATTTTATTTTTTCACATGCACAACACATAATATTCACTTCACAACAGCAGTCATTTGCATTGCGACTAAACAACATCATTAATACAAAACGATAATTCTGTCATACTTCTAAAGTGTTGAAGGAGCAGATGCACCACACCTGGCCAGAGAAAGTCTATCTCACTATCCCCTGTAAATGTGCTGTTGTTTTAATACTTGCCATTTCCCCCTGTTTGCAGAATAAATGCTAAGCTAAGCTAACCAGCTGCTGGCTCTAACTTCATATTTAGATGACAAATATGACTGTGGAATTCCTCTTTTCAACTGTTAATAAGAAACGGAATAATCCAAGTTCTCAAAATGCCGATCTACTGCAATAACTAAAAGGAATTTTATCTACTCGGTCATGTTGACCTGTACTAAATATTTGAATTAACCCAGAGCACCATGACCAGAAAATCTAAGTAAACACCCCAACAGCAGCAGTAAAGTGTGTGGTGTTGCTGATGCTGACCTACCTCATTCCAGAAGCTGCACGGTGGTCACATGTACCTAGTTCATCTTGCCAAGCTTTCCCATCCAAGTCAATTTCACAACTCAAGTGTAGTGAGTTTTTTTTCCCCCTCTTGCCTCTTTCAAACTCAGTTTCAAAGAGTTCTGGGAGACAGCAGTGGCCTCAGTGTTGGTCGATCACATTTTCTCATTAATTTAAAGGCACCGTAGATGCCTTCCGATTACGGCATGAATAATAAATAGGCCTGTTAGTTTCCTTGTGGTGGGAGTAGCCCTGTTTAATTCACTGTCTATCCATGGGTATTAAGGAAACTGCTTCTCCATGGTGAAAGAAAAACAGAACAGCCTCAGACACATGACACTGCTGTTCCAGACTTAATAAACAACCAGTCAGGATGTGTTACAGAGGGATCTACCAGTGGGCTGCTGGGGAAAGAAAAACAAATGTCAATGGAAAACCACTAATACACACAAAATGTTTTAGGTTGTGATGCTGGTGTGTATCAGATAACATTTTTCACATGATACGTGATCTCCTGGTTTACTTTCTGTTATCACGTTAAGTGACACCCCCCCTATATTTCAGTGTCATAATACGTGTATCAGTTTCTCGGATAAGAAGACCTAATGTGACTTGAGCTACAATTTGGAAAGTAATTATGACATATTGTGACAATCTTCTTTTATGGTGTTGAAAAAAAAATCATCTAAATTAAATGAGAGAGAAGGCAGATGAATTTATATTCTGCTACACAGTCGGTGTGCTGTGAGCATAGGTGTACAGCGTCAATGTAGATCAGGTTATGTAGGAGAAACTGTACAGATCACAGATCTGTAATTGTCATAGAATTAATGCTACATATGAAACCACCATTAACAATTCAATAGATTGCCTGCCTCAATAAAGGACTTCTATCTGGTCTCATATCGAGTTAGTACAACATGCGCTGCTCTTCTGCATTATGACTGTCAAGGTGTTATGTCTCCACCTAAAGGTACTGAAAGGAACTGGTTGAAAGTCTTGCGTGTGAGCCCCACATGACAAATGCTGAACTGATAGGCAGGATAATCAAATAAAGACTGAGCAGCATTTTAATCACAGCCAATTACACATCTCTGTCTTATTAAATGATACATTAGGCACAAGTGGATATGATTAGGCTTGTGAAGTTGGTGGAATTCGAGGGACATACTGTATACATCCAGTTACACCAATGTATCTGTAATATTTTTAATTTTAAAAAAAAAGGAAGATGAAGTACAAATCACCATTAATTTAGTTATATATTATGTACTGCAAGTCAAGTTTATTCATCTTTAACAGTAGATTTACATAATACCAAGGCTAGAATACAATAATTTGTGTTCTTTAGTACAAAAAAGTGTCTAAAATAATAAATAAAATGACCCAAAATAGGATATACATTTACATAAATTTGGAAAGTTTTTCTTTTACTTTCTCGTCAATGTTTGCATAGTATTTCATTTGGGTAAGCAGCGCTTTGGCATCTTGAAGTTCTCCTATTACATAAATGAGAAAAGAAGAAAAAAAGACTTAGTCAGCAACAACAGTAAAGGAAAGCTTGAGCATAAATTACAAAAAAAAGGAATGAATGTGAGGAAATCTGAATGTAATACCTCTACGAAGGGCAGCGTCTATCTGCTTTGTCAATTCTGCCAGTTTCTCTGCAAGTGAGAGGGAGAGACGTTTCAGTGCTACCTGTGTTACCATGACATTGCACTTATGGTGCTTTTTATTCCTAGGAACTGAAACGCACACGTGCCTCTGAGAGTAACTGCTTGATTTGAAACAAACACATCAGAAAAATAAAAGAGATATTGTGATATTGTGCACAAACACAGTGTGAAGCTCATTGTATATAATGGGTGGTAATTATGCCCATTCTGTGAATGAGTAGTTGTAATCTAAGATTTTCATGAAATAATCTTATTATCGATACTGTATTAGCAATTCAGTGTATTTACATTCTGCGGTTACCATCCTATACTGTAGTCTTTGTCATTAGTAGCATACTCTGCCGTTCCCGCCCTGGATTCTTATTGCCTACATGTAACGTGATGCATATCTACAGCATGAGTTTATTTGGTTGCACTGTACACAGACAAACCAGTGGTTCTTCTGTCCAAGTAGCTGCTCAGGGAGGGCTGGCAGTAATGTTAAACTGCACTTGCTGTTACCATGGTAACAGCAGACGTCACCAAATCACCCAGAACTGAAACCTTAAGGTTTACAACTTTAGCCTTTGAAACAAAGCATGTCTGAGCCAAAAATTATTTTAATATCAATCTATTCTTTAGGTATATGTGGAGGGGGGAGGTCTAAATATATCATGTGTCAGCACCAATTACCCAGGTACACATGTTCATCCACCTGTGCTAATTTATCAACATCCTGACAATCAATGAAGTGAACAGATGCATGCATATACCTTTTGTGTCTTGGCCAATTTTATTAGCTTCTTCTGGAGTCTGTGCTTCATCAAGAACTTCATTGATCTCCATCAGCGCCATTAGAAAGTCAGAATCAGCCCCGGACTCGGTGCCCTCTTCTATACGCATCCCCTTAAGCTTCAGCTGAAAGATAAGATGGTTTCTCAACTGCTCCTTTACATGCATGTCACTAGTTTTGAGTGTCAGATGGTTAAGATGTTTCTCTTGAATGTGTGATCAAACAGCTATGAGAATAAATTACTCATTAGAAGTTAAGTCAGGGATTTTAAACTCACCATATAAAGACCACGACTCAAAGGCTTAAGCAGAGTCTTGTATGCTTTGTTCACAAGAGCAGACTGGCTTTCGGAATACTCCTGTTCTTTCTGCAAAAGAAAGTTCTGTTAGGTTTGCTTCTAATGATGGCAAGTTAAGTCCATATGGATTCATTTAAAAAGGAAAGAATTATTGTGATTTTTAATTCAGTGTGGAAGTGGAACAACAAATATTCACATATCCAGAGTTACACATCAACCTGTCACAAAAGGGAATAACATCTGAGGTAATTTTACACATTGCCATCCCAATCAATATCACTGTGGCAGCGATAACACCTAATCCTTCGTGATACTGTCAATTAGGTGTACGACATACAGCTACTCCTTTGTAGTCAAACAGTTTGGGAGCATTCACTGAATGCAGGTGTAAGTTTGACACAACAGATGTGTGGAAACAAGACGGGGAGGAAAATGTCTTGAAAATGGTTGGCAGATCCGAGTACATTTTGCAGCTATCAGGTCTGTCAGCTCTGGTGAAAATCAATAGTCTCAAACTCGGGCCCATGGGCCCATCGTGTGGAGCTGTTTCTGTAATAACAACCATTGCAGTAGGTGTCTGGGTTGTAGCCTTGTATAAGTAATGAGTTTTCTATATATGATGAAGACCCCTGAGGCTGGAAGATGTCTAATTAAGAAAAAATGGCCAGAGGTGCTGATAAATAAAACAGAGTCAGTACAATACTGGACAGGTTGTGCGTGAAGAAACCGTTTAGGCTGCCTTTCTTCTCTCACATTCTGCTGAATATGAGTTTAGCTTTCACATCATATCATGACAACATTCTGCATTGTACTTTTCCACCTGAGTGTACAGAATAAATTACGTGCAAAGCAACCTACCCCACGCCATTTTCATAAAGCTTATTCTTCTTAACTGACATACATTTTTTATGATTCACAGGGGGGGAAATTGATCATTTAAAAATTGGTCAACTGTTTACTACTTTGCAATAACACATTCAACTTCAAACTGCTCACATACATTTGGACAAGTCTTATTTCTTTCTCTGACATTTATGAAGCTACACTAGTTGAGATTTTTATGTAAAATATAGTCCTGCCTGTCTCATTAGTCTAACTCCTTTGGGCTGAGAGTGATTTACAAAGTACATCAAACTTACTTTTCCACACAAAGTTCATGTGTGCCTATAAGAAGTGATAAATCAAAAGTGAGAAGGAGAAGAAGATCAACTTTATTTCCCAAACAGCAGCGAGCAAGTGAGCAAACCCAAATAAGACTTCTTTCCTGTCTCTTCTCGATATTCTCCAGCAGCAGAAACTATCATCATGGGATTACTGTGAGCATTTTATGAAAGACAATTTCTTAAAGGGGCTCATAAGCAGCATGGGCTGGCTTTTAGTCTCTACTTCAGGTTAAGCTCCCTACAATTCCCTTAAAGTACCTTTCATTAACTCCAATTTGTTTATTTGTCCTGCACCTTTGGCCTTTTGCTTTTAATACTATGCATTTACAGCACTGTAGCAGATGTTGAGTCAGGTCCTTGCTGGACTTCTTCCAGTCTCTCAGAGAAGAGAAACTTCTCATCACATTATGACAGGTCAGGTAGCTCTGTGCACTCTATTCATTCACTTCCACTATACTTTGCATCTTGTCTTCCTCCCTGTTCCTTAAAGCAACTGCCTCCTCAGTAGTTTAGCTTGTGATTTCTTGAACTTGCTTTGACCTTGTTTGCTTGTTAGCCTAATATATGACATTTCCTGGGTATCTCGGCTGCCTCGTAAAGGCCTAAATTTGTCATTGTCTTTTAACAAACCCATCGGTCAACTTTGCCTAGGGTAATTCCCTTGACCTAATCACAATGAATCATTCTAACAAAACAAAAATGCAAACTCAAGTGGCCTAATAGGGATAAAGGGCAATACTCAATTTCCTGTGTCACTCTGCTACTAATAGATAGGAAAGCCACCACTGACTCATGCACCATCTCCGATAGGCGATCTTAATTTGGATTCCCCTTACATTCCCCTGCCTACCACAGATTTCTGGCTGAAGTTGTCTGGGTGCAGAGACCTCTGGAGCTGCAAGTATCTTTTCTGCAGCTTGCTTGTGTCCAGCGTGAAGGTGTAGTCACTGAAACAGGCAACACATGGCAGTGTGAAATGTTTTGTTTACAGACTCACTCAATCAATAAAACGTCCCTGTCAAAAAAAACCAGCTAATTAGAGAGACAAGACACTCACCAATCCATGATCTTGAAGTAGGATGTCTCCTCTACAGGGGGCTGCACTACTTTGCATGACATGCAGAAGAATACAGACCTATCGTCAAGACGTTGTTTGCAGTTCCAGCAGTTCAGTCTGACTTGGCCTGTACGGTAATTCACGGGCGAATGAACTTGATTAGCGTAATAAATTAGACCCCTGTCCTTTCTCAGTGCTCTGGGTTTCATGGTGATGTGCCGTAAGTCCTTGCTGAGGAAGCTGGTAGACATGCAGTGTGCAAAACATTTAACAGTGTTAGAAACAAACAGCCGGTTCGCCATCTGCCAGTTTAAGTGCAGCACAGCTCCGGAGGAGCACACAAGCCGCAAAGAGTTCAATGACAACATTTCCCGAAAGTACAATACACTATTTGACGCTGTTGTATAAGATCCCCTTCTGTCAAAACATGAACATCTTTCTTTTGGAAAGCCAGAGGAAGATGACAGTTCTTCTTCTACGCTCGTATGTGACACTACACTGCCACTGCTCGGCCTGGCGGTGACAGCGAATAACTGGAGCTGTTAGAAAAACAACAGCTAGCAGGCTGTGCTGTCAGTAGCAGCTAGCACAATTTAATAGCAACTGTTGATATTAAAATAGCGGACATATAAACCGTTGGATTTGATTGCATCTTACCAAATATAGTAAGTTGATTAACGTAGCAGTTTTCATGCATGCTAGTAATGTACGACCGGCATATTAATTTCAGTGTTTGCTATAATGTAGCTAAGAAGACAGAAGGAGCCGGTTGTCAGTTTGTGGCTAGCTGTGTTAGCTAAGCTTACTCGCTAATAGCACCTTAGCGTGACGATAATTTGCTAACGTGAAATATAAGCAAACACTGACGTCGTCATGGTCGGTACTGGTAGGCAGCTGGCTGTCGGATATCAGTGTGTTTCCTGCAATATAGCATGTCACATCATTCAATGCTATAAGCTTTTATAGCCTGCTAACTAACGTTACTTAGCCAAAGGAGAGTGGACCCATGCTAACGTTACGAGCGGTGCAGTACATAACGGTATCTGACAGCACAATTCCTACCTGACACAATATATCACGCAATTTTACTGTAAATGATTGTTGTTAAAATGTAACTTGGGTCAGTAATATGCATGCAAACAACTTTCTTTACGCATTTTGCTTAAGTATGTCTGTCCGAAGTATACCAGTTAACAGTTGGAACCGAAATTCAATCTCCTAATTTAATTTTCAGATCACATTCAACCCTACGACGATGAGAAAGGCAGTGGTACATCAAGAGTTTTGGATACGTAGAGAGTGGCTGGTCCAACTGGGACATCATCAGGCACTGGAACACAGATAACACATCCAAACTGGTATTCTATTTACTTGGTGTATATGCTGCAGCTAAATCCAGTCCAGGCTACTGAACTGCAATAGTTGCCATGTGTGCAGAAGTTTCTCTGAAGTGGGGCCAGTCTAAATATGTTTGTTTTGTTTTTTTTGGCTAAGGAACAGACTAGCCGTCCTGACTCCATGCTTTTATAGTTTCCTAACAAAGTACAAGCTGTGATGAATGCCAGCTCTTGGTTCTTATTGTGTATGTGTTAGTGAGTATTTTGGGGGCGGTAGGGGTGCAAGAGGTGACGGCAGAATATTCCAGAGAGACACTGGTTGGAGACAGCAGCATCAGTAAGGTAAACAGGATCTCCTCCTGAAGGTCGAGGGAGGTGCTTCTCAAGGCCCCCACAGACAATGCTCTGGGTATTATTAACGGAAATGGCTAAGAATAGAAAGCAAAGGGAGCAAGGTGGCTCCTCTGGTGATCGTGTTGTTTGGGTTAAACAAGCCAAAACGGAACATCATCTTTAGAAGAGTGACTTACATGTTGGGTGTGTCACACTTGTACAAGGTTTGAGGTTGATTTGGAGAGCTTTATCTGGTGCTGACAGCCGCAGCAAAGTAGTATATGTGGATCACTCTTGACTGTTTATGTATGGAGCTGTTGCACTTTACAGTTTGGATCTGTAAGTAGAATTATTTTTCAGGTGCATTAAGAGCAGTATTATCTATTCCTATGCACGAGTTATGTTGTTGCTTTTTTGTTTCATTATCTTTCATACCAATGACTTGGTAACTCCCTGTGTACCCGATATAGATGTGGTGTTGCTTGGAAAGGTTTGTTCCTTATTCACAATGGGCAGTGGTCATAATGGGTACAGCATGTTAATGTAATTCTGTCCTAATACACCCAGAAATATTAAAGACCATAGACGGATAGACTAGACATCGTAGTGTAAACAATATTTCTAAATCTCTGAGAAATGGCAAATTTTTTATTGATTTGGGACACTTACATTTTCTCATCTACTTGTTGTTATATTTTTTCTAGTAGTTATGTGTTGTGACTTTATCTTGTTTTAACTGCCTGTGATGACTTTCTGCATTACTGTGTTAACTGTCTGCTTTGTATGGCCATCTATCTATCTCTTTTTTAAGTGCTTATTTTACCATTTTAGGCTACATTTCTCTACATAGTTGCTTTGTATCTTGACTTTTTATTGACATCTGGCCAAGAAACAACATTTGAAAATTAGCTTTCTGGCTAACAGTGACACGTTTAATGTTGATTAATGTGCAATGTCTCTGAAAAAAAATAAAAATAAGAATTACATCTCCTGCCACTAACTAACTTTAATTAGTAATGATGCATCTATGCAATCACCAGGAACAGTATCAGCTGACAGATAAGTTATCATCTACATTCTTGTGATTGATCAGTGTTAATGTGTCACTGTCACCATTTGTTTAAAAATGCAAATGCAGACTTGTTGTTGATTATTTTATAAAGACTGATTTTTAAACCACCAGTCAAATTTATACAATCTGAAGAACTCAGTTGAGGTGTCAGAATTGGAATCAGAAGTACAATTTAATTTGTGTGTTCCGGCTAATTAAATCAATATGTTAAATAGTTTGTTTATTATTTAATTGAATTCAGCTTTAATTATATAGCGCCAAATCACAACATAAGTCATCTAAAGGCACTTTACAGTGTAAGATTTAAGAGCCTACACTTCATATAAACATATACAAAATAAATTATAATATAATTAATTATGTTATTATATAGACATTTCAAGGCACTTCCACCTATATCTTGTAGGGACTAAATTAAAATTGAGACAAATTGACCTTAAATAGTATTGATGGCTTTTTGCCATTTGGCCATAACAATTGAAATTCTGTGTCCAGTGTGACACCTCTTTGAAAGCAAGATAAATTGATCCTGTTTAACAATGGTTGAATCAATAACTTGGTAGTCTACCCAGTGAAGTCAGTCAAGTAATTCTTATTCTCTATTTCACTACTTGTGACAACCTTCAAATTGACTGTCTGGGAAGTTCTGATGTATGACCTTGTTAGTTAGCATGGTAGTATTGATTTGTCTTCCTTGTATTGTGTTGTGGTTCAGGTAAAAGCTGTATTAATGGGAAGGAGCCTTTTGATTTGTGACAGCACTGTAAGATCACTGTAATTTATTCTGTTTACTTACTCAAATTTATTTTTGACAGATAAACCATGATCCCCATCACTGAGCTGCGGTACTTTGTGGACACACAACCAGCATACCGCATTCTGAAGCCATGGTGGGATGTGTTCACAGATTACATCTCCATTGTAATGCTTATGATTTCTGTGTTTGGAGGGACGCTGCAGATCACCCAGGACAAGATGATCTGCCTGCCTTGCAAATGGGTGGTCAATGAGACCTGCAAGAGGAACTTCAATTCCACACTTTCCACATCATTGTACTTGGAGCCCAAAGGGATCCAGTATGACCTTGACCGCCACCAGTACAATTATGTGGATGCTGTGTGCTATGAGAACAAATTGCACTGGTTTGCCAAGTATTTCCCTTACCTAGTGCTACTTCACACCCTTATTTTTCTAGCTTGCAGCAACTTTTGGTTTAAGTTCCCACGGACTAGCTCCAAACTAGAGCACTTTGTATCCATCCTGCTGAAATGCTTTGACTCCCCATGGACAACTAGGGCGCTGTCAGAGACAGTGGTTGAAGAGAGCGACCCAAAACCAATGAGAATTAACGGGTCAATGGACCATAAGGGATCTGTTATTAGTGAAGATGTTGAAGCGAGTGTTCCTATGCTCCAAAGAACAAAGACACGCCTTGAGCAGGGCATAGTAGATAGATCAGAAACAGGGGTTTTGGACAAGAAAGAAGGTGAACAGGCTAAAGCCCTGTTTGAAAAAGTGAAGAAGTTCCGGATACATGTTGAAGAAGGGGACATTGTGTACAGACTGTACATCCGTCAAACTATCATTAAAGTCATCAAGTTTATTTTGATAATCTGTTACACAGGGTATTACGTGCACGATATTAAATTCAGTGTAGACTGTTCGGTAAACATAGAGAGTCTAACAGGTTACAGTGTGTATCGTTGTGCTCACCCATTGGCAACACTTTTTAAAATCTTAGCCTGTTTCTACATTAGCTTAGTGGGGGTGTATGGTTTGATCTGCATGTACACACTATGCTGGATGCTTCGGCGTTCTTTAAAGAAGTACTCCTTTGAATCAATACGGGAAGAGAGCAGCTACAGCGACATACCCGATGTGAAGAATGACTTTGCATTCATGTTGCACATGATAGACCAGTATGACCCTCTGTACTCTAAACGCTTTGCTGTGTTCCTCTCAGAAGTAAGTGAAAATAAGCTGAGGCAGCTCAACCTCAACAACGAGTGGACACTTGACAAACTCAGGCAGAGGATAACTAAGAACTCTCAGGAGAAGTTGGAGTTGCACCTTTTCATGCTTAGTGGTATTCCAGACACAGTGTTCGACCTGATGGAGCTTGAGGTTCTTAAACTGGAGCTTATCCCAGATGTCACCATTCCCCCAATTATTGCTCAGTTGGTCAACCTGCGAGAGATGTGGCTTTATCACACCCCAGCCAAAATTGAAGCTCCAGCATTGGCCTTTTTGCGTGAGAACTTGAAGTCTCTGCACATCAAGTTCACTGACATTAAAGAGATTCCCTTATGGATCTACAGTTTGAAGAACCTCAGTGAGCTTCATCTAACAGGGAATCTCAGTGCTGAGAACAACCGTTACATTGTCATCGATGGTCTCCGGGAGCTCAAGAGGCTCAAAGTTCTCCGTCTGAAGAGCAATCTCACTAAGCTACCTCAGGTGGTGACTGACGTGGGTATGCACCTCCAGAAGCTTTCCATCAATAACGAAGGCACCAAGCTGATGGTGTTGAATAGCCTGAAGAAGATGGTGAACCTTACGGAACTGGAGCTCATTCGCTGTGATCTAGAACGCATACCACACTCAATCTTCAGTCTGCACAACTTGCAGGAGATTGATCTGAAGGACAACAACTTGAAAACCATTGAAGAGATCATCAGCTTCCAGCACCTTCATCGGCTAGTCTGCCTTAAGCTCTGGTATAACCAGATTGCCTACATTCCCATCCAGATTGGCACACTGACTAACCTGGAGAAGCTATACCTGAACAGAAACAAGATTGAGAAGATTCCCAGCCAGTTGTTTTATTGCCGCAAGTTGCGTTTCCTGGACCTTAGCCATAACAACCTGACCTGTATCCCAACAGACATTGGCTTCCTACAGAATCTTCAGTATCTGGCAGTGACAGCCAACAGGGTAGGCACTTTAATAAAACCATATTAAGTTTTGCTGATTGTTGTTGTTGTATGTTTGCTTGTTTTTACAACTGTTTGCTGCTGAACAGAGTAGTGATTAATTCTAATCTCTCTCTCATTCTCTTTCCCCTCACAACACCCTGTCCACCTTGAAAAAAAGATTGAGAGTCTTCCTAATGAGCTGTTCCAGTGCAAGAAGCTTCGCACTTTGAATTTGGGGAACAATTGCTTACAGTCCCTACCATCGCGTTTTGG
This sequence comes from Ctenopoma multispine, assembly GCA_034779795.1. Classification (NCBI taxonomy): domain Eukaryota; kingdom Metazoa; phylum Chordata; class Actinopteri; order Anabantiformes; family Anabantidae; genus Ctenopoma; species Ctenopoma multispine. The sequence goes on along the minus strand of JAUYWH010000027.1, from coordinate 19,514,894 downwards.
AGAGCTGACTGGGTTAACACAGCTAGAACTAAGAGGAAATCGTTTGGAGTGTCTGCCCGTGGAGCTGGGCGAGTGCCGACAGCTAAAGAGAACTGGTCTTGTTGTGGAGGAGGACCTCTTCAACACCCTGCCCACTGAAGTTAAGGAACAGTTATGGAAAGTTGACAAAGAACAAGCTTAAAGATTTCTGTGGCTGTGAGTAAACCAACCAACCAACCAACTAGGCCCTGACACAATGGGAATAACCATAATGTCCTAGAGTGTTTACTAATGCAGGCAGTAGACTTGCTGCAGTGTACTGTCAGTAAGGTTGGGTATCAAAAGCAGTGCCAGTTTATCAGAACCAAAATATTGATAGTGATAGCTACTGATTGTTCTTAACTTCCTGGTTGATTTTTTTCTTCCTTCACAAACAACTCTTCAGGCCTTTCTATAATATCCTAGTGATGCTTTTTACCAGTAATATAGCAGTGTTACGTTGATCAGCAATGTGTGTTTTATGCTTCTTAAAAACATTTTTTATGCTTCTTAGTAAAACTGGGCCAGTGGAGACGGCACAATTTTTAATCTGTACCAAGTATTTGACAACAATACTATCACTAAATCATATGTTTGTATTTAGGGAATCGTAGTACCGACCACAAGCAAACTACTCAGTCAAGCATAAGCATTATGTAATGGCTTTTAACTCCCTATTTGTTGTTTAACACCGACTTGATTAAAAAGATTAACTGGTGGTCATTGTTTTACGGGAAGAGTAGATGAATGGGTATGGCCTTTAAATAACCTCAGACATGCTCCTTTTTTTTCAATTTCATTAGAAACTCATGAGAGCAAGAAACGGAATCTCAAATGAGGGATGACTAATGATGACTTATATCAAGAAAGGTTATGAATTCCTAAGCCATTGTATCTAAGATGATGTGGAAGGGAAAGTATCATTGTTGATGTTTTTGACGTAGTAATCAAGGAAAAAACCAAGCAGGTACCCAACCCTAACTGCCAATGTACTACTCAGTGGGAAATCTGTTTCATGGCTGTGCTATTTGCAGTTAATTGAGCAAAACATTTAATTAATTAAAGGAACACTTAAGCATAGAATTATAAAATGTTTTTGGATGAGCTGAATATTATCTGCGTCATAAGAATTCAAACAAAGTTTATACAGTATAACACAATATTGGCATTGAAAGCACCAGACCTTTTTAGGACAGTTAGGATTTGAATATGTCTTTTGCCTTGATTATACTGTTTTATTATGCTGAACATCATTACTCATGATATTGCACAGCATAGATGTTGTTCACCTACACTATGTGTGTAACAGCCATCTTTAATGTAAAAAAAATATTTATTGCTTAGTATTTAACTCTAGTCCCAGGTGAAGAACATTTTAGTAATTTAATCTGAGTTTTTATGTGAAGGAGCAATGCAAAAATGTTCAAAAATGGCAGAAAGTTTAGAGTTTATAAAAACTAACCACATTCCACTTAATACATGGAAAAAATAATGCAATTCTTACTAAGTTGCTTGTCAGTGGCAAAAACGATTGAGACATTTTTGAAAAAAGCTATTTCAGGTTAGTTGCCTTAACTTATTATATGTTACTTTTTTATTATGTTCTTATTGTTGTGGCATCTGTGGCGTTAAAAACAAATGAGCACACTTGTGAACCATGTTTTGATGCAGAAAGATGTCTTTAAAGCTGCACTAGACAGCCCAGTACTAACTGGTAACAGTTATGCTGTTGTTTATTTAGCTCCAATATTTCATTTCATCACATCCTGTTGGCTCAACTTGAAACCGATAGTTTGAGCAAATTAAAGATTAGATGTCTCAAATTATCTGTTATCTGCTAACTACATTAGGTCTACTCTAGTGCAGCTTTAACTCTTAACCAGTGTTTCTGTGCATTGCTACTACTGTAGAACATCAAAGTAAGATGCGTGTGGAAAGTTGGGAATTGGGAATTTGATGCTATTTGTTAAAGTTCTAGGACATAACATTTTTTTCAAATTATTTTCAAGTCAGGCCATCTAATTGTTGTATTTTTTTTCTCAGGTAATGTGTAATTTAGGATCAATGCACAGCTGTGAAACAGCACAACACACAACGGGGGGTTTTATTTAACCTGAGAAATAGTTTGTTGTAATAAAGCTAACCGCGCAGAAAAGACAGACAGTAGCAATATACAGTAAAGCTTGAAAAGCATAGGAATAGTTTTAGCAATGTACATTCATTTCAATAACATGTTAAACTATGCTATATTGTGCAATATTGCCTTTATTTAAACTATGTAAATGTTAGTAGTGATGTAGTTTTCTAATGTGCACGGGCATTATTTTTGTCACACCCATTTTACTAAGGTGGTCATAAGAATTTTAAGTGAAGTACTGTAGATTGGAGCTTTTTCAACACAGAAAATGCTTTTTCACTTTAGCATTTCTGCAACAAGTTGCATTTAGGCAAATTCAAATATTGTCATACAACACATGATTTGTATTCAGTATTTTCCAGTGTAGCAAGGCTGCCAGCCAGGAGATTTAAAGTATCAGTATTTGAAAGTTTTCTGGTTTTAAGAAAAGTAATTTTGGTCCTTACCTCTATGCATTTTAAATTACATTTTCAGCACCTGAGCAATATGTCACAGATTTAGACAATCAACTGTCCAAATAAAGAGTGATCATTCAGAAAACCTAATGTCAAATGTAAAATAAACACTGCAAATAAATTGTCACTACATTAAACATGCACTGTGTAGGTTGCTGGTAAAGTGGTATCAGTGAACAGATGAGATTTTTGTGTCATACCCATTGTTAATCTTTTTTGTTCTTTGTATTTTCCCCCTCTTGTGGTTCCATTAATTTAATTTTTTTTATTTCGACACCTATCAGTATTATAGTATAACTAAATTTCTCAGGAAACCAGCTAGTATTCACTTCTTTTGAGTTGTTTGCCTATTTTATATTACATCTGTTTTTTTTTTATTAATTTAAACTGTTTAGATAACATTTTTATGAGCATTTGTATACATTTTTCTAGTTTGCTGTTTTAATATTGACTACAGGTTCAAAACAAAAATTTTTTTGTTTTCAAAACAAGAAAAAAACTCTGTATTTTTTGTTTTTGTCAGTTACCTTGTATTAATCTGTATCACATCAGAACTGTTGTTTCTTCACTGTCAACGGCACAGATCAAGTGTGTGTATGAGTTTCATCTGTTTTCATGATAAGACTTTGGTACAAAATCTATTTTAAATGTTCCCAACTCAAATCCAGTAATAGATTTTTTTTTTGCCAAACATTTTATTAAAAAAGAAATTCAATGCAACAGCATTAAAATGAATGATGAATGTGAGTATTTTGTTTCCACATCTTGATCCTCTTCTGTTGTACACTATCCACTAGTGTAAAATAAAATAAAGTTGAAGGACCAAATTGTCTTTGTTTATGTTGGGCATGTGTAAAATTTCTTGTTGTGTGTGGCGACGTAGAGAATTACAGGAAATTCTTTCGCGGCGGAACCACTCAACGCCGGGAAACTGCTTCTACACGGACATGTTTCTCCGACACACTCGTTCATAGACGCAACGTTTGAAATGGTAAATTTCACGAGTACATTCTTTGTGTATTATTGTCCAATATTAATTAATTATATATTAACATAAGAGTGTGTAAAGTTGCTAAGTACTATTCTTGTTTAACGTGGCAAATAGGACTAGGAGTCATTTAGCTAAATACGCTTGTGTAACAGTTTGCTAATGTTTTTAACAGGCCAACGTTAAGCTAGGAAGCAACGAGTGATGAAATAATGGCTTATGGGTTTTTTTTGTAAATGTTACAGGCTGTTACTCTTCATACAGATCTAGGAGATATTAAAATTGAACTGTTCTGTGAGCGGACACCGAGAACATGCGAGGTGAGTTTACTTTACCTGCATACTGCTTGTTTTTATTAGAAATCCCTATTTTTGTCACTAACGTACAATTGAATATTTTATTTTCATAAAGGTAAAAAAATCAATTCGTTAACACCTGAAGCCTGCTACAAATTCTGTTTAGGTTTCAAAACTGTTTTATTCTAGCACCAATTTTCAAGACCTCAACAGAAAATCTGACGAATTCTCAAGACTGAATTCCCTGCACATTTTAACACCCCCCCATTCATTATACAGAATTTTCTTGCTTTGAGTGCCAGTGGGTTCTACAATGGTTGCACCTTCCACAGAAATATTAAAGGCTTCATCGTTCAGACTGGAGATCCTACAGGTACTAGGCTGTTGTTGCATTTGATCAATACTTAAAATGTAAGAATTCACATTCTCACTTGCTGTTTCTGTTGTCCTGTAGGCACAGGCAAAGGAGGAACAAGCATATGGGGGCGCAAATTCGAAGATGAGTTCAGTGAACACCTAAAAGTAAACACCTGCTCTAACTAGTTTTATATGTACATTGTTTTTTGTAGTTTTTGGTTTTAGAAATTAGTTTTTAACATTTAAATTTTTTTGTTGTACTTTTCTTTCTTTTCAGCATAATGTGAGAGGAGTGGTCTCAATGGCAAACAATGGTCCCAACACAAATGGCTCACAGTTTTTCTTCACGTATGCCAAACAGCCTCATCTGGACATGAAGTACACATTGTTTGGAAAGTATGTTATCTTTACATCCATAAATGGGTCTATTGTTAAATTAGTTTTGAATTTATAGATAGCAGGTTAGAATGTTCTAGACAGTTATTGTTAGTTTAAATTATAATTTATATAATGTGTCATAATGACAAAGGTTTTACTTATTCAGACCCAAAGTAACCCCCTGTGTGTTGCTTCTGCCTGATCTCAGTTAATTTTAGATTATTAGCTTCTATATCACTCTCCCTCATGTAGGATTATTGATGGCCTGGAGACACTGGATGAACTAGAGAAGCTGCCTGTCAATGAAAAGACATTCCAACCACTAACTGAAAACCGGATAAAAGATGTGACCATTCATGCTAACCCTTTTGCTGGATAGATGACTTTCTCTTCAAATATGCAGATAGGCCTTTAACACAGATGTGCATTCTGATATTTCCAATAAGACAGTTGTACAATAATAAGTACCTTGCCAAAATTAAAATGTCTAACTTGTCAGAGGCTAGAATGTGAGAGAAACCCCCTAGATGCCAACAACAGGCAAAACACCAATTCTGAAGTTGTTAAATAATATGTTGTAATAACAATTGTACCATATAAGCGTAATGTAGGAGTCTGCTCTCTCTGTTTCCTATGTATGAAATGATGGATCCCGTTTAAATTTAACATATAGTTCATAATAAAACAGTATACGCTATTCTGTCTTCATCTTCATCATATTCATCTGTTCATTAAGCATTCACTGTTCTTCCAAAAGGAGCAGTGGTTTACAGATTCGGATCTTTTTTTATGTAAATAAATTGACAATGTTTTGTACTGAATAAAATTTTACCATGATTTCAGAACATTTGCCGCTTGCAGAAATATTTGTGAAATATCTCTACACATGGTTGGACAGTGTGGTTGTGCGTCTACAATATGAATGTATTAACGACCACATGGTGTAGAAAGTAGTTTTATGCTTTATTGAAACAGTGCACATCAACTTAATTTGCTTTTACAGAAGAATTGTTTGTGAAATCCATCAGTACATTTTATCAAAAAGAACAAATTCAAAGTCAATATACTTTAAAATTTTTTACCAAAGTTCATATCTCGTCATGTTTTTTTCAAATGTTAGAAAATAATATTTTAATAATTAATATAAAAAATAGATAACATGTAAGAGGAGGCAAAATACTGATTGACAATTCTCAAAGATAATCCCTTTAGCAGAAATATGTAATATTTAAATTGCATAGATACAGAAATTGGATTTGGTCCCACTTAAAAACAGCAGGAGTTACAGTACGGTTTAAAAAGAGTCAACTAGAAATTAAATTACGAATCATTAGGCTCGTTTGAGATGAGAAAGTTCAGCAAACTGATAAGATGATTGGGTTTTATTACAATGTTAATGCATTTAATGTGAAATATTTGAAACGGAGGTTAAACGAACGAGGCCATTGATGCGTCACGTTGCGTCATCAGAAGTGGACAGAGCTCGTCGCGCCGGCTGCAGGAAATTCATGAAAATTGCAAACAAACCCCCGCAGATATCATGGCCTCGGCAGATTCATTTAAAGTAAGTTTCATATTTCTTTACGTGGTTCATCTTTGCCTGTCTGTACTTTTTATTTAAATCACATCTTTAATTCAGTGGAGTGTGTTTCATGTATGTCACAGCGCGGACTGATAAACGTGGCGTTTCTAATGTGTATTTCAGGTGTCTTCACTGAAGGGGAAAGTGACCCTGATAACAGGCGCCAGCTCGGGCATCGGAGCAGGTACGAGCGTCCTGTTCGCCAAACTCGGAACTCTGCTGGCTCTGAACGGCCGCGACGTGGAAAACCTGAAGAAAGTAGCCAAACAGTGCAGCGAGTGTGGAGCTGCTGAGGTACCACCTGCGCGTACAGACAAGTCGACTCAGTACCAGCGTAGATTTAGATGTAGGTCTTTTCCAGAGCCCTAATTCAGTGTCACGATTGTTTTCCTCCTCCTGAGTCAGTTAAATATTGTTCAGCACGAAGCCGACTCATGTACCTCCAACTCAAAGTGTTTTCCATCCAATAACTCCACCAAAAAATGCCTGAGTGATGGAGTGCTGCTGTGACGGTCGTCCTTCTGAAGCTCTAGGAGATCAGTATTTGGATTCTTCACCTCCCTGATCTGTCCTTTTTGTCCAGTTAGTCAGTTGGGTTGGATGGCCAACTCTAGTAGTTCTAATCTTCTGTTTTTATTTTATAGACGTTAAGATCCTTAGAGAAATGAGCGTGGTAGTTTGTAGCTATAGTTTATACCCTTGTAGTGATCAAAGTCTTTCCACAATTGCATTCACTAGTGTTACCAGTACCACAGCTAAGGTGAAATAAGTTTAAGTGTCTGTGAAGATGCAACTTAATGAATTATTGTGTGTTTGTTACTGTGCAGCCATTGCTTGTTCCTGGGGACCTGACTGATGAGGAAACAGTGAAGAAGACAGTGGAGCAAACCATCGCTCACTATGGCCGGCTGGATGTCCTGGTTAACAGCGCTGGTATCCTGGCAATGGGCGGCATCGAGACAACAGATCTGGCTCAATATGACAAGGTCATGAACATCAATGTCAGGTAACATCATGGAGACATATTAGTGCTCAGTGTAAAGGACAGTAACAGTGATATGTCAGATGACGATGGTAGAGTTACTGTATTTGGTAGTTGCTAAAATGGTAATTTCTGTAAACCTTTCCTGTTCGCTTTTGTTTCATATTCCAGATCTATATACCACCTGACTCAACTTTGTGTGCCCCATCTGATCAAGACAAAAGGCTCTATCGTCATTGTTTCCAGTGTCAACGGACAGAGATCAGTGAGTATTATACAGCTGGATCCAAGTTTCCAACAGCATCTTTCATATACAGTCTCTTTGTAATGGAGCATTTTTTTTTCCTCTCGTTAGTTCCCTGGTGTGCTGGCCTATTGCATGTCCAAGTCTGCAATTGATCAATTCACACGCTGCATTGCACTTGGTGAGTTCAAATGTTTCTCATCCACGTGTGTATTGTAAATGTTTACAGTGGCACATCAGCACATTTATTTACAATTATGTAACTGCTTTCTATTTTAGAGCTGGCATCAAAGCAAGTTAGAGTGAACTCTGTCTGGTAAGTGTCACACTTTATTGTTGCATAAGTTCACTTTGAGATTCATATTTTTCAACTGATTTCAGCACATTGGCTGAAATGACTATTTAAAAGATAAGACTTTATTGATCCCACAGCGGGGAAATTAGTGTGTTACCACAGCTCAGGACAGATAGCAAGTTGCTCAAATCACTTGTTTTTGATTAAATTTGGTATCGTTCATGTAACGTTTTCCTGCCTTTATCTTTTTAGTCCAGGTGTGATCATCACAGATGTCCACAAGAGAGCAGGACTAGACGAGGAGCAGTATACTCAGGTACACGCATATATAAGACACATGAACATTTTGGCATCTTGGTTGTGCACCTTAACTGTACTGTCAAATCATCCCAAACTTGTTTGAGAGCTTTGTCGTTGTCTGCTTGAAAATAAAACTAAACATATGAATCTTTATCTTTTAAAAATCATCAAATCTAATTATGTCTTCATTCTGTCTTTCTCGCCATCAGTTTCTTGCTAAGTGTCAGCAGACCCACGCCCTGGGTCGACCAGGTGAAGTGGAGGAAGTGGCCCACAGCATCGCCTTCTTGGCGTCCGACGCTGCCAGCTTCATTACTGGAGTCAATCTGCCTATTGATGGAGGTCGCCATGCCATGTGTCCAAGATAAGACCATGTATTTTTAACATACAGCAGTCTGCTAATATATAGCACTTTGGATATTCAAGTCTGCCTGAGTTTTTATATGAAACAAAATGACTTTGACAGAATCCCCCTATTACAGTATCACAATAATTGAAGTGAGGAGAAAAGTTAAAAAAAAAAGGCACTTTTTAGACACAATTTTTGCCATTGTGATATGTGAAACGAACATAAGGAAAGTAAAGAACACTATTAAAAGTAGGTAGATTAGATGTGTTTTATTATATCACTTTGTTATGAAGATTTCTGAGATGGGAAAAAATGAAAGCTGCTTATCAACACAGGTTTCAGACATTTATTGAATTACCTGTTGAGCCATTAGACTTCATGTACACAGCATAAAATGTCTGTATTGACCAAAACACTGTTAGCACTATGCACCATGAAAGCATAGTACTGTGTATTGTAAGAAATCCTCTGAGTTTATAGATTGGTGATACCAATCAGAATTGCTGCACCTTTTAGTAACAAATGCATCAACAGAAAATAAGGCCAGGAATGTTCTAATATACAGCTGATTATTTAGGACAGTTTTAATTTAAAAAGCTTTTGAACTTGAAAGTTAATCAGAACTTAAATAAAATTTAAATAAAATCCACTGTAGATAATGTTGTATAATTATACAAATGAACTTAGTCTTAGTGTCAGACTCAAAGAATATTGAAATTGTTAAAATACTACCTTGAAAATATAATTTAATGAATGTGGCCTGCATGTATTTGACAATCTTCCCTTTTTTTGTAAAGTAGATATTGATTTTCTGAGATCTGACAGAGTTTATCAAACGAGTGTCAACTGTTACAGCACCAGGTGTCACCTCTGTCATCTCAGATTAGATCAGATAATGCTGATGTGAGATGAGAGGTGCAGTACGAGGTAGCGTCTTGACACACTTTTCTCTATTCAAACCATATACACCTTGACTTCGCCGTAACATACAAAGTACCACACAGCAGTTGTTTGTGTGACGACATCTCTAAACACGGGGTCTCTCAGCACTGGAGAGTTAGCAGTGGCTCAAAAAGACTTACCTGGAGAGAATACGTCTGTGTGTCTGAGGCACACTGTATACCTGAATGATATGATGCTGATACTGTATATGCCTAAAGGCTGTGGAACAAAAAAAAATAACTATTGCACTTTATATTACAATATACAGTACATATACATGTATAAATAATACTTAGACATTAAAATAGGAATTATTGCAGATGTAACTGTTCCATATTTCTGTACAGATCTTTCTTAGACTGGGTATCAGACCTAGAGGAAAATATGATACAACATGGCCTGAGAGATGACAGAAATGAGACGCTCATATTACTTCCTTCCAAAATGGGTATCCAGGTCTTGTGTCACAGACAAGTCTCTGAAAATGTAGCTTGTTATTTTCCATAGGCTGATTAGTGCCAGACACACACTTTTACAATGGGCCGTCTTTCTCTGGCATCCCCTCCTATTGCTGCAGTCCAAACATATTTTGTAAAAAAATGGGCTCTCTTCTGGGAATCACGACAGGATCAGTCTCCCCCATCCATTTCCTCCTTGGGTCACCGTTTTAAGGAGTATTTCCAGGCACTACAAGAAGCACACAGGTCCAACCTCGACGTGATAGCGTGCGCCAGGTTGTGTGGTCAGTAGGTTGTACATATCCACTATGGGGAGCAAGTTTGGGTCCTGGGTCTGGAAGATGAAGTGGGTCTGATGCCAACGGCCGTCTTTGATCTGAAAATAGATAATTAGATGTCAGAAGACAATATTCAGAGATACAGTTCTCTCACTGGGTATGTAGCTTTGAGATATTTGTCTGGAGTTTTATTTGTGCTGCACAAAGCATTAACAGTTTACACTCACCCCAGTCAACATCAACATTAGAACCACTTGGTTCATCTTGCTTTTAATGTTGTGGATGATGGGTGTAATTTTAACAGCAACCTTCCTTTACCTCCGGTTTATACAGGAAGACGGAAACATCAGAAATCCCAAAATTTGTTCAAACAAAACCAAAAACATCAGCATTGTTAGCAACTTTTAGAGAAGTGAGGGGGGGAAAAGTCTGAGCAATGGAGCTGGAACTACAAGGTGATTTAACATTGAAGTTTATAGTTTAAGTCAATTTCTATATAACTTACTGGTATTTTCAGCTATACTCGTACAGAGACTAAAACCACGTCAGATTTATGTCTGTGCTGTAGACCTGCTATTGTTCAAAAATGATTAAAAAGACATCACTAGGACACGGACACACACACACACACACACACGGGCGCACGCACACACGCACGCACGCACGCACACACACGGGCGCACGCACACGCACACACACGAGTGCTTCATTATGAAAGACGAGACCCAAATCTGTTTTTACATGTTGCCACCCAAATGCTTTCAACGACTATGAATGGCCATAACTTTTTACAGCTGTTCTGAGTAAGCTAGGTGAACAAAACCTCACATACACAGTTGCACTCTTGCTCAGTTCAGACACTATAAAAAGTTGTGGCTATTTGAGGCAACATTTTAAAAGGAAATGTTCAGCTTATTACTCATGAAGAGTAAACTCATCACCCCGTGAAGTGGTATGGTTTTTAATTCTTAACCAAGGTCTGCTGCACTGAGAAGAATGCTCATCTATGCTGGAACTTGGAGACATTAACAATGAGTAGAGGCAATTTATTGTTGTTTTAGTCTGTGTGGGGACTGTTAATAGTATGGTTTATAATAGAAAAGAAAACTAGTGGCCATATAAAGGTGTCAGGGTAGCTCTTACCTCTTGCTTCCAGTCTTTATTCTTAGCTAATTTCCTACTGCCTTCACCTCTATTTTCTTAAAAATTTTCTTAAAACATTTTGGATTAGACGATTGAGTACTTAATTGACTCTTATGTCATGTCGTAATGGTGCATACCCAGCAGTCATCTCTTGGTATGAGCGGCTCCAGAAGGTCTCCTGCCTGAATTCTCTCCCCATTCCAGGCCTTAAAGCTCACAGCCCTGGCTGAAGGCTGCAGGGAGGGTCCCGCTGCCCATATAGGTGTGTTTAGGCAGTGAATGGTGATGTGCTGCACAGCCTCAGTGCTCAGAAGGTGGATGAAGTTCATCTGGATGCGACCCACTCCTATCTCGAACTGTGAAGCATGAGGAATTTTGTTTGTCATTTGTACATATTTGTAGCATCTGGATGGTTACAATACTGACCAGGACAATTACACACATTTTATGATACGAGTAGTGAAAAACGTTTGTTTATCAGATAAGCACGTGCTTATTCAAACATTCCTGAAAAACATGACTAACAGTTGCTGGCGCTTGCTTGTAATATAAGAACACTGTGCATATGCAATTTGTGAGTTGGTAACGGGCTTCAGGTCTGCTGTAAATCAGAATGAGTTACATCTGGAGCACAGATTGTATCTTTAAGTATGATTGTCTATCCCTATTCTGTTATTTAAATGTTATGCATGAACTGGGCCTACCATGATGTTTCAATGCAGTATCTTATGGTTTAAATATCACTTCAAAACAAAAGGATGAAGGAGGTTTACTTGCCAGCTGAATTTGCGTTTGACGGCGCCTTGGCAAGGGGTAAGGATTGAAGAGGAGGCTTTAAGATTCATTGCTTTAAGATCCATCCAAATAATGTTAGAGTTCATTATATAGAGCCAGAAAATGAACAGCTGTGTCCCTTCATACAGAGCCCAATCGCAAACCATAACCATATCTACTTCTTTTCTTAGAAATTATTTCTAAAACAACACAAGAACATTCTCCATCTGGACCATAAGCAGTGATAGATTTGATATTCATCCACTGTCTGCACAATATTCTCCCAAATTTATCTTGGTCAGCAAGTGACGCGTTTACATTTAATGGGGTGTTTTGTTCAGCCAAGGCGAATGATTAAATCTAAGTAAATCTAACCTTTGAGACAGTGATAGGTTTCAGGCAGGTCTGTCCTCCAGCAGTGAAGTTGCACATCACCTCAATAGTGTCGGCAGCACAACCGAGGTTTGGGTCAATCCAGTAAGTGCCTGTCAAAGAGCAGCAGGAGAAGTGCAAACGGCTCTCGTTAACCAAAACGGAGTGAAGACGTGCACGGGAATGATGTCGCAGTTTGAATATCGCCTCACCGTCGTACATCCTGTGTTCACAGTTGTAGAGGTCTTGACAGATTCTGGCAGGGTTGTCCCGGGTTCCCAGTGGGTTTTTTAAACTCTGGATCAGAGTGCTGAGGTGCTGCAGGGTCTTGAAAATCTCATTGCCCTGGTCTAACATGGGTAGGTCCATGCTCTGATAATTATGGTTTGGACATAAATATTGACAGGACTATTATTTTTATATATGTATTTTGTCAAATTACTTTCATGTTTTAGCCTCCTGCAATGGCTCCATTCCCAAAAGTGGGCCATGACTTATTTGTTTAGAACCGACAAACTGTTTTTTTCAGTGGGCATTGTTTCCCACAAAACTGACCTCTTGCCTTGGTGCAGATTGAGAATCAATGATGACTTGAAAGGCAACACCAAGCGCCTCATTTCTCTGTTATGGGAGACAACAGAACTTTAAGGTGAAGACAACCTGATCATTTTACATTTGAGTTAGTACTATAGCAGTAAAGAGAAGCATACTTACAAATGAAAGGGCAGAAATGGGGACACCCTAATAACAAAGAGGAGAAACCCATATTAGACGCAGTGTGTTTTGACACGTTATTTTTTTGTTTCTATTTTTGTATTAACAGTCACAGTATTTTTATTTATAAAGCACTTTGGTTAGTCATAATATACGCTGTTAACGGCGGTGTGTCCAGTTATTATCTAGTATGCACAGAAACAATCATGAATGCACAAGAAATGAGGCGTGAACAAGAAAGGAAATAAAGCATGTCAAATGGGAGACAAGGGGAGCTGCTGGCTAACGGCTATTTGAATTAGATTACAGTGGAAAACAAGCGGGTCTATAACTAGTTAGATTATCCACTAAATAATACATTTCATGTGGTCACAGTCTAGGATGTAGATGAGATTTTCATCTGTAAATGATTTTCTAGTAGACTAGACACTGCACTCAGTTGATTCTGCATGTTTCAATTTAAACTGTAGGACACTGATTATGAAAACACTTAATGAATATAGCGAAGGTTTCATCTGATCCACTCTGAAGAGACTTACCAATACAGATCTACAAATGTCCTTAGTTGGTGATTGTATCAAGAGGGAGTGGGGTTTTTTTAAATTTGCTTTAAAGAACTATATTGGAAGCCAAGAAAATTCTTTGAAGAGGGAGGAAAAAACTGCTGCATACTATTAAATCTGCCATCTTAAATTAATCTTTAGACACAATTGTGTACGTATTGTCTTTCTCGTATGAAGTGAACTGTAACATTGGTGTGTTTGCACTTCTAAAGACTGCAGATCAATGTGCTCCAGTCTACTTCCCCTCTGAAATATGCTGTTCTTGATCTAATAAGCAGTTCATTCAGTTTCACACTGCTGGAAGAGACATAAGGAACCCCTTTTCAGAAAAAAATCTCATTTATATTCTTTTTAATGCATCTTTAAAGTAATACACTCAAAAAAAGTGGTTCTCTCCTTTCTTCTGTATAACATTAAAAACTCACTGGTGGTCCGGGGGGGCCACGAGGACCGGGAGATCCCTGGAAAATCATGAAACCGCATTAGACTCCAAATGATTTAAAACTTGGCCTTTATAGAAGATGATGATTAAGAAGCTCATTCACTTCGCGTAGTTTGTAAAGACAAACAATTTCACTGCAGAAGTGAATAATTACTCACCCTTGGTCCTTGCAACCCCTGTTGGAAATGAAAGAAGTAGAAATCAATATACATACTATGAGATTCCTACAACAATTGAATAAATCAGAGAGCAGACTAGGTGATATTCTATCACATGCAGTGTAGCATCATCTCAGTGCTACAGTACCAATTCAGTCGTATTTATCTACTGTGTGTTGAATTGCTATTGAATTGCACACTCGCAAGCTTACACTCAAATCATATTTCCACACAGTAAATCCTGTTTTCATACAGAAAACCAATACGTGGAGGCTGGTGTGTTAGGAGTGAGCTCGTGAGCTGTACCTGTGTATGAGCACTCAACAAAGCTTTTAAAAAGCTTGAGATGAGCATGCAGCCAACATTTATCACCCTGTCGTGAATTCCACACTAGCTAAGTGTCGCTGTGAGTGTAACGGCAAACAATGGAGCACAACAGGAAATAAAAAAACGCTGAGGGCAAAGGAGGCCGTGTGCTGTCTGCATAGTAAGAATCCTGCTCTGTGCTCACAGTACAGACAGAAGAGGATTCATCAAAACAGTGCCACGCACCGTCTCCCCCCGACTTCCTTTGTCACCCTGGGGTCCCTGATGGAGAGAAAGGAGACAGTCTATCACTCCATCATGGCCAAAAAAGCAGAGCAAAGTCACATAACGCTTGGCAGATAGGATGACATATGAGGTACATACATGATGACCGCTGGGGCCAATGATGCCAAAGGGGCCCACAGCTCCCTCCATACCCTGGAAAGCACAAGTGTGTTGGTGGTTGATTGCCTGATTAAGCAGCGTTTACTTTTTATGGCAAGTGTGCAGTTTGTGAGTTCAGTGCACCAAATTAACATTAGTCTTCATCATACCATCAAACCCCTTGGTCCTTTTGGTCCCTGTATCCCTGCTGGGCCAGTGTCTCCTGGAGGGCCCTGGAAAAACACAAGCAAATTGTTTTATTTTTTTTGGAAGTAGTAGATACGGTATGGTACATAAAGGTTAAAGATGCATTAATATATGAATTACTTAATGAAGAAAATTAGCTGGGTTCTAAACCCATACTGAATATTAATTTGACTATATATATACCGCTGTATTACTGTCATAGTAGGTTGTTTTTCGAATTTGCAAATTGAATCTCTAAGCACTTTCTTTCCTATTTTGTACTAACAAGAAATAATAGAATACTTTGGTAGGTGTCAGTCAAACTGGAAGACGAGATAAATGTTTGCAGTTTACTTAATTTCAAACTGTTCTGATTTTCAGTTGGTAACTCAGGTGGAGGCTGACACACAGGTTGCCCTGCTCTGCATCAAAATACCCGTTCACATACTTGTGAGTGGTATCACAGATGTTTTTTATATGTTTTTTTGGTTCCTAATTTGTTCTTTGGGCAACACCAAACAAAACAGTTGGTGTTATTAGGAACAAATGTGCCTAATCAGGTACATCCAAGGTGTAATACTCCATTTTCCAGTATTCCATACACCACTTTAAAACACTTAACCAACTGTTCAAAGGCACACGTTCTCCTAGTTAATACTGCCATATAAATATATAGCTATTAAATAGCAGTACGGTGTTTTTGATCAATGTTTGCAACAAAAACGGTTCAAATTTGATTATTGCTACAAATGGAACAAAGTTTTATCAGAAACAAGTGAGCCTAATGTTAAAAAAACAAACAAAATAAAGCCAGTGTTGTTGCCATCATCACTCCAAGAATTTTCCAAGGATTTGTTTACTGTGGCTTTATTTCTGCAGTTTAATCTGGTGACTCGTCTCAAATTATCCTTACGTGTTCTTCTGAGTTAGAATACTAACACAAAACTCCTGTTCTTCATACTCATGGGTTTCAAATTAAACAGTAAGACTTGAAAATCCTGCTCCATTTCCTCAGATGGTAATAATCTACAGTGCAGCAGTGTAAGAAAAGCAGACTCATGGTGTGACCATTTTCAGTGAAGACGATATAATGTACCTCCAGGCAACTGCAGGGGTATAAACTTACAATGGTACTTTAACAATATGTGAAACGGAGAAGTAACTTTTTTGGGTCATTTCACTCTCTGAGCTGTAAAAGTCTGGCCTGTTGAGTTCACGTTGAAGCTTGTCTGACCTGAGATCATTGTTTTGGATGTGAATGGAGAATGATGGGAAAATACCTTTGGTCCAAACAGACCCAGCACCCCAGGGAATCCTTGTTCACCAGTATGTCCCTGACACAGAAAGAGAAAGGAAAGAATGGTGATCTTTATCACTGCACAAGCATAGGAGTTGTCATGTAAATGAATTTAGGTTATTTGAACATTGCTTGGTGCTTACTGGTTGCCCTTTAAGTCCCTGGTCTCCTTGTTTTCCTGGCAAACCCATCCCACTAATAAAGCCTCTTTTTCCAGATGGACCAGTTTGGCCCGGAAGACCCCTATCGCCCTGGAGAAAAGACACAAAGACATGTCAACAAATGTACATTCTTTTCATATCCCACCTAACAACTTCTATACAGACACCCAGACCAACCGCTAGAAGATATAAGTCGAGTCATCTGCCACTACAGCTCACTAACATGACACTTCTTATTGTATTTAGTGGGACCCGTGCCCAAGGAAACACTACTGCCAAGAACTGAATTTAGATGTCAACAGTGAAGACTGGTGCTTTCCCCATGCATCACTCTGGTGCCCCCTAATATCGGTTTTAAATTTTTAATTATCACAGGATTCAGCAGAACCAAAGGACAGTTAACCTCATAACAGTTGTATCTAGATCATCTATATATGACCAAATAAATTAGACTGCAACTTCATGCCCAAACCCTATCCAATACCACAAGTCCAATAAATAAAGCCTCTCTGCATTTATCACATAACAGCATATGTAAAATTTATATCCTATTGTCTACACCATGCAATTCAAAACTGTGCCAACTCATTAATATTCTGGAGCACTAACTTCCCCCAAATTACTGCAGTGAATATCAAGTCTTTTGAGAGACTGTGTAAAAACTTTGTGCAGAGATCAGAAAATGCTCCAAATTAAAGGCAGCATTATGGTGCAAAGCAAGGCCACATTGGCAGAAAAAAGCTGAGCTGGCAATTCCTACGAGATAGTGGCAATAAATCAGCCTGCATTGTGACCTATAAACAGTATGCCATAACTTAACATTAGGTTCTTCACTCTATACTGCACTATAAGATAAAATGCATCATTCTCACCTTGGGTCCAAAGGAGCCTTGACTGCCAGGGAGCCCTGTCATACCAGTTTTACCCTGCTGCCCAGGTTTTCCAGGCAAGCCTCCTGCTCCATCTTCTCCTTGCTCACCCTAACGCAAAAGATAATTGGTAATCAGTAATGAAAGCTGCTATTCTTTTTACTCAGTGAGTGCACCACTCATACTCCTCACCTTGACTCCTTTATGTCCATCTTTACCAGGCAGTCCATCCATTCCAGGCAGCCCCTCAAGTCCCTCCCTGCCCACAACCCCCCGTGGGCCAGCAGGACCCTCTGGACCCTTAGGAAAAAAAGTCAGCAATGTTTGTCAAAGGTTGGATTGGTCCTAAATAGTAAACAAAATATTAGATATGCACTCAACTCACTGGTGGTCCTTTGGTTCCAGTTGCACCTCTTGCTCCTGCTTTTCCTTTCTGACCCTAGAGAATAAATAATTTATGTTCCACAGCTCTGACACGCATGACAGAAAATACAATCCAGTAATAAAGACTGAATTACCCACAACAACTAAATTATGCCACAATTATTGTTGTCCTTACTTGATCACCTTTGGATCCTTTCTGCCCCGGATGCCCCTTTGGCCCAGGATGTCCCTAAAATGATAATTGCTGTTTGGTCTGAATTATACTGATTGTGTTTGAATAATGTAACACAGTATTATATTCTAGGAGAAAGAAATGGCATACTTACAGGATGGCCTGGGGCACCAGCTGCACCCCTCTTTCCTTCAAAACCTATTTGGCCCTGAAAAACATTTTCTGAATTTCAACATATAGATAATCACTTAAATGTAACAGACTCTATGGCTGAAGATAAACAACATGTCAGTTTTTTTGTTTCCACTTACTATGTTTCCGGGGTCACCTGGCTCTCCCCTCTCTCCTCTGTCTCCAGGAGGACCCTGGGTTCATATAGAAACAAATAAATGAAACAATCCACAATACCACTAACAAACAACACATTAAAAATTGGCACATGTAAGAAACTCACTCTGTCACCTTGGGGACCCGGAGGACCGTCTCCTTTGTTTTTATCTCCTTGCTCACCCTAAACAAACAATATAGGAACACACAAATCAATGAAATTTCACTCAGGCCCAGTGCCTGTGTAAAATCGATGCATGTTTTGTTTGAAAGTGTAAAACAATGGAAATGCATCGCCTACTCTTTTTATATGAATGGCAAATCATTACATGCACTATTATCCACAATGATCCAATTTGAAATAAATGGAGCCAGTGTCGGCTCTACAGCCTTTATGGAATCCATTAAACAATAACCACAAATGTGTGCATGAGTTTAATAGTCATGTGTTGTGCACATTTCAAATGAAATAAATAACAGAATAGCTCCAATGAGTATCTTAAAAGAGGACTAGTGTTGACCTGGGGCTTCGAAAAACTGACTAGATGAAAAGCAATATACTTTCAACATAACTAAAATACAGTATATATTTGTCTGCATAATCTTTAATGCCAAGTTGATCTGACTCCCTCAGTTGACAATTGTACATTTTCAGCTGATATTGATTTAATTAGAGAGAAAGTGCAGTCATTATTTTGAGGATATTGGTGAAGACAAAATAAAAAATAGCCCCATCCAGATGGGTCTTGCCTAGGGACTACATAATGCAAATTAGCGTCTCACTAAACTCCAGTGCAGTGTTCTATTGTCTGCTGCTCCTGTCAAATAAACACAAATTATAGTGCTAATATCCCCAAATCATGAGCGGAAGAGTCCAGGTGCTTGGATAATTGTACACATTTGACAGCACTGAGTTAATTGGATCTGTCCTGGTTCATATCATTGATCAAATTAGGGATGACTTTAAAAATACTGCAAGGACAAGAAGACAGTCAGAAAAAGTACTAATTAAGGACACAACTGATGTCCCGTAGCACAAGAAAAAAAGACTTGACCATGCACTCAAAAGCAATGTGCTGCTCGACAGTTCTACAGTGTTAAGTAATGTGACCATTACAGGCCCACTAGAGCTCATTAGACACAATTAAAATGTGTATGGCTATCTAATGATGTGAATGTACCTTTTCACCTTTTGGTCCAGGAGGTCCCAGTGGGCCCTGCAGTCCCATGTGACCCTATAACAAGAAAAATAATACAATTGCACAAGTGAGACCTCTATGCCATCGCTCCACTGTAGTGTGAAATGCTGTTGTATAGAGAATCACACTGAGTGAAAGTACAGACAACAGAAGGGTGAGGCAGTGTCATCAATCATCTCTTCAACTTCTGTTGCCATGAAAAATGTAATTTGTGATTCAGCAGTCAAGTCAGGGTTATTTTTCATCAATACCGTTCTACTTTAAGCTTAAATCTGCAATAATCAATTTCTCATCCTGATCCTATGCTGAATCAGTTATTCAGTTATTTTTTATTCGGGTGCAGACCAGTAACGTTGCTATTTTTATCACTGCATATGAAATAATAAAGATTGTAGTTACATTTAACCCCAAACAAAAGTTTAACCATCTCCTCCATCTTTTTAGCTGGCACACGTAAAGTGAAGGTCTGGTTCTGGTCTTAAAACAGACCAACGATTTAACCTAGATCCCACAGAGAGTTAATTAATCAAACCAATACAAGTTCATTGATTGTGGAATGAACAGGGAGCTCAGAACAACCAGTGAGGCTGTAATTCATTAGCAACACAAGCATAGTATGTAGTCAAAATCAATGGCGTAGTATGTAGTCAAAATCAATGGGTTATTCAATAATATTTTGTATGAAATATAAACCTACATACCTTTCAAAAAATTTTGATTTCATACAATATACTAAATAGAAGAGAAAGAAGGTTTCCTATAACAATTTTAAAGGTTTTAATTTTAGAGGCTTAAGAATGATGTATGGACTGGAGGGTGGTGATTTGTGTATGGTTTTGGGAGTCCTATAGTTTCCTCAGTTTCATAACATCTAAGAAATGTATTATTCCACCACTGTTAATGAAGAAGCTCTTACCTCGAAACCCGGTATGCCAGGTGGTCCTTGTTGGCCCATTCTCCCAGGAGCACCCTACAGAAATCCATATAAGTATTTATATTATATACATATATATATATATATTTTTTTTTGTCAATATCCAATAACAACCACCTACGTTCATCTGTGAAGAACTTACCACTGGCCCGATGGTTCCTCTTGCTCCCTTCTGTCCAACAAACCCCATCTCTCCCTGCTCACCGATTGGCCCAGTATCACCCAGGTGACCTTGGAGACCCTTGCTCCCCTGGAGAGGTGCCATCAATGAGAAGGAATTCAGTGTGAGTACAAACGTCTCTCAACGTTTGTGCAAGTACTTTAACAATTCAAATATTTAATACTGAATGTCTGTTTGATGTCAATCACCCCCAGTGTCCTTAGTATGAAGGTTACTGGCCTTACTGTTTGTTTACTTCTACTAGTACAGCAGATAACTATTCCTTCCTCTGACAACCATCCAAGAATGAAAGGTGTATTTTAGCCTCAAGCAGTTGACCTGACAAACCTTTTCTCCTGCTTTTCCTGTTTCACCAATTTTGCCAGGTTTGCCCTCCTGACCCTGTTAAAAGAAAATCAAACATGGTGGTAAGTGGATTAAAAGCCGTCTTTCCATGGGAAATGAATGACATTTGGAGTTGGCTGTTGAGACACTCACCCTTACACCCACCAGTCCAGGAAATCCAGGAGGTCCTTCCTTTCCTTTCAAGCCAATATCTCCCCTGTCTCTTTTAGCACCCTCTGGTCCAGCATCCCCCTTTTCACCCTGGGAATCAATACAATCAAAGATCATACAATCAAGTTACAGTGTCCGAGACTATATTCATGTGTAATCACAGCAACCTGAGTGAAATAGAATATCAGCCGCAATGTTTAAGCTAGAACTGATCACAGGGACTCCAGCAGCATTTATGCAATTTAGGGAAATGTTTGAACGAGGGCTTTCTGTGTAAGAGATAAAACCAAAAGGAGTGACCAGACCAAGAATAGAGCCAAAAGAAACACCAGATGAAGAGTATCACTACCACTCTTAGATCTACAGTAACAGTGAGCGAACTTAGCACTTATGAACATCGCTTGAGACGAAATGTTTGTAATCATCTAGAAATTATTGATGAGAAATCTGAGTCTGTAACATGTCATGTTAACATAATTACTCACTAATTACTTTCATCTCAAAGTTCAACAATGTACCATGGCAATGGTAGGAATCCCCCCCTCCCCAACCTTACAGCAGCACAAACTGCAAATCCCTCTTGAGCTGCTGTTTCCCATCCAGGAGCTGCACTGTGGCCAAGAGTCTCTCAAAGTCGTTTATTCTCCTGACTAACAGAAAACGTCCTGTACAGCACAGAGCTGAACAGACTCCCATGTTGATCTATTCTAATCAGCGTTCTCTGTGCTCACATTTACCACCTTTTCTAAACTGAAAGCTGTTTGTGGGTCTGTCAGCCATTCTTCCAGCGGTTTGGCTCTGTTGAATAGGCCTTTCTTTTTTTTCCTATTACAATACTTGCCAGACAGTAGAGCTCTTAAAATAACCCTATCTGTTTTCACTAAGTATCAACACAATGCAGCTCCAACTGTGCAAAGGCCAATACTGTATCTTAAACAATACTCAACTTGGTCTAATTACAATAAGCTGTAACAGTAAACAGGAAAGTTCACTGGGTTCACAAAGATACAGCTTCAGGACAGAATTAAACAATGTGTTATCTTCATACTTGCCTTGGCTCCATCAGGTCCACTTAGTCCAGCCTCCCCATCAACACCTGGTTCACCCTGATAAACAAATCATAAAAAATATAGTATTAGTCAAATACACACACCTTTCGATTGAGTGGTGTTTCTGTGGTTTTATTAGGTCTATATTGTACATTAATACAGAAGACATCAAAACTGAACTGATTGCTGCATCAAATGACCTGGCCTCCATTTAGATGGTCTTGCCTGTAAGCTGTTCCACAGAGTAAAGAAAAAGAAGCCAGAAATTGCTCCTCAAAGCTATAAAACCTTCTTGCTTTCTACATAATTCCATATACAGTATGTGATTTGTTAGATTTTGATGTCTTCAGTATTAATCTGATAAGTAGAAAATCACGACTATAATATTATAAATATTCAACACTGCGGATGATTTCCAACACAGAGAAAACCAAGTAGTAAATTTGTTTTCAAAATAAAAAAAATATCTTAATACAGTAATGTGAAAATGTATTTGATGTATTAATTTTTTTGCATATTTTTCACACTTTTTACATGATTCTGATCATCAAACAAACTTTAGTACTACACAATATTAAAGCCGTTTTTGAATTCTGTGGGGGCAAATATTTTTTCACTGTAATTACTGCTTTTGTAATACAAAATCATGCTGCATCCATAACTCATTAAGATGTCAGAAGGAAAACATGGGACACTCACTCTCTGGCCAATTAAACCCAGCTCCCCGATGTTACCAGAAGGACCAATGGCACCCTGTCAGGGGTAGAAACATGCTGGTTAAATCATGTTGGTGATGTGTTGTATCTTCTATCTTATGTATAGTACAGTTGTTTTCCAATGTTTCCTGCACGGTCATGGAAAGTAGAATGGTATTTATGCTAAAATCTTAAGCATGTAAATAGATGTTCTGTCTGTTTTTGTATTATCCACATACAGTAAGTGCACAGTAATAGAACATAGTGTCCAGGTACACTCTAGCTTATGTAAGTAGTTATGTAGTCTTGTATAATTTTATGTACTTAAAAGTGATAAAAATTCACTTTGAGTCTCTGAACCTAGTTAACAGTATTTACATGTAATTCTCCCACTGCTTCCCTACTTTACTGGTAAAAGATCATCCTAGTGTACTTGCAAAATGACTGGACACAAACAGCCCATTAGACAAACTCCAGTTTTCCTACTGTCTGTGGCACACAGAAATGCTGTTTGGTGAAGTTAACATGGAGAAAAAAGCATGCAGAAAAAGTGTGCTCATTAGAGCACAGGCGCCTAGAAAGCGCGACCAGAAATTTCAAGAGGGCACAAAGTTATTATTTTGCCCTTATCTAGATAATAATATCTAGAAATAATAATAATATATCATTTTGTTCAAATTAAAAAATGTCAAGTCACTTCATTGTTAGAATTATTGTGCAAATACAAAAGCATTTGCTGCAGCAAATACTGTTGTCATGTGATCTTGGTCATTTTAATTATGTAAAATACAAACACATGTACACATCAAATAATCCACTACCTCAGAAATCAATGTAAACACTACACAGACATCATCACCTTTTCTCCAGGTTCACCCATCATCCCTGTTTCTCCAGCCTTCCCCGACAGCCCCTGTCAGAAACAATGACAGCCTTTAGCATTCAGTGCTAATGTAAAAGTCAGTGTGAGTTCTTACGCCAGCTGTGTGATCAAACTCACTATTGGCCCCATCTCCCCCAGTGGCCCAATTGTTCCTGGTGGCCCTGTGGGTCCCTGCGGCGACAATGCAAGGACATCAATAAAAACGTTAAGAGTACTATGAAATCTTGGAAAAACACATCTGAAAGTGAAGCAAAGGAGGAAAAATGTGAAAGGAAAAAATTAATCTGGCAGAAAGTGTACATTTGAAGAGATAAGTTAATCTTCAGCACTAAGAGCCTTCAAAACACTGAGCCAAAGCTTCTAGAAGTGATAGAAACAGGCCTGCTGTTACAAAGCTGACTCTCCAGGAAGGAGATGGTGTAAATCAAATTGTCTCTAACTCACTGCTTCTCTGCAGAATGAGAAACGAGAATGAGGTTGTTCAGGGCTTTTCGACCATAATATAGGTTTCTAGGGAGCACTGAATAAAAGGTGTCAAAGTGGAAATTCTAAAAAAAATCCTATGCCGGGGCAAGAAGAAGGGTGAATAGCTACTCAGAGCCACAGATCATTATAGATAATGAGACACAATCATTTCTCCCTATTTCAGAAAGTCTACAACTTCCAGAATTTTACATAATTGAACCAGACGGAATAAAAAACACAGAAGCAAACATTACTATACAGTAGCTCTTTGCTAATGGGATTTATTCTCAAATATGGAACCAAATAGGGTACATTTAAGTTGGCAAATATTAAACTCACTGGCATTCCTGCAATTCCCTTGGCTCCTGGAGGTCCAGAGGGTCCTTGAACACCCTGAAAATAATACAGCCAATTAAAACACACGCACACTACTGGTATTCATATACATGTTAAAATGCTAAAACATCCAAAAGAGCGACACTGCACCACACAAGCTTTTCTTATGCACTACTGTTCCCCAAAATGTGTGCACCCCAAAAATCAAGACTGACCTAAAAGAGACCTCTGTTAGCCCCAATCACTTACTGGAAATCCCTTAGGCCCAGCGTCACCTGGCTCGCCAACCTTTCCCTGCAGCAAAACAACATAAACAGAAAAATAAATATTACTCTAAAGTGGAACGGTCCGACAGGTTCCAATTATGTTGTTTGTTCTTATACCAGGTCAGCTCTATGTGTTCTGGGTCTCACATATTGTGAGAACCTAAATTGCTTGATTTGTCCAACCTGAAGTCCAGTATCTAAAGACGCTTGTTTTTAAAGGGTGTTTGAGAATAGGAGCACATTCAGTTGTTTCTTAGTTATACCAGATCTTCCATAGCCAAGTATGTTATGTAATATCAGGTACACAGGCATGTAAAGCTGTTTCAGTACCTTTGCTTTATTCAAAGGTTTCTATTGAACTCAACTGAGGGAAATGTTCATCAATACCTTTTACTCCATTTATTTTAGATACTCTTTGTAGAGGCAACATGATCAAATCTAATCTAACCAAGATTGATGCTAATACTGCTAATAATTTCATTACGGTTACAGAGGGAAATTAAAGAAGCCTAATTGTTCTTACCATCTCCCCAGGGAGACCCAATCTTCCTGGTGGACCATCAGAACCCTGCAAGTAAAACATCCAACACAGTTAACTGAGCTTCCCAAAATCCCCTAGAGTTAAAATGTTTCCGCTGCCTTGCACTAGCAGCACCATCAATATTTTAGGACCCTTTGATTTAAGCTTCTGTTTTCGGATTTGTAGTTAACATAAAGTGGCCTGTGAAGATTCTTCAGATGTTAAAAATAGTTACAGTGCTGTGAAAAAGTGTTTGCCCCCTTCCTCATTTTCTATTTTCTGCATATTTGTTACACTTGAATGGTTCTCATCATCAAACAAATATTAATCTAACACAAACATAACCCGAGTAAATACAAAATATAGTTTTAGTGATAGTGAAAAAAATCTGTCCAAATCTGCTCATTTAAGTCTGCTGAAAAAAGCTGCTTGTGAAAGTTTCCATGCTTTTTTTCTCCCCCTTCTGTTAAGAAACTTGAATCATTTTGTTTCCCCTTTCTTTCCATGTGACCGATTTGGTGTGTGCGGTTAGGAGGCTTAAGGCCAGACAATGCTCTGAGTTAGTATTGGCATGTAAGACATCATTATCAACAATTAGCCATAAACCTGAACTCAAACTGAGACTCTGAAGATGTTTTATTAATAGTTGTCACCTTTGACTTTTTGACTATACACTTACCTTTACTCCAGGAGACCCTTTGTCCCCAACTGGACCATCAGGACCCCTCGGACCCTAAACAAAAAATACATTGCTGTCAGTCTTAACTAGCTTAGAAAGTTTGGCTTTTAATAAACTTGTGGCACAAGTTGTTTAACATATTAAGTCAATGAATTTAGGCACTTAATTTCCATTATTGTCATACCATTTAGTGGAGCCTGGGAGGCAATTCTCCTGGTTTTATAGTGCACCATGGTTTAGCCCACATTGGAAAGACACAGTCAAAGATTGCGGCTATTTTGCAAATTCTTGGCATCTGCAGATTGGCTCTACAGTGTGCCCAATCCACACTGAGTAGACTTTGTCCCCATCTTTCCACAATCACACACAGTGGTACCGCATGCACACTGGGGTTATTGTAAAGAAGCTTTGGGAAAAGGTCACAAATCCTGTGGCTGATTCATCCTTGCTTATAAACTTGAACCTAACTATTGACTGTCAGAGAGCATATGACTCAATTTGCATGTGACTTTTGCTGCTTCTTCATGTAAGCATATCGTATGAAATCTATGATCTCAACATAGCCAGAGCAGAGCACAGCTCCTACATATGCACTTTAAGATTTACATTTAAAAATACACTTAAACATAGTCACGTAGGGGTATACACCTATACATATCAGAACTGTGAAATGTGTGTAAAACAAATATAAATTAAAATTGAATCCAATATATTTTGAACCATTAAACTACTAACATTTGCACATGTTTGAGTTTCTTTTGTTGTTTATGCAATGGTAAGGCTCTTTACTTTACACTGCAGTGGTAACACCTGAAATAAAATGATTGTAATGATAAGTTTTAAAAGTGAATAGTGCTAAAGTATAGCTAAACTAGAACTAGAACAAGAGCAAAAAAAAAGCTAATGGAGAATTAATAAAATATATTTCTTTTAGACCTTTCAAGAACACACACGCAGCACATTTCATCTTCTTCTTTGGAGGCAATATTATTTTTACATACCAACCCTTTGGTCACAGGAAATGGTTTTTGGTGGTTTCCCACTTCATGATGATGTGGAATTAGCTGAAACATTTTAATAAGCAGACTCGTGTTTAATCATCCAAAGTCGTTTTTCAGCTAATTTCCGTTATTTCAGTTATTAAATATTACATATATGACCGCCTGTGATACTGGGGAGCCGCGAAAAACCAATCTAGAGAATGAAATGCTTTAATTATACCATTTATCCATGTTAGATCAATTATTTATTCAGTCCAGTGATCCTGCTGTGCAACCAAAGGCTATTTTACAAGTAAAAAATGCTATTATGGAAAAGCCAGCAAACACTCAAAATCGTTGCAAGCACAGCATCACACAGATTTCCATGTACAGTGTTTCACTATGTGTTACAAGATGTTGGGACAAGCTGCTTAACATGTTCATGTGCTTTACTAATGTCTTGTGTGTATGTAAATAAACAAGTTTAAGTTTATTTTAGGTTAGGTTTATGTTTGTCTGGAGAAGGTTGCTAAGCAGTACTTGGTCTTTTTATTTTTCTATTTTTTTGCCCTGCTCTTTAATTATGTGTAGGTGGTTAGATTATTTCAGCAAAGCTTTTGTTTCTCTACCTGCTTTCTCCTGGTCTTTTTACTGAGGATGATAACCACTGCTCATGCATATTATATTGCAATGCTATTATGCTAAGGCTTAGCAAGTATGTTTAACACATTTAACATCTTAGTTTTGTGTGCTAGCATGCTAAAGTAGGCAAGATCGCGAAAAACACCTGAGAGCCATGACACCAGTTCTATGAAGTGGATGTTAATTGAATCACTGTGTTAGGTAGTAAATGACAGAAATTAAGAGCCATCACCTAATGGTTATATAATCACTCCATAATGTTAAGATTTCAGTTACTTACCCTAATGCCTTTGGGTCCTCTGATGCCAATGGATCCCCTTGAACCAGGAGGCCCCTAAATATGTATAAAAAATATTGAGAGTTCCATTGTAAGAAACGCTGCAAACTAAAATACGAGGGACAGTCTATGTACCATGCAAGTCTTAATTAATTGTAATTTTTCCAACCATTTTTTTATTGTGCCAAGGTATTAAGTATCAGACAAGATCCAGTTATGTACAACAGACCACACAGTAGGTCACACAGAGTCACACTATAGCCTCTAGTTCACTTCACTGCAGACCACAGTGTTTGTTCACATAGTTAACATAAAGCTATGATGGTTAAAACAGTAAACATACTGGGATCCCTTGTGGTCCAGGTGGCCCCGTCTCTCCAGGTATTCCGGTATGACCCTGATTGATATGACATTACTTAATGGCATGACATATACAGTACTATTTGTCAAAGAAACCATTAATCAGCACTATCTGCATATTAGGTCAAATATTGTTTTAATCACTTACAGTTGCAGTCAGACATTTATATCATGGACATGAATGTCACAACAAAAATCACAAGAATTTTATGTGCAGGTTATTATTTAATTTTGGATTTTCTGTGATCAAAATGATTTAATTATACATACAGAACACCTAATATTTGGGTGAATGAAAATCCCTTAGCAAGTTACACATTTGGCAGAATTCTAGTTGTTTACTATTACTACTGCTACTGGTAGAATTGGTAAGAGTTCATTAAATTTGATGGTTTTATGGCATGGATCACAGACTTTTTTGATAGGGCTGGGTCAAGACAAAAGCTTGGTGTTAGTCAGTTTTATCCATTCCACAACTAGCTTTTATGTTTGGGATCACTGTCCTATTAGAACGACCAGCTGTGGTCAATTTCAACTTTTTACCTCAGGGGTAGTTAACCCTGGGTCTTGAGAGCCACTGCCCTGCTTGTTTTCTATCCCTGCACTTGCACTTTCTGATTGGCTACCACCACTATTCTTAAACGTTGGTACCATGTTCTAGGGGCAACTCAATCTGTGTCCCATCTGACCATATAACATACCTCCAGAAGACTTTTTTATTCTACATGTGGTCAGCTGCAGACATTAGTCAAGCTTGAAGGTGTGCATTTTGGATCAGGGTCTTCTTTCTTATGCAGTAGCATTTAAAGTCCATGAAGATGGAAAACTCACTTGACTATAGGCAGTAAACAGGTTTTCCAGCAGCAGCAGTTCATAGCAACCCCTATACCTTGGTGATTCCTGGATTGTTTCTGACTAACCATTTTCATCTCATCTGATGATAATGGCATTGGTATTTATGTACAGTTGTTTAAACTGATTTCCTGAATCTGCACTTGCAGTACTGAGCTCATTGGGCTTTAGCATTGCACTGAGCATTGGTCAATCCAATGATTGCTTTCAAACAAACACTTTTCATGTTGGCACAAGCTACCAGCTAAAGGGCCTTTGGGCTTGGAAAATTGAGACGTTTCATTGGCTGTGTGTATAATTTCGACCATGTGTTGATTTGTGTTGTATGATTTTAGAAAAATGTCTGTTGTACACTTATTCTTTACCAGAATATGAACAGTTAAAAGAAATCAGTGAAAGCCCAATATTGCCATGACAAATATGTACAGAATTAGTGTACATCTTATCTTCTAACAGCAACTGTAAATCATTCTCTCCAAACACATCACACCCCATCCCTTATGTACTGTATGTAAAATTAAATGCCCCCTGTATGAGAGATGGGGTCCAGACTTACTCCTTACCATCGACCCTGTTTCACCTGGCGACCCGGGAACGCCCATTTTCCCTCGGTCTCCCTGAGGAGACATAACCCATGAGTAGGAAAACATCAGCTTATGGTTATTTTTATTTACAACTAACTTTTGGAGACTGGTTAAACATTTAGTCTACAAAATAAAGACAACAGTGTGAAAAATGGACACTGTGCTAACCTTCTCTCCCGCAATGCCCGTCTCTCCACCAGGCCCGATAAAACCAGGCAGCCCCTGAAGGAGTGAGAACATGCTGTCTTAGCTCTCTCTTACTTGTCATGGTTGTATTGAACTTTTTTTTTTTTTAAATAATAGGCTGCTCAGCTCTGCAGCAGACACACAGTGAGCATCAAACAGAATTCAGCAGAAAGAGAGAGAGTAAAGCCTTTACCCTGTCTCCAAGCTTTCCGACCTCGCCAGTTATCCCGGTTTCGCCCTACAGCAAAGCAACCAATTAGCATATCACAAATGTACTCATGCCTTTCATTTTTAGTTCAAATAAGTGGAAATGCACTTGGAAGCTTGTTCCCCTGTGGCAACTGAGAATTAATATCTAATTTATACACATTCAGATGATAAATTATCATAAAAGATAATCACGGAGAGAATGTTCAGTTAAGGAAGATAGTGGTTCAGAGGAGGATGTAGGACTTTTAGGTCTGACCTTGAGTCCATCTGGGCCTGTCAACCCAGGGAATCCCTGCCTCCCAGGTCTGCCCTGAACATAAAGCAAAAAAGACACAGAGAAGTGTACTGCAGCTTTACACAACAAACAATGATCTCTCTATTTCTCCTCTAGAAGGTGCAGTTTGCAGTCCCTCGAGGGGATGTTGCACAAAACAAACCAACAATTGATGCCAGAACAAAAACATTCCTTTAAGAAACTTAATGATCCACAAAACAAAGAGGTGTCTGCAGCATCAAAGGCGTCTTATTACTCGCAAAAGTCGTTGGGTCATTTGTGTTCGTTTTCAGTAATCACTTGTGGTTTACACTTTTGGGAAATGGCAGACTGGAGCAAACCACTGCAGAAACACTGGAAACGTCTCCACTTTTGTTTTACCTGGGGTGACTCCAAACAAACACTTTTTGGAACTGAGATAGTAACTGTGTGAGTTTTCTGTAAACTAAAAACAGTTTAAAGTCATCCCTGTGTCTCTTATAAAGTCCTACGTTTGACTTTCATTTTTCACTATACTTATGACCATAATGGATAAATTGATACTTGAAAAACAAAACAAAGAGCACTTTGAGTTTTTTGCACAATAGAATAAGATAGAAAAAAGGATAGCAATTTGCTGACCAATCTGGTGATACGAGTACACAGTGTCCAATAGGAAGTCTTTCAAAACAGCTTTAGAACAAAAGAGAGATCAGTCAGCCAAAGGCCTTGCTGTCCATGACAGACCATAGATTGCAAATTAGGCAAAGCCTGAATTTCAGCAGACACCTGGTGCTTGTGTGTTGAATGTTTTGTGGTCTGGTAGATCCTACAAGACTGAGGAGTTATGGTGTTTACCAACTGGTCTTGAATAGCAGGGATTAGTCATCCAGCACTCACCTCGAATCCAGTGGGTCCAACTGGCCCAAGTGGTCCTTCATCACCCTGACAAAAAAGATCAAGGAAAGAAGGATGCCTTTATTTTTTGGTTCAATTTCAAAATACATAGATAGATTAAAGTCAAACCCACCTGAAGTCCAAGTGTTCCTCTTGGACCTGGCAAGCCCATCGCTCCTTGCTTCCCCTATAGATAATATGAGTGAAAGTGAAATTTCATTTCATTTGTGAAGCTTAACAATTAATTTCTAAAAGGCAAACATTACCCTACCAACCTTGGGTCCTTCAGGGCCATTTTGTCCTGGTGGACCAATGTCACCTGGAAAGCCCTTTGAAAAGGATAAAAAATAAACAACAGCTTAATAACATGTTCAAGCAGCATTGAATTAACACTTTAAATGTAAGAAACATGCATCTAGCCAAAACAGATCTGTAGATTACAGCTTTCTAAAGCATGTGTTACTACTAAAGTCATATCTCTGATAAAGTTAAAACTATTCTGTTTGAAAGCTTTGCACAATTGCTAAAACACATTTCTTGAAACCTCGAGCCCTTTTCTCAAAAACCTTAAACACAAATAAAAAACTTCAAACTACATTCAGAAAAACCTCAGACTTTTCCATCAAAGTCAAACTATCACCTCCAAACCAGTTTATCCTGTGTTCAAAAGCAAACACTGTGTTCACATCGTACACGCAGCAAGTAAACATGATATCCACCACAGAGCATTAAATACAGGGCATGTAGTTACCAGGAAATATTTATTGTGAATGCATCATCATAGTCAATCTTTTGTACAATCAGCACAAATCAAATATCTGAAAACCACATTACTGATTATTCTCCAACATCAGGGCTTTGTGTGGGGTCTGGCCAGACTTCTACAATGGCAGATTGGTCAGTTATAGCCCTTGCCTTCAAACCTGAGGGTGACTGTTCAATTGTGTTGATTGTTGAGGGACCAAAAACAAATGGACACCAAACCAATAGCTCACAAAGTCAATGTTAAATCCGTTAAAGTTGATGTCTTGGATGACATTATTTTGATTAACCATATCAACAGTGAGTGCTTCTTGTTAAGGAAAGAACAGTCCTTCCACCTTTATTTGGTCGTCTTTCTATTCAAAAAAGGCAAAATTTACTTACAATGTACTTAGAGTACTTACGATATGTATAGTATACTGTATGTTAAATGTTGTATAGCACGAAACAACTACCTGTTTTTCTTATCTGAATGTCCTGATGATGCTGGCCACCGAGAACCTGCACAAATTGGCTTTTGTCCTGCGTCCCTCATTGTCATCCCATGAACAAGAACATGGTGTGCAATACAGTAGTTGACCAGTATTCACAAGTATTGATTGATCATCGTCTTCCTCAGCCGCTCTCAGATGAACTCTTCCTCTGCCTCTATATATGCTTCTGTCCATAGCAGATGGATACACTCTGAATGGACAGCTTGGTCTTCTCACATTAGAAGCATGTGTGTTCAATTGTGAGTTGTTGTGTTTAAAAGGTGACCGCTGTGTTGGAGTTGTGTTCACGTTTTGCTGTCACGGTTTATAAGTTTGCATCACAAGTGTATCACGGCCTAAAATGTTCAGTGAAAATGTGTTTAAGGTTTTGAAAAAAGAGCAGATGAGTTTTTGCAAATTGTGTCTACCACAAGACACAAGACAGTAACTCAGTCTTCTCATTACAGAGTTACATGAAAAAAGGCTGGATGGTCATCACGGGCATCAGCCTAGTTTTGTCTTCATCTATAAGGTTGTAAAAAAGTTAAACTGCCAGGATAATTAACATATTTAGTTGATTTCATAGCTTGTGTGATGTCTCTTTGGATTAAAGCTGTTTTATACATGTAGAAAGAACAAAGAAAGACAGAATCTCTCCTACCTCTGGGCCAGGAGGGCCATTTAAACCACCAGGGCCCTTTTCACCAGGTTTGCCCTAAGAAGTGTCACAAATGATCTTACTGTTATCACACATATTAGAAACTTCACAAAAATACAATAACGCAGCTCGACTCAACTGGTGGTTTGTGCAGTGAAAATCAAGCGGTATGTTATAAAAACAACATAATATAATTCTGAAAATCAGCAGAAATCTGCCTCATAGCACCTCTAAAAATGTCGCTTCTTTCAACGTTGTGTATATGCAAGTTACATAGAAATATTTCTCTCATTTTCACAGAGAAACAAAATTCAATACAGCCAATTACTTTAAGTATTGGAGCTCAGGTAAGATTCTGATAGAAGGTATGACTTCAGCTATTCTCACTGCCTGCAAGATGCAGACATGTAGCGCTTAATGAGCACAACACATGCCAAATGCATTAGACCAAAACTTCCAGGAGCATTTCCACTGGGAATTAGCCTGTTCCTGCTTTTTAAGTGGTTGTTTATGCTTTTTAGCTTACATTTCTTAGATCAAACTTCTCTTTTGTATACATCTGTTGTTTTTCTTTAGGAGAATTAGCATTTAGATAAGTGAGATTTACCTGTGGTCCAGGTTTTCCACAAGGACCTGGTAAACCAGGTGAGCCACGACTACCCTGTAACAGAAAATCCACTGTAGCGTGAACACGTCTACTAAAAAACATACTGATATCCAAATTACTGTAATAAAATATTCTATGAGACCCAGCAGGTTTATAAAATCTCTTATTAATTATAGGACACAAGCTAGGAGGTGCACTTCCAATGCTGGGATTGGTTAATAACCCACTCTGTCAAGTCACCAACACACACACCTTGTCTCCTTGAAATCCACACTCTCCTGGTTCTCCTGGTAAACCAACATCCCCCTGAGAAAGCGCAAAAACAAATGATAAATGCCAGAATGCTGAGAAAAATCATTATGCATTATTGTTTTGTTTTATCTATTAGCCTCCTCCATAATGAGAGCTACACTTGTGTGATATTTTCTTAAAATTTAGTGGGTTGGTAGTCTTAGAAAGTCATATGCAAATCACCTTGTCACCTTTCAGTCCTGGTTCCCCTGGGTTTCCCGGTACTCCCTTGGAAGCAGAAAGAACAAAACAATAAAACCATTTTCCCCGATAGCTACTAACTTTACTGCCAGGCTGCTTGAAGATGATACGACCATGGTGAGGAAGAGTTCACAGCATTTACAGATCTTATCAAAAAATTGGAAAAGTGTCCACGAGCAGCTCACTGAATTTGTAATTTAAGACTGTTGTGTTAAAAATAAGAACATTAAGTCAAATAAACCCTTTTGCCAATATAAAAACCAGAGACAGGAACAACATTTCCAAATAGTTCACCTTCAGTCCTGCAGGTCCTCCCAAGCCAATAATGCCAACGGGACCCATGTCTCCCTGTCACCAGCAACACACACAAAACATATATTTACTATAATAAGCAGAAAAAACTAAATGCTATGAATATTAACTTCTAAATGCTCACTCCCATCACTGGTAAGTAAAATAAGACCAGATATGAAAAATATGATGACCAAAATATGATGAACAAAATCTAAAGTTATAAAATAAGTGACAATAATATAACAACACTTACAATTAGACCAGAGACTCCGCAAGGGCCAGGAGCTCCTAGTTCACCCTAAGACGGAGAGAGAAGAGAAAGTGATACAGAAGAGATGCAACACACACTCAGAGATGTAGAACTGGAGGGGAAGACACACACGTGTTACAGTATTTTGTTTGGTTACTAGTTTGTTCCTCCATTTATAGCCTGAGCAATGGGTTTCTCTACTCAGTTTAGCATAGCGAGTGAACACTTGGCACTTTATACACAGAGAGGGTTGTTTTCCAAATGATCTACCCCGCAGCCACATGCCATGCCTACATCCTCTCCAAGCTGCACGTCCAACGGAGAAATGGATGCCCACTGTGGCCTTCCTGTCGCCTCCTCTATTTGTCTATGAATGACAGAAGATGAATTCAGCCAAATGGATCATTCCCCTCGTCCCACTGGAGGCAGAGGAAATGAGGTTTCTAAGAAGCTCTCCGAGGTCAGACAATCACAGTCTTTGACCCCGTCAATCACAAGCAGTGAGGGTCAAACTAAAGAAAGAGGAGAGGCAAGGGAAAGTGCTGACTCTGCCTTCGTATCAGTATGAATTATGATGGGTGAGTGAGTTACTGAATGACAGCACAGATTTGCCTCACTGTTTGCCTTGTTCAAGAATAAAATGTTCCTTCTGTAAAACTATAAAAACTATAATTGTGTTTTTATTGTGGCCACTTTAGAAGACATTCATCTCGTATTAAGTGCATCTTTCACCTCTTGTGAAGCACACTGTGGTCCATTTAATGGTGCTTAACATGTTTTGAGAGCTGGTGAGATCTCGGTCAGGTGTAATGTTGTGAACGTCTGTATCTGCGTTGGCACCAAACGCGAGTAGAGAATGCAGGTATCTACTTTATTTGACTTACTGGATTCCCATCAGGGCCAGGTGGTCCCCTTTCTCCAAAGTCACCAGGAAACCCCTGAGCACACAAACAAACAGGACTGTCAAATAACCAGAGGTAGAATTCTGCATCTTTATTATGTCCATTTGGCCAAAAAACCCACAGTGACGCTGAATTTATTTTGAAATCACATTGTCTGCCAGTGAAGTTATCAAACCAAGCACAGGGGATCAACTAAGTGTTTCCCTAAACAGCCGTTTGCAGACCACAACAAATCCGAACAAATGTGCTCCCAGCGCTCCATTCCTGGGAGACCGGCAGGAAATTCCACGGCTGAGTGTTTCCGAGCGACTGAATGTCTGTGTTTGCACGCGCTGGCACAGCGCGCTCGGCCAAACCCCCAGGACTTGCCTAAATGGCCGAATAAAGCTGCTTGGCCCAGGAACTGCTGACTGCATCCTTTTTTCGATTGGAGCTCGTAATTCCATTATAGAGGAAGAACAAGAGCTGTGATGCAACATGAGGCTACGTGATCAACGTATGCTTGTCAGTGTGCCAAGGTCAACATACAACCAACCACATATCATGGCTCAGCACTCACCTACAGAAGGTGAGGCCTGTAGTTATACAAATGATAGATGACAGACTAGATTAAAGACCTTAAGGTCTGTGTCTGCAGATGGGCAGGAAAAGATCAAATGAAGTGATGAAGATCTACAGCAAGGACAGACATAGGATTGTTTGTGGAGCAGACAGCTTCTTTCGACCATTAAGCAAATGTGGACAAAATAATATGCAGTAACTGATTCAACATGAAGCCCACAGGAAATGTGGAAAAATGTGTCTCTGCAAAATTGTCAATACTTCTGATCAGAAACATATGCAAGTCTTTGTTCTCCTATTGACAGCTTTTAGAAAAGTTAGCAAAACCAAAATGCATCATTCAGCAGATAAATGTAAATACAAACACGCCTTCTTTTCTGTTTTCCATCTGTAAGGTCGACACAGCAAGAGGGAAACTGTTAGAAGCTTTCTTGTGGTTCGGTTAGTTTTAGTCTTTAAGACATGTGACATGTCACATGTGCGCCTTATGTCAAACACGCCAACTGTCTATGTTACAGTGTACTGCTTAGCGCTGAGTCAGGACTGAGGAAAATAATCAGACACTAAGTGACTGAGCTAACTTTTCACCACAACGGGGGAGATATGGCTTGCACATAAATTGGCCATTACAAGCTTACTTTTAGACCACAGTGCATGTCACTAACCATTACTGCATAATAATCTTTTTAAAGCCATGAACAACCAAACTGAGCCTAACAATATATCAAATTCACGTAAGTGGTTATGTGCTGTATTAGTATTTTCCAGGCGCCAATGACAATCTACTCTGTCTGTGGTCAGAGACTCTGTAGAGCCAAAGGCACAACTGACACATCAGATCATCAGTCTAATGCAAGTGCAGCACAGCAATAAGCACGTTGTACAAACATACAGTGTGCTTATTCTAAGCATCTTTGGAGAGAGAAAATGAATCATACAATATTTATAGATGAAAATGGGGCCAGTAATTTCTAATTTAAAAAAGGGAACTGAACATTTTTATGTAAATTACTGACATGAACATTAGTGTATCCGGTACACTGAGTTACATTATTTAGGGTGCACACGTCTCTCCTACTGTAGCAGCACTGTGGCTGTAACTTTGCTTCACATATTCACAATTAGATAGGATTCACACTGAACTAGAGTCATTTAACACACTGTAAAGGATCTCTGTACTACAGGAAGAATCCACAGATCAATACAAAATATCCTCACTTTCAAGCGGCTGCATTAAAAATGTTGTCCAAGAAGTATGTTGAGAGAAAACTTTACCGGCCTACCCATCTTGCCCTTCTTCCCATGAACACCAGGAGTGCCCTGGAGACAGAAAAAAAAAAGGTTGACAGAGGAAGAGATAGAAATAGATAAGGAACATAGAAATTAGAAGGAATGTCTGTAGACAAACTTTCTACTCTTAAATATCAAAAGGAGCTCGAGCTTTCACTAAAATCCTGTCATAATCCTCGTCTTGAGAAAGTGTCAGATTCAAATGAGTCATTATTGTCATTAACTGAGGCTGACAGAATTCAGTCATCAACGTTTATGTGTGTGTTTTTAGATTTCACAATGTACGTTTAGACTGGGGACAAGCGATTCATCTTCTGAGCACAATGTTGTAAGTGCTTGTGTGAAATTGTTTTGAAATTCATCCTAACATGTTGGATCAGATGGCAAGACTCTGACGCACTGAAGGCTAGTGTGGCTGAAAATGAAAAACAGATTCCAACATACTTAGTATGCAGTTCCCAAGAGATTCGTTGCCACTTTTTTTTTTGATCCACTGCTCTGGTTCATGGAAATTTGAGTCAGCTTTAAATATATTTAAATGTGCCTCCTATATTATAACCAGTCAAGAGGTTGGGATGTGTGCCTCCAGGTTTGACACAACACAGTATGAGGCATCTTGCACGACTCTAGGTCTATAATAGTGATCTGGTGCAGTGTGTCTGCAGTACCTCAAGAAAAAAAAAAGTATTTCTATTTCATATTTTTGGCCTGGGCACAATCATAATGCAACCCAGTAGGCATTTACTCTCAAAGCCATGATACTCACTCTCTCGCCATTAGGGCCAGGAAAGCCAAAAAGTCCAGCGATGCCAATGTGACCCTAGATAGGCGAAAAAAAGATGGAGTGGAGGAACAGATGAGGAAAAAAAAAAAAAAGTAGGAAAATTAAAACAAGGTGGACAAAGGGGCACAATGAGCAGACATGATGGGCATGTGCAAAACTGTTCAACGTTAACAACATCCAGTCATCTCTTAAAAACCATCACTAAAAATATCTTCAATAACTTGAGTTGTGATGCTCTGATCTGTTACAACACCACAGACGTTTCAGTACAATGGAGTGGTCTTGAAGACCCAAGCCTTGAGGCAAGTGTATATGCCCATGGACTGCATGGTGCTGGCTTCCACGATGTAGTCCAAGGGCACATACCCTCACATCAGGGATCTCTGGAGATCTCTCTGCCGAACCTGCTCAATGAAAGAGGAGAAAGCACTGGGGAAAAGTGAGAATCTAAAGTCTGAATGCATTATGATTACACCATGCACCAGAGCATTATAGTTTTTGGCATTTTGCTAATCGCCCCTACAGTACTTTAAATATACTAGTGTAACCAAACGTGCATTATCATCATCATGGAGTTAAAGAGGTTCAACGACTGATGTTTATAATATGGCTCTTCATGTACCCACACGGGTTAGGCAGTTCATTTAATGTGCATTTTTCCTGTTTATTTAGAACAGCTTTGTTCCTTTTTATTACCACAGATCAAATGTAATGCCTCGTAGAGTCTACATTTACGAAAACAAATTCATGCTAAAACTGAATATTTCTGTAAAAGATTACTTACTCTGACTCCTTTTGGCCCCATTTTTCCTACAGGCCCAGGTAAACCCTAAATGTAAGAGATGACAAAACATATTTCTGTGGTTAAAACGGTGGCAAAACTGTCACTGTGAAAGTACTTAAGTAGGAAAACAACAGAAAACCTTTTGATTATCTAATCAGGTTAAATATTCCTACAACCCACCTCCTACAAAGATCAACTCTCAGCTCAGGAGAACTCCCCACAGCCAAGTGCTGAATCTTGACATAAACCTAAAACCCCAGTGATTCACAGCCTCCAGATGGTAGGGGGTGCTAAAACCTAATCCACCACACACAACTCAATGTCTATAGGGATCAAGCGCTCTGACATAGGAAGTGTGCTAAAGCACTGAGGCAAGAGCCGAGACCCGTGCCTGAACTCTGTGTTATGACAAACACGCAGTTGTCCAGCTGTTTTCAAAGTTACATTTTCGCTTCAAGCTAAAAAGAATCTCATTTTAAATGCACAGAAACCTTTGAATTCTTAAGTTAAACACTAGTCCTAGAAGTAGGCTCCTAAGGAATGACACTCGCCGGTTGGAAGGACAGAGGAGGCTTACTTGTACCCGGGGAGCTGTGGCATTACTCAGACATTGCCTTTTCTTTCCTCAGGGCAGTACTTACTATGATAACCTTTCGATATTTTATTTCTTCAGTCCTCAAAGTTCCACCATAGATGCTTCAAGTTTAGAGCTGTTTGTCGCTCCTTCTGGGTCCTTTTTCATCCACTCACCGGCTACAAAGTTTTTATTTGGGTTTACCAAATTAGGTTTTTTAAGGCTGGTGCTAAGATGCCAAAGGCTAAGAGTTCCAGCAGCCAATATCTTTAAATGTCATTTCCTAGCTACAGAAGTCTGATACACGGATTCAGTCTTCCCCTATAATTCCTATTTTATTTGTCGTTCTGACATTTAATTAATGAAAAATCACTCTCTGATATTTGATGTATTAAAAATCCCCTGTTAGCTCAAAAAGCTGAATTAATGTTCATGTTTAACAGCGATAATATCTAGCCTCCATTTGTTGGTTTATGTGTGTGTTTCTCTCCTTTTGTGTCTGTGTGAGTGTGGCCCTGCTCAACCAGCACCGCAACACTAGATTTACTGCACCTGCCTGCCAGGATAGCCTTTGGCCCCGGGGCTTCCATCATCACCCCTTTCACCCTGTAGAGAAAAAAGGGACCAGAAATCAGCACTAGAGGAGGGCAAGAGACGTAAAGACATAAAAGAGGATGAAGGATGAACGGAGGGAAGCAGCATTAATCAGGAAAAAGGTTTCTTTTATGTATCTGTTGAAGGAGGTCAGCAAGCCAGCAACCACGCACTGTATTTATGAAGTAATAAACAACAATTTGTCCTATAGAAGAATTTAAATCTCTAAGCTTTTCAAGAAAGACCTTTTGTTTAGTCAATACAGTCTTGCCTAAGGAAAGGAGCCACTGCAGAAATTGCAACTCTAACCATTCAATTAATCCGACAGTAAGTAGCATTATAATGCGGTTGAGCCGCATGCTGTTAAGACTGTGAGCACAGTTTTGCCTTAATGTTTATCCTCATTAGCATAAGTACTGTATAACGTACGAGTCATTTCTTGTTCGCGGTGAGACTGAAACCAAATGCACCACCCCTCCCACCAAGAGAGGAATGTTTAATTCAACATGTATGGGAAGAGTAAAGCGCAACTGTTTAGTGAAGGCATGAAAGAAATTACAGGTTATCTGCACAGTATTCTTAAAGCCAGCCGCATTCATTTATACACTGACAACTGTTTGTTTGTCTGTATTCATAGGAAAACTGGATAATATGTAAGGAGAGACCAACATTAACATGTTGGTAATGTA
This sequence comes from Ctenopoma multispine, assembly GCA_034779795.1. NCBI lineage: Eukaryota > Metazoa > Chordata > Actinopteri > Anabantiformes > Anabantidae > Ctenopoma > Ctenopoma multispine. The sequence goes on along the minus strand of JAUYWH010000027.1, from coordinate 19,473,926 downwards.
TTATTAAATATGACATAACTAGTAGTAATAGAAGAAGCAGGTACTCTCACAGTGTACATGTAATATTATATGTTAAGTACTGACATGATAGTTAAGAGTGGCTTTGGACTGCATTATCATTCCCATTCACGAGGGGTGCAGAATAAAAGCAGTCACACTATTATCAGTACGGCCTCAGTGGTAATTATTAAGCCACAGTTTTGCCAGATTAAGTGGAAGCTGAGTGTAAACAACAAACGTTGTAAAGCAGGATTGTTATTATTAAGAAATAAGCCAACAACAGAAAAAGAAGGACAAATGATTCCATCACTAAATAACATATTACTGCTAACTATCAGATGACATGTTAATTAATTTGACAAAGAAACTGGTACTCATATGAAAAAAGATACACCGTTTAGTTTTAGATCACTAGGTTTTGGTAAGCAGGTCACTTCTCTGATGAGAAACTCTTCCTTTACAACACAAGAAGGCAAATGTGAGCACACACGCATTCAGGTCACACTACGCATATTCCTGCCAACAGGCAAAGGGGCGAAATGTTATTTCACCAATCGACAGCTGGTATCTGCAACGCATCAATGTACGAAGCACCCGCTAGAAAAAGGCAGGGATGACGATACTGCAGAATTTGTTTTAGTTCGATTTCAGGGATACACACAGTGCATCTGGTCAGAAACGCTGATATTGAATATGAATTTGCATTTTTGTCTCCACATAGTATCTATACCAGTGTGTTTTAAAGCTGCACCAATTATAATTGCCAACCAGGAGCGGAACAGCTAAGAAGTAACATTTTTCTGGCACAAGGTGTCGCCAGTTATCTTCCCTCGACTTGAAAACAACCAAATCGGCTTCACTAACAACAGTAACAGGCCTCATAACACGTAGGCCAATAAAAACAGTGCTAAACAGATCAGCGTGTACAACCATGTGCTGTTAGAGCCATTTTTCCAAAGACGAGAGTGAATCATCTCTGGAGAATACTAGAGGAGACGGGAAAAGTTTTCTTTTTTAAGTCGTGACACAGCAGTTTCTTCTCACAGACAGTGCACAGGAATTTCACTGAAGGAGGGAGAAGAGGTAGGGGGAGGCGGCGGAGGAGGAGGAATGACATGGGTGTTCAAATTATTTAGCCCACTTGTACCTTTGCCAAAACTCTCTCACTCGGTTTTCCCGCCAAGATTCCCCAAACAACTAGAGCCTAATGTTTCGACTCACCCTCTTTTTTAATGCACTGCTGTCTGTGTTAATATTTTCTCTCTCCCTCCCTCTCTCCTGTTTTGTAACTATAAATGGAAAGACACGCTGGAGTCTTATGGGAACCGGCTCTTCGCTCTTCTGTTCAATGAGTAAACACACACTGACCTCCAGCTAACATGCGCTGCAGTCATCAGACAGATAAACAGCATGCACTGGGTTCAGTCAGCATGACAACACTTTACAAAGATGAAGGAAGGAGTGAAGGAGAGAACCACGGGAAGAAAAGATTTGAGTTGTTTTTTACCACAGCATAATCACACTCTCACGTCTAACACTGTCGACCAAATTTGATACTGTGACAGTGTTTTTCTATTAGGGAAAAGTACTCACAGGTTCACCTGGGAGACCAGCAGGACCAGGATGACCTTTTTGTCCCTGTAGAAAAAAATAAAAAAGTAAAATAGCAGAATTTAGGTTGTTTTCAGCTACAGTAGTCATTTACAATATGAACAATGTCTACACATTCATTCTGATCAATTTGATGTTATGAAATTTGCTTTTCTTTTACAAACATGCTCACTTCTCTGCGTGTCCAAACTTTTGACTGGTAGTGTAGGTTTCATTGTTCCGGAGTTTTTCTGCCATGTGTCCCAGAGACGAAAACTTAATAGCTGTGAAACTAACAAACTGCTCATCAGCAGCACTGGCTTGTTAAACCTGAATGATGAATTTCTATGCGAGAACGATGCAGTTTTTATTTATTCCTACAATGCAGCTACCTGGCTAAGAGTTTGTCTAATCATTGCCACCACTGCACTTTGCAGTGACTGAACAATTCAGAGCAATCCTACATTAATTACACCAGCAAATCTATTAGACACTAACAAGTAAGAACCAAGAAGAGGAAATTAATGGTCACCCTGTGGTCTCAAATGAGAATGCCAGCTGGTTGCAAAATGTTTTCATTTTTTTCGCTATCACGGCCTACAGTGGTGCAGATAGAGTCATATGTAGTCAGCTCTGAGGGAAGAAAGTGTGAAGTCATTAGCTACCAGCTGTGTTGGCCTGTCAGCAGCAGAACAAATAAACCCCAGGCAGCCAGAGACTGAAATCAGTATCAGTATAAACAAGTCACCAACAAGAGAGTCATACAAAGCACTCTCAAGCCTGCCGCCAGAATGTATACATGAGGATTAAAATCCCCTCCTGCAAATGTCTTGTGAGACGCTGGGTAGTACTGATATAAAGCAGGGATCAACCTTAAACGCTACTTCACTAAGTTTATACAGACCTGCATCTTTTTAGTGCCGATATTCAATTAAGATTAGATTATTTTTAGAAAAAGTGCACGTTTATTACTTGGAAAGATGCACCATTCAGAATGCAGTGCTATCACACACTAATAAAAACTAAATCTGTGGTGTCACTGAAGGTTGTGTTGGAAACTATTCGCTACTGTAACAATGAAATTTCCCAGGCCCGGGACGAATAAAGGCTTAAAGACTTATCTTATTTCTTTTTTTTTTTTTGCTAACCTAATCTGTAGCTTCATATTTGCCACACAGACTCAGGTGTTATCAGTCTAACTCAAAATGACTGAGCAGCATTTCTAAAATGTAGAATTGTTCTTTCAAACCTAAGCTTGTGCTCTTTAAACTGTTAAACACCAACTTACCTTTTAGTAACTTAAGTAAAAAAAGGACAGATTATGCTGAAATATGATCTTGCTTACACAGTGTAGTCTGTATCTATTTCATTCATCACTTCATTTAACTTTTCTAGTACCTACATTTATACAGTCACAAGTAGTAGAGCGAAACATGGTTCACGGCACAACACTATGCCACAGCTACAAACTAATACACCGAAGCTCCAGTCAGTGATGTCATCACAACATGACAACTCTCGATCAGCAGGAAGATAAACTTGTGCATTCACAGATGTAACAAATACTCAAAAACACATTTGTTGATCTCTTAAAAATGCTTAGATTCACAGAGAGTACAATAACAAGTCCTTACAAAAAAAGATACTCCGCAAAGTTTTCTGTCACATGTTGTGCAGCTTTTGGATAAAATGAAGCCAGATGCCAGTCCACTGGCCACAGTAATTCCATCAGACTGTGTTTTATTCCAGTTCTGTCAAGCTCCTGATTATTTGTCTATTTGTCTGCAGCATGTGCTTCAAGTTGGAAATCTCCGACAGGATTTTTGGGATTAAACGAGTCTCCTGCACTGAAGCCACGAAAAAACAAAAGAATGTGTCTGGGCCTTCCAGCAAGGCCGATACAGCTGAGTACAGTAAAAATAGGACAAAAAAAGTCTGTGCCTAAAGTGTACGTGTGCGTGCGCGCGTGTGTATTATACATGGACTTCAATAATCTGGGAAGCTATCACAATTCTGTAAATCCATTGCGTGACACGAACATGCCAAAAGGATCATATTTTCCATTAGTTCCCCGTCTATATGAAGAGCAAACAGTTTTAATTAGTGTAACTCACAACAGATCAACCCTGCAGCCAACAGGGAAAGTGCAGCAGCAGCAGCAGCAGCAGCAGCAGCAGCAGCAGCAGCTGCGGTGTCTCCCCTGCTTACCGAATATGCAGACAGAAAACACGGTGTTCCTTCTATACATTTTTGTTATACTCACATACATGTATGTGAGACTGGAGAGTATTACCAGCCCTGGACCAGTGTGGCTTTTGCACAGCCAACTCTGATCATGGCACACTGAAATATTGCTAAGTTTTGGGGGTTTTTTTTAAACTGTGCAGCAAGTTTTTCCTTCTTGCATCTCATCTGAGAGTAATAACATTCCCACACCTTTAATTTCTTAGAGTGAGATGTCCAAGAAAGATGTGTGAGGCTGCCAGGTAGGAATAAGTTTAAAAAATATATTTATATTTATATATTTATATTTATATATTTTTTTATATTATTTTTTTTTTTTCTTATTTTTTATAAATATATATCTTTTTTTAAACTTATTCCTACCTGGCAGCCTCACACATCTTTCTTGGACATCTCACTCTAAGAAATGGGAATGTTATTACTCTCAGCTGAGATGCAAGAAGGAAAAACTTGCTGCACAGTTTTAAAAAAAAAAACAAAATAACTTAGCAATATTTCAGTGTGCCATGATCAGAGTTGGCTGTGCAAAAGTCACACTGGTCCAGGGCTGGTAATACTCTCCAGTCTCACATACACTCACATACATGACTTCTAGTTTAACAGTGCAGACTGTGGACTGACTCCCAGGCAACCTTCCCATTACATCTTTACACATTTCTCACAGTGAGAAAGGTTTTCTCTGGCAGCGGGCCAGAAAAAGAGCAGAAAACTTAGAGAAAAAGGTCCATCCATAAAACGTAGGCAGGTCAGTTTTACTGGCTGGTTGGATAACAGCAGAAAACTGAAAAAAAAAACTCAAGTTTCAACCGTGACAGATGACGGAATTTCAATGTAATTTAAATAGAGAAGTGCACTGTAAGGAGTTTTGGCTTCCTCTCCCAGGGTATGATCAAAAAAAAAAAAAAAATCTAAGAGTTACGAACATCTGCAAGCAATGAGGTGACTGGAGGCTTTAGGCAGAGCCAAACTTATCGTCTTGCTTTTATTAGCTGGATACAAACCACATTTTAATACTTTGTATAGCTGTTAGCAGTTACTTGTGTCCTTAAGGTCAACAAAAACTTGCTCAAAGGGGACCAGAATCCTACCTGAACTGATCGACAGAACAGGAAAAGGGGATCTGTTACTGTGCAACCTACCACCATTTAACCTCCGCTGAGGTCCACACCCAGCAAAAATCCACAGTTACCATAAATCAGTTGGAAGAATAGGAGCGTTTTCCCCATGACTCCATGTTCCATGAGTGAGTCATAAGGTGAGAAGAGGTCTTTGCTCTTTAAGCTGGAGCTGAATGGAGGAACCTTGAGCACACCAGATGGTTTTACACAGTCAGCGCTGTCCAATTGCATAATAGATTGTTGGAGCTCCTGCCAGGGCACTGTTGCACTCATACTATTGTGTCCCAAGTGAGGACAGGGGTGTGTGGATGTGTGCGTCTCCGTTAAGACAGAAAGTTGCTCGCAGAGGTTTTCTCACACTGTCTGACAGTCTCTCTAATTAGCATTCTCCTGGCATCTAAATCTACCCTTATGATAACCTATGCTGTACTGATGCACAGTTTTTGTTTCTTTCTATATACACCACAGTGTAATTGTGACAGCAAACCACAAAAGTAGCAGTGTGATGATAAACTGTCAAATGTCATTTAGGAGAATGAAGAAGAAACTGTCTGACAGTTTCTTTCCCCACAAGCTTTTATGACTTTGTTTTTCTGCACAGACGCTGCTGCACCAGTCAGGTAACTGAGCTGTGACTGTCTTGCTAAGCTTCTCCTTTTCATTTTTTTTTTGTCCAGGATACAGTCTCTAACTTGCAATTAAATTTAAACACCATATTAATTCAGTTGCTCATTTAAATCTTACAGATTTCCTCTCACCAAACAAGCAGGGCGGGGCTTCTGCTTGAAATTCTGATAAACCTAAATGAATTCCATACATTTGAGTTTCCCCCTGCAAACCAGATGAATAAGCTAAATTTGTGAAGTTTTTGGCATGGAAATTAACTGCACGTGGTCGCCCTCTCCAGCTCTGGGAGGTGACTGATAGCAAAGATGGCAGAGTTATTGTGGAAACTTTTGGGAGGCCTGCTGTGTACAGGAATCAGCCACCGTTACAAACAGTGAGCAAACTCTCCAGACTTGTGCTGTTGATTGCAGCACTGAAACTACAAATGTGTTGTAAAACATCTCCCTGCGTTTTTGAGCAGAATTTATTGTCTATTCTCCAACATTGCACCTGCACTGACAAATGACATTTTTCAGTTGCTCCAAAAACTTTCCAATAACAGTTAAAGTTACATTTTCCCTACTGTCAACAAACACTCAGAACAAATCCAGCAATAAATTCCATCCTAATTAGACTTTTTCAGTATAGAATATATTGAAACTCCAATCAATTAAACTAACTTTTGTAGCTATAAACTACTGTAAAGCATTAAAACCACTATTAAACACATGAAAAAAACTTTTTTCTCAAAAACACCCTCAGTCCTACTGCTGAAAATACTTACTAGCTCTGTCTTAATAATGAAAGCTATAACAACAGTGCCAGCAACAACTGGGTCAAACTACACTACATATCACTGACCCTTAAAGATTTATGTCTTCAGGACCAATGGACTTGACTTGGCTGAGTGCCAGAGAGTCTCCCAACAGACTATTGGAATAATGTTGTCGTACACAGATTCAATAAATCAGTAATACATGGATGGATTTGATGTAAAGATAACTGCAGGTAACCGTGTCTGTGCTGAGCACTGTGCATGCGCAGCAGCTTTGAGGTGGCAAAATTAGACAATTGAAGAATGAAGGCTGTGAGAAAAATAACAGACATCGGGAAGTGGTCAAGGATAAAATGCACAAGGTCATGTAGAAAGAGCTCCACTGCTAACTATCACTCTTCGTCAGGATAAAGCAGCAGAGCGGCATGTAAAAAGTCAAATAATGTACAAACAATCCTGAGCAGGACCACATCAAAAACTAACCCACATCCATTGCTTGTCCTACTTTTTAGAGCAACTGCTCTCCAGAGAACGAATGACTTAACATGCTTTTGGAGGAAGCGTTTAACACATGTAAACTTTCTGCTTTCTTCAGCTTCCTTCATCATTTCAGAGGCCTGTGATCCAGATGATGCAACAGCCCAGATTTGCAAACCTTTGGTATTTCATCCCACAGGGGAGCCAGAACACAGGTGTGCTGCTTGACGCCTGCATTATGTTAGGCTCCTTTCCAAACAAGAGCTCAAACATCTATGTTTGGCTAGAGCCTCTAAACACTGCAATTTCGCTGATTTCCCCTTCTCAGAAGCACAGTTTAGAGAATTGAGAGTATCCGTTTGATTTACAGATCCTCATATACAGAACTCCATTCATGCCATCAATTATTCATTCTGTATCTGACTTATGTGTGAAAACATTTGGGAAGGGAAAAAAAAAACACCTATAATATGAAATTTCACACAAATGGGACAGAGCCAGTAAACTCTTAAGGATATTAGTTATTTCCTTGTAGATTTACACACATAAACAGAGTTTGTTTGCTGACTTTCTACCTTTCGTCCATTTTGACCGGGCATTCCAGGGGGACCCATCGCACCGGGCTCTCCCTAAAAGGACACAACAGGTCATATTCAATATAAACACATATTTACACGGCTGCGTCTGCAAATAATCACAGTTTTAAGGAATAAATGATAATGTGTATACTTTTTGTCCTTTCGGGGCTTGACCAAGCGACAGTCCTGGATCTCCTTTTTGTCCCTAAAACATAAAATTAGACATTATTCTCTTTTAGCATACACTTAGAGACGCCTCTTTCCCAGCTGGCACAATGTATGATATGTCCAAGTTCACTGCATATTTTCTGCATTGCCACAGTATTCCATTTTACAAGGAGCAGACGAGCTCTCACTTTGGATTTATACTACAAAAGAGTAATGAGTTTATCCTACTTATTGGTAAGCCTAGCTGTTGTACTGTATTTACACAAACGGGCAGTCCATTTATACCCTCTGGTGACTCGGTTTACACCAAGCCAGCATGAAGTGATGAGGAGTGACTGTGCTCCTTTTTCTCCTTTTTCGGGCAGTGGGAATCCTATCAGCGCATTCTGGGCCAGGATTCAAGATCCAGTTGCACTAGTGAAAGACCTGCCCAGTAATCTAAGCAAGAGTAATCAATGCTATCCGCGGAAAAATACAGTAGATAATTTCCTGCGTTAGCGCTTCTCATACTGTATAAAGAAACAAGTATATTAAGATAATATTTGAGGAAATATTTGCACCTACTGTGTTTGTTGGAATGCAATCAAACAACAGCTCTGGTGGTGGAAAGACATGCACTGCATCAAAAAAAAAAAAAAGACCAGGTCTCTGCTGAAAGTAAGACACATTTTCCTATTTACAGTGTACTGGCTCATTTAAGCTCGTCTTTGTGGGAATTTTGTCCAGATTAATTCTTAAAAGAGCCAGGAGTGCCCCTCCAGCCAAGAGTAATATCCATACATAAACACTGAGACTTTTCACTTTCTAACAGCAATACTTCCACTGATTATTCCATGCTTTCGTTCATTTCATTTTGAGCTCTGATGCTAGGTGCTGCACAGTAATAGGTAGGTGAACATCATCACATTGCAATGAGATAAAGTGACATATCCAAAAGAATATTCTGCTAATACACAGTATGTTTTCGTGACATTTCCTGTCAGGTTTTTTTTTTTAAGCAGAGAGAAAAGTGCCAGAGCAGACCGTCTGCTGTTTGAGGTTTGTGTGTAAATGAGTCAAACTGAGCTAAGTCAGGTTTGGTTAAAATCCAGCTAACACACATGTACAGTACACTAGAAGAGTTATGGGTTTTCCCTGGTTCAAGCAGGCCAAAGCATGGTATCAATTATGTTTTTTCTGTGTTTGAAGAAAGTGTGGAAAATGCTGAAACTGAGAACATTTGAATGGGTTACCTACAGACTTGAAATACGAGCAGTTTTCCGTTTTATTCCAGTCAAGTCTAACACGCACACTCCTTTGTGAGCTCAGACTGACATATTACGGAGCTAAGCCTTTCTGTTGACAATTCAAATCAGCTGGAACACAGACTGAGTTCAAGTATTTGCAAATTAGTGAGTCAGAAAGACTTAAAACTTCTGTTCTCTCCTGAAGGGAAACAAACGGCTTTTCAACAGAGTAGAAGAGCTGTACTTTGAAGAAAAGACGATCCGACCTCAAATATGCAGACTAAGTAAGATCACAAACAAAGGAAACCCACAGGATATCCTGACTCCTCATATTTACACTTAATGCCCTTCTTAAAACAGTCAGATATGATGCATAGATTAAAACATGTATTAGCTCTATAGGTCATCTAGTTTTGCACAATGAATAGTCATTAAGAACAAATTAAAAATCCATTTTACCATCTATAAAATGTATTCTGCACCTTTTCCAATCATGCAGACCCATATAAGCACACTCTCACTTCCATGTGTCATGGTCAACACTGCTGCAGTGCGTGTGGTAGTTCTGGCCAAGTCCACAACAAGCAGCCGTTATCCCATCTTATCCTAACAAATTGTGGCTAGACTATTCCAAAAGATAAATCCTAAGATAAAGTTCTGTTTCGTGTTAATCACTTTGACAAGGGACGGTTGATTCCAGTGTTGTGTGCAGTTTGGGAGGGAGTGTTCCCTCTAGTCTGGGTCATCTTAATGCAGTGCATAGTAAGAGAAACCACAGGTGCTGGCATACCTTCACTCCAGGTGGTCCAGAACGACCAGGGTTTCCATGTGGGCCAGGAGGACCCTGAAAACAGAAACACGCATAATTAAGGAAGACAGACAACACTGGGGTCACCGAGTCAAATTTAATCAGCAGCAAAAACAGGGGGGGGGAGTTAGTGCTATATGCAATTTATCCACAGATGTATGCAGATTTTTCCCTTTCCACATGTCAGGGGTGCCCCGGGTTCTTTCTGTGTTTGTGTATAGATGCTCTGTGAGACATAGCGTCCTGCCTGCCTCGCTTGTCTTCTTGCCTGTCCAAATTATGACATATGGATGTGATTTTCTTCATCCTTACGCTTTTCTACTGCTTTCTAGGGTGCCACAAAATGAAGGCCATCAGACTATATTCGCCAATCACCTTGTGCCACAAAATGTAGGTAGTTTTGATTTACAATGTGCTTAGAAGTAATTTATTGACCTATCTGTGCCAAATGTTTTATTAAAAGGGACCATCTACTGGAAATCAATCCAGGTGGGGGGACTTACGGGAGCAGAGAATAAGAACAGAAAACCTTTTTTTTCCCTCTGGCTGAAGGGACTATAAATTCAAGAGAGCTGCAGAAAGGAATTGTTTGGAAAAATAAACCCACAACATCCTGAGGCATCCAAGTGAAGAGTCTTAAGTTCAACTGCACACTTAAAATGCTGAGCATGGAAAATCTTCCCCAGAAAAACTGAAAGCACTGGAACATGTTTAGATGGCCCAAACAGGAAGCTACTGTGTCTTCACCCCGTTCAGACGTTTCATGGGTTGTGAGGAGAAATCTTCCCACTCCCCCGAGCTGGACGTTAAACTGAGGGTTGGGATTGTTCTGAGTCAAACAGACGGAGTAGGTCAAGAGGTGTAAGTGTACGGTTGGGTGATCCAGTGAGTGTTATTTATCTGCACTCTATTATCAGGACTGTGGAGAGGAGCCAAACAGCCCAGGCAGCTCCCCTCTTCCTTAAACTGGCCAGATCTCTTCCCTCACAGACACACGCTGCCGGACATATGGAGACACTCAACAGAAGCTCATCTACAGATTTCCTTCTCCTCATCCATTCAGAGCATTCCCAATTTCACTCACTCAATATTAAAACGTATGGAAGTCATCATCCGCCAGATAGGAAGCAAAGAGAGGAGGAGATGGGAGGGTCAGGACAAAATATTATAAATTGCATTCTTACAGCACATAAGGTGAGGAGGCAGAGAGCTGATGACAAGGTGGGCGGGTGTTATCCCGATGGAGAGGAGAATAATGAGGAGAATGAGTCACTTTGTCCATCAATCTTCACGTGGGTTAGAAGAGAAATGAAGATCCCCTTTAGTTAATTAAGTTCCTGACTCTAAACCATAGAGAAAACACCAGCTTAATCTATACATACTAATGTAACCCAGGTCAGCAAATAAAAAAAACAAGCACATTACACACACCTGAGAACTGCTGTGTGTCGGAGCTGTGACCAGGTTTACAATGTTGACCAATGACTTTCACAAGGTTGACACATGAAGTTGTACTGTTTTTACTAGCTGTTAACACAACACAGACCTGCTAATACACCGAGTGGACTACACTGTGTCTAATCTGATCATTATTCACTATGATTTTATTAAAGGACTGAACTACTCCTTAGCTGATTTATAAAGACTTAAAACTGCAAAGATAGTGTGGGAAAGACAGGTCATAGTGCTGCACAATAAAGACAAGAGGTTAATTCAAGAACCGTATTTAAACAAGTGGGTCTCAAGATGCTTTTTAAAAACACTATCCCCAGATCACAAGTGAAATGGAAGAAAGTTCCAAAGTTAAGGAGCTTGAGCTTTTACTTCTGTCTTGAGCCTGGAGTGAGGAACAACCAAGAAGCTCTAATCAGAGGAACCTTGAAACTGATTATGAATTTGATGGGAAGTCAGAGAAATCAAAACAGGAGTCACATGAGACCTTTAGGAGGACTATGAAAAGCTTAACATATTCTGGCCCACTTCATCCAGGGAGGCAAGTGAAAAGCGAATTGCAATGAACCAACCATGTGGGTCAGGACTCAAAGTCAGGTCTGCTGAGACGCCTAAATTACAGAGGGCAGGTACTGCACAGAAGTACGGAGGGAGAGAGGAAGGAGAACCACGATTCTCTTCCACCTCTGGGACAAAACCAGCTGGGGTACAAACAAGAACTTCTTTGTCAGTTTTTAACTGTAGAAAATCATCAGCATCATCATCATCATCAACAGACAGCTGTAACACTGGTAACATGGAGACATATTGTTAGAAGGTTAAGGTAAAGTACAAATTACATCAAAAATGTATTCTAATTCTAATTAAACATTAAAATGACAGAGAATCATTTTACAGTATAGAACTGAAAAGAGTGAATACTGCTGTTCTTACAGGGAGAGAAAATGTTTACAGGAACTAATCTGGTCTTATCACAAGCAACAGCAGGCTCATTCAATGGCTGTACTCGAGAGTTACTATTGGACATAATCAGAGTCATTATGAAACATGAACAGCTGAAAACTTTTCTGCACAGAAATAGATACTACTGGGGTTGCAACTACCAAAGCAAAGTTGAAGTTGCTGCCATTGTTTTGTGAACCCCTGCCACTTCACTTCAACTCTTTAAATGTGCTTCCTATTAGCTAAAGCACAACCAGTAGTGGAAAACAGATAACCAATAATGAGGGAGGGAAAAAAAACTAATCAGGCCTCTGAGAGACTGCTCATTCATGCTTACACATGAGATTCATTGGAGAAACAATCAAACTTTTACTACCTACATAAATCTATGCAGCTTTCTGCACCACTTAAGTTATGTCATGTCATATACTGTAGCGTCAGCCATTCCTTTTGCAATTATGCAAATGTTTTCAATCTCACAGAAACCTAGCATCACATACTGGCTGCATACTGGCAGGTCGGTTTCCCTGCACAAAGCCCTCTTTGATCCGCTCTCAAGCCTTTCACTTCAGGGCTGGATGAACTCCGGCGCACTGCCGGGCTTATGGCTGTGTCAAGGAACGTGGACGTTGTCTCAGTGCTAGCAGCGGTGAGACTGTCTGCTCAGTCAGACATGGCACCTCACTGTTAGAGAGGTAAAGCCCCAATGGTACTGTGTCATTCCAGCTGCTGTAAAGATTTAGTGATGAGCAAGAATACCTACACCTTTCCCAGGCAGGGCACGTTCCCTGGCGCGTTTTCCATTAGCAGTTGTTTTCCAAAGATTAAGATCACTCGCACAAAATCAGACGATGCTGAGAATAACTTTTTCATCATAAATACTCAGTTTAAGGTCAACTTAGGATCTTTTAACGTCACAAAACTAAGGTGGCTGATATTAATATTTGGTGATTTCAGTGAGCAGCCATCAAACTGTAGTTTGTTCACAAGTTTCCACAAAATGACTTTTCACGAATGAAATCATGTCAAAATAAATATTGGAACAGCATAAACAATATTGTTTGACTGCTTCAGCCGCATAAAAAGTGGAGTTTCTAAAGAAAGTCTTTGAATATCACTTTAATTCAAATGTTTGTACCAGCTTTGCTTGGAACATTGTCCACATGCTTTCTGTACATTATGTGTGCTGCTAATTTCTTTCTAATCACGTGAGCTAATCAAGAAAAATTGGATGGTTCAACAAAACAATCAGAAAAGGCCTGAACTGCACCCTCAAGTTTTTTTTTTTCCCTGTGAGTCACCAGCTTGATGGTGAATGAACTCTATAGAGGTTGGTGTACTACTGGATAGAGCTGCTGAGCTCCAGAGAGGGTCTTAAATGCCTTTAATAAGATGGGGACAAAGCCCTCATTCTTCCTTGTTTAGAGAGATTGGGTTCCCACAACCCACCCCTCTGAGACCTGACCGTAGGGCGCAGTCTCACGGGCTGCGGCAGGTAGCTCAAACACACACACACTTCTTGACAGCACAAGTGCACTGCAGGAATACTTCGGCAGGACCTCTACAGAAAAGCAACCACAACTAATATCTCTTCATTTTGCAGTGATTTAAATTATTTATTCCTAGTGTTCATTATAATGCCAGAGTCTTAGAAAGACTTTAGTCCTTGAATTTCACATCTGCATTCACTGTATTTGGTTCCATCAGGAGCTGACAGCTGTACACTGACACAGACAAGGCACCAAAGTCCAATACATTACACACATTCATTGATGTTAATATAGGACTTACGCCTCATCTAAGTACCACTGCTGCTTACGTACACGATAAAAGGCACATCTTCTGGACGTATATTCATATACTTGCACAAGTTACTTTATTTTTTCTATATCCATCTAACACATACCAAATTAATTTTACACTGGCAACCTACAGATTTGTAGCTTATGGTTGTTTGCTCTCCAGCTTTACAAATGGACCTTAGCAGCAGCCAAGAACAGAATCCAGAGCCAAAGCAAACTAACGTCTGGCTGAATAATGCTCTGTAATCCAAAGATGTCACTGAGTGCTTGATCAAACTGCTCAAAGGTCTTCCGTATCAGTGCACAGCTAATAGTGTTAGCTCGCTAGAATGCAGATCGGGCATGACTAAGACATCATAAAGATGGAGTACAATACCTCTGGAGGAATTGGAATTGAAAATTATTAATGGAAAAAAAAGGAACTTCAGGAAGATAAATGAGAAACGTTTCACTGGTTGGGAGATACTCACACGTGGACCCCGTTTCCCTGGCTTTCCTGGCAATCCTGGAAGTCCTTGAAGGCCCTAAAAGGAAAAGATAAAATGTGTCACAGGTGGAAGCAAGTCCATGAATCCAAAGAATGAAATAAAAGTTGCTCCATTCTGTCAGCCTTAAACAAACTTTCACAGTAAATGAGGAAGTCAAGTATCAAGAGAAAACTGTGCAAAGTCACACACGACACATATCAATCATAAGTACATCCTGAGCCCCGCACACACATACACCCTCACTTATTATACATTAAGTTAGCTGAAAGTTGCATGGATCAGTCAGTGAGATGCTGGCAGACATGAATGTGTCTTGTTAGAGGCTAAAGCCATATCCTTTTGCAGCCAATATTATTTCAGCCCAAACCCACTACAGTGCACAGACTGTAAGTCTGATTCATTGTACTGGCAGGGAAATCGGCATTGGATCGAGCCACAGCCAATCCCATTAATTATGGGCATCAGCTAGCTTTAAAACAATTTCATACATGGATTAGCAAAGCCCTGAAAGGTCAAATCTAATGAGAGGTCAGTGTGAGAAACCAGAGTTTGCTTGAGATGTTTACTTATTTTCCCATGACTCTACAAGTTTAAATAAAGAGGAAAAAAGAAATTGGGTATAAAAACAGCTCGAGGCAGTCCAGTCAATTCTGAGATACTGTAATAATGTCAGATGTATAGAACATATTTATGTAATTCAGACAGACTGAAATTATACCTAGCCAAGGGGTTTTCAGCAACATTTACATTATTGTGACTGCAACCATCAGGCTGTCCACACACATCACAAGCGCTTTGAACTGCAGTCGCTGCTGGGGTGGGTGCCAAGGCAATTCATTTATACAGTTTAGAAGCATTAACTATTCATGAGGTGAAACTCTAATTCATATTTTGACTTGACAATATTTGATGTGTCACAAAAAACTACCCAATTCAAGTGGAGAGAAACCAAAAAAATTATCTTTTTGTCAAAACTCTTTCAAGACATTTTAATCCTGTTTGTAGTTGACCATGGAAAACACAGAGAGCGGTTGAAGCTCAGGGTATAAAATCCTAACAGTGCAAATTTGAAGGTAGTACTTCTGCAAGGTTGAGACAAATCTCTCTGTTCCTCCAAAAAAAGAGTCTGCAGAATGATGCACCGAAGAAATTTTTGCTTTCAGAACTTATTTTTTTCTTAATTCTGCAGTGTTATTGAGATATTTAATAGATGGATCTGCAAAAAGCATCCTAATATACCCTAAGCTCAGAACTGTAAGTCTCGACTGACGACTTCATAAATTAGTCCTCAGTTTCCATTCTCGCTACTTCAAGTATTCATGAGCACTTCTGTTATCTATCAGAGCTGACGTGCTGTCCTTAACTTTGTGGTAGACTTTTTCATATTAACTGTCAAAGACATCGCTGCTCTTCTGAGAAGTTAGGCTTTTTAAATAGTCTTTTAGTCATTAGTAAAATTCAGAAGACGATATAAGAACACTGCCTAAAAAACGCTTAAAAATTATTTAGCAGCTATCTGTTTAGTCTTTGAAAGTAAAATGCTTTGAAAGTAAAGATACGTTTTACCCCAATAGTCGGGGTGGATCCAGGTTCCCCTCACTGCCAAAGCTTTACTTAAACAATCCCTTTAGTCAAACACAACCTTATACAAGACAAATAAGTCATATTTACAATGGAAAATGTGGGTAACCATTTTATGTTCAACACAGAAACAGTGCATGACAGGAAAACATGGCCAATATGAATGTATACAGTCTATAGTCAACACTGGCTGAAGAATGACAAGATCAAACGCTTCCTGCACGTTCATTTCTAAAACGTCAGTGCTCTGAAATGAAAAGGGTCCCTCTTACTCCACAAAGTGTCACTAATTAACTAAATATTATTTCAACGTCTCCTTGTTCGTCTAACGATTACTCAACACTGTTCAACACTCACGACTTGCAAAGCTACCCTCCGAATGCTGATGTTTTAATATTTAATACCTTATGTCTGTAAATCTGACACAAGCTAAACAATCTTTAGACAGATTTAGGTTCAATAAATGCTTTGAAAGCATCACACTCACACTCATAGGAATCCAACACCTCACTGCCAACCACTCAACTCAAATACTAAGTGGCAAAGGCCAGCTATGAACTGTCTGCTACAGCTGCTAAAAAGGAATTAGACATTAATAAGCACCGTCTAGATAAATGATGAATAAAACACCTACAACACCACATGCAAGTCAAAATCAAGGGAATGAAGCAATAAATAAATCTCAGGGATTAACAAAAGCTTCTACTGTCACATCAGCATGCAATTTGAAGATATAATGCTCTGTGACAAAAAAAAAAGATTAAAAAAACAAACACACAACCAAGAGGCACGTCAGTAACCACGTCAGCAGCAGCTCTGCACATGAAAGAACGTCAAACTATATATTGGGAAATTGGCCCAAAGCATAGAGAAACAGAAGCCAAGAAGCGAAACCTGCATCAGTTAGAATTCTGTTGACCTAATTCATTCATAAAATAAGCACTAACACATTGTACTATAAACAGCAGTTCCTGCACTACATGCACTCACTGTTGGGTCAAAGTTACGATAAATGTGCATGTGTTCAAGGGGCTGGTTTGTGTTGTGTTTGTTTAGAGATCACACACTCACCGGTGGTCCTGGCTCTCCCTTTAGTCCAGGTGATCCAGCCAGCAGTGAGAACTGGGTGGGTTCCAGCTCAAACGTTTGGAAGCCATCTGTTGCAGCTGGAGTAACTGGAAGAAGCGAGGAGGGTTTGATATCCTGCACACTGGTCACTTTTGGCTCCATTGTTTTTGGAGCTACTGTTGTCGACTGCTTTTCATGGGGAGAGTAGGTGGTGGAAGGGGACCCCTGTGCCGCTGTGGTCAGAGCGTTTGACTTCATCTCCGATGGTCTGGTGGAAGCAGGTAAATCCATGGCATTCCCTGGAGGTTTCTGGGAGTCACTATCGTTTTGCTTTGTGTTCTTTCTGGCATGTGAAGTTGGTTTTGGTTTTGCTGGCGTCATGCTGATCCAAAAAGACGTAGTAACTGTCTGAGTCACAAATTTTAATGGGCTTTCAAACCCAGAATGAACCAGCGGAGAAACAGACACAGCGTCGGGGTTTGTAGTCCTCAGAGTCTGATAAACAGATGTTTTGTTCTTTATCAGTGAGCGATCAGTTGGAACAAGAAATGTAGTCTTGGTGTTTTCCTCAATCAAGGCCAAACCAGGGCTCTGCTCCTTTCTGGAAAGCTCTGTCATTGACAGCGGAGTTAGACGAGTGACAGTAATGTTTGGGTCCGTTGAAAACAGAGGTAGAAGAGGTGGAAACACAGACCGATAAGTGTCAGCTTCTCTGCAATGTTTCTTAATGTAATCGCAATAATTATGAGCTGCCTTTGCAGAGGGATAAATGTCAAACTGACAGATGGCACCTTCAAACGCCACTGAGTGATGGTTCATTTTGCCCAGAAGGAAAGAGCCCTCTGGATCCAGGGCCTCCTCTTTTCTAGAATGCAAATTTGCATGTAGGCTTTTCTTGCCACAAGAAGTGTGTAAGAACACGTGATGGCCTTGAACATCCAAAGCCAGATTATGCCACTGGCCATCATGCACGTCATAGTCAAAACTCACAGAACTCCTCTGTCCCACGTGTACCAGGACCTTTCCAGGTGAGAACTGCACTCCCAGCTGCACTTTTCTTTTCTTAGACAGAATGGAGAAAAGAAAAGCGCTATTGATGCGATGAACAGACAAGCTGAGGATCAGGGACAGGTTGGTGGAGTTGTAGGTAGCAGGGATAACAGTGTGCAGAGGCACCTGGATGCGTGCCCTCGGGGTGAGGATGACTCCAGACTTGAAGGGGATGATGCCATTAGGGATGGATCGTGCACCTGAAGATGACAACCCGCCAGCCCTGCGCCCAGAAAGCCCAAGTTGCTGCAGAACATCCACATCTGCAAAAAACAGATACTAAATAACTAACTTGTTTTAACAATATGATGATTTCTAAGTTTAAATAACATAACAAAACATGTATTTGTCTTTTGTGTTCACCAGCTGCCTCTTTCTATAAATCCTCTAAAAGTGATAACTTTATTGTAATACTTTGGTAAATTCAAACAAAAAAAAAGGAGAGCAGGGCACAAAATTAAAAAGGAGAAATAACAAGTTAATTGCATTACACATTTCACTTTATATGTGCGCTTAATAAGCTATTTAAAAGACGATTGCATATTCATTTGTGTAAGACACCATTTAACAACCTCCCATTCAAGAGCAATCATATGCATAAACTGAAAAAACTGCAGTAATGTAAGCGATAAATTGATATGTTGTGATACCAAGCTGTGAGTTTAAAAGTTTAAAGTTTTAATAATGGAAATCCTGCGGCAAAACCAATTTAGAAAAAGGGCTGAATAAAATTTCCAATAGGGCCACACATCAACATCCATTGCCACAAATGATGTAATCATTACATCAGTCTTAATAAGGACAATCTCGGGAAATGCTGAACGGGTCCCAGTAGAGGACATTGGTGGAGTTTTAAGAGGTGCTTTAGTACAGAGAATGAAAATGTTCTCACTTTATCTAGTCATGTCTGGTGCTTAAAGATGATCGCTCAGACAGGAGCCCCTGCTCGTGAAAACATATTGCAGTGTTTTATGCAGGTTTTAATGCTACTTACATCTCATGGGAAGAAAATGTGGGTAATTCTTACACATTACGGAGTTGTTTAAACTATACTCTACTGCTCCTAATTGGATCCACACCTTTGTGTAAGCGTTTAATTAAATCCACATTTCACTGTAGGAAGAAACGGTCTTTATTTCTAGAGTATTATTTAAAATGACCATACATGACCAACCATTACAGCAAACATAAAGAACGGTCAACATAGCATATGATTAATGAACTGGTGTAAAAGTATTTCTGTAAAGCCAAAATGACCTTACAAGTCCAAAACATAATGCACTCCTTTACATCTAACCTAGTGGTCCCAACCCCCTTAAATCTAAATACCACTTTCACAAGCGTAACGTTCATTCAAATCTCTTTTTGGTTCCTACATCATAACAAACTGAAACTTTTCCCATTGTCTTACTATTGTCTATTGTTAGGCACCGGTGAAAGCTATTAGTAATGTCAAACAAAGACTTTTTTGTTGACTTCAGCAAGGTTGGAAAATAAAAAAAAAACTGATCAACCTCAGCCAGAATTCAGTATGTTAATGTTTTCAGTACATGCAATGTAAGAAATAAAGGCTTGCATATAGATCTCAAATATCCTTCCTTTTCTGGTCTAATACAAAACAAATGTGGACTAAACTGAAACAAACTTCTCAATGGTGAATTACAGCTCGGCAGAGGAGAAACAAATATAGACACTTGACTTGTTAGTAAGAGGGAAATCCGAGTGTGCAGGCAGTGGGAGGTCAGCTCGCTTGAACAAAATACAAATACGTTCTTCTGTTGAATTTCCCATATAGCACTGTTCTGAATTGTTAATGTGATATGAGCAGAGTTGTTATTTCATTTTATGATTTGTGATCTACTTTGGGAGCTCACTCCTCCCTTTCTTCTTTCTAAATCCAAGCAGGGAGGCAGGCCGCCTATGGCTTTTTTTGACTTCCTGATGAGCAAGAAAAAAAACAAAACACCCGGAACACAAATAAAAAGGCAAACAATGGCTTTTCTCAGACAGCTGGCACATGCACAGATTAATGCATTTCTACTGTCAGTGGCAGTACTGTCAGTAGACTCAAAGTTTCCTGCAGAAGGCAAAGAACAGAAATAGTTACAGTGAATTAGATCAATAACAACCTGCTTTTACAGAAAAATTAAGGAGGTTTTTATTTTTATTTTAATATTGTACTGTTTCTCAAGACACAGTTGGCCTATAAGTTGGGGCAATAATGCATTTAGTGGCCAAAAGGTACCAAAGGTCAGTAACACAGTCAAAAGTCCCAGTGAAACTTTTCCCTTTTCCACTTTTTGGAAGACAGCCTGCATTACATTTACAGTGACAGAAGGAAACCCAGCCTTGATCAGGTCCAACGCCTTCTGATCAAATAAAAGAAATTACAATAAAAACTAATTAAATATTCAAAAAGTGTAATGAAACAGTGAAGATGAATGAGCAGTCAGTGTTCTGACAACTTCACCATGAGGACTATAGACCTCTACAAGCTACTTTGAAGAAAGCTTTTTATAGGCATTGTATGTATAGTCACAATAACTGGGTGTTGCAGGGCTTTTTACAATAACACATTCTTACATTTAAGATATAAAGCAGTCATAAGAAGAAGAAATGATCAACAGAGAAAAGGCAGATTTACCGTACAGAGAACCGTTCAGAAACAGTTATCTTTGATTGCGGTGGCTTTCAATATCAGGCATCTAGAAATTGAAGAGCTTTGACTGAATGAGATCTGCTAGATTTTGAGTGGCACAGAAATCAGATAACATGCTCATAAGGGTCTTTAAGTTGTGTGACAAAAAGCTTCAGGCTTAGACAGACATCAAGGCAGAGCTGAGTGAGTCAACAAAAGGAGTGCACTTCAAGCGAGAAGGGAAGTAATAAGATGGATTGCGTAACACCTTGGAAACCCTTGTTAAGATATTTGACTGGGGTATGAGGTTTGCTGCGGCTTAAAGACATAAGAACCAAAGTGTTGCAGATTGGAAAAGGTTCTAAGTTCATCTGATGATTAAATTACAATCCTTTCCAGAAACAGAAATGCCTGAATGTGGAATAAAAAGACTCATTTTTCACATATAAAAAAATTAGTACTGTGATTTCAGCAAATTACTCAGTTTTATTTGTCATGAATAGGAAGCCGTGTTATGTTAAGACATTTATAGATCCAGTTGAAGTCTTTAACAAATATCAACCACTTCACAGGATAAAGGCTGGAAAGTGTGGCCCAATTCCAACAATGTTATTTCCAGGGAAATTAGACTGAATCAGAGTCTTTGGACTTTCTTAAACCATTTTGGATCTCCACTGCTATTCAGCTACATATACTTCCAACATCGCCTAACATTCTCATTGTTTAGAAAGTGTCACCATAAGCTTCCGTACATTTTAATTCACATATCCCCACACTGTAACACCGCCCAGCTCAATAAGAGGAACCTACCCCCTTCCAGAAGTTAGCCTTTCATACCAGGAATACTTGGAGGTCTTATTGCCCCACAGTGATACTGACCAATGGATTTCTCTAACCCTAATGACTCGAACCCTGGCTTAACAACATCCAACCATCCTCATTTCACACTTACTTACCTTGTGCTTGCGTAATACTGAGAGAGCAGGTGCAGTAGAGTATAGTCCACAGAATCAGAACTCTCCTAAACAGAAAGAAGAAAGGTCGGAAATGTTATCACAGACAGTCAATGCACAGGTGATCGTACAAATGATTCTTTACGATTCTTACATTTCTGAATGGTTGATACAGATACATTCCCAATATAGGTACACAGAGCCTAAACATTTGATCTTTAATGTTTTACAAAGTTTGATCAGCAGCAAAAAACTCCTTAAATAAGACCTTAAATAAGGAGCAGTAAAATAATCCTTGTCAAGCTTTACCAAGCAGACATGACTGACATGTCATAAATCAACTGTTTCAGCTCCAAATGAATACCTTACACCGAGTGAGAAGTCAGAACGCAGTACAAGTTAAGCTGTAACATGTGAGGACGAACCTGACACACTGATTTAACACAAACTCTGAACCTCCACCAGCCACAGAGTGAATGACAGCAGCAGCTGCAGCCGCTCTGCTTTGTTCAAAGAGCCTAACATCTGTTTCAAGACAACAAGCTTTGTCTTATCTTGCTGCCTGAACAGATAAGCTCCTGCTTAGCATTTAAGAGTAGGTGAGTGCTCCCACTGGACCACCTCTGACAAACCTACACCACACTGCATCCCTTCAAAACCTACAGCTGCACGTGAAAGGTTTAGATTAATGTAACACAGTTCATATATCAATGCAGCATTTTATATGTAACACACAAGCTTTCCACTGACTTTAACTGCCTTCGGCGTACGTCCAGCCTGTGCAACACACAGTTTGACTGGAGAAAAGGTGAAGAGTGTTCTCAACCCATACAGGACTATGTAATCATCCAGCTGGAAACAGATCAGCTCAATTTTCACAACAAATGACAACAGTGACATTTATCACCTCACACCAGGCTACGCACAGTAAACCTTCCTCCATTGATTTTTCAGTGACATTTACGTGTGAAGACGAATGACAGGAATGTTGACATGTAGAGCTGTTAACTTATCTCTCACAAGTGTGAACTCATAATAATTTATACTTTCTTAATCCCCTTGGGGAAATTGTGAACAGCACCAAGGATTTGGGGTTCAGTGTCATGTGGCCAGAAATCGGGAGAAACCGGAGCTCAGATAGGTTTGTAGATGACCGCCCTACCAACTGGTCCTCTGTCGATTGTTAGAGCTAATGATCTGGTTGTATGCAGTGGATGCCTGTTAAGTAACTGATGTTTCAAGTGGCACAGGCTCAGTGACCAGTGCCATAAGCGAAGCAGTAACAGGAAATCATTTGTGGTTTTCCAGAGAGCTGGTAAAAAAACCACTGGTCAACCACTGACACAGTGACTGCTGGTTTGAGCTTTCCTTCCTCTATAAATCCCACTCACAGCTCTCACATTAAACTGACATTCACAAACAGACTCTCATGGCTACAGCAGGGAAATATGATGCAACTTTTTGACTTTTATTTCCCCTCCCATTGGGACAGCCGGCCAACCAGCTGAGTGAGACGCGCAGCAGGGAGGAGAGGAAAAGCAGGAGGAGGAGGAGGAGGAGGAGGAGGAGAATGGTGAAGGCCGTCTCCTCCTCTCATACATCTCCCTAAAATCAGTCCCAGACCGTTTGGCAGCTCATTCTGATACAAGCTACAAAGACAATTTCAGGAACAGACCACGATGGTGTCCACTCAACTGCGCGAAGAGCAGAGGAAATAAGTAAATCTCCAACCTATAAAAAAATTTAAAAAAAAACAGCCCACCTGCTCCAGTTTCTTACCTCCTCACATGAACTTTAAAGTTCTGAGCCATTTCTCTGACTAACCGCCAACCTGTTCTGCAAAAGGCAAGTTTGTCAAAGTGACAGTGGGAACGTTGCGAGTTAAACACAAATATCACTGTCAGCTAGACGCTGATACCTAATCAGACGCAGGTGATGATACTGAGCGCATGAGAAAGTCCCTGCTGAAGAGCAGAGAGAAGAATGCAGCAGAAGGTTTTCACTCACCCCCCGACTCCAGTGGCTTTGAGTTTGGAGTGCGGGGCATTGTCCGGCTCCATAGCTGTTACTTCATTCTTTCTTGGGAGTTTTTACTACGGTCCAGACGAGACAGACAAAGTTTTTCCATCCCAGGTGTTCCTTGAGGGTTCTGCAAGGAGTGAACGTGCCAGAGAGCAAAAAACTATGTTGGATTAACCAGAGGTGAAAAAGATGCTTTCTGTCATTGTCTTGTGCGTTTTTATCCCTGTAACCTCCTTGCAGGAGATGATAACAAATAAAAAAAAAAGACGTTCAGGAGAGCTCCACCTGTGCGCTCCTTCCTTCCTCCTTTCGCGCGCATTGCAAAAGCACAATGCACGTCAAGTCCTACGAAGATAACGACTGCCCATGTGTGAGTGGACTTCCCAAAATGAAAGTTTATTGTGGACGGAGGGAAATCTTGAGAACCGAGATGGGGAAACACCTCCCTCTGTCGCGCTCAGCTGACATCGAGGGGGGAAACCAATTTTAACAGCGCCGCTGCAGCTGAAGATGTCGTTTTTTTTTTTGTTTTTTTTTTGCCAAGCAGGAGCCCCTCAGACAGCTCGGGCAACATAACTATTCCTAACTATTACTGGTGTAATTTAATATACGAGGGTTATAAATGACTCAATGCATTCACGAGCTGTGCATGTGCCAGGTACAACCAGCTTGTGCCTGGCACACTTCAGGCATTTCCAGGGCCGCAGCAAGAATTTCAGTGGGTTAATACAAGTCTAAATAAATCCATGCCCCCCCAGCCCCAACCACAGGGAAACTCTAACCAGATACCAAAAGCTTTCTGTACGGATTATAATAAAGTAGTTAGATTTCTTTTGAATGAGAAAACAAAATGTACATTGATATGCCACAGTAGAAAACTTCAGGTGTAAATATTAAAATGTAATATTCAATTAAGCTGGTTTAGTTCTAGGCTCATCGTCACATTACAGTTTACTAGAACACTTCTCAGTGTTAATTTAATGATATGAATATAACCCGTATTTTCTGTGACAAAAACAAATAAATGCTCATTTTTAAGTCCCTGTGGTTCATTCACAAAATTTTATTTTATTTTTTTTAAATGATTGTATTGGAGAATAGTTGTGGGATGTGTTAATTCTGGTGGACATGCATTGAAGCTGAAATAGTTCATTTTATCCCGAATGTGATCCAAATTGAGTCAGAATTTATAATAAATGTACTGTGTATCACCATTTTCCTTAATTAATTTCCATAATTAATTAATTATATTAATCATTAATTCATACATAAATCCATTGCATAAAATTATATGTTAGTTATTTAAGAATTGTGACCTAGATGTTTATATATTTGGCTTATAGCAATACTTATTAATATGCAACGTCCTTGTTAAATAAACCAATGACAAAATATAAATTGCATTTTTTTTTACATATATAAATATGTAGAAATAAAAGTTCACTTAAAGTTCATCAGTTCATGTATAATCTTGAAAACTCAAATATAAAGATCATGTAGAAGAAGAAGTCCAAGAGCTTCTCAAAATCACCTGGCAACTGAGCAAAATCTAGGTCATGTGATTATGGTCAAAAGCTCCACACCATAGGAGTTAGTTGACATTGATCTTGAGATTGTTTTGCCAGACTAACTAGTGCTCCCCTCTGGACAAATGGTGCAATGGCAAAAGTGTTTCAAACATTTGTTCTTACATTTCTTCTGCCAACAGTGTGTGCCAAATCTTATATCTGTAATAAACTAATCAGCTGCTCAATCAGTTGCTCCGGATCAAATAAACACTGTATTTGAAATCACTGCAACATGAGTTTTGTTGGGAGGCAAAAACATAAAACATGAACCATCCAGAGCATTTTTCTTCCTTCATTTTCCTTCATGTTACCCCCTCAACAGGAAACTTTGTGCTTCACAATTGCAATGTCTGAAAGTTCCACCAAATTACAGCATAATATGATGGAGATATTTTGACCATAACAAATGACTAATTCATTTCATCAAGTAAAATTTAAACAAGTAGACAAGCTTTTTGTGACAGGCTTCCTACACCTCCTGTTTCAACAACATCCACTTCCGTTCTCACCAGGGGAGTGTGTGTGTGTGTGTGTGTGTGTGTGTGCGCTGTCGTGCGCTGTCGTGCGCTGTGAAATTCCTCTGCCAAAGAAAGTCCTCATTGACCCGCCGTCAGCAAACACGCTATGACAGTGTCCAGGGGAGACCCAACAGAGCACCAATTCAGCTGCCTGCAACTGGATCCCTGCTCCTCACAGAGAGCCCCCTCACAGTTCATCCTCTCAAGGCCAAGAAGGAAGGGAGCTCGCCACCTTGAAAGAGCACTTCCCATATACCTGTCTGAGCAACGTCGGATGTGAGGTTTCGTTATCACGGGCTTTGGTTCACAGACAAGAAGGGCAATGTCCTCGTGGGCCTGTGGAAGAGCGCAGAGGAAGATCTCCAATCTGCCGTGTAAAGTTTCATGGGGTTTGTAATGATTAGTCTGTGGGAGCTGTTCTCAAACTGTGGTTTAGGGGCTGCCAAGTACAAAGTAAGAAAAAGGAATAGTTTAAAGCAATAGTTCAACATTATGGAGAATATTTTTAATTACTACTTCCTTTATTGAGAAGTAACAGCAATTCACACCTGAAAGTCTGAGTTATGGTCCATGTCTGGTTAGTTTTCATTGCACATTTCAATTTTGGGAGTGCACTAAAGAACTCAGCATGACATAGTTACATTCTGTTGTAATCGCTGAGCCTCCCTAGGTTTTGTTCCTTATTGACAATAAGAAAATATGACATTATAATATAACATTACTAGACTTATCCTCACTGTAAATCCACAATGATAGAAGAAAAGGGGTCAAGTCAGTGTCCATTCCTTTTCGTTTAACGTAGACAGTTACGTAATTGTTATATAATTTCTTCACAGATAGTTCCTTGGGACACACAGGGGTTTGTGGTCTGATGCTTATGCTGGTGGTCTTTGACATGTAAGAGTTTCAGAGCCATTTTGTCATTGGAAACACAGTGCCTGAACACAAGAAAGCCACAGTTTTATGTCCAATTTCCTACCTGACAGCAGTTCAACAAGCATGTCCTTCCAATCCAAGCAAAGACTTCTTCTTTTATTTACTTAGGCCAAGAGTCTATTTCATGGAAACCACAAATGAACTTTGGTGGAAAGAGAAATTAAACCGAGAACATTTTTAAAGAGATCCAGAGGTACGTTCTTCTATTAGTGCTTTATGGGTTTATTTTCTCCACTCATCACATGTGACTTCCAACCTGGACTGCATCTATAATCATTGACAGGTGTGGAGAGATACACTGTTTTTACTCCAGACCAGTGGTGGGTAGTAGAAGTCAGTTGGTCTGTCGACCCCAATGTTACAATGGATATTGGAAGTTCAATGTCTCCAGGAAATTGGAAGGTTTACCTTTTTTTTTTTTTATAAATTCTGAGGATTTTGATGATTTAGTCCTATGAGTGGCTGTATTTAGCATGCAGGTCAGTCAGTAACAGCATCAAAAGACCTAAGGGGATCATGATCAATTTAGGTTATCCCTCTCTCCTCTCTGTCTTTATAAAAGCCCTCATAAAATGATCTTCTTGCTCTGCTGGTAGAAATTCCTGTCTGATAAGAGTCTTTAGTTTTACTCCCATGTCTTGGGGAATTGGGGCCAGCTGA
This sequence comes from Ctenopoma multispine, assembly GCA_034779795.1. Taxonomy (NCBI): domain Eukaryota; kingdom Metazoa; phylum Chordata; class Actinopteri; order Anabantiformes; family Anabantidae; genus Ctenopoma; species Ctenopoma multispine. The sequence goes on along the minus strand of JAUYWH010000027.1, from coordinate 19,446,658 downwards.
ATGCAGCAACCTCTGTCTAGGCACAGCTGGATCCAATAAATGTATACCCTGGTGGTCTGTTTACTCATGCCATATATTACAACAGGAAATGTATAGAAAGGTTCTCTTCTTTCTTATTTAATTCCAAATTTAGAGTGATATCATAGAATAATATCTTACATACGTAGGAAGAAAATGTCTATTTCAACTTTCAGTTTGGCTTCTGCAGTTCTCCTTACCTCTTAGGTCCTGTCTCACTGATCACAATTCATTGTCACTGCAGCAAGGACACTACAAAAGTTAGAAACTGGCTGGTTACTCTAACAAAGTGCAGCATTTTGTCATCTTAACTTTTTAGGTTATGTCACTGATTGTGTGTTTACAGGGTACAAAAAAGTCTGAAGACAATATTTTAAAAAAGGACACAGTTTGTTGGATTATCACAACGTTCCATGACTGATATGACAGATGTTATCTGGGCCACACATGTGGCTAGAGAGCTCAGTAGGCCATTATCATGCGCCAGATCTTCGCCCTCATGCTTACAATAATACATGGAGAACATACCAGCTTTAGCCACAAAAACAACTTGGTTAAGTTTAAGAAAAGCTTGTGGTTTGGGTTATAAGTAACAACACTGACTACAGTTTCACATAAATTATAATGTGTATCAGTAATATGCAGGTTAACCCCACTAAAGCATACTTATGGGCGTGCTAACTGATAATAGCTGTTCAATGTGGTCGCCACAAGGTTTCATGAGGATCTTTTGCATATGAATAATAAGTAATGAAACATTCAGATTCAGCATTCAGATGTTTATGAATAAAAGGTCTATGGGCTAGTTGAGTACCAGCATCTTTTGTAGTCGAGCTGTCTATTGAGCAAATACATTAATATTTTTTGTGGCTACTTTTACATCTATCAGTCATCTGAAGCACCGTGTTATGCCAAAGTCGTCCACACACTTCCGGTGTTTGGCATTTTGCAACTTATTTAAAAGACATCATAAGTCACACAGACACAGACTTGTGTGTAGAACACAGTACTGCAGTGATGTGATAAATCAAGATTCACATTTCTTTCTTTTCTTACTAACCAATAAAAAGGTAATAATAACAATTTGAAAAGTAAAAGCTTGAAGACAAAGTCTAAATCTTTTTGAAGGCCACATTAGATGTGGTAATTATTGCCAATTCCTCACCCCGCAGTGCTGCAGAAAGACAGGCGCTGCTGCCAAGTCAGAGGCATTGTTGTGGTGACATTTGAGTGGAGGATCAAGCCACTGATGAATAATCCATATTGAAAAGCTGCTCTTTCTGCCAAATGTCAAACAGCAGCAGGAGCCATTGTTCAGACTCTAAAACTTTTTATTCACCACTATCACAATGCCGTGTCACATACTGTGTGATCGAGGCCACGGAGAGTGCACTGGACATAAAGCTGTTTATAATCTGAAGATTTTAAAGACAGTGGCGTGTAATCCACTATGCCCTTTACCCGTTTAATTTCAAAGTTCACCTTTTTGTTCACCATTTTGTTCTACATCAGTGATTCTCAGCCATTTGGAATTGTATTCTATGCACTTCAAATGACCTATTTTTGAGTAATAGAAGTGATTCTTCTCAGATTATATGAGTTGAAGGATTTTAAACGTCTGGGTAGATAAAACACATTCAGAAAAAAGGAGATGTTTTCAATTCTTTATATCCCTTCAATCAACATCATGCCCCTTGGATATATACAGGTTGTGAGTGGTTTAAATGATGTTAGGTGTCCCATTAATTAGTGAATAAAATGCAACTCAGACAAATCATTTGGTAGGATAGTGGTGATGCAATATGAGAAAACTAGTATTTGTGTCACTTTTCAGGATCCAAAACACATGGAAGGGATTTCTTTAGTCTGCGGAAAAGTGTGGAAATAAATGGAGATTTTCACTTAACAGAAAATACATTTTATATTTGCCAATTTCTATTTCTATTTTTATTTGATATCCTGTTTAAACCTCAGGCCAAGTAAAGTTTTTTCAGCCACAGCAAGAACAACAGTTTGCTTTCCGGTAACTGTATCTTTGCATACGTAAGCGTCACAGCAGTATCCAGCCTATAAATTGCTTTCCTATTCAGGGCAATAAAGGGTATCTCTTATAATGGACCTGCTAGGAAATCTTACTGCAGCGCTACATCTCACAAATCTAGAAACCTTCACTCTCATCCTGAGCCAAACCTTTCTGCATTCACTGTCTTCTACACTGCGTGCAGCAACTATGAGCCAACATCAACTTCCTGCTCCACTCTCACTATTTACTATTTACTTGAAGCAAGTTCCCAGTCCACACAAAAATATATTTTCAAATTAAGAACAAGTCGTTCCAGCTGTTCAAGATACACAAATAAAACCAAACCTAATAAGTGTGTACCTGCAGACGGTACAGAGTGGACCTAAAAGGACACAACAGAGGATCTGCTGCTCTGACAGATGTCCACCACCCCCCAGGTTTCTGTAAACAAACAGCTGTGTTTCCAAATGTAGACCAAAAAGAGGTCAGCTGTGCACAAACATACACTCATGTCCTTCCATTCCCTCATGTTCTACACTAACTGTTCTTGTGGCACAGTTCCTCAGTACCTCTGTCCCAGCATGGCGCGGAATAATGCACAGGCTGGCCTAGGCTACAGCCTAAGGTCCCAACGTATGCTGGGGCCCAGGATTGGCCAGAATATTTTGAATGAGTTTTGTATTTACCTAAAGGATAACTCCCTTCCCAATAAGAAAGCCAATACGAAACATTTTAAAATTTAAGCAGCTGATTGGGTAGATGTGTTAAGGTCAGTTTTTTTTCATTATGATACAATATAACAAACTGCTAAAGAAAAGGATGTCAACTCTTCACCCAGTCAGCAACAAAACGCTGACCCACAGCAGAATTGCCAGCTATCAACTAACACTGGGAATGATAAAGCAGCTGCCATTGGACCAACTGGACGCTTAGCTGTAGCTAGCATGTAGCAACATGTCAAAGTTGCCAAAGTGGCTTCAGAGGATATCACTCCTGCAAAGACACTGAGCAGACGTTTGAATTTTTGAGCAACATTCCCTCCATCTTTGTATGAGATCTTCAAAAAGGAGCGGCCAGAAAAAATATGCAGGTGATCCGGAGGAAGAATTTGTGGACAAAATTGTCCACAAATTCAGAGAATTCTACAAGTCAGAGATTTTCAGCCACGTAATATTCCCAGCACACTATTACACGTGGCATTAAATTATTTTTTTTCTGGCAAAGCAGTATGAGTGAAGTGAGGCTGTCTATTTATTCTGCAGCAGGGGGCCCACACAAAGAGCAGCCTAGGGGCCTATGACCACCTTAATCCACCCCTGGTCCCAGCGCACTTTGATGTTAACTTTGGTGGTAATTGAAATGATGCAGTACGGCCTCAGCATGCTGGTGTCTGCTGTTTGGAAATGCATTAAATATAAACATACACCTATTAGTGAAATAGACTGTTCTTATAAGAAAAAAACAACGTGATGAACAATGTGTTTAATGTTATCATTCCTACTTTGTACAACAGTTGATGCTGCAGCACTGGGGCGGCCTCATGTGACTCTTCAGCTAAAGACCAAGAGATACGATACAGTAACTTACAAAGGCCTGTATGGGGAAACTGTTTCTCTGGCAAACCTGGAAATTCCTGACAGATTGAGCTTCTGTGATTCAAGGACTTGTTTTGGGGAGAGCACTTGAAAGAAGCGTGTAACACTGCAGGATTTGTTTCAGGCCAAATACAGATAACATTAGCAGAGGAGTCACTGAGCTGAGTTTTACTTGTAACAGAGAAGCATGAAGACCTTACTGAAGGAGTCAGAGAATTATAGTGCAGCTCTTGTTTGCAGAGTTAAGCTCAGCTGTCTCAGTCTGTATTCAGTCTACTACAAATGCTGCTGTTGAGATCTTAGACGGTCAAGAGTAAAAAATCTGATAAAATCTAACCTGTCTGCAAAACTTAAACCTGCAAACTCTACCCTGCAAAACTTTGGATACTAACAATTGATCTTATTAACTAAACTTAGTTTCTTTGTTGTACACAGAGTTTTAAATGTGCAACATCACACACATTTCTGTAGATGTAATCTTCAGGTGTGCCAGTCTCATTTATCTGTCATCCTCCCGGGGCTTGGGAGAGCAGCTTTATCGGAGTTCCACAGAGAGGAATTTGCAAAGACTGCATGTGAAATGTGGAGAGATTGGTTTCAGAAGAATCACCACTGGCAGCCATGAGAAGAGGATATAATTACCGCTTTGACAAGCTTTGATCACAGGTACAGTTATTTTCAGAACGTTGGTGTTGATAGAACAATGAGATGACAGCCCCAAAATCCAGATTCATTTGCCCTAGTTTTTTTTTTTTTTATCCTCCATCAGGTGAAGATTGTGAATAGAAGCTCTGTTTAGCATGAGGAGACAAAAACAACTAAATGAGGGTAGTTGACGTGGCATGGCTTAGCTGTCCGTAACTCTCTTTTGATTTGTGAAAGTGGAGAAAGGGGATCTGATGATGGTTACCGAAATGTTCTGGAGGGGGAAAAAAAGTCGTGGGTAAGTCTTCCATGACCTGTACATACTGTGGGTGGAATGAATCACTGTGGTTTCTTTTTTGTTGAGAGGCAGCAAATAATTCAATAAAATGACAGAAGGATCAGTGAGGCCTGCGCTGGAGTCTGTTTTAGTAAAGTAGGAGGTGTGGAGTCATGAGGGGTAACACTGGTGGGAGGAAGAAAAAAGAAACTCAAGGTGAACATGTAACCTCACCGCAAAGAAGAAAGGTTCAGTTCATGGAGAGCTCTTTGAAAGTGCTCCAGACCACAGCACAACCCCAAAGCAAACACTCCTACACTACCTGCTAGGGCTAAACTAAGATGCAGCATTTGTTAGCAGGGCCACCCAGTTATAGGATGGAAGAGATTTTAGAGTATGTGCCTGTGTTTGAAGGTGAAACAAGTCAAATGACTCAGGTTATTTTCCTCACTGACCACAAAATCCAAACAAAGCATCTCATGAGTTTTTAAGTTTGTGCTTTGTTTATTATGCTACATAGGTTCTCGTGGTTTGTAAATGTCTTCTCCCACTCCTACAAGCTTCATTTACATTTTACCTCCTCCTGTATTCTGCTCATTAGTCCTGTACTGATGCTGTTTTCCTCAAGGCTCAAGTGTCTCAGCGGAAACCGTGTCCTGCAAAGCAACGCCCCCATGATGTCGTTTCCTCCCACATCAGTGATGTCATTCCCGTCTAGATCTACCTCCTGCAGACACGTGTTCTCCTTCAGCATGTCGGCCAGCAGCCTGACCCCGGGGTCTCCCAAGTTGTTCTCATCGAGGATGACCTGAGTCAGTGAGCTGTTTCCTTTGAGGCTGTCGAAGAGTTCCTTCCATGCTGCCAGATCAGCGCCGCTGGTCTGCGCAAGCCCTAAGTACTGAAGACACGAGTGGTGCCTCATATATGATGCTAACACCTTCACGCCTTCGCTGCTCAAGCTATTTCCCCCAATATCCAGCTCTAAAAGTGTAAAAACCCTGAAAGAGCTCCACCCAGTGGGGAGCTGCAGAAGCATACTGTGTTCCGATGGGAAAAGCATTGCATGTTGGATGGCAGCAGCAGTTCTCGCTGTTTGTTCCTGCAGCTCAGCAATTCCCTTCAACAGGGTCAGCACTCCATGGTCTCGCAGTTTGTTTCCAAACAAGCTGAAGAGAGACGACATGTATGATGTAAGTTATGAACTACAAAATACACAACAGTGTCACTTAGTATCTGCTAATTTGGAAGATTCAAGAAAGCAGCATCTGATGGAAACATTCTGCCTAAATCATGTGTTACTGTTTTCTGAATTTGTCACCTTTAGATTAATGTGTAACAGGGATCAGTAGGACTTACTGTAAGCCTTTAACCTGAGGTTTCACCCTCAGTATGTCCAGCAGGATGTGAGCGCCAAATGGGCCAATGAGGTTGAGGTTGAGGTTGAGTAACGTGACGTCGGACGAGCTGTTCTTCAGCGCTCCCGCTAGGCTCAGCAGAAGATCGTCTGTCAGGTCTGTGTTCCTCAGAACCAGGTGCGCCACCTCATCAGATGTGCTCAGCACCGTCATCATGGCGTCAAGCTTTAGTCACAAACCAAGAGAAAGTCGTGTTTATGTTTAAAATATGTACCGTTGTTTTTAGATTCAGTGTGACTCTTTTTTTTTTTACTCAGTAGAAACTTTTAAAAAGTTAGGACAAATATCGAAAAGAGTTATAGGAAAAAAAGTTAGAAACATTTTATAACACCATTTATTTATGTATTTTATTTCAAACATTTTTTTCTGTTCTATAATCCAGGTGGGGAATTGTCACCCACATAAGGATTCAGGGCTGCAAATAATGATACAAATGGAAATATCTCATCTTCTGAATTTCTAGTGCACCTCAATTGGCAGACAGAAAGTTTTTGTGAAATACAGAAATCCCATTGTGCAGCACAGACACATTAATTCTTTTTGCTCGTACGCAAATATATTTTGCATCAGGATGCTGTGAATGTAGAATATAGCGAAGTTTAAGTATTTAGTCTTGTGTGTGTGAGAGCTGCAAGCAAAATGTGTTACTGGTCGAGAATGAGATGTGAGTATAGGACAGGTACTGGAGGATTTCTAAACAGAGATGGAGCAAGAGTCCAGAGAGACATATGGTCTGGCTGGCGGCCCTATTCACTGTGCCACTTTGCTAGACCTTGAGGAATTTTTCAGGCTCTGTTGGAAGCTTTTTCATCATGATGAGTATAACTGAGCCAAATGCCTGCCTGTCCCAAATAAAACTCTCTGACCATTTGTTACAGTGGTTTGTGTACAGTTCTAACCTCTATATTTCTTTAGAAAGAATTTGTAGTGAATTTATGAACTTTTTATCAGCCATATTAAGGTTACATAAGGTTAAAAAATGTTCTTTTCCTATTATTGTAGTGGATTTTACATTTCTGAGTTTAATATCTAAGACGGTGGGGAGTAAAAGCATAAAACATGCTGCCACTGAAATGCATACTCCCTTTTAAACTGCATCATCTTAGTGTGAACACATGCCATTTGAATGTTCACAGCATTATTTGTGTATGTTATTGAAGTAAATTTGTATTATGACTTCACGATTTAGACTAAAGGATAATGATGTGGTCTAATGTGCAACTGCTTAAAATTAATGGAACATTGTTTTTATGTTAATGCTTTATTATATTATTTAGCAATTAAATTACAAGCTCACACAAGTGAATTCTTTAAAAAAACTCAAATTTATGTGGCACTGATGCAAAATGCGGGGACGTGGTTATTTCAGGGGCTTTTGGCTGTGATTTAACGCCAAGAGCTTCTCTGGCAAAAACACAGCTTCACCATGGTAATTTGTGTTGTACACACACCTGCGCCTGCAGGTCTTGTTCTTTAACAGGTTCTTCTTTGCCAGCGCTCTGGTTGGCTGTGTCCTCTTCTTCCTCTGGCTCTCCATCAGGCTGCAGGACGGTGTCACTTTCTGCGCTGCGCTCCACATCTGAGCCTGCAGCTTTGGGGCACGATGACAGCTTCTTCTGGAGCCGGCACCTCTCCAGCACTTGGCATACAGAGAGAAAAGCAACTCAGGCGCAATAAAACTGTCTCCCCTATAGCCAAGTGCACATGGTGATATCAATAACCAGTGTTGTGATGTGAGAATGTAAATTGGAAAGTTTAAAATTCAGTTGGAGCATTCAATAGATAATGCAGATCTGCTGCTGTGAGATTTATGCATGCAGGCCTGTGTGTGTGCCTCTGTCTGCATAACCTCTCCCACACGTCATCCATCTTCCTTCAAGCAGACATTGGTAGATGCGTCACACTCTTGCAAATTCAACCTTTTTCTGCTAAAGTGTATTATGTAAATCTGTTACAGCACTCCAGGGGGATTCCAGTTCATTCCTACTGTTCTGTGGTTTCTTTACTCACTGTTTGCCTTGAACCAGTTGTGTTTGTTTGGGCCCTGCTCCAAGGCGGCGCTCATTTCCACACATTCTTCATAGAAGTCTCTCAGTCTTTCCCCATCTCTGTTTTTCCCATATGATCCCAGGTCCTTCTGTTTCTCTCCATTCTGCTTAGTCAGTGCTTCCTCGTCCTGCAATGAATCTTTTAAAAGAAAAACTCTTGTTTGTTCTCATTTTTTCCACAAAGACTATTAAATGGAAATACCACATGTGGATGGATTGGACGGCATCCATTTGAAACGGTGAAACTATTTTTTCCAGTTAAAATGAGTCAAACAGTGCTTACCTAGAACTCTGTTTGTCTTGTTCGATCGCAGCTGCTCTCTCTGCAGCCGTGTGTTCTTGCTGGTTGTTTTAAGCTGTTTCTGCTCTTGTCTGGCAGATGATTCTTGGTCTTCACATTTTTCTGTCGCTGCTGACCTCTGCAAGACCTCCAAGCCCCTGCTGTCTTGTCCTTCTTCTCTTCTCTTATTTCCAGCTGTCTTGCCTTTGCTCTCTTTCTGATTAGTTTGACCCTTGCGTCGTTTCTTCTTGGAGCTCTCTTTAATCCCAGCTACAGCATGGTTTTCACTGTCAGTAGATCCTGCGCCTCCTTCCTTGATGTATTTTCTCGTCCTCCTCACTGACTTCTTCTCTGTTTTGACTGGGATAAACAGAGGGGATGATGGACATGACTCGGTGGCGCCTGCTATGGAGACATTAGAGACAAAATTAAAGAAAAAGATCTTGTGGGACTTTTCGTCTTCAAACTAGTTCACTGAAATCAAGGACTGGGCCTAATGTCAAAAAATGTTGATGAATAAGCTTTAGGAAATAATGGAAAATAGAGACACTCGTTTCCAGGCTTTTTACCATTGCCAGGGCTCTGCTCTAGAGGGGGAATTAAGTTCTGCTTTGTGCCGTTGTTCAGTTGCTGGCAGGAGCTGTATTTGTTTCTTAGACTTGTACATCTGAAAAAAATGAAAAATGTACTTTCATCATGACTCATATTTCCTCCCCTGTACCACCACCAACATCATCCCCTCATGTCATGCAATATATCTTTTTTCCTTCTGTGTCAACTCACAAAGCATTACATCTCCAGAGCAGTGGGTTTGGATCTGTTTTGACTGGTGCTAATTTCTAATTTTCTGCCAATGTCACACTGTCCATGTCCCAGAGGATGAAATCTGACCTGTAACAGGGTATCCCACCCGCCAACCAAGTCAATCTGAAGCAGCTCTTCTTGCCCTGCTGGAATCCGGGAGCATAGCGATACTCGCAGCAGGAACTGATTCTGGCTGCCATGATACCGTTAATGTACAGAGTAGCACTGAAGGGGTAACCTTTGTGCCGCTGGGAGACAAACTGGAACTCTTCTGAAAGAAACAAAAAGAAAACATTATGAAAGCAGAAGACATTAATGTTTGATGGATTCAGTGACTGTCTTTTTTTTGGCTTGTTGCTGTTGCTGTGAAGGTCAACAGGTTCAGGGATGGTTTTCCTTGTGTGCTGTGCTCACTCCTGTGCAAACTCATTGGATGGCAGCATCCAGCATTCACTGCTGGTTCCTAATGGTTGTAGCTCCAGCAGTGCCTACTCAGGACATGCAGTGAGTGGAATTCCATTTGTGGTGCTCACAAGATTCAAAGCTACAATATCTAACTTTTGAAGCAGTCAAAATCAATCCACTCAGTGTCTTGTTCAATCGTGAAAACTCACAGTAAACACTGCCAGGTTGCTTGAGGAAGAAGGAAAAAAACTCAAGAGATCCGGTTCAATCAGTGAAAGGTGGAAAAGCCAGCATCTGTGATATTATATTTTAGAGAGACATATGCTGCCATCATATCACAGCAGGAAAATGCCAGACCTCATTCTGCATGTGCTACGACAGCGTGTCTTCATAGTCACAGGGTGTGTGCTGGACTGGCCTGCCTGCCTGCCTGCCTGCAGTCCAGATTTGTCTCCTATTGAAAACGTTTGCTGCATCATGAAAAGGAGAATCAGACAATGGCGACCACAGACTGCTGAGCAGCTGAAGTCTTGCATCCAGTAAAAATGGGGAAATATTCCACTTGCAGAACTGCAAAAATTAATATCCGCAGTTCCTAAATGATTTAATTAAAGGAAGTGTGATTTAACACAGGGGTAAACATGTCTCTGTCTTAATATTTTTAGTGTGAATTTTGAGTGTGTTGCAGGCATCAAACTCTAAATTTGCTTGTTTTTACAAAACACAATTAAGCTGTTCAGTGAAAACATGAAAAAGTCTTCTTCTTTGTACTTCCGTGTGCAGCTGATGTGTATTAACATGTTGCAGCTGTAAAGATAAAAAAAGTCTTCTGTTCTCCTGTCTTTTTTATGTGTTGGTAGTCTGTCAGGTCACACATCAGCTTTTAATTCTTGTTGAACCCCAGAATTCCCCTAGGGAAACGTCCTTTTAATAATTTTTACGATGTGGGAAGAGAAGTAATTAAACACATTTGGGGGCACGTTTTAACATGTTTTATGTTACTCAACTATTATTCTGGTCCTGTTTAATGTGGCAAAACACCTTAATTTTTATTATAGGACAAAGACTCTTATATTCAAATGTCACAGCTCCTACCTCCTGGTGTCACCAAGCCTTTAAAGACACAAATATTCTCCCCTCCGTTGACTTGCTGGAGAACCTTCAGGCCATCTGGAGTTGACCCCGACCCTGATCCTCGATGACCTTGTCCAAGGTAGGTCATTGTCACAGTGACATTGGATTTCTTTGCTTCTATTTGTGCCTTTAGGTTACTCTGATATCAAGACACAAGAAAGTGGGAAGGTTTGAATCTTAAAACTTGTCTTAATCCGTGTGTATTTGTAAGTTAAGCACATTACCTGTTTTTTAGTGTGATCTCTCGTTCTGTGAGAGGCGACTGAAGAGAAAGAACCCCTCCGCTTGTCGTACAGATAAGGGCAGGACTGACTCAGGGTGCCTCTGATTGAGTTCAGACTCGACGTCTTTGTTGTGATGGTTGGGAGGTAAATGTCTTTACCAGTTCTGGCAGAACAAGTCACTGGCTCGTCCAGCTGTATTAATGAAGTGAATTTTTACATCAAATAAAACTCTTCTGTTTGGGATCTTGAGTATCCCACACCCTCTGTAACAGTCATACATCACACACAAAAAAACTCCTGTTAAATACAATGATTCATATTCATATCCTCCACATCTGTAACTGCCTTTGTCTGTACTTTTCACTCAGGATCTAATAAGTCAGTCATCTATTATTACTGTAATTGGAGCTTTATAATGTGTTTCATAAGAAGTCTGACATGGAGTACAAATCTACGTGTCCTAATTGATCCCAAATGTAACTCCAATATGTTTTTGTTCTGTTCCTCGCTTATATTCGAAAAAACACTTCAGAGAGTATTTCTGGTCATAAATATTTAATTAACTACATTAACAGGTGACATGGATAATTATATATATATTTATAAGTACTAAGAAGTTTCATTTGTGGGTTTTGGCTGCAATATGTAAAAAAAATATGGATGAAACACAAACTTGAATCTGCAGGAGACTGAGTTCTCAACCTTCAGCAAATCTGAAGCAGCAAATCAAAATCATCTTCCACTGTAATAGCAGTGATAAATAGCTGACCTTGTAGATTTCCACAGTATCAGGATTCTCAAGAAGGAGGAGTTTGCTTTTCGCTCTGATCAGACTGGCAATGGAGTGAATCATTCTCGCATCTCTACCAGGCTGAGCTGGGATCTGTTTGGAAAGTGATTTGGGAAAGAGAATCAGAGTGTTCAGAGAGATGCGCAGTTAATAATGATAATTCTCAGTAATATCAAGCTTAGAAGAGAGATGTTCATAAAGTGGTAAAGCTGACAGTCAAACATGGCTCAGAAACATGCAACTTACAGGAGTATCTCGGCCTCCTCCGTGGATTCCTCTGTAAAAGAGATCCTGGAGGAGATTCTTGCTGTTTCTTCTGCTTGTTCTCGTTGAGTTCTTCTGACATGAATCCATTCTCTACTGACTCGTTAGCACAAAGACATAGACAACATGGTGTATACTTGAGTTTAAAGCATTTTACTTTTTCATTTAATGATTTTAGTTAACACTTTTAAACTGATATACCTGAGTTAAAACATGCTTCAGCAAAGTGAAGGTGCTGAAGGCAAAGTTGTGTATGGTCCAGACTATTATCGTCTATTTCACTAAAGTCATTTAAGTATTTTATGCTAAGCTAGGCTAACCACCTCATTGCTCTACCTTAAAGTGCAGACGTGAGATTTGTTATTATCTATAATATCTGAATATCTGTAATTACCAAGATGTTAAAATAATTAAGAAAAAATGTGGATGGTGATTCGGATGTCTGGAACCATCTTAACTTTATTGTTGATCTGTAATGTAAAGTGCTGTAAAGTGATATAACAAGTAATAAACGAAGGAGGAAAGGGAAGTAGGACAGATTGATTTCATCTGCAGGAGTAGAAAGGGATGCGGATATAATTCAATCTGGTGAGGATGATACAAAATCGTGATGTGAAAGTTTACAGGTGAAAATGGATGAAGACTTCCTCATCTGAATGAGTCATCAAAAAAGTCATTGTGGTTTTTTAGTTGTAGGAATAGAGTCAAGCATAAAATTCACCTCAGTACCTCGTGTGTTTAAATCTAAATTAGGAGCACACTGATCTTTGGTTTTTCCACTGTACGCTAACAAGCCTCCATTGTTTCCTGTACAGTCTGTCAGGGAGTTCCAGTTATCTGTAACCCAATCGCCGCATCTGCAGCCATGTCATCTGCTGGGCTGAGTGCTTCTGGGTGAGGAGGCAGCAGGCAGGCAGCCGTGTTCCCAGATTAACAGCCTATATATGCATGAGTGCACCTCAGCCTCAGATGGCAAACAGCAGAAAAGTAGGACTTCAAGAATTGTATGCTGCTTTGTTGTGAGGCCAGCTCATTATATCAAGATTATTGCAACTCCCCCACATTTTCTTTTCAAGCATTTACTGCAATTACTGTAACCTGTCTTGCACTTTTCAGTAACTGTAAAGAGAGAAACTGAAACGCAGAAAAGAAGCAGGGAAAATAGGCTGGTTTTAGTTTGACATATATGAAGCTTTTTCATTTAATACAATTGGGTTGTTAGTTGAGCAGCTACTTATTAAGCCTCAGCCTCAGATTGCTTAGTGTTATTCTTTACTGGATGTGGCCAAAATATATTGTACATGCACATTAACCGTTTAGATTTTCATTATTGTGAGAAGTATTCAGATTGTTTGCCTAAGAGAAAGAACCAAAACATGCACATATCAGAGTATTCAAAGTAACAGCTTTACCGTAAATTACTAAATTGATAGATTGATGGTGTATGTAGTATTTTTTATACTTTGTCTATGCCAGGTGATGTAATTTAACCCCCACACACATATAACAATGCATTATGTGCATTATGTTACATGCTTTGTGTTAATAATAATTCTTAGTCATCGTAAACAAGTCCATTGATTATTTAAAGCATCAATTAACTTTTTACGTATTCAACTACCTAATAAAAGAGACAGAAACAAGTATAAAGCTCATATACCTTCTATCCTATAGGATGGTTTTCTTTGTATTTTGCCCTGTTCACCAATTTTCCATCAAACCCACACAGGACGGAGATCTTACCTGTGGTCGTGTCCAGGTACAGAGCTGAATGTGTCTTTCCCCCGGGTGATCTGATCTGATACATCCACAGCTGTTGATCTCCTGTTCTCTGCTCTCTCTTCACACGCCCGGCCAGTGTCACCTGAGCAGCTGATACGTTTGTTACTGGGCCCCTGCTGCATGACACCGGTTCCTCATCCATCTTTAATTGCCCCTGACCTTCACTATACATTCTGTTGCTGTCAACAGAATGTATATTGAAGCTTTTCCAATTACTTTTATCGGTGAATCGGTCTAGCCACATATTTAATTTTTAAGGGCAGATATTGATGCTATCATTTTTAATTACAGAACGATAACTGAGCTGCCAAAAGCTAATACATTGTGCCAGCTGTTTATGGTTTTATGTGACCATCTCTACGCCCAGAAAAGTGAGGGAGTCGGTTTTAGTTGTGCCTGACAGAAACAGCTCTAAAACACAATTTGACCAGCATGGGGCACCTACACTTTGCAAAAACAACACATTACTTATGATCAGTTTTTAAGCCAGCACAGTTTAAAATAGTCAAAACCAGAAAACACTAGCAAATGGACCTTGAGTAAGGATTGTCTGTCAAACCACTTCCCAGATTTGCACAGGTACAGTCAGTAAGTTACCATTATCTTATGTAACAGGTTGGCTGACATGTGACACGTAAAGCATTAAAGTATCAAGTCTAGCCAAAAACAACAGCCATGTGCCTATTTGAACTCTAAAACAGATATTCCCAGCTATAGTCTTTCCTTCCATCCACACTGGCAACCTAGAGTAAAATGAAAGTTCTCAGTTTTTCTGAAGCATATAATTTTACTTCTTAAGTTATGTAAGTTAATCAGTTAAAGTAGTCCTCTTCCAGACTCTCCAAACACCCATTTTATTGTTAAATTTCCACAGGCCGTGATGAGCTGCAGTAGAGCAACATAAACCCAAATAGGGAATTTGGCACTAAAAAGGCTGTATCACTGGAAGATTCCCACTTGATTTTGTGGGTGACGCCTCAAATTAATTTTGGATAAACACTGGAATGTATTTTTACACATAACAGGGACTGTGGATTTTGTCCCTCATCACTTCTATTGGAAACAGATTCGTAAGGGATCTATCAGCTGCCAGAATAAACAGGATAACAGTATGCAAAACTTGTCCCAATGTTCATATGGACATCTGATTATTATTTGAAGACAGACTTGAAGAATTGTGAACATATTCTTTCATAAAGTGTCAATATTGTCCACACATCTTGGCAGACTGACTAGTCCAGTCCTACTGTTGCGCCAAATTGCAGCCTAGTGCCAGTGTAGTTTTGATGTACACATCTGGTTGCCAAACATACTGAAGAAATACACAAGGAATCACTTCATTCATCTGGGATTAAGAAAAGCTAGACATATGATCCCCATCACGCTATTTCCACAAGCGAATGTAAAACATATGGAAATCATTTAAATCTCCTTAAGGTTTTGTCCTATAGAAGGAGGCCGTAAACACCAGCGGTATCTTGATCAGCTACCAAGAGGCTCTACAGACCCTGGCATTATACAGTGTTCCTGCTGTTCGCTGACAAAGACCTGCTCGTTCTCTCTTCATCTCTCCTATGTGAGCTGTCTGAATGGTTGCACTGTGTGCACGCCGCAGCGCTCTGGAAATGCCTGACCCCACTGAGCACACACCGGTTCCATGCAGTTCCTTATGTGCTGTAGCACATCCAAAGGGCCTCTGGAGGCCAACGCACTCTGTCTGCCTGCTGGATCCATTACATCTATAAACTGATAGGGGGTCTAAGTGTATTTGGCTTGGCGGTGCAGCATTTGCTTCCTGCCATGTTCACTGAAGCAATGTGTCAGTCTATTACGGGCTCTAGACACACCTCTGCCTTCCAGCGCCCATTATATGGTGCATTATGTGAGCGGTGCTTTGCGGGAGGGACGACTTGTGATTTTCCTCTGCTCAGCACCTTTTGAAGGCCAAGATTTGTAAAAGTCATCTATGATCAATGTTGAAATGTAAGCTGCTATAGTGAATATTGAAGGAAAGTGCAGCCAAATTGAATGTTGATGTTGGAGTTGTATTAAAGTCATATATCACCGCATTTTATAGACAGTTTATGTAATATCCTTTTGTCAGGGGACAGTCTGGATTACTGACCATCCATCCTGCTCAATACTGTGGGAATCAAAGGAGCAGAATATAGTGTATTTCCTCACCTGTCTCCTGATTCGTGAGCAGTATGAAGCAGTAGTGGTCAAAAGCAAACTTGGTCAAACTTTTGAATTGATCAGATGAGCTCAAGCACCCCTTTATCCTACCTCTCCAGTAGATGGGATGACCTTCTTTGAAGTTAGTACATCTGGTTGGAAATTAATGACCTGAAGGTTAGAAAAGCAGGAAAGTTGCCTTCTGTGGACCATCAGGACAAATCTGGCTGGGCTAAGTGGAAGAGCCCTGTTCCCCTCGCCTCATTACCACCACTGCAGTGCCCTTCAGCCACGTTAACCGCCAGCGGAGTAAGTGGAGTTGATCAGCGTCCAATAGTTTCACTGGGCAGCTTCCAAGTATTATTGGGTACAACTGTGTCAGTGTGAACAGAAGGTTCCTGAAAAGTGGAGAGCTGAGAGCAGTGCTCTTACTGAAGCATTGCACTTAGTGAAACTACCTTCATTTAGTAAAGCAGAAAATATCAACAATGTGACAGATGAAATAAACCAGCGCAGCAAAAAGTGAAGTGAACTTACCATGAGATGACAAAACTTGATCGTAAAATAGAAATGAAACAGTTACACTTCTGAGGTTCAGTTTTTCTAAGCTTGTGTTAAAAGTATAGTGAAGAAGACAAATTATTTTCCCGATACTGCATGTTATTAGTGGTCATTTTTACATTTCGATCGTGAAAGCTGTTTGAGTTTTTGGACTGTTTTAAAATGCATGCACTCTTGGGCTGCCTCGAATATGAAGCGGTGATGACTTATAAGCCCATTTGAGCTGGACCGAGTTGTTTGCACGACTAATTAATGAAAACTTACTTCGTCCATTCGAAGTAAGTTCATCAATCGTGATTTTCTGGTAATACACCAGCCTTTTGAGTGAAGAACACATAGCAATATAGGAATTCCACGCATTGGCTATTAATCATAATCAATAAGCCTTTTCACATTGTTTAAGGAGCAGTTTCAGGTGATTCATCTCGAGTTATATAATGTATGATATTAAAAAAAAAAACACAGTGAAAGTATAACAGAATACTGCAGCTCACTGCCATAATCAACAATCATGAGCAGCCAGTTTGGTGTTTCGCCACTTGAGGGAGCCAGAAGACCAATCAGATCATCACATCGTGCCACTCTGTCAAATTGCTTCATTGCATATAGGAGAGTGGGCTGGGAGCTTTTCTTCAAACTCTCCTGGTGGTCTGTTGTTCCTGTGTGGCTAATTACCTCCCTCTGTTTGAAGTGCTGCATCATCTGTTACTGCTGTCAGAGACATGAAGTCAAGGCTGCTTATTGTGGTCATTTAATACTCCAACTGGCAGCTTTAGTCAAGTTTCCACAAAATACTGGACCTGCAGCACATATTACTGTTGTTGCCAGCCTGGGATGGAGCAGTCTGGCGCCTGGTTGCAGTACTGTATTAAATTTTGTGTAATAGTTAAATTGATTTAATACCAAAAGGCAGCAGTACATCACACAAGGGAATTATAATTTATAAAAGCTGGGAATTGGCAGATGGGAGAAGCAGTGCTTATTGCACACTGATTTCACACATTAGGAATTAATCCTAGTATGCCAGTACACATAAACACACCCACATGTACAAACATCACACTCTCCACAACTATTTGCAATGTGGCAAGTTTCATTTTCCACTTTTGGAATTGTTTGCTGACAGGTGATCTTTAGCCCAATGATACACTGATATAGAGTTATACCGATACTGTCTATATACTGTCCTTGAACACAGCACACCTGACAGCTCACTATAACTCTATATAGACAGGCAAGTGACTCTAATGTCAAGTCCTTTAAGGACAAGAAATATCTGACTTATGGGTTATTGTATCGATGTTGCAGGAATCACTCACTGTTAATATGCAGGAGATGCCACAGACGATCCATAAGACCGTGGACATCAAATTCAGCACTGTTTTTCTGTGCAGTAGCCTACCTGTAACTTTGGAAATTTGAGCAAAGAATTTAAAGTGGTACTGGAATATTTTTTTAGGTACATTTTATTTGAGTTAGTATTGAGTTTGTATACTCCCACCATCTCTGGCTTTTTACCTCCTGAGAGGTTGCAATGTAACGTTCAGTGGTGTGCCAGGGTATCAGTGTATGAATAAAGAGCTGGGCCGGCTGAATTTATGAAATAGTGTTTATATTGGCTTCATTGTGCTTACTAACCAAATAAAGCAGCTGGGCCAACAATAAATTAAACCACGTTGTACCAAACTACTGTATACATAACACACATTTATTCTGATTGTTAAAAATATTTTTTTCCTGGTGATGACAGCACAGTTGCATACAGTATCATTGCCCAAAATATTAACTTTTCACAAGCTAAGAAAATGACTTACTTTCAATAATCAAATGCACTTAAACATTTAATATTTCATTTTAAATCTAAACATCTAAATCAACATATTCTTATTTAATTTGCTTTTTCTCATTTTAGGAACTGCTGCCTAAAACAGTAGTGCCTAAACTACCGAACAGCAGGTTTAACAATGGGACCTTATGCTCTACCACTTGCCTGGGATCTTAAGGCAGCATCCTTATACTGTGTTAGTGGATGGTGTGAGTGGCCTGTCCCATCTGTGCTGAGCAGCGGGTGTTCCAGAGCTCGTCCCAGCTGGAGACCAGCAGAGCCATGTGGCAAAATAGCACCTCCTTGACTGGGACATGAAGCAGGCTGCATCTGAGGACCCAGCTAAAAAGGAAATAATACAGTTAGACTCCTTAATGTAGTCTAACATTATTTATTAGACATGAGGGATTTTAAGGTCACAAACGTTTGATATAAATGTAGCCCATCTAATATTTATCCTTGTGTAGAATAACTTTTTTTATGGTATTAGATTATTTATTTATTTATTATATTTGTATTGCATTTTCACTCTGTGCTGTTATCCATGATCCTTTCTGAAGGTTTGACAAAATTATGTTCTACATATATGTAAATGATTGACATCATTAGACAAGTGATTGTGTTACTATTGTGTGTGTTTAACCTTAGTGTCCAAGACCTGTGAAATCACCATGGTAACAGTGTACCTTACCAGACCAATTAAAAAACAATTACATTGATGAGGGCTAATTACAAGACTAGAAGTGTGGACCAAGATAAAGTACAATGGTTAAATCAGCGTCCATGTTACTGTGTGTGTTGTTAATTTCATCAGTGTTAATGTGACATTAGTTTATATGAATTCTCTTCTTACAAACCAGGCGGTTCTAGCTGTGAGGTGACACTTCTAACCACCTGCCAATTATTAGCACTAACTCATTCATGAAGTAACTGTAGGTAGAATTAGACAGTTGAAACAAAAAAGGAAACATTTTTTTTATTATTATCACAACCAAAAGACAATATTTTCACTTTAAAGCTGCACTATTCATGTTTTGCATATTTTTTACCAACAATGGACTAAATACAGTGAAGAACCATCCTGGTTGGACATTTACTCAGCTTTATGTAGGGTTTTAGCCTCTTTTAAGTCATTGTTTTCTTCTAAAATAGAGAACACGTTTGTTTCTGAAATAGGTAAAAGCTTGGCTGCATTTGGCTGTTAAGCCTATCTGTCTGCACAATAACTTGGCACTTGGTAAAGCTAATTGTGCAGATATTCTGGAGCACTCCGCTGCTAAAGAGTCGGTTGTTTCCTGTAGGAGTTGGTGGAAAGCAAAAACAATCTACAGCTCTGCAGTCAGCGTTCACATTTAAGCGTCGTCCCCTTTGATTTCAAGAGAAAGGTGTTAGTGTAGCATACAGGAGAATAGTTGTTTTCCTGAAAAGAAAAAAAAAGTCATTTTGCATGAATTTGTTAACGGAGGAAGAAGATATTTTGAGGGGGGAGAGCACAGTATGGGATATTGTAAAAGCATCAACATCTTCTTCTTCTAACTTCTTCTTATACTGCTGTGTAACGACAACTGAAAATAAGACTGCAGGTTTACAGTGGTGCGTGGGTTGAAAAAAACTGTTTAGGAAGTCAATAAAGTTCTTATTGTGATTACTAAGGTCCTGTGTTTCAGGAAGACAGTAATGAACTCCTGTTTCTGGGTTACTGCACAGCATTAGACCTGCCTACACTTGGCTGTAAACAGTCTGTCTGTAATGGTTTTCACTGATGGCTGTTTGTTGATGGATTAGAAATAATGTGATTATAGCCTTAGTAATAATTTCTCAGTGTTAATAATAGAAATCTTTATACTCGTGTAGAAAACTGAATTCAGAACATTTCTGATATTTTAAGGAGGGGTCAGCTTTAGGTTAGGTTTGTCTTTTAAACTTGTCTCATCAGTTACCAAAACAATCAATTATTTTAAAAGATCATAAGATTTTTATGAGGTTTTTTATTTTTAACAATCTATTTTATTCATAACAAGATGCATGGAGTTGTTAAGAAATTTAGGCTTATGAAAAAAATGTCACCTGACATTTACTAACTATAAATTTCCCAAGAGGTGAAGCTCTCAACATTCAGGAATAAGCTTCTGTGTGCTCGCTTTACTGACGTCCCCCCAAAGGCCCTCAGCTCATCCCAGATTCATCTGTCAAAAGTGTCACAGAGTGAAGCTGGACAGCTGTGAACTTTACAGCGTCCAGGATCCTTCTTCCTGAGGCCCCTCTTCACAATGTCTATATAACTCTCTCTGCAACCTTTAAAGGGCGCTTGACGTACACGGTCATGGTCACTCCAACACTGGTTTAGTTTATTTAGTTTAAGCAGGTTATTCCTGCTGATTTTAAAAAACTGAAAATACAACTCAAACACAACTTTTATCTTAGTCAGTGCTCCACCTACATTTCAAAATGTGCAGCACTGTATGTGTGAGGGTTTGTAGTTAAGGTCATATAAGTTGGATGTATGTATGACAAAGACCATCACAAAATCTGACATGATTTAGCATGTATCACCTGTGAACAATAAGATAATGACAGCCATTTTGAAACACTGGACTCTAACTGACCAACAAAATGACCAACTAAGCTGCATTATCACTGTACTTCACAATGAAATCTTTCCCAGTAACACAAACGCCCAACCAGCTCACTGCTAACACCTCATAAACATTCCAGAGTATATTTTCTTCTTCTCTAAAAGAGGATGACGTGTAAAGGTTGGGGATCATTTACACAAGTTAATAGTATGACATGGTGGGTAAGACGTCTCCAGAGACAGCTGCATGGAGCCTGGTGTGTCATGGGCTGACTGGGTGGCAGACAGGGTCTCTGGCATGTGAGAGGATTGAAGGTTAGAGATTGTCAGCTGCCTGAGGTATTTCCTCCTGCATGACAACCATATTGTGTTGCGCATTACGTCGCTCATTCCTGACATACAGTAAATAATGCAGGGCACCTTCCTAGGAGTCTGCTTCACACATTTTCTGCCGTAGGTTTGGAAACATCTCTGAGCTCTCCCCTCGGATAAAAAACTAATGAAAAGCACAATTATTGCACAAACACAAAACAAGGTTGGGAGCTTATGGTTCAAACATAAAACTCTTATAGGCTGACTTAAGCGAACAAGTAGACATTCAAGAGACTTAACTTTGAAACGCTGCATGCATTCACCACATCCAGCTGTTGGTCAAGAAATCGATGGGATGCATTTGCTGCATAACCTCTCAAAAGTACCATCTTATCTTCATTTTCATTTTTCCATGCTGATGCACTTCAAAAGAAAGACATGCCAAAGCTTTTACATTACACAGTTGTTTATGATCCAGAAGGTACCACACAGACTTCACCAAACCCTTGACCCAATGAAGATTTGGGATTTACTAGCTGAAGCGACCCCAGACGGGCGGGTGCCAAGTGGTGCAATGAAAGTTGCCGGCCAAGTGTAAGGGTCTCACTGTTTGGATCTCATTGCGGGAGGGTTTGTTTAAGATACATCCGCGGAGGATAGCTTACCCATCTCAGTTGGGTCTTATAGAGCTATTATAGTAGTGCTTATAACTGCCTCAGTACAGTGCTTGGATAGTTGTACCCAATTTGCTTTAACTCTCTATGACTCTACTACTACTCTGAATCTACTTCTACTGAGTAAACACAGTGTTAAAACAATCCATCCATCTCAGTCATCTGCATAATGCGGATGAGTCAACACGATCTATTAGTCAGCCCTATAGGAAGAGCCACGTACTGGGAACAGAACAGCAGTGACTGTGCTGAATTTGCATTTTGACATTGACCTACACAAGATGAATCATTCCACCATCTGAGGTGTTTCCAGTGGACAGAGATATAAATACAGACTTTGTTCAGCATGTAGGAGGCGGTCATGTAAACTTCAGTGACGTGAAAGAAATGACAGAACGGAGATGATCAGGACGGGAGCAGAGAGGGTCTAACAATAATGTAAACAATGAGGACTGCTGTCACAGCTGACATTAACTGTGCATCCTCAGCCTACGACACGGGGAATCCCTTTTCCTAAAAAGCACTCAGTAATGTAGACAACCATGCAGAAATAGTAGTAAATATTATGGCTGCTTGTTGTTTAAAATCATTTTCACTATATGAAATATCTTTCTTGACCTTGGAAATATTAATTCGACTAGAAATGGGGGAAAAAACTAACTCAGTTCACATACAAATTGAGTTTTTTTAGAGCTTTTATGTATCTTAGTTTACAGTAGCAAAAACTTTTACTGTACCTCAAGTCAAATTGCAAACATATAATGAAAAATGCACTCCACCTCTGACTGTAAGCACGGAGTAAACACAAAAACTGACTTAACTTAATGAACTAAACAGGAAGAAATAAGTAATGCTCCATAAAAATGGCTGCCTGTCCCTAGAGCTCACACCAGTGACAGTGAAGAAATCTCATTTGTAGCTAAAGTTCTTTGGCATGGCAGTTGTCAAGTGTAAGCTCAAACTAGGGTGTGTAAAAGGAGTCTTGGGTGTCAGGGCCAGGCTGCAGGGCAGGTGTGATGAATCACTTGGAGAAGCTGGTGTGTGTGTTTGTGTGTGTGTGTGTGCTGGAGGGGCTGCCAAGCAGGGAAAGCTTAACTCCTCGGAGCAGCATAATGTCCTTCAGAGCAGAAAGTTAAGCAGGCAGGCAGAACAACACACTATTTCTTCACTGCAGAAGTGTCTTACTGAAGAAATAAAACATGGGAGTGTACGATGAACAAGGGTAAGGGTTTTAAGCCTGATTTACAGCTTTTGTGCTTGTACATTTAAGAGATGTAAAGTTGACTTTAAGGCATGCTTTACTTAATTTAAGCTATTTCTTTTAATCATCTTTTGTACAGTTGATGCAGTATAATTAGCACTAGAGTAAAACAGTGGTAATCAAAATTAACTGTGTGCAATGTATTTTAGGTTCATAGTTAATACTAATGTGACAGACTTATTATGGTAGTCTAATAAAAAATTGGGAATTAAAAATATGTTAAGCATCATTAACCAACTGCCAGTTTTCTGTATGTCTTAATTTCCTCAGAGATTAAGTTTGCTAGTAAGCTGTGACTTCATAATCACTGCAATTTCTTCAGGTCTACTGTATCGCTATGTGTTACAGGGCGGCCTTGGAGGAACCCGAACACAGACACACGTTGATCAAAGAGATCCAAGGAGCAACCGCATGTGAACCACCCCTCTCTCTCAGCAGAGGGCTCAGCAAGCTTCCCTCCAAAGACGTCTTCAGTGAAAAGATGTTTGTGGGTCAGTAGCTGCTTTGATGTAGATGTGACAAGATGAGTTTCTGATCTTAAATAGTGCAGTGTCAAGTGCGGTTAAAGCTGTTCATGCGCTGAGCTCAGGATGAAGGATGGAAAAAGAGCCAAATATCTTATTAACAGGAGGGCTGACTAAGCTTTAATTAATAAAGCAATAGGTTAAAGCAAGATTAAAAAAATTTAAGTTAAAAACTCAATTATACAAGTGGTTTTAAAGACGCAGTCAGTCAGGAGCTAATGTTTGTAACAATTAGCTCTCTTGTTATACTGTATACATGTACAGTAAAATGTTTCCTGTGTTCTATAAGGTTGAAATATAAACTGCAGGATTTATGGTGGTGGAAATACACCAGGCAAAGAAAGACTAAACAAATTAATATTTAGGTAAACTGAGGTAGGTTCTTAGTTAAGTGATTTTTGATTTGTATTGGGAGGCGTCTACTCTAGTACATTGTTAGAATACCCCCAAAAATCTTTAGCTAAATAGTGAGTTTATTCTTTACAAATAAATTTTTTTACAGGACATTTGACCCGTCATAGGAGGCATAGTGGTAACTTATAACATCAGAGCATCTCTGGTTTATCTGATTAAGCTTTGACGGTGTGACAGTGAGTCAGCTGGGACAGGAGCAAAACTCTGAAAGTGATAGTGAGACAGCTAAAAGTTATGTTTTCTCTGAAACTTTTTCGTTTACTTTTTATGTAACTAATTACATAACTCTCTAAGGAGTGACGCTCATTAAATAAGTGCATCTTTTTCAATTTCTCACAATGTGGCCTTAAAAGAACAATTTATACTCGACCTTGTTGTGTTTGTATAGATACCATATTGTCTAGAGACTAATGTGGTCACCTCTTACTGTAATTGCTCCAATCTGTTCCGGACAACAGCATGTGCTGCAATGGATCCGTTAGTAATAATGGACGGTTTGGTGGCTTATGTATAATTGCATATAATAAGCAATTTCCCTGCAAATTTCTTTCAATCTTAAAGTCCCAAACAACTTTATTCTCCTATTAATAATAAAAGTTACAGCCATACCATATACCACCGCTGACAGATTGACTCCATACGGTTTAAACCAAACTTTCAACAACTCTCCCTGCAGACTGCTGCCAAGGGTTACCATGGTAACCAAACAAAACAGCTCAGTACTTTTGGATGTTTGCCTGAATGTGTCTTGTTTAATACTGATAGTACTGTATATACAGAAACACAAAAAATAATAAAATAATGAATGCCATGTTTTGTTGTGGTAGTCGGTGGATGGACCCGAGACGATCCGTCGTGTTTGGTTGAACAGTTCTGTCCTGAGTACAACGAGTGGAGGAGCGCAGCACGCATGGTCAACAGTCGTGGTCAGGTGGCTGTGGGCACACTGGATGGCAAGATCTACGCTGCGGGTGGGGAAGATAATGTTCGATGTTACAGCGGTGTGGAAAGGTGAGACACAGTACAGATTGGTGTGTGGAAGACAGGCAGCCATTAGGGGCTTCTCAGTCAGCAACACCTAGTATAATGATGGCATGAGACCATGTAGAGTATGAGATTACTCTTGTTTACACTCTGTCCTACTATTATATAAGTATATAAGCCACTAGAAATAAAAATATTTTACATGAATTTCTCTAGACCAAGATAGCAGCATTTCATAACATAGAGTACAAAACATGCAGGACAGAATTTTACATTTTAAAGATTATTAATATGTACATTGGTTTTGGTAATGAGTAATTACAGATAAATTCAGCATTCTGAGAGCACAAAATCATTTGGAGGCATGCCATTTAACCCAAAATGTGTTGTATAAAGCATTGGAATTGCAAATATGCGTCATGTGATAATTTGCAGAACATTTGTTGCTGTAAAGACACCATAACTGTGTTACTGTGCATTTCTCACTGAATCGTTTCTTTCCTTTTGTTTTCTTTGTTCTGGTAGTGTACATAACATCTGTAGACAATCCTTACCCTTTCTTTAAAAGTGCTCACCTGTAAAAAACAATCAGAATTTACGTTTACATTTACTTGTTGTTGTTGTTGTTTGTGCCACTGAACAGTAGATGTCAGCATTAAAGCAGAAATTAAATGTAGACTTTTGCTGTTAGACCTAAATTCTAGCCCTTGTCATCCCACTAGTGAGCTCTATACCATCCAAAATTCTTAAACTACTTTCCTAATCATCTCATGCTGCCAGTTAGTAAAGGATAGACTCTTTTTCACACACACACTCCTGCACTTTTCTCTTCTCCTCTCTTCCTACTCCATGAAATGTCCCATTGGAGGTGAATCTGGTCCCAAATTGCACAGACAGCCACAACCAAATGATTCCCAGCCAACTAACCCCATAATGATCATCCCCATCTGGCAGGAGAGCAGTAGGGAAAGACTTGCTCCATATCGATCACCTCTTAATGGCCTCAACCAACTAGCTCTCATTTAGGTTTTTATCGTATGCTCCTAATCTCTGAGGGATTCTTGCAGTGCTGTTGTGACATTTTGGCTGAATTGCCGGCGCCCCACTGAGACAAAGAAATTTGCCAATTAGAAGGAAATGTTGTTCTGTGGGATGTAGGTTTTCATCTAATAGGCTGAAATGGAGAGAAAGCTATTTTAATAGCTTTTCAGTGACAAAGAAACACTGGCAGATGTTTCATTCAATGTCCACACAACTCAAAAGTCTCAAACACTAGAAAAATACAAGTTACTGTGAGAGCTTAGGTCTGTGTGGGTTCTTCTCAAGTTGTTATTACCAGCTGCTGAGATTGTCTTCCCTAGCACTTTGACATTCCTGCCCCTTGACTTCCATCACGGCAGGTACAATCCAGACACAGACAGCTGGAGTACAGATGTAGCACCCTTGAGCAGCCCCCGCAGCGGCATGTGTCTGGTGGCGATGGACGGATACCTGTATGCTATTGGAGGACACGACAGCACCACTGCCATAAATACAGTGGAAAGGTACTATAGTATGAGTGCTACTCGAGATCCGTAGCTGGACTGTCGAATTTAGCTGTGAATTCTCTTAATACGCTAAACAAACCAACATTAGGGAGGATTTTTTTTAGCTATTCTGCAAATAAAATGTCTCTCTTTGACTTCCAAAATCAAGTTAAAATTAAGGTAATTATTTGTATTACCTGTCATATCATAATACTTTGAAAGCAATCTGAGGTGAGAACATTAAGTACCAGTGAGTGACATGTCAATCGTTAAAGTCACACTGGTCTTGCTAACCTAACTTTATAGTTTCATTGTTCCAGATATGATCCAAAGGTGAACAAGTGGAGCAGACAGGCACCGATGCTGACCAGACGCACAAGAGCCATGGCTGCAGTGCTGGAGGGTCACTTGTATGTGATTGGAGGGAATGACGGCGATGTGGCTCTGAGCTCAGGTGAGAGAGGCTATTACAAATAGGAGACTGTCTTTCACATCTAACCTCAGCCATTTATGCAATGCAATCAATTCAAATGTGCCTATAAAAGAGGGAGGTGTTTTGATTACTTAACGTATAATTAAACTGTTATTAACATACTATATGATTCTCAATTAAATAATAATCATCTTTAATATTCTACTTCAATCGTTGCCGTCAAATAATACATTAATATAGTCAAGTAACTGTATTAAATCAGAGCTTCCTGATCCTATAGTGTGATATCTTTAAATTAAACAGTCTAAAACTCAACTTTATTCACTTTACATTGGCATAAAACAAAGGAAAACAGCAAATGCAGCAGTGTTTTATATGTTACTTGACGTTTCAGCACTAATTTGAATTCATAATATAAAAACATGTAAAAACTACTTGATGTCTTGTTATACAGGTTCAATTTTACTATAACTTATAACAACTAGCACTATTGCAATTTTAAAAAGAGTAATAAAGGAACAAACCCTAGAGTGATACAGAACATGTATTCACTGTATGTAAGCAGCTAGCTTTTATTTTTGGAAATTGACTTGTTCTTCACCTCTTCACCTCTCTCTTCGCTTAGGGACTTAGGTCGAATAATGACTGAAAGGTTTTTTCCACATTCACATGCAGTACAAGGACACACACACACACTAAGAAGCCCCTGACCCTACAAAAGATAAACAGGAGTTATGCTGTGCTGCCAAGTCACTCACTATTTCAGTCTGTGAGAAGTTCATGTCAGTAAAATTCCCACAACCTTTTTGTTCCCGTAAAGTGTTGGTTGAAAATTACACAACGTTTGGATTATTTTACATGCCTTAAAATACCAAAAAACAATCTATCCTTCCTTCCTAACCGACATTTGTAGCTTAGTGCAATAGATCAATGTAACCTGGACATTTTGGTATGTAAATATAAACACTGCTTGTCTGTAATGTGGTGTTACTCATACTGAGTGTACACATGACCTATTGTGGCCTCTGCTGTCCTCTAAATGTTTTCCAGTGGAGCGATACAACCCTGTAGACGGTACCTGGTCGATATGCGCCCACATGCTGAATCCCAGGGAGAATGCTGGCTGTGCTGTATACCTGGGACACGTCTACGTGGCTGGGGGAAAAGACAAGCTCAGCTTGGAGGTGTCTACTGTTGAGAGGCTTAACCTGGACACCATGAGGTGGACGCCTGTCAAACGCATGAGGAGCAACAGGGACAATGTGAGTAATGGATCAGATGTCAGCCTTCACTGTTTCTTCACATACAAATAGAAAGACAGAGAGTAGAACTACAACTGATCTTTCTTAGGAAAGGGTATCATTTTGATTTAAAATTACCCAAAACATTTCACTAGAGGTTTTAGGTCTTGGTAATATTTTTAGATCCCACAGTCTTAAGGTTCTCTACACAAAATAATAATTAATAATAAAAATAATTTTCCTGCCATGTGCGGAATGAATTAGCAGATATAACATTTAACTTAATAACCATCTTAATCTATCATGTTAACACAAAACACAGGTGAAGCTGATGGTGTCATAAGTTGTGCAGGTATCTGGTGATTAACCAAAAGACCAGATCTTCTACAGTTTGTCCCAGTGATAGTAAGGAATCACCAAATTTACTACATTTTAGTTTAGGGGGCCACATGAAAATCAGTAACCAAGTTTCATGACAATCCATCCACCTGTTGTTGCATCTCCATCCACTGATCTATGATACAAGTGAGAACACGTGTTTCATCATTTCTTGATGTGGTTTTATAAATCTCTCTGTCATGCCTCAGGTGTCCCTTGTAGTCTTCAACGGTGCCTTGCTGGCTGTGGGAGGCTACGATGGTGTCACTAATCTGAAAACAGTAGAGGTTTACAACCATGAAACCAACACATGGAGGTAAGAGCCAAATGCTGTGAATACTTGATGCTGTCATCATTTCACTGGACGTTCCAGAAATCATTCAAAAACATTTCCAAAGCTGTGATGGTTTTGTTTTCGATCCATCTTAATACGCTTATCAAACAGGAAATCACACACTTTTGTCAACAAGGGAGAAAACTTTAAATGTTCATAGAGTACAGTGTGGTGCATGCAGACATCATATATGGAGAAAAATAACTTTAGTCAAAGTCATGCAAGACATTTTCTAAAAAGTGATGCGGTGACTAAGGAAAAATGCTTTATCATCCAAATTACTCACACTCATTAAAATTCAAATGTATCATTGTTTCGACTTACTGTTTGTCTTTCCATTATGATGCAGTTACATATCAGATAAATATTAAGCTCACAGGACAAAAATACTTTACATCAAAACTGTCTGTTGCTCATAGCCAGACAAACACATAGATTCCCTTTGTGATTCATGCTCAAAGCTCATGTAAGGCTCCTATATATTATATATGCCTTTAGGCTGCTTACTGAATCTGAGAGCTCCACTGTCTCAGTCTGACTGTTTCCCTCTCCGTTCCCTCTCTGTTTTTAGACACTTTGGAAACATGAAGAGCAAGCATCCGGGGGGGAGAGTGGCTGTGCTGTGCTGAGGCTTGACAATGCTCATATTATTTGAACAGTACAGAAGTGTAGAGAGAAATAGCCTAATGGATGTACGCCAGGCTCCAGGACACATTGTGATATGGTTCAAGTAAGGCAGCATAATGACTGAATAATTGAAGAGTTCACTCCAAAATGAGACATTGCTGCATTAGTCAAAGCTGGCAGCTAGTGTTACAAAATGACTGTGAGCACTAAATTAAAGCACATTATAGGCTGACAGGTTACCATAAAAGTTATGGGTATTTTTATGTCTCTAGCTCACGAAACAGACCTGTTTTATTGAGATGAATCAGCCGCAGATGCATTTCAGGAGATGGACAGATTACATTTTGGACTGACAGCCTTCAAATAAAGACTGATTATGGTACTGACATTATATGAGACATGTTAATGTTAATAATAATCTTATTATTAAACTGGTTAATAATGAAGGTGGATTAACAGGTATGAGGCAAAGAGATGAAATGATGGTTACCGCAGATATGCAATGATGATAGTTGGAAATTATTTGTATAAAAACTGTATTTTGAAAGAGCAAAATGTATCTGAATTTTTTGTTTTTGTTTTTTTGTCTTTCTGATTTGCTTCAGCCACTTTGAGACATTTAAATGCTTTGCTTTTCTTCCCTTGGAGTGTTGATGTTGATCTCATCACCACATTTTGTGTGCTCAGTATGTCATATGCACATCTGTGACACTATCATACTGTAACTGACCCACTGTAGTGATCGTACACAAATAAATTTCCCATATTTCATCATTTGGCTTGTGTAAACATGCCACTATAGAAAGGTAAACGTTGAAAATCAGCTGGATCAAGTTGTGGAAAAGAAATCTGCGGGAATCAAGATTCTGAGTGAGATAAGCGAATGAGTGAGATCTGACTGCTGGCATGGGAAAGCGTAAGTGGCTGTGTGGGCTTTAAAATGATGACGCTCAGCTCTTTCCCCTGGAGAATAATGGGCTGAAATGTGGAGAGGCTGAACACAGGGAACGCACACAGATCAACGCGGCTTTTCCAGAGACACACACGAGCCCAGCGGTGTCTCCCACTCGTCCCTCTGTGAAAACAGAATGAATATTTTTTTCAATTTGAGGGGGACAATTGTGAGGCAAAAAGCTGAGGACAGAGCGGCTGCAGGTATGTTTTCATATAAAACATGTAGTCGAGTAAGAGACTGTGGATTTCTAGAAGCAGGAATGACTTTGCATGTACTACTGTATACTGCATACTGTATTTGCTATAGGAAGATAATGAAACATGAATAAATAGGCTAATTCAAGTCCACTGTTTGTGGCAACAGCTACAGCTACATGTGTTTTTAGTAGTGTGTACCTGTTTGCTACACTGGTTCATTTATTCATTCACAAGTACATAACGTAGGTTTGCAAAGTTGCACTTTCCACCTCTTGCCACCAGATATTTCGGACTGGCGAGGACAGAGTGTACATAAGCTGTATCAACACTTTTTTTTAGATAGCTTATAAAAACAGAAGAAGCAGTCTTGTTTGTCTAGACATAAAAGCAGATATCTATGAAACTCAACTCTGAACTCACAGACGAGCATTTAACTGTATTTGGCAGATGGGGTGGGCAAAACCATGACGACGCAGAATCAGCGTTACAATGCCTATTTTTATTCTCACTCCAAAAGCCTCTTCGTGAGAAGTTTCCCGTCTGCATCAAACGCACCACTTTTCCCCAGGGAACCCTGTTCTTTTAAAGACTGTCCGATAGATGGCGAGGCATCCGTAGGTGAGTTCAGGTTGGGAGATGCGCGCCCTCCTGCTAGTGTCTCCTGGAGAGGAAAGGATGCTGATGCTGATCAGCATGGAAACAAGAAAGCCAGCCAGTGGTTTAAGGCAGAAGACAGACAGGGAGAAAGCCACTAAGAAGCGACTCTTGCAGTGGTACAGAAGGCGCTGCGATGCAAGAGCTGAACGTGATTAAAAGGAAAAAGGCAGGTGGAAAATCAAGCGCATATGCGAGGACTAAACAAATTAGTCCACCCGCCTTCCGCCAAGCAATCTAGGTCGTCATCTCCACTAGCAAACAAAGTTGTTGCTAAGCGACAGTGAAGTCCCCCAGCATCGGTTGCTGATTGAGGCTCGCGCATTGATATTTAAATTAACTGTCAGGTGTGCGATAAATTACGCGCTTCGAAGGCGTGTCAGCCAATCAGCGATGAGGAACGGGACTAATTTTCCTCATAAAGATAAAGCCGAATCTCCGAAGTGCTAACGCGTACTGACAGACAGCTAGCTAGACCTGAACCGGTGGTTGTCGTCAGGAGACTGCGCAGGGGATTGATTTGATTTACCTGAACCCTCAAGCTAACTCCGTTCAACTCTTGTTTGCCTTCTGACCGCTGGAATCGACTTTTCCTCCCTTCGTAATTCCCATTTTCCAATGATGACAGTGCAGTGGCAGGGAAGCGTTGATGGGAGACAACCTCTGTCACACAGGCAGTGTTATATGGACAGTGTGTGGACGTTATCTGAACCAAATTTACAATGATGGGACCTCGGTCACAGACGCAGTCAGGTAAAGGAAGTTAGCAAGAAGTCATACCTTCTAGCTCATGTATCTGGAGGAACCCTGACTTTACTCAAACTGTGGTCATTTTAAAGTGTATTTACCTTTTGTATTTGTAGGCCACAGCTTTGCTCTTCCAGCTGTGCTACAGTGAATTAGCTAAGTTAGCAGATTATGGTATTTCTGTGTTAACTGAATGTTGTTGATGTTCAGCAATGTCACTAAGTTCTTGGGGTGCTCATCTTTTCTCTATTTTTATACAGTATAACATGAACTCTAACGTTTCTACTTAGTTTCACAGTGGTTCTTACTTGGCCGATTGTGACTTATCCCATTAACAGCCAAATCATGCTCCCATATGATTTAGGGTGGACATAACCTGCAGAGGTCGGATCTTCACTTCAAAATGAAACTCCCACAACCATTTTACTGAAAAATTTACTGATTTCTTTTTTAATACTGAAAAAAGTTGCTCATGAATATATTGTTTACATTAAATCATTGTCATTAAATGTGCCAGTGTAACCTGTTCTTTAAGGCTTTGTGTTGGTCTGTGTGTTTCTGAGATGAACTCTTGTCCCAACAACAAATATTTTTTTACTGTTTAGCTTAAATGAAAACTTAGTGAAGGAAAAAACAACAATTGTCAGTACAAAACCAATGTTTAGATTTTGCTGATGGTAATAGTCTCTGCATTGTAATCACAAGGAAAGTCACTGACATCTGCATTCTGCCTTTTGTAATACAAATTGTGGAAGAAGACACCTTGTAAGTCACTTTTGATTGCTTTATTATTATTATTATATCTCTCTGTCCCCATTTATTTATAGCCCAGTGTTATCTCTAGCAAGCATGCACTTTCCTTCCTTCACCTGACTCACAATCTGCAGTATTCTATCGTGGAGATGGTCTCTTACTGAGAGCGGATGGTCTCTTAGTGAGAGCAATTCTGTTCCCTATCATTGTGGTCACCTTGCCTAATCCATTTACTCAACTCTCAAAGGTGGTGCACCATTTATTTCTGAAGTGGACGAGCCTTATTTTATTACCGTGCTGGGTTTACACTTTTTTTTTTTTTTTTTTGTCTTTTTTTTCTTGTACTTAACTTTAAAGGAAATGTGAAAGACGGTGATTTTAACTCTTCTGCACTCACCTCCTTTATTTCCGGTTTCTATTTTCTCTCCTCACCAACATTCCTTTCCCTACTCCTTCTCCCCCTATTTACGCTTCTCCTATTCAGGAGCGTGAGAGCATGTCTCTGGATGCTGTTAGCCCACTTAAGGATGCCCACACTGTGGTGTGATGAACCCTTATTGTTGCCTCTGTAGAGGCTTTAGATGAAAGTAAAGAATAACTCCAGAAGTAACCTCAACATAGACAAAACTGACTGGACTGTAAAGCCATTTATAAAACAATTTGAAAATGTATTTGAAACAAGCACATATACATAAATGAAACCCAATATGTTTAGCCAGAGACATGATCTATAGCTCTGGTAAATGTCAGTGTGCTGTTCCAAAATCATGTTTCTTTTTATTCTTGTTCATAATCAATCCCTCCTCATTACCGTTTTGGCTGCACATATTAAAGCCTATACTCAAGGGTACACTTAGTAAACACACAGAGAAGGTAGATTATGGCTTATTGGCCTGTCTGAAATGTGGCCTTCCTTCATATCAAAATATGCAACACCATAAATTTGGCTCATGTGAAAACGCAAACGCATTAATGTTAAACTCTACGTTTGCGTCAAAGTATGTGTCAGTGTAATCCCATTCTGTTTAAAGAGCACCACACTTCAGATGCCTTGCTAAACTCCGAGACACAAGCAGTGCATGTAATCATACTGCATCCTGACTAGGTTTTTCAAGAGGTAAATCTTTAATGTACTTAATGTGTTTAAATTCACTCCATGTCTTTCTTCTCTCTCTCTCTCTTTGTCTCTCTTATTCAGTCATGAGCCCTCCACGCCGATCATCAGGTTCTCATGGTGACAGGTAATTAACTGAAGCACCATATTCACCAACATATGACAAGTGGGACAGATACATACACAACATGTAGCTGATACTGTATATAGATGATACATACATATTTTTATATACAAGTAGATTATATGCATTTTTATATTTGTAATAAGCTATTCAGGGTCCACTTTGATGGTGGAAAAAATGTCAGTGTTTCTTTTTGAATAATGGATGCATTTGTGTATGTTTGTTCAATAATACATGATACATGTGAAATAGGACAGTTCCATCAAATCCGCTGGTTCATATTTTCATGCATGACTTGATTTGGCTCGCAGAATCAGGTCCATGGTTAGAATATTCTTTAACGAATTGTTTGATGCTGTAGGCAGAACACTTTGAAAGGCTAGTGTTTATCTTCAAATGACCCACTATGAAAACATTATTAGTTGTTGTCACTCATTTGTCCTCAAAAAACATACTGCGTTTAGTTGTAATCTGTATACATAACTAGATAACAGATACATTTTTCTCTTTTTCCTTGGGCAGGTTTTACCTTATTTTGCCCCAGATGAATAAATAAAAGGCATCTGGGGATTCCAGTATAATTTATGTCCAAGTCCCCCAGAGAATTTATCATTTTGATTGCACTTAGTCTGCTACTTCTGATGAAAATATTAAATCTTATTCCTAGTAATGCCATTTTCATTGATTTCCCTGTATTTGCCAGATATACAAATGATCTCAGGCACTATATTTTTGTGCCTGTTAACTTTTAGAATTGTGCTCAAATGTCACCATCATATTGTAGCAGGCTCTATTAGCATTTTGATGAGCAGATATGGCTTTCCTTGTTGTCCACCAGGCCACCAATTGAGACCCAGCAGAAGAACAACAGCAGCAACTCTGGCGTTATTCTGGACATCTCGACTCTTAAGATGGCAGACGTGGATTCAGAGGTGCCTCCTCTTCCACCTCGCTACCGTTTCAGGGACTTGCTGCTGGGAGACCAGACATTTCAGAATGATGACAGGTAGTGTGGAAAAACACTGTTACTCTACAGTATGCAAAGAAAGAGGCTGCCATGGGATTTACTTGGAGGTTGCTTTGTGTTTTTGTGTTTGTATGTGTGCACTGGACACTTGAAATTCTGTTGACTTGTGGTATGTTTTCTACATCCTTTTCCCTCAAGCTTTCTCATATTATTCTACTTCCGATGCAGTTCTCCGACATCTTCCAAAGTCCTTGTCTTATCAACCCCCTGGAAAATGTGGCAGGACTTATATTTAGCTGTTGTTTTGATGTTTAAGTTGAAAAATCGTCATATTTATTCAAAGAGACTTTAGAAACAAAGAATGCCTCTGAATCAAGGAGGAAATAATACCAAAGTGGGCACTGTGTTGTGCCAGAGACAGAATGAAGAAAAATACACTAAAAATAAGTTTAGAAAGTAAGCAGTAGTTTTGATATTATCTGGTTGCTTTAACAGATTTGTTTTAAAAGTGCGTTTTCCTCTGAACTGAGCATGATATAGCCCATCCTCTGACCCTTGACAGTTTGTAGACACTAGGCTACTGAAGTGTTGGGGAGTCTCTTAAGATTTTAATTATTGCTGCGGGTGATGAGGCAGACCAGCAGATGCCGTTTGTTGCCCAAGACGGAAAGAATTAGCCAAAAATGAGGCACAGCTGAGAATGGTGGAGCTTTCCATGGTGCTGAAATGAAGCCATCTTACTAATATCAGCATTTGCTTCAACATTGACTTCCCACTGTTAAACGGAGAGCACTGCTTTATAGGCTTCCTGTTGCTAGTTTTTTTATTTTTTATTTTTTATTTTGCAGTGCAGATATTGTAGTTGCAGTTTGACTTTCGGAGGTTTTGAGATATCCAAATTTGGACCTTCCTCGGTGTGCTCATTATATCAATCTGTGAACCCTGATTCTTCTGTCACACAGAACTGTTTGTGTACAACATTGTAAATTGACACCAACACTACTGTGGGGTTATATTTAATGTTTGTCTCGTTGATTTTCATTGCTGTGTGTGCCTCTAACAATATATAATTTTTTTATCGTTTATTTAATCATTGAATCTGACAGCCCATTCTGTGTTATCTCTCAGCGCCATGCCTTTGGTTGTCAGCAGCAGCCATGTTTCAGCAGAGTCAATAACCCTCTGTGTTCTGCGACTAGATCGTTCATCCGTATCTTGCACAAATAGAAAACGGTTATTCTCACTGAACCAAGAATTATATATTAAAGTAAATTCTTATGTTCTGAACTCTCACTCAATCCTTTCGTCAGTATGTTTTACATCAGTGCAAGGTCTTTGATTTACACATGACATTTAGAGCAGTGGTCCAGTTCTCCCCACACATCGGTCTGTGGGCTTTTCAAAGCAATGCAGTGATATCCTGGAATTCACATGTGTTTTCTTAAAGTCTTTATGCCAGTTTAATCCAACCTGTTGACATAAAAGATAACTGATTTAGCCAAAGACAAATAAGCATGTTTACACACGGTATGGATTAATCCACATTAAGTAGTAGCGATGGCTGTTGTCTCTTAACAGACTGTCTCACACCGAATTTGATTTGCTGCACTGTAGCAGTCACGTTCTTTGATTTTTTTTGTGTGTGTGTGTGTTTCATCCAGTAGATTCCCCTGTGAATTGTTTTGCTGATCACTATTCAGTTGCAAAGGGTAATTAGGATTTTATGCCCAGCTATCAGCACAGGTCTGCCTCAGTGGGTGTGCACGCTAATCCACATACGTGTGTGTTTGCATGCAAAGATAGCTGTAACTACTGTAGTTTTTCCACAGACACCTCTGCACAATTTGTATGAGGTAATGAAGATTCATAAGAAGACCTCTCCATTATTAATAGCATCTTGCAGTATGCCAGTGTACAGTAATTGCTAGTTTCCGAGCTCTGTAGTGGAACCAGAAGCAGACAATAGCCCTGTGCTTTGCGGACTCTCTTTCTTGGTTGATGATCTCCTCCATGCTCATAGTCTGTGATGCTGATTATTTCCTGATTTGATGCCTTGTTGAGTGTAAAGCCTCAAAACAAATGAACGCACAGATCCAGAACTTCCCCTCTCCCTGCCTGATAGCCTTGCAGCTGTTTTCTTGCATCTGGCATAGTCGACAGTGGACTAAAAAGCAGTAATTCAAAGGGCTAAGAGATAAAACCTAATATAATTGTTTCAACGTTTTAATTCATAAGATACAACTTGTATAATTGATTCACTTGATTGATTCATCATCACCCAGATTTTTTTGTCTCCAGGAATGTATGTTACTGCTGCCAGTTATGTTAAAAAAATGTATGTGAATTTGTGCATGTTTAGTACACAAAGTAAACTTTAACGTAGCTCTGCAAGCTGACACTCCCATTAAGCACTGCTATTCATTAATATGCAACATTTTGCTAAATGGCTTCATGCTGTGTTTTACATATGTTTTTGCTTGCTTAAATGTCTGTATCAAAATTTGGAAATTGTGAGCAGGTCAGTTAAAAGCAATTTTGCTTCTTGTTTTACTTTGAGTCAAATAAAAAAAAAACTGGTATTTAATAAGAAAGCAGCAAATAAAGACAGAAAAAGATGTAACTTTGTGCAGAAGAATTTAGATACTCTCATTTCCTTTTGTGATAATCATCTCATGGCCATTTGAGGATCAAACATACTAAATATGGCAAAATCTTAGTTCTGCTTGAAAAATGTATACAGGCTTCCACTTTATAAATATCCACCTGTCACCACCCAATTGTATGATAATATGGCTGTATTTTGCCTAATCTGTGTTATAGTTTGTGCCCCTAGTGATGTCCCCCACATGTCAACAAAATTAGGAGAAAACACCTTTTAAAGAGCAGAATTCTAAATAATATAAAAATATTCTTTGACTGATGGAGTTCATGTCCATGTAAATGTCCTGGTGTGTTTTTATGTCTGCGGCGGAATGGAAGTTCCTCGATGTGTGTCACTCTAACAATAATAAGTCAGTAAGCCCTTCTGTGCTGTCATAGTATGTGTGTTCTTGTATTTCCGTTCATCTCTGTCTTTGGTGTGGATGTAGGCGTACAGTGTGTCTCCCTCCTGGGCCGTCATTATCTCCAGGGTTAGGTGTCAGAGCACTGTAATGATGGCTTGGCTATGTGGGTGCTGAAGAGTAGCAATCACGCTGAAGTCATAGGTCCGACAACTGATTGGTCTGTGTGTATGCAAGTCTGTCTCTGTGCAGGTGTTTGCACTTAGTGTGGGCACACAGATGTGAATGTCTGGTTACACTGTACATTTACTGACTATGTGTATGTGGGTTTATTTCTGTCTGTCAGCCAGCGGAGGGAGGCCAGGCTCTGCTAGTGTCACAAATAGAAACAAGCCACCAAACACTTTTAGACAGTATTGAAAACAGAATGAGAAGCAAGGAGAAAATTAGTTCAATCTATCTTTCCACTGTGTCTCTCTAATCTTGTTGGGGTTGTTTCAATTATCAAGGCAGCGTTCTGATGGGAATAATGTTAACAGAGTGAGCAGTGTTAATTGGTCACTAAACTCTTTAACACCTCTTGGTGAGTCAAATAATGGCACTTGGTATGGTGACCCAGCACTGACGCGTGTTCTGCTGTTGAGCAACTGCTGGTCTAAGACATGGATCATTCACTCATATTGCTGTGAAAATCTACAGTATGACAGATTTAATGTAGCACAAAAGAGCCCTAATTTTTAACTAGTTCATCGTATATTTCTCTGTTGATATGGATTTAATAAACCCAAGTTGACAATATTCTTGTTAAATCAAATGTTAGATATTTATATGAGCATCTGTTGGAGGCTTCCTAGCATTTTTTCCCCATCTAGATAGATATTAAAAAACCAAACTCCATGTGGAATAGTGTCCTGTGACAACAATCGTGTGCTGATACTGGCAGCAGCTGTTTGTTCGCTCTGATTCTGTGGCAAAGTGACTGTTGGGATTTGATTCTGGGATGATTTCCGTTTGAGTGAGTTCAAGAGGCTGATGGTAAGATGGAAAACGAAGACAAAATAACAAAGAAGGAACAAATGTGCCAGAAGAGGATGAAATGGGCTAAAATGACCAGAGACACAGGAGGGAGACAAGTAATAGGAGCTGCTGATATAAAGATGAGGTTGATTACATTCACTAAGTAACTAGAGGACTAATGGGAGTAATTTAAGGCAGACAACAGCCTCATTTCCAAATTCTAAATTGGAGAGCAGCATGAAAAACACACAAAACTCACTAAAATAAACTATGCATTGTCTTTTTATCAAATATATGATGATGTGGTGCTATGAAGTTTGTTTGTTCTACAAATACAGCTGTTCAAACTAACTCATTAATTAAGCTGGTTTACTTTCCCCCTCACGGTTTTATATCTGGCTCTGACCCAAGAGTACAGCAGCCTCGCATCTCAAAGTACAACATGTATGAAAGACTATGCACTGTTATTGATGACATGCACAAATTCATTTAGCTGCCAGAGCTTGCAATTTAGACCATAGGTGGCATTAGTCACAATCATCAGCGCAGAGTGGGTGGGTGACACCCACCGCTAGACTTGTTCTCATCAGCAGCAGATTGGCTGTGTGTCTTTGACGTGCTGTTGTTTTTAGTATTGTTGTTATTGTCACAGTGAAGCAGAGACCCCGAGCATGTTGCCCATACTGTGTCTATTTTCATGTTTCTTTGGAGATTTGTGCAGCAGGTGAACATCAAGAATGAGCGAGAGTTGATGCATTGCATTTGTGAAAAGCTCAATTCCGAACATGGCTTCATTATAACAATTTCCACTCCAGATTTACTGCCCTGTAACACAGTGGAGGTATTATTGAAAGTGGCACAAAGTACCTAAGCTGAAAAGAATTAGCAGCTCTCCTAAAGGGTTTTTATTGGTCTTCATATGAAATCATTTGGAACATTACAGTGACTGAGCACAGAGTCTCAGAAGTATAGCCCAAATGGGACAGATTATTACAGGTAGGCTGAATAGAGTGAATTATTGTGGGATGCTGAGAGAAAAATAAGATTTTAGAATTATCTTTTCGTTGCATGTTTGTGTCAAGTAATCTCTGGTGCATTTGCCATTTAGCCCTCATGCTTTGTCTTGTCAACTTAATTAGCATTGCTGAAGTTGATTTTTCAGACTTTAATAAGCAGCTATGATGATGGAGGCATTTAGATGACAACCCGTTTAGATGAGGTCGTCCTCACTGTAGAGCAGGTTCAAATGTTGTCGATGTGTATGAGATGTACAGCGCCGCCTTGCAGATTAATATGGATTCACACAACACAATTCTTTCCACTAATGTTTGGTTCAATCAGATACACTCGGCTTAAATACTCAAGCTGCATTTGAATTATAAAATATGTGGTTAATTTTGTGTACAGTTTAAAATTGACCCTGTTCCTGTTGATCTGTTCCTTTATTATCAGTTTATAATATAATCTAACCAATTAATTGTCACTCACCAATATTGTTTGTGTAATTGCAAAGGTTATGAGGAGATTTTATCTGTGCTGTTGTACTTTGCCTGTTTGATTTTTGTTTTTCTGGCCAAGGCAATCAGGAAAATGTTTCATAATCAGTGTAGCTGTTGCGGTTCACTGATCATGGATTTGCAGCATTATTTTAGAAAAGAGCTAAGCTAGGAGCAGCTTTCTAAATCACTGCCTGTCAGTCAAGTGATGTTTTTGTTTACATAGAAAATTGTATCTCTGTTCATTTATAATCAATCTCTATCATTCTTCAAATGAAATTTCCACACGATTGTTTTGTATATACCAGGGAAGACACAAGTCGTAACTTAAGTACTGCGGAATCCACTCCAGCATCAGCGTGGGGGACGTCTCTAAGTGGCAAGATTTCTTCCAACACAAATTAGGCTGGAATCAGAATTGACAGAAGATATTCTGTGTAATATGTTGAACTTAATCATGTATTTTTGGTCTATTTAGTTAGAACCACTTAAGTAATGATTTTCTAAATGTTTTCTTCTGTGTTTATACAGTATCAAAGGCATCAAAGATTTAAAAAGCATGAACGAGTTTTATTTTAATCAACACTGAAATGCAGTAAGCTGATATACTTCCTTCACAATACAAGACTGTGAACTTATGATAAAAAGAACTGGCAGCAAATTCTGAATTGGCTCGAAGAGCATCTTGATTCATGAAAGAAACTTTAACCTTTTTGCAACGTAGTCTGTAAGGACACCATTAATCAAACTGTTACCCATACAAGGATCGATACAGTCTCTGAGTTGCTGTAATTACTGAGAGACAAGTTTTGGCTGCTGAAATTCTGCAGCTGTTCAACTAGTTAAAAACTACAGAATTTTCTATCTACATAATTAAATGCTGCACATGCTGTGCGCAGTGTAGTAGTATACTATGATCTTTTCATGACACATTTTGAAGACTGACTGCATGGTTTTTTTTTTTTTTTCTTTTGGCTAACTCACTCACAGAAGTGAACATTGCTTTAGCCATCTTCCTTTCCGAAAGAGAACATACGGTTATGACCAGTAAATGGGTAGTTGACCCTTTTTGCACAAAGCTGCCTTTGGCAAAACAGCAGTCGTTGAGCAAAAGCATCCCTGTGAATGCAGTGCTGGAGTGTACACGCCTGTGTGTAAGCTTGCCAGTGGCATTGACTAGACTTCTTCCTCCTCTCTGGCTATGCTGTGCAAAGGCAGACAGCTCGCCCACAGCAAAGCCAGCTCACTGCCTTAATATGTTTTGACAGAGGAAGCATTAATCACAGCTCTCGACACCCATCTACAGTATGCAGCTGAAGTGTACCCGATGATTTCTGA
This sequence comes from Ctenopoma multispine, assembly GCA_034779795.1. Lineage (NCBI taxonomy): Eukaryota > Metazoa > Chordata > Actinopteri > Anabantiformes > Anabantidae > Ctenopoma > Ctenopoma multispine. The sequence continues at coordinate 19,404,746 of JAUYWH010000027.1, read as the reverse complement.
GCTTTAGAAAGAAGCCTGGTTACATACCAGCACATTTTTAATGATCTGCCTGTAACATTGTTGTTGCTGTTTTCCTTTTTTTTTAAATTCTACAATATAATCACATATTTTTTTAGCGATGGTGCAGTGACTTAAAATGTAACAGCACTTCGCTATGCTCCTTTGCTCTGTCCTTACAACTCACTTTGCATTTTTCTGTTCATCTTTCTGCTCCACGGCTCAAAGTTTCTCATTTTGCCAAGTCTGGAATTCATTCAAGTTTCTGTGTTAAGCATTTCAGGGTGGAATGCTTTGCCAGCTCTGCCCATCAGTGTAATAGGTTTCCCTGCAACTCTCTGCAGCTTGGGTCTGATGTTAAATAGGTAAATATTTTACATGACGCAGGTTCTATGAGCTTCTGTGATGTAGCTGCAGCATGGAAAGGGGTTGAGCTGCTTGTTCAAGGAAACTGCATTAATACAGCCTCACAGGAGACAAAACCTATATATGTATATATATATATATGTGTGTGTATATAGGAAAAATTAAGTCAGCACTGGCTACAGTATGTGTGTGTACTCTAGTGCTGTTGCTAGATGACTCACACTGCTGTTCTCTACTTCACCACTAAGTGTCTCTGTGCTTCTACGCCTGTGTCTGCCACCCATAAACTTGTCTGCATCTCTCTCTCTCTTTCATGTTCTGGCAAATTCAGTTTTTCTTCTTCAGTTCATTAATTGACTTTTTTTTTGTTTACTCTATTAAGTTACACAAAGGAAACCAGCCCACACATCTGCCAGCACTTAGAGCAGAGACATTGTTTTACTTGTTAGTTCATTAATTAATACCACATTGTTAATTAATTTGCATATTTTTGTTTCCCATTAAATAGGTTACAGGTTAACTGCTGGATAATTTTGTTTTGGAGGTAACATGGGAGTGCAGGTGCATATTCGCCTTATTATGACGATTATTTAGAGAATTTTTGGAATATTATTATTTAGTGACTTAGTTTTTCACAGACACAGTTACACATTTACATAATCACAGGCTAATAAGCATAATCAGTCTGTTTTACACTGGTCGAACACTCGGTGGTTAAACTGCTTCAGTATGTTTATAGCAGCTGCTTAGGAAAGATGATATTTCATTTTCTTATGTGCAACATCTTCCTGTCTAGTCGGGTGATTTAATTACACACCCCTTTACTATACTATACCATACTATCAATGTAAAGTGTTTACTGAAGGCTGAACTCTCTCTCCACTCTAATGAATGTGCAGTGTGTCGTGTCTTTCCTAAATGCATTCCTAATGAAGCTATAGCTAATATGGCTTTTCTGGTTACATTAGACAGAAACTGCATTTCTGTAAGCACTTAACTGCATATGGGCCTGTATAAGATCGATATAACAAACGCATGATGTGAAATACTGACAGGTCTTCAATGGCTATATTCTGAATTTATATCTCTTTAGAAAATGAGTTTCAGGTTTAAATGTGTAAAACTTCAAATGTGAGATCTGTGTTTGATAGTGACAAAAGTATCACTACTCAGTCCCTTCATTGTTTGAGCAAGTGTCCTGGTCGGTACCGTGAAAATCTCCTGCCAGGCCTCTAACGAATAACTGTGAAGTCCCCTCACATAGAGCTAATCTCAGCATTGATCTGAAGTTCTTTTCCTTCACCACTGTTGAAGAACTTTACGAACTATTGACTTGTTATTAAGACAAACATGAGATACAGTGGTTAACACTGTCACCTCACAGTATGGAGCTCCCGGTCGACTGGTACCATATACTGTACAGGCCATTTCCCTACTCTCACCTGTGATTAACTACTAACACTTTGTTTTGTTATCCTTCATTTAAAATTTTAAATTCAAATGTGCTCGTGTGGCCCACAGGCTGTGAAGCACCCTCCTCAATCTCACACTGGCAAACTGGATCAGCAAAATATTATTATACATTTAATACCTGCAAATTGAGTTTCAATTTACTTTAGTTTTGAAAACTGCAGCATCAGCATTTTTTTTAAATCTATATATTTATGGCAGTTTTAAAATGAACTGATCACATGGAACTTGTGTTCCAGGTGTGTCCTGTGTTTCCATGCAGACCTGCATGATCATACCAAGCAGTGTTTGACTTGGCCACCTGCTCATTTGTTTGTGGTTACACATTGTGCTCTTACTCGTTTCTGCTTTGAAAGGATTGAACAATTATTGAAAGGATGTCAATAGTGTAAACGATTTGCGTAGGTTTATTAAATGTGTGACTAAGAAGCATTTCAATCTTCAGACCTTGTAAAAATGAAGAAGCGCTAACTGACATATTATCAGTGACACGCTGTTGTGATGTGAAGGAACCGGGGATCATTACATAGAACCATCTTGGTTATGTAACCCATTGGGGTACCGTTGGGTTGGCCGAGCAGTTGACGTTGTATCGTGACGACGTGTGAATCTCATAGGCGCATGGGACCTCGCATCTCCATCAGGGATGGAGGAGTGCTCGATAAGCAGGAGACAAGCTGATGCTCGCCTCAGTGTGTCTGAGGACCCCGTGATGCGGCAGAGAGGTAGACGCTCTCCCTCCGCCTTTGTGCAGCAACAGTGAGACGGGGATGCGATTTTTAGGCGGCATCGGTCGCCGACTGAGCCTGTTCTGACACCCGGAGAAATAAACCTATTGGCCGCTCTCTGCTGGAGGTAACACTCGGGAGGCGGAGAGCCATGGCAGGCGCTAAGCTTACTCCCTCGCCGTCGGAAATCGACCCCGACGTCAAGACCGAGGTGCAGAAAACCCCTGAGCCCTCCTGGGTCAACCCCTCCAGTCCTCTTCGGACCATGGGCTCTTTTGGGAGCGATGCCGGGCAAAGGTAGCTGCCGCAGATCCGCGCAAGTCGCATGTTTCTGAATGCAGCATTCACGAAATAACATGATGCTGCGAGCGCATGGTGCATAAAGTCTTCCCAATAACTTGGCTTGTAATTATCCTTTGACAAAAGTTCTGTAGTCGATGTGCCATTACCATCAAATGTATTCACCCATTAATTGATATTTCCCATGTAAATATACAGGAATGTGAGTGACATAATAGAAACGCACCAGGTCATACAGACTTCTTTCCTCACTGGGGTTAAACATTAACGCAGCCAGTGTTTCTGTTTATGAGTCAGCTTCATGTTACATGTAGGAGCTGAATGATTGCACATACAGACAATAATTTGTCTCTCAGCATCAACGGGATTCATTTAATGGCTGCAGTGCATCATTACATAATTCAAGGATGCTGCAGCCCCATTACAATTTCATTAATTCTGATGTTTTTAAATGGTGGGTTATTTTTATATTACGTTACTACATTCAGAGGTGAAGTTATTTTTGACATCATGCAGTCAGATTGATAGATGAAATACAAATGCAAACCACAGGAGAATATGTTGACACGCTTTCATATTTATTGAGACTCTTGTGCTACATCTGAGCACACGTCTGCACCACTGTGTAGAGTCACATTTGTAGGCCTCCAGTGTCAGGACACTCTTGTGTCATTTGATAGACAAATTTGATTGTGGCTTGTCTGAAATGGGCTAAACCACCAACAACTGAGGGAGAAAACATGTCCCTTTTTTTTATCCCTTTCAGAGAGACAAAAGAACTTGACAGCTGCAGAATTGCTACCATTAAACCTGAAATTGTCTCTCTTCTCTGCAGGTTATATGAGGTTGGTTTGGCTGAATACAGAAATATTGTGCTTGTTTGGCAGTGCTTCAGAAACTACTGCACAGCCAATATGCTGGTGGTGCAGTGTGGTCTGCCTCTTAGTATTAACTGCACATACTCCACATATTTTCCCTGTAAATATTTATTTGTGGACATTGACAGTTTTGTGTAGGTTTGATTAAAATGCCAGGATCTAGTCACCAAACCAAAACAAATGGAATAATTGATATGGCATTTGTGTAAAACATCTGTGCTGGCAAATGCAAAACATCAGTTTCAGACAGAATGTCAGATATGGTATAAGATCATTCTTTGGGATTTGAAAATATCCATTAAAATACTCTGGCAAAGGGGTTTGGCTCATCCGTCAAGTCATAACCATAAAGCACTTCTGTGTAATAGTACATGTATTATTATCATATGTCTCTTTAAATATATAATATGAAGTGTTTGATCCTTTAGGTGACCCTATATGGGGGTTTACATTGAAGTTTTAAATTGAAATAGTGTAAGGAAGGGCTCATCCAATTTATGTTACATCTAGCACCTCTAAATATGCAAAGGTTGCACTTCTCAAGTGTTCTTCATCTTTCTAGACTTTCTGATGTTTTTCATTCTAATGATCACAGGTTTGAGGTGACAGGATAGCTCAAAGCTATCTACTCAGTGTTTAATGAATTGCAAATACTGTAATACTCAAGCTAAGGATGCACAAAATTGTGATGACCACAGTTAAGATGATATTGCTGACGACGATGAAGCTGGCACAGATCTGAACAGAACAGGCTGAAAAAAAGACCAGACTGCATGCCAATCAGGTTTTAGAAGTTGAACAGATTGAATTTGGTTAAACTGCAAAGCTACAATGTTTGTATGGAGATGCAAAAGCTATTACCATAGTCCACTTGCAGTGAGTAATCCCATTTGGACCACTGTCCACCATTTAGGTGGACAGTGGTTAGTTCACCAGTCCTGGCAACAATTTTCATTGTTGTATATCTAAAATCAATGGAAATATATTCTTTCTGTCTCACTGATGTCACATTACTTCACCCTGGTCATTTGTGAAGTATAAAGCCCCTGACTGTCCCCTTCAGGCTGACAGGATGTTGTCAGGAACCAGAGAGCTTTTTAGGTTGTGAAATGTGATCAGTGTGGGATTTGTGTCCAGCTGGCTCGATAATGAGAGGATGTGGATGGAGGAGTGGGAGAATCAATAATCTGGCCCATCGTACGACGACGAGGCCTATTAGGAATTACCTTATTTCTGCATAATTTATAGCACCTGGGAAACCTCTTTATTTCTGCACGAGTATAGGATTCTTTATACGATATTGACAGCCAAATACTGTAGATAATAAATCAGACTTGGATGATCTTCAAGAACTGTGGGATTGACCATCTTTTAACAGGATGTAGTCAAAACAGAAACTCACACAGATTAATGAATGAATGAATCTTAATTTTAGAGCCCAGTAGGAGATGTTTGTGATGTGGTGTTCTCATTAAGGCTTCCCAAGTATAATATACAGAATAACTTAAAAGTTTTTTCTTGGACATAAACTAACTAACTAACTAACTAACTAATAATACTAACTTGATTGGAGATGGAGCAGAAACAAACACACGGAGGAGACCTCATGCAACAAATGTCCTTGGCAGGATATGAAGCCAACTTGTAATGGGTGCAGATACACTATATTGCCAAAAGTATTGGGGCACCCCTCCAAATTAGTGAATCCAGTGCACAAAACAAGGTCCATAAGGACATGAATGAGTGAGTTTGGTGTGGAGGAACTTGACTGGCCGGCACAGGGCCCTGACCTAAACCTGATGGAACACCTTTGGGAGGCTGCCAGGCCTTCTTGAGTCGCAATACTTTTGGCAGTATAGTGTATGTGCTTAAACCAGTGAGGTTTTCTGGTAAAATCTAGAATCTAGTTTGTTTGCAGAACATTGGTCATATTTAAGGATATCGCAACACAGAATATCAGTTTCTGGTTACCTAAAGCTAACACATTTTTATAAATGTATTTTCCCTCCCACTAAGTTGAGCTTCCAAACTGACTTTGTAAAAATACTTTTTGGTGAATTTATACGTGCTCACACACTTCTGTAAACGCCCTGCAGACACATTGATGCACCAACTAAACAAGAATTTATTTTGGTAGTAGTAGTAGTCAGTTGGCGAGTAGAAAGGTCATTAGATTAGAGAGAAGCAGCTCACATGAATCACCTAAGATTCAAATGAATCACCTAATCACCTCTGCATGCAATCAAATGCAACAATCTCGCCTACCTTATCCTGTCTTTATAAGTGAATGTTAGCCTTGTTGTGGTTGCTTGTATAATAGGTTGCAGTATCCTTTATTGGATGACTTTATCACTAATATATTCCCACAATTACATGCAGAAATTTAGCATTTTAGCAGTTTTTTCTGATTACCTCTTAACTTTCTTATGAAATTCATTGCTGCTCAATTACACTGATTGTAAATGATTATATATAATTTGTGTTGTTGGGTTTTTTTTTTTGTTTTTTTTTGCACAGACTGCCACAGTATGTGTTCTCTCTTTTGTCTTAATGTTTATTTATAGTGACCTGCTTTCACTGAACAATTACACTTTCATTTTGATTTGAGTACCCGTGGTTTAATGAGGGGTTATAGTGTGGTCCTCGGGGCAAATTACATGTTGTCCATCAGTACTGCTCATTAAACATGGAGGATAAAATCTCATCAGTTGACTTGAGAGATAAAACTCAAAAATAATGAGTGCCATGGTTGGCATACTTTACCTAAACAAAATGACTTTTAAGGAGACCTTAAATATCAGGAGGATAGATTTAAAATCATTCCAGTGGCCTTTAACTAAATCTCTGTACCAGTATGTGCACAGCACTTCCATCCATCACACCAGACATCTCACTTGCTTTCTCTTGCTTCTTGATCGCATTAGTTAGCAGAGAATCAATTAGAAGACCTGAAGGATGTGAGAATGTGGGATAATGTGAGAAAAGCTGCCAAACATGGGAGATCGGGATGTTAACAAGAACTGGATTTGAGCACTGCCCCAAACAAAGCTCACAACAGGGGCAATGCAATAAGCACCAGCACAGATCTTCAGAATCTGAGATGATCGCAAGAAAAGGGAGGAAAGAACTCTGATTAGATGATGTGCTTATTAGAGAGAGATAGAGAGCTTTCTGCCACAAGTTAATATAAGTCCATAATATTCTGGTAATGTTGCATGAAGCAGAGGTACAGTTGCTATGGTTACCTGTATGTCTGTGGAGATTCTCAGTCATCCAGGTCATGATTATCCCAAAAAAAGCTGTTCAGTGGCAACTGGACTTGCTTCGTTAGATCTAATGAAGCCCTCTTCTCATCAGTTCTTCATCAGAACTGATGAATTCTTGTGTATGGCAGGTGAAACATTTAAACTTCAAGCATGTCCAGTTGCCACTGAACAGCTTTTTTGGGATGGTTACCTGTAGTTTAATATACCTGCAGATGGATTTAGAACTGAAATTTAGCTGTAGACCACAACTATGCATAAGATGTTATAATATAAGGATTTAATAGGTCTGTGCCAGCTTGTCAGATTTGAGATATGACATATGAGAATGCTGTAGTGGAGTACGGTAAAACTACATTGCAGGGTCCTGTTTTGTTGTAATGAGAATATTGCAGTTAGATATTTTTTTTTCTTAACCATATATTAAGTGTATTTTTGGGGAGGAGAATTTGAGCTGTGTCAATGAGACATGGAGGACAATTTGGAAACTATATGAGGACATGTTGGCAATCTTTCTGATGTAGGTTCTGTAAACAAGCTGAAAACTACAAATCCCATTTGTCCTTGAAATTGCTGCAGAGCCCTCCCACTCTACATCAGCCAGTTAAGGCAGTTCTGAGTGAATGTGATTGAAAGCCTACTTTGAAAGTGCTGGTCATTTTGCACTTGTTGTCTCAGTGGATTAGCTCACACTCGTGATATCGCATCTGCTGCGCACAGGTGAGCATCAATTTACTTCCTCTACAGTTGGTTTTAAGAGAACAACAAATTTATTAAGGATTTCATTAGATATTTTAACCAGTTTATATTTAGTTTAGAACAGAGGCTAAAAATTAGGGTTTTTGCTGTGCCTCATATGCACTGCTTCAGTTACCTGTGTGTGTGTGACAATGCTTAGCTGCATGTATTATTGTAAAATATAATAAATAATGCTAACAGCATGAATATGAGTTTATTACTTTTTTGTATATTAGCTACAAGCTAAGTGAGTAGAAGGAAGACTGTGGTTATCTGTTCAGCACTGAAGCTTTTAGCATCATTGCTGCTCATTAAACTGTAGCCACTAAATGGACAGTAAAACCACAGCAGATGAGTTCATCTTGTTACGTATAGTACAGTATCCCCTATAAGCACACAAATTATTTCATAATTGCTTTATTTCACTTCTATGGTAACATTTTCACAAGGGCAGTTAGTGCCTAGTAAATTACACTGCTTGTTTTGTCAGAAATCTTTGACCTGTGCAACCAAATAATGACCTTCTTATGACAGTCATTCCTTCCTTCTTACTTTTTTTATTTTTTGACTAACAGTGGATTTGATGATTTACAAGCTTCTAGTGGACTTCAGACTAAATAATATTTTTGTATGACCTGTGTATATTTTTGCAAATAAAGTAAAGCTTTAATCTACTATTAATTATAAGTGAATCTGAATTTTGATGAATGGTTATTCCTCTTGCAATGTCAGATCTAAAACTGACGGCTACTGTTGAATGTATTTACATTTTGTTCAGTATCCTGAACTTGGGTCCTCACAATATAAAGCTAGATATGAAGCATTTTCTGCAGGACAGTGTACAAAACGAGAACTGCTGGTACATGCTGGTTCCATTTATTCCTCTTGTGTATCTCTCTTTTAATGCTTTCAGTATATTACTGTAGAGGGATAAGAGCCAAGAACTTGCCTTAATGTGAACTTTTTCACAGCAGACATTTAACTTGTCAAACGAGGAAAGGCACGGGCGCAACAAATAACAATGGTGATGGCTCCATTGGTGTTTCTCCATAAAACACCCCAGAGCATAAACATACATATTATTAGACCTCTCAGTTCCTAAAGGGAAGGCAGCCAGAATTATGCTATAAGACACACTAGTGGCTTATAAGCCATACAGCAAATAGCTTTGTGGGCTTCAGACTCAAGTCATGCTTTTTGTTATTTGTGTACAATTAAGAAATGTGAACAAAAAACACTTCTCTCACAGAATTGAAGTTACTTACTGCACATAAAATTCTGTTGTTCTGTATTTGGTTTCTAAATGAATGCACAGCCATGTTTTTAATCAAGCTCTGTGTTTGACCATTGACCCCTAGCCCATAATAATTGTCAGTAAATTTCAGAAGTTAAATCAATAAATCAATCAATACTGTAGCTGGGTGAGTCTCTCAATGTTGTTTGTTTTCTGCCTGGTCCTCTCAATATGGCATCCTATGACACTGTCCAAAAGAGTGTGTCTACTGATCCCCTTTGGTTTGCATTAAGTGTCCCATCTGTACTTAGGTCAGGTGGGACAGTGCCAAATTGCATGTCCTGTCAAACTCAGGCACCATCAATATCCACTGTAAAGGTTTAGATTTACTTGTATGTGGAGTTTGAAGGTGACTCAGTGAAGCCTTGTTGAAGGATGTTTGTTCAGATTCTGTCTCACAGTTATGAAATTGTTGCTTTCTTACGCAAGGTGCAAGTAAATGCAAATTCATTGTGGTGGAATCCTGAATGGCATCCTTTTCTTGATTTCCTTTCCTTTTCTTCCTCCTTTTTTTTGTCAACCTCACTCTCTCTTAACATGTGTCTACCTATCTGTGTCCATGTGTGCTGCATCCAGGTATCAGGAGGAGTACAGTATGGACTCAACCAATGCCCAGTAAGTTCCTGGCAGCATCATGCTTGCATGGCATGGAATGTGTCTGCAATGGTAACTGTACACCGGACTGATTGGAGAATTTCTGTGAGCACCAAAGCAGTCACGTAGCACTGTTCACTGTAGATTTAATACTTCCACCGTGTTTGACAATAATGTCATTATAACCTTCAAAGTGTGAAATAGCCCATTCATTTGTGGCTACCTTTTCAACAGTTGTTGTGGGGAAAGATCCAAGAGCATGTAGAACATTACATTTGATCATAACACAGTAAATGGTGAAAAGGCAGCCTGTGCGTTTGTATATTTTTCTTATTTAAAACCACTTCCTCCTGGTGTATTTGCTGTCTTTTAACTGACTGTGCACACCAGTAAGCATTGCCAAAATGATATCTGGGCTTGTCACACCAATCTTGTGAGCAAAGATGAGAGCATTCCTAGACAAACTAAACTCAAATGTTGGTGAAAGAACATGTGGCTTTGTGCTATATTTACTTTGTGCTGTGCATGCTGCTGAGTCACTGATCATAAGAACATTTGTACCACATTTTTTAGCTGGTGGGATAATCGGATTAAGTTATTAATGTATTCATGTTGGGGAAACCTTAAGTGATATCCATGCTGCTGAGATGTGACTGGGTGATATACAGTAATATTTTGTGCATGTATTTAATTTTTTGTTTTGTTTAGGATTTGTGGAAAAACTTTTACTTTTTTAAAATTATTGTTTTAAGTCTGGTGTGTTGTCACATGATGACTGAAATGTTTCACAGTTACAGTATTTAATCTTTTTCCATTGAAGCAAATAGCTCTGTTTTGTGACACAGGGACCATGAAACTACCATTATTACAAGTCATTTTGCTTTTAAAAAATGCATCTTCCTAATTTTAATTAAATTTAATTAACAGCTTTATCCGCTCTCAATTTTTTTGTAAGAATATGAATATAAAAGGATATTTTCTTTCACTTTCGTGGCATCTTTTTTTTTTTTTTGGTTGCTGAAAATACATTTCAAAGCTTTGATTATTGCTTGCGGTGAAGTTCACAGCAGAGTTACATTCAGAATCAGATTTTTATGCCTCCAGTCTGGCAATAATCTCAACAGAAACTTTTTAAAATTTCTTAAAATTAGTCCGCAAAAGCATGAACTGATAATCAAGGGTGAATCAAAGGTCAAGGTGACCGTACTTCAGGTCCATCCTATTCGTCCCTCTCATTCTTGTATGAATGTTCTTGAATGTCATGAGGGAATTTCTTTGTCACTCAAAGATAAAGGTCCTTACATATGTGAATTCTTGTAAAAGTGATATTTCAGGAACACCTTAAGGGGAATTTCTTCAAATTTGGCATCAATGTCCACTTTGACTTAAGGATGAACTGGTTAGACTTTAGTGGACAAAGGTCAAGGTCACTGTAACCTCACGTACTCTGTGGAAACTAAACGGTTACTTTAGTTTTAGTCTTGTTGTTTTCATGAAAAACTGATTTTCAAGAAATATATATGTACTTTTATCCTAGTTCTTCCAGACCAATTTACCACTGTTGAGCAGGTGCTGAAGCCACAAATTGATCAGTGAGGGGAACCCCGAGAGCAGCAGAGGAGGGACAAACAACCACCAGGACTGACTGTGATCAGCCAAGATACTTGTCAATCAAGCAAACATGCATCAAATCATATCTCTTTAGAAGCTCTAATGTCAGAATTGTTTAATTGACACACAAAGTGATACCTACAGTATTGTTTTAAGAAAGCTGTTCAAGATTTTTCTGCACAGATTTTTATCCGTATGTATATACCAGTAATGGCAGTACTGCACTTTTGTTAAAGACTGTAATACAGTGGCTTCACCAATCACTTGTGACTTCCAGCTTGAGTAAAGTGTTTGTTTGGGATGTTAGAAAATTGATTGTGATCTTCAAAGATCTGCTAAGTAGTGAGCTTGTGTTGACATTCAAGTATTCCCTTCATCATTGTTATCGTCCTGTGGTCCGTAAGCTGAAATGCAGGCTGATGGAGCATTATTACGTGCTGTGTTATGCTCTAATCCTTCACAACACGTAAGGGCTCCTTCTTTTTTTCAGTGCGAGGCTTTAATTTCATGCCGCTGTATCTCAAAGATGAATACACATTGTGACATATTCATCTACTTGAGATGGCCCATGTTTTTCTGGAAAAATTGTTTCTTTTGTTTTGATGAAAAACTACAGTACCTAAACAAAAAAACACCTGCGAAAACAGTTATTTCCTGTGGTAGCAGAAATATCTTACCACAGTATCTGTTTTATAACATCACAGGAAATACGAAGTTTTGCATTCAACTCAGCAAAGAACAAGTTCTCCGTTGCATGTTCAGAAAACCACAATGTTTTGTTTACAGATCACCAGAATCAAATAGCTGTGCATGTTCATCCACATCATTTTGAAACTGATTTAAACTTGGTGAGGAGTGCTGGAGGTGCATTCTTAGCAGATGCACAGACCTCAGCTGGTTCCTCTCAATATGGAGGAGCTTGCTACTGAGACATCCCCGAGTAGCTACACTAGGTAAGTAGCAGGTTTTATAACAGAATAATTCCTGGAATGCGTTAAACATCAGGCTGTCCAATAACAGAAGTTTTTGAAGGTGCATTCTGCAACATCATTTTTGAAGACGTTCAGTGACACTAGCTGTAGCCTTTTCATGTCGCACTATGATTCATAAACTATATTTGTACGTTGTGTGCAGAGACTAGTACTTCTTTCTTTGTGGTATGAAAATAGAAGAGAACTGATAATACATCCAGTTTTTGCTCATCTAAATATTTGGCGGTCCATGCACTTTAAAGATCATTGTATGGACCGTTGTCTTTTTATACGATACTGATATTTTTTTTTAATCAAGAAGGAAATGTTCAAATAGTCAATGAGATTGACAATTTGATAAATTTTTATTGGATATTTTGTCTGAGAAGGCCTAATGCTACACAAGCAGATCTTACACAAAACCCTTTGTGGCCTCATTACTTTTTGACAGCTTTGTACTGTCGAGCTCTGAGGTCTCTGCTTTATATAGCACAGAGCCTTACACTAAAGGGAACGTGATTTGGATCTGTAAAACCACCTTTCTTTGGCATTTTGACGAATAAGGAAAGGCCACTTGCCTTTAAGGGTTGTCTCGTAAGCTCTCCATGAAAATTCATCTATGAAATCCTCACTTTAGTTGACACAAAGACCATGTGTAGTCAACAATAAAGTGAGCAGCACTTTTATTAGAACAGCATATTGATGTCAGATCTTCTTGACATACCTTGAAAGACCATATGACAGCAGTGTCGTTCAGATGCTGATTCAACTCTAAGCTATAGGAATTTCTGTTGGAGCGCACTTACAGTAGTTGATGACAAACGTTTGTGGAACAAACTAAGTTGTCTCAGTCTTTGTACATATCATGGGCACACACAGGGTAGCTAAGACCCTCTCCACACCTCACAGAAGAGCTTCTACAAAAGAAGTTCTTCAATTAAACCTTGGTTCTTGTGTTATTATCTTTGTTTTGTTGTCTGTACAATTAAGGTTAAAATGAATAAACATACTTATGATTATGACTAAAGAAGCGCTTCTACAGTTCAAGGTGCCTCAGAGGACGGGATATGGCTCATTTTGGTGATTTGGTCACAGGCTGCCTAGCTCCCATTAATGTGATTATCCTCCCCCAGTTGATTATAACAACTTTTATAGTTTATTCATGGAGTCCTTGGCTACACTATCCATTTAACATAGTACTTCGCCTGATGCCCATTCAACTATTTTTGACCTGTAATGAGGAGTGTGAAGTAGTATACAATATGCAGTTCGGAGAAACAGGGCAGAGGATAACAAACAGGGCTTTTGAGTATTCTTGTCCAAGAGTAATATTTTTAGCATCCCTGCAGCTTTTATATCAAGCACACTTCTGAAGGTGGTGCATGGGACTATTTTCAACTGTTTGCTTTGTCAGAGAGGGAACAGAACAAACCTGCGTAAAATAAAAAAAATATTTGGGCTGTATGGTAAAGACTGTTTACAAGACAAGATAAGATATTATTGCTTTGTGTACTCAGCCTGAGCCTAGAGCCTTATCTTATGCCATGATACAAGATTCAGTTATTAGATATGGGTACTTTGTTGAAATGAGAGACTGAAGCAGCAGAGCGGGCAAAAGCATCAGTGAACAATTTCTGGATTAGTTCCATGATCTTTTTAACCCCAGGCAATCTTCCACTAGGCTAACTAATACTGCTGTTCACCTGTGTTTGTCCCTGCAACACTCGGACAAACATTCCATATGGTGCAGAGCATCTGGTCCACATATTAATGAATGCAAACGTTTAAACAGCTCTGTTCTTTCCCCCAGATTATTCTGAGGTTCATGTGCTGTTTGATATATATTTACAGAGTCTAAAACGCAGTTATAGTTTATCGTTTCACACAGGGGAGCACTGTATTGCAATCCTATCACTGGCAATGGTGCTTGTGTGTGACATGTTTTAAATATCATGTACACTTAATTCAGGACAACCTTATAGTTATAGTTTTATTTTAAACGGAATCTGATTGAGTATAGAGACAATGTAACTGTTTCTCTGTATCTGACCAAATACTTATATAACAAAACTATACAGTAGGTATCTCACCTTTATGTCCTGTTGAGGAGGGAAACAAAGCAGGAGGGGTAATGCTATATGCTGTATGCTAGAATGAGTGAGTGTGTTTTGAGGTCACGTTTCCTTTTTATACAGAGTAACTGCAAATACCGTACCTGTAGGCAAACTGGATAAACATGAAGCTATGTCTAGGGAGTCTGAATATTCATGAGGAATTATGTCACATGATTTATTGGCACTACCTTAACAATAGCTTGGCAAAGTATCAAGACCACTGCACTTTTTCCTCTTTTTTTTCTGCACAATTCTAGCTTCAGCTGTTCTTGGGTAAGTCTCTACAAGCTTTGCTGTCTTGGATTTGGGAAGTTTAGCCCTTTCTTCTTGGCACAGTCTCTGGAGCTTCATCAGAATGGTGGTCTGTTAGTGAAACCTATCTGAATACTTTTTGCAGCCTGATGAGCTTTTACCTCTCAGATGATACATATGTCAGTATACTGTAGTTGGTTTCTGTGGTTTCTGTGCAGTATAAGTGTGTTTTCACAGGTATGGCAGCCAGTGTGGTTAGTTTCTATAGACAAATTTGTGTGCAGATATGTGTAACTTAATCTGGAAATGCATAACACACAGACACATGAGTGAATATTTGATTCCCTGGAAGCTCACTCCACGGAGATAAAGGCAGAAGAGGAAAAGGGTAATACCTGGAAGATGCATGTTCTTTTTTTCGCTTACACATATATACCTCCCTTAGGATTATGTGCTGTAATTGCCCTCCTGCTCTCACCTCTCCCTTGTCTTTTTGCACAATGTAGTCATCTTGTTGGACAAGGGAGAAGGCTCTAAGGGTCTCCTGTAACCACAGGGCCATTATTACTTCCTCTGCTTGCTCATTAGTGTCAGCAAGCTCTCTACATTACAGACACTGTTAATAAGCCTCTCTTACTGGCTGCATTCATCTAACTTACCTACAGTACCAACATCATTATTGTTGCTGAAAGTAATCGTTTGTTTGGTCAAGCCCTCCCCCCACCCAAACCTTAAAGTCTATTATGTCCGCTCATTGTGTGTCATCTCTCATGAGAAATCACTGCTGTTAAATTCAAAGCACTGTAGCTTAATAGCAGATGAGTCATATTCAATCTCATATGCATTTGGGGCTAATATTGTTTCATTGTGAAGGGAAACTATAGACAGTGACTGATGGTAGATCAGTCAGAATAGATGCAGTTTTTTTTTTATTTGAACAATATTTAATTTAATATAGTTTAATTTCTGATTTATTTGTATTTGCTATTTATTTATTTTAGTTTCTCAAATGTTTTTGGTATTAAAAGCAAAACATTTTTTTTTGGGATGAAATATATGATACTCAGCCTGAATGCAAACATGAATTTTCACATACTGTATTTTACATTTAATCTAAGTTATATGCCTTATACTGTTTGACCAAATGTAATTCGCTAACTCTCTCTGGCTCTTTGTGTATGTAGATCGGTTTGTTTCTGTAGACTGACCAGTATATGTTTACACTGACATTGTGTCCTTTCCCCCAACAGGGTGCAGGTGGAGTTCTATGTGAATGAAAATACCTTTAAGGAGAGGCTGAAGCTTTTTTTCATCAAAAACCAAAGGTCAAGTAAGTAGAGCCAACAGGGATGATCATATTATCCTTTATCCATTATCCTGTCTTCTAATAATGCAGATGGTTAGAGGTTTGCTGCCACTAGTTGTACTCAGAGCTAGATGAACAAATAAAGACACAAAAGAGTAAATTGCAGGCAGAGAGAAAACATATCCAATTTCTGCCTCATTGTGAATTACTGCAATTTCAGGTGTCCACAGTGTGGCACAGCATGGGTAAACGTGTGGCTCATTTGCTTAGAGGGTGAGCTGCAGTATTTTTCTCATTAGGAGATAAGACTGTGGCAATGCCACCACATGTCTGAGAGAAACATCAGTGCAGCTCAGCGGTTTGGTGCATTGTATCTGGAAGCCTTTCGTTTAAATCATGTTGTGAAAATGAACACTATAGGAACTCTGTGTCTCTGGGAACCTGTCATGAACGTGACTTGGCTGTCATGCCAGTGTGTCATTGTCACCAAGCCACAACAGCTTTTGGTAGAAAACAACAGAGAAATGTCACACTTTGCTGCAGGGGTCTTTAGCTCTGTTCCATCCCAGAGCTCTTTGTTTGTCAGCTTTCAGATCATTTAAACATTGACAGCGGCTTTGTCTGAAGAGGTCCTGTCATGATAGATTATGTAGTTGCACAAGTTGATTGGAAATTGGTAAAACAGCTTGCTCCACCCTCTGGCTAGTATGTCTGCAACCAAGTTTCAGGTCTGCATTTTTGGTAGAGCAAATTAGGTGTGCTAATTCAAGTAGAAGATTGTGATTCACAAATATCATTAACCCCTTTGACTATTTTTGTGTAGTTGTCAGACAGTTATCTTGTTGTGTAGATGTCATGTTATAAACCCATAAACATGGTGATTTTATGTTTTTAGTCTTAGAGAATTTGAATGTGATTTGTCAGAGGAAATTGGTTGTGATAGGTTGCCAGAGCAGTCATCCAAAAAAGCCTTGAAAGATTTTGTTACTTTATGGCTTTTACTGAAGGCATGTTATTCATCTAAACAACTGTTATTAGACTGTTTTTGTTGTCAGTAGACTCACTATCACAGAAGTGATGATACTGTAGATCATACTGTAGCATCTCAAGGTTTGGAAGAAGTGAGAATATGAACAGACAAGCACCACAGCCTGTAAATTAAAAGCCAGGTTTAAATAAACCCCAGTTCACGTGAGCATTGCTTAAGTTAATCCAGATCACTTTTTAAATCCGACGTCGCTCTTTTTGTTGCCTCGTAGGCCTGAGAATCCGTTTGTTCAACTTCTCACTAAAAATTCTCACCTGCGCCCTCTACATACTGAGAGTCAGCCTGGACAACCCCAATGACATTAACAGCAATCCATGGTGAGAGTACCACTTATGATGCACTCAACATTTATTCCTGTTATTCTGTTCTTTTTGTTCTGTTTTTATATTTGGTGACATCTCTGATGCTACGTAAAGGTAATGTGACATCTTTTGCTTTAAAAAAAGTAATCGTTTTTGTAAGTGTTACTCCTTTTTGTCTTATCATTTAAATTTTTTTTATCTTTTTCTGCTTTGCACAGGGTTTCAGGAAAAGTCTTCTCAATGTCCTGTGTATAGAATGTTTTGGATTCTTACTTTGATTAGTGAATATTTCTAATGGATTCTTAAAATTCTCATAAACCTAAAAGCCAAACCCAGTATTAAAGTCAATACCATTAAGTGGAGTTGATGAAAAATTAAGATATCTTTATTTTGTGTGCCTAAAGCGCACACAGAAAGTGAAACTGAGCAAAGCCAAGTTGCTCCTTCTGTGCAGTCATGTGAAAGTTGTAGACTCTCTGTATTGTGCTTATTGCCAGCAGTTTTTAGAAACCCATTGGGTTTGTTCTTTATGGCATCATACCAACTGATAGAAATGTTTCCCAGTGGGCATGTTTCCACTCACGCATCAACACCACACAAACTTTCACATTATCTCTTGTGTTTCCCTTGTTGCTGCTTATTCTGCAGTGCAATAAGTCGGAACAACAGTTGGACGAATACAACAGAGTTGCCAGGAATCAACTGGTATGTTTCAGTCTAAATAGTCTTTAATTTTATATCAAGTGTGCTCATTTGTGTGTTAAGATTTTTTTTTCTGTTTTTTTTGACAGGGACTTGATTTTCTGGGTGAATAGACGGGTTCCTGTATGGGCAATACAGGTAAGAATAATAATGAGTGAAAGCTCATAAATCAAATTCCACTACACAAACACAATCTGTATTCACCCCAAACATACTAGCCTCCAGTGATTAGATAAAAACTTTGCAGAGCACAGGCTCCTCACTGACATAAGAAGCCAGAAGAGATGAGTTTGTAGTTGCTGGGATCATTTATCTCCCAATCCCCCTGTGTTCCAGGTGACAGTGGCCTTAATAAGTTTCTTGGAGACCATGCTTATTACCTATCTCAGCTACAAGGTAAGAGATCAGTCTACAATGCACAGTTTTTCTCTTTAATTTATGCTGGTGTCATGCAGCTACGTTACCAAAGTCCAGCGCTGCCTGTTTGTTCTCATGGTCTGACATCTTTCAGTGTCCAGTCCAAGCACCAATGCCAAGGCCCCCAAAGCGCCAAGACACAGCGCCATAAGTTTTGTGCCACTAATTCTAGACTCCGACATCACACATTCTGCAGTAGCAAGTTATTTATACTGGCCGATAGAGCTGGGAGTGCAGTTTGAGTTTCATCTTTATAAATCATATCAAGGTGCACTTCTGTCCTCACTTCATATGCATTTAAAGGGATTAGGGAGTGAAGACGCCAGCATTACGTATTCAATACCATAAGTTCAGACAAAGAGCAACGCTCAGTTAAGGTGTGTGAGATTCCTCTACAGAACATGAAGTTGTTTTTTTTAACCTTTATATTCAGTAATATACTGTGTGTAAATAAGATGACTAACACATTTAAAAACACCTTGCAGTGTAATGAAGTTTAGCACTGCATTAAAGAAATACAAATCATCTACTCTCAAAAGAAATATTAGCTTTATTAGCCTCTGTGAGACTGGTTGTATATGTTAGACAAGTTTCACCTTCTTCCCCTGTGGTGATCGTCCTCCCTAAAGCTTGTTCTGGGTTTATTAAACTCAATCTTTTGATAATCTTTTTATGTGTTGCCATGTTTTTTTCTTTCCTCAGTGGGTTGTTTGGGGACTTTTACTGCATTTGCTTCACACACTGAAAATGGGCAGATTTTATTTTGCTTGGTTTGTGATAAAGTGTAGCCTTGTGAAATGTTCTGGTGTCACAAACTTTTCTTTGGTGGGATTTTTTATTAGCTTTGTTGCAGTCAGAAACCACCACTGAACTGCATCTGCAGTTACGACAATGTACCAATTTCCATAAATTCTCTTTCTAGGGGAACATTTGGGAGCAGATCTTCCAGATATCCTTCATATTGGAGATGATCAACACAGTGCCATTTATAATCACAGTAAGCAGTTAATCAATCAACCAGTTAGTCTGTTTCTCTGAAATGCATTAGCTCAGGGACCTTCATTTAGGCTTGGTCATTTTGGTACTGGATTGCTCTGAGCAGTCCCATAATCTAATGTTAATGACCCATTACCATTTGTACCTCATCACAGAGAAAACATTTTACCAGCCAAATACCCTTGAAGAAAATTTCCACAAACATGGTTGTGTTTTGTTATTTGTATTGAAGACATTTTTCTCTTAGGCATGTGAGCAGAGTTTTTCACGGATTCACTTGTTTGCTCTTCTATCTTTCTCACTTAAGATCTTCTGGCCTCCATTAAGAAACATATTTGTCCCTGTATTTCTTAACTGCTGGCTAGCCAAAGGTGCCCTGGAGAACATGATTGTAAGTATTTCTAATACTGTATGTCTTGATGTGTAGATTGTAGAAAGAGTGCAGACTCAACTACATGTTTTTAGCACTGAGGGCTTTAAATGTGCGTTATCCATCCTGTGGCAGCTCTTCAGCTCACGAGGACACTGATTGTGTGTGATTGTGTTAATACAGTTTTGCTGTCTGAACAGAATTCAATTTAGCAGGGTAATTTTTTTCTCTTCTCATTGGTTGACACTGCCTTTCTGCAATCACATTTCATTTTATCTTAAGAAGCTGCTGTCATTAGCTACAACAGTTTGTTAACATTAATGATCTTATACATTAAATAAATGGGCCAACATTCTAATTAGTTGACTATCAAAGTGAAATCCAACAATTAGATCCAATTGATCCGATTGAACTGAGCTGCATCTTGTTTAGAGGAAATATAACAGGGGTCAAGGATGGAGAGAAGACACATTTTTACAAATTCCTAAAAGATTAAATTAATGCAGCTGTTTACTTTTGGTTTAAGACTAAACAGACAAACATTCATATTATAGCAGTGGTTATTATGTGTTTTGCCAGGATGGTTATTTAAAGAACTAGATATTACTCATATCTTTCCCATTGATCTTCATTAACCCACTAGCTGCAGTTAAATTAGGAAACAACCACATATCTCGAAACAAAAGCAGAGCCAACAGCAAGGAAAGCCAAAGCAAAAAGGAGCATTTGCAGACATAACAAAACAGAAGAAAACACTGCATTGCAACACAGAAAGTATAGAAATGCCTGGTGTGCACAATTCTGGTGTTGTAGTATCAATATTGTCCAGGATTTGCCATGTGTGCAACATGTCAGAGTACATGAATTCAAAGCAATTAGATTAAATCCAACTGGTGTAGTGTGTGCTCTCGCTGTGATTCACATAAGACCATGACAGAGTAAGAACCCCATGCCAAGGCGGTAGTTGGACAGATGGTAGAATCTGGGGCCAAGCAGACAGGCACATGGAGAAAAAACAGTGACAGTTTGGCGAGGCAATGAAGAGGGAACATGCTAACAAGGTGCAAGTGAAAATGAGTCGTGAGCTGCTACATTTCAAGGCGGGGCAGTGTGCTAAAGCACGAGAGAGCACTAGGAATGGAATACTAGCATGCTCTGAGAAAGAGAGTAAAGACTAGATTGTGTGTCAGGCTTTAGTGTTATATTGTATTTAGATGTCCTTGTTTATACAGTATAATTTATATTCTATAAAAAGATATATACAGTTTAAGGCAAAGTCAATAAATTTAAAGGTAATCCACAATTATTACTGTATCTTTTTTTCCTCTGTCCAGAATGATTTCCATCGTGCCATCCAGAGGACTCACTCTGCCATGTTCAACCAGGTGTTCATCCTCATTTGTACTTTACTGTGTCTGGTTTTTACTGGGTGAGTAAAAATCTGTTTTAAGTTAGTCATGGAAATCCAACTGTGATCATAGATGCTTTCTGGCCTGTTTACTGACCCTCAATGCAAAATGTGTTACTATATTACCTAGAAAACGCCATTTCTATCTACCTTATATTAAAACCTAAGTTATTTAAACATGTGACATCGTGTGCTTTTCTCGACACAGTAAACTGAGTTATTTTTTATTAGGACACCCATTAGCGTTGTCCTTTAAAACTTTACGTACTTTTTACTGTTGTAATAAAACTTTTCTGGAAAATACAAATAAATGTCACTTAGATAATGGCCCAGTGCAGTTTCCAGCTACGATAGCCATTTACAACAACAAAAATAATTGGCTTTTTATTTAAAAAGGACATTTCTAAGTGACCTCTTTTTGACTGGCATTGTAAATATACTTTGGTTCTCATCATGTTATAAGTTTATACTATTACCAATGCTTGTTGGAAATCAGATAAATTAAAACAGCAGGAAGTGTTAGGAAGTGTTAAAGTGAAAAAACACAGATGACAATCCTATTAACCCATCCTTTTTTTCTTTCTTTTGTCTTATTGACTTCCACTTGTAAAACACCAATTTATTTTAATCAAAGCTGGCAGTTCTTAGACCTTAGGTCTTTGGAAGCCTTTCTGAGCCTTGGCCACCACCCAGCACGTCGACTACACTCAATCTCTCTTGGCATCCTCATCCACCTCAGGGTTTCATTAAATCCTCGACTTATCAATGAAAAAAACACAAATCAATTAGCACAAGCAGTGATGTGGCACAGACAAAGCAATCAATGGTGTCACTTTAAATGATTTACTGAGCAGGAGCCTAAGCCATATTGACTGGTGCCATTTCATCGTGAATTTTGATGTCCAGTCCTTTAGGCTAAATCATAATACTGCAGTACATTCCCTTATTACATTTTCAGTTTCATTATCTTTACCTGTAGGAAACATGTTACATGTTGTTAATTTCTTTTCCTCATTTTTCTGCAGAGCTTGTGGGATCCAGCATCTAGAGAGAGCCGGAAAGAACCTGTCCTTGTTTGATTCATTTTATTTCTGCATTGTCACCTTCTCTACTGTTGGATATGGGGATGTTACACCCCAGATTTGGCCCTCCAAGCTGCTGGTGGTTATTCTCATCTGTGTTGCCCTGGTAGTGCTCCCACTGCAGGTACTGGAACGACAATATGTATGATAAACTGATATGGTTTCCTTCTGTGCAGTACTTGAGTAAATGTTGTATAAGGGTAGTAGTAGTAGTAGTAGTAGTAGTTTTGTGATATTAAATTTAAAAAAATTCTGCAGCAATTAATCAAAAAATAAGGTCTATCAAATCCACCTAAGCACTGTTTTATTTATTTGTAAGATTGCAAACACATTCATAACTTCAAATGTTCTAAAATGTTTTTGTGTCTCTGACGAGTAAATTGGGTGTGAAATAGAAATTAAGTACTGGTGATGGCAAACTGCCAGTATCAGCAGTTTTCACTCCAGTGTGTCTAGACAGTAGATACATCTTTTTATTATTATTAATTTTCCTTCTTGTTGCTCATGACATCATGTTGATGTTCTCATTGTGCCAGTTTGAAGAACTTGCATACCTGTGGATGGAGAGCCAGAAGTTGGGGGGTAACTACAGCCGCCACCGGGCCCAGACAGAGAAGCATGTGGTGTTGTGTGTCAGCTCACTGAAGATAGACCTGCTGATGGATTTCCTCAATGAGTTCTACGCTCATCCCAGACTACAGGTACATGAAAGGACATTTTGAATGTTGGATCATCTGAACTATAAAAAGAGGTTTACAATAAATTGTACTGTAGCTGTAACTCTAGTGAGGGCATTAGACTTAATACTGCTTTCTTGTTGTGCTATCTGCACAAGAGTGGTGTATAACATAATGAATAACTGCATAATATATATACTTGAATACATTTTAGCTAATTACAAAACATAAAACAAAATAAAAACCACCTGCAAACATTATATTGTATAATGTACGTGCAAATAATTGCAGAGTCTTTTATAGGACTGCTAAAGCTTGTTTTACACGAACACAATTTTCTGTCAAAGTCAGAACCATTATGGTTATTTCCCATGAGAAATGTCTGTAGTGGCTATTTTCCCTCATCTTCTCTCAGTGATTTGAAGTAGGCAGGGATCAACCAAATCGTAACATCTGTCTTGATTATTCACTCATATTTAATGTTATAGAGAAAAATGTATGTTTCCAGAGATGTAAAAAATTAAGACTTATGTCTTTGTGGCTTGCAGGACTACTACGTGGTGATTCTGTGTCCAACAGAGATAGACATCCAAGTCCGCCGTATCCTACAGATCCCTCTGTGGTCCCAGAGGGTCATATACCTGCAAGGATCTGCCCTCAAAGACCAGGACCTGATGAGGGCCAAGTGAGTAAAAAGAATAAAAATGCACAAAAGCAAAAAATGCATAAAACCGTGCATAGTTGAGTCGAGCCTACATTGTGTTTTTAGCACACGTGAGAGTCCACTGGTGCACAATTAATAAGATCTTGTTCTAGGCTTCTGAATTGTTGCTGATGTCTTCTGATTAATTCATTATGTGTATCTGAGTGATGGACCGATGTATATTTAAAAAAAAAACAGGTTTAATGTGTTTATGTGAAGTTCTTAAGTCAGTCTTTGGACATGCTCTGCATCTTCTTGAAAGAGTTAGATGTTAGTCTGGCACATAATCCTTGATTTATTCATTTAAAATTGTGGATAAGAATCTCAACTAAATAACTTAAAATGTTAATAGACAGTGTGTCCACTGGCCATGCAGAGGCAACGATGTGTGGTTGGAGGTTGAGAAACTTACAAGTCCGCTTGGCTGCCCTCTGCTTGCACATTAGTGTAATAGGATTTCAGTCTGCACTGATCATCTGTGTGCAAAGGCCATACAGGCAAAAATAATATCCATTAAATATCCATAAAACCCATGATGGATCACACTGGACTATATTTGACCTGTCAGTTTAGCCTCTATACATGAAAAATATTGCAGCACCAATGGGCCACTTATGGTTTTACAGTGGCTTCAGGGGATCTTTCTGCTCACTGGCAGATGTTTTTCAGCTTTATATTGTCATGTTATAATGTGATACCAGTTAAATGGGGTGTAACAGTTTCTCACTAGCACATGATGGTATGAAATCCAAGTCGTAAAATTGTCCAGGAGTACATTCTCTCTCTCAACTGTGACGTTGTGCAGGGGTTTAGGTGCTGTACTAGTTTCACACACTGCTATGCAATAGATAAAATCAACCAGCCAGGTGAGGCTCATAGAAGGATCACTGCTGCTATGAAAGATTTTCTTGTAATCATTTCCCATTATAATTCTCTTAAGGTTCCCAGAATGTGAGTTTCTGACACAAATGATTTCTGCCCTGGAGTGGGGCTGTTAACCTCTTCAGCCCTTGCCATGGAACATCAGCACTCATCCAGTGCCTGGCTTTTCTTTAAGGCATCGATTTCTTTAAATAATGTATTTTATGTTTGACTGAATGTCCTCATTACAGTCACCAGCCCATGACCCTGCATGTCTGTTTCTTCCTTTTTCTTTTTCTTTTTTTATGTTCGCCTCTCTCAATTCTCAGGATGGACGATGCAGAGGCTTGCTTCATCCTGAGCAGCAGGAACGAAGTTGACCGAACTGCTGCTGTGAGTCACATCAACAGGAATTTGTTGAAGTAGTAAACTTGTTTCTACAATAATTCCCATCACACTCTATGTGATGTTTGAAACTAGCACAGAGATTGGCAATATTAAGATGATGCTGAGAAGTATTGAGAGCAAACTGTGAGAAAAACTTCAGTCCAAAAAAAAAATGCAGATTGCCTTCCCAAATAGGTCACTGGATAGATGAGTAAAATAGAACAATTTCCTTTCCCACAGGACCACCAGACTATTTTGAGGGCTTGGGCCGCAAAGGACTTTGCTCCAAACTGCCCTCTCTATGTCCAGATTCTCAAACCGGAAAATAAATTTCATGTCAAGTTTGCTGGTAAGTGTGGAAAAGCTACACACACACACACACACACACACACACACACACACAAGACACAGTTATTGTAGAGTTTTCTAAATCTCACCTCTTGTTGTAATGAATTAATTTCAATCAGATCATGTAGTATGTGAAGAGGAGTTCAAGTATGCCATGTTGGCACTCAACTGTGTGTGCCCAGCCACGTCCACCTTGGTCACTCTTTTGGTTCACACCTCCAGAGGACAGTGAGTACACACCACAGTTATTTAACTTACTTAAAATATTTCTTAGAATTTATTCTAAGAGTTGTTACAATGGTCCTGCACTACTCATATAATTTATTATACACATTATAACATACGTCATATACCTGCATTGTACTTGAAGTGATTACATGCGCAGGTGACAGAATTAAAAAGTAACGCAGTGCTTTTGCAGTGATTCTGTTGCTTGAATAAAACCTTCATGTTGAGTTACTAAAAGAACATTTTAAAAATCTGCTTTGTTGCCAGTAGTAAAATGATCAATATCACATTTACATCTGTTCAGTAAGGATGTCTATTATTATTATTGTCTATTATAATTTACATATAGATTATGTCATAAATACTGGAGACAGCTGGTCTAGCTCCAGTTAGATGTAAAGGAAATATTCTTACAAAGTTATGAATGGCAATTAATAACTCTTGTCTATGTCATACTTAAGTTGATGAATATAGGTTAACAGCCTTCTTGAAATGTCAGCAGTGTTATTTAGTGACCCTAGAGGACACAGCTTGGCAGGATGTTTTAAACAATGGGAGTAGCTGAACTTTTAACATCATTCATTTGATCTGAGCCTGACACTACTTACTGAAAACTGATCTTGTACTTTAGCTCCAGCTGTTGCTTTAGCTCTAGCTTTGAGTGGTCTGTTACAGTTATTCATGACTAATATTAGAAAAATAACTCTTTACAGGCATATAAATTGTTATATCAATAGTTCTTGTGTCTGCAGAAAAGTATTACTGTAGGTCTGTAAACTTTACTTCTCCTTGTTAGGCTATGAATCTGGCTGTTTTTCACCGTCTCTGCAAGGTGACCACTGTATCATCACCACTGCCACTCACATCAGAGACAAAGCACATATATTTTATTTCCCTTATGGGAGTGTGTGGTGCCTTGTGGCTGTGAAGGTGACGTGAATGGGAACTGACTGCTCTACGGGAGGTGTTCATGCATCATCACATTCATAAAAATACTGACAAAATAAAATTACCTTCTGCTTTATTTAAAGGAAATGTGGGAGGTCGGTTGGGGGTGGGTGCCAGATTTATAAATCTATATGGGTGATAAATAAAATATAAATGGTGTAAATTATTTTTTTTATGAATCAAAATTACCGTTGACCCATATCTTACATAAAAACTCAGATATTGTTGGCAGCGTAGTTTTTTTTCTGACATGTAGCATAAGTCATTTTTTTTCCTAGACATGAAAGTCTGCACATTCATGTCACAGTAATTCAAGTAGTAACTATTCTGATATTACTTTTCCAGGGAAGGGCAGATGTCACCAGAGCAGTGGCAGAGGATGTATGGACGCTGCTCTGGAAACGAGGTCTACCACATTCGTTTGTGTGACAGCAAGTTCTTTGGGGAGTATGATGGAAAAAGCTTCACCTATGCGTCGTTCCATGCCCATAAAAAGTTAGTGAAATTTTAATAACTATATCTGGGCTGCCATCGTTACTAACTAATTGCTTATAATTTTTTTATTTGCATACCTCTTTACCCCTACTGTAGGTATGGTGTGTGTTTGATCGGAGTGAAGAGGGAGGACAATAAGAGCATCCTCCTGAACCCCGGGCCCCGTCACATCATGGCTGCCACTGACACCTGCTACTACATCAACATCACAAAGGAGGAGAACTCTGCCTTTATCTTCAAACAGGAGGAGAAGCACAACAAGGGTCTGCCTGTGACCGGCCTCTGTGACGCCCCCTCCAGGCTGCCTGTGCACAGTATCATCGCTAGCATGGGTGAGGAATCCCGCTTAGAAGTAGAGAAGATGAAGATGGTAGATAATGTTTGTAGTTGCACCAGTAAACATTCAGGTTACAGACAAGAGGCTTTGATTTTAATTGGTTGAAAGGGTTTTCATGTAAGAAGAGAAAATGGATGCTTTATTGCTGATGTTTATTTTCTCTAAATTGCACAGTCTTAACATCTCTGAATGGTGGCTGCCTTGGTGATGCTCTATGCTTCCGCTGACTGTTACATGCATGATTTTTTTCTTACATGCTTTTTTACTTTGTTGGCTGACATTTTTGTGTTGTGCTTTTTCTTTGACCTGTGAAAGTTGATCAGGCCACTTCATATGGTAAGTTTTGTGCATGATGCATCACTTTTTTACTCTTACTTACTACTTACAAAATGTTCTTAGTACTTTACACACTACAGGATGCACTTATTTTATTTATTATTGTGTAACACGTAACACTTTGTGACTTTTCTTATTTTCTTAAAAGAGATGATATATTTTTAATATATGTTTTGTACCTGATACATGCATTGTACATTTATCATATATCATATTACAAACAGCTTAATATGATGTATGTTAGAGACATACTAACACACACGTTATCTTACATACTTTCTGCATGCCATTTGTTGTAAATCAAGACTACTTACGCTATGTGATTTTCAAAGCACTACATCTCCTTAAGGCCAAACAGTTAAGCTAAAAGTGATACAAATGTGGGTGCTTAACAAGATAATTGTGAACTGTATTATATCTTATAAGGTCAAATAAGCATGGACTCACCATGGCATTTATGTGCAACCATTCACTGTGTATACACTGTATACATTACTGTAAAAGTGCAATGCATGCTATTCCTAAATAGCCGTATAGTTTGCAGCTTACACATTAACTTGTGTGATTTTTTTCAGGCACTGTGGCCATAGATCTCCAGAACCCTGATCCTGCCGAGGAAAACAGCAAACTGACCATACCAACAGAGAATGGCGCTGGAAGTCGCAGACCAAGCATCGCACCTGTCTTGGAGATTGCTGACTCCTCCTCCATACTACCGTGCGACCTCCTGAGCGACCAATCAGAGGATGAGACTAATCAGTCAGATGAGGAGGGCTCTGTAGGATCAGAGTAAGTGATGTGCCTATGGCTAAAATCTAAGAATCATTAGCTTAGATGTTCTGATGTGGTGTGCAGGGTGTGCTGTCTAGCTGCAATAAAAAAGAGATACGCCATCATAGTGCAAGTTTCCTGTGCTCTAAACTTGATTGATCTTACCTATCCTCCTCTTCTTCATGTCTCAGTGGTTATAGGAAAAGAGATGGATGGGATTGGCATAGGCATGTAATCTGTGTGTCATGATGGTGGAAGGTGGAAAAAAAGGGGCAGTGATGAATGTGAATGTCATGACGGGAGGTCAGCACTTTTCTTCTTGAGCGAGGCTGACGTGTGGCGCACTCATATTCCTCGCAGTGCATTGCTCATCTGTCAGTTAGCCAGACAAATAGTTGCCATGATAGCTCAGCAAGTCAGAGGAGTCAGTTTATCTTAGCCACTTTGTTCTCTTTTCTCTCTGTATGTGGTTTCATTAGCCTGTACTTCAGCCCACACAAGTCCATCTGAACAGCAACTGTTAGACCCAGGCAGTGGGTCTCATAAAGTTAGACATAACACTGTCCGCCTAACCTTTGAGTCTGTATTACTGCGCCCCATGGTGCTTGAGTAGTTTTTCTTCAGAAGTTGTCAGGTGCTGTTGTTGGGAACAAAACCCAAGGTCCCACAGTGCCATCATGTGGTGATGAGGTTGTAAGTTCATCTAAAAGCAAAGTCTGAATCTGTTTTATTGGCAAACACAAGGGCACCCTGTAACTAATTGAGGTAATTACAGCTGACATATTACAAATCACAGCACCGCGAGCCAATCTGACACACTTATTGCAAAACAAAATGGCACATGATTAAAACTAAACCGACTACAACAACACTGCACTTCTTGATACAGTCTTTATTGAGCAGAAATTAGTCCTTCAGGCTTAGAAACATTTTGACATGAATGTCTGAGAGAAAAAACAGCTCCAGAAGCTAATCATAAACTCTGAAGCAGAAACATTTGGCAGTAATTCACTGATTTCTTTCTTTTTTTTTAGAGAAGATAAAGTAATGAAGAAGTCACTGTGAACAAATTTGTCTTGGGCTCTGCGATGTAGTATGTCAGAAAAGAGAGAATCGATGATTTTATAATAGTTTTTTTGTGAGGTGAAAACTTTCCACATTATGTTCTTGTTTGTTTTGTTTGTCAGTGTTTAGTAAATATGGCTCTAGCAGACGTCACAGTTCAGATGAGGATAGCATTATTGGACATCTGATACTTGAAATGAAAGTCGATCTGTGTGCATTATTACTATAACTATGGTTAATGGGGTTTTTCTACTGTTTCTTCTCTGTCAGTTTTGTGAAGGGCTACCCTCCTAACTCACCCTACATTGGCAGCTCTCCAACCCTGTGCCACTTACTACCACAGAAAGCTCCGTTCTGTTGCCTTCGTCTTGACAAGGTGAATTCATATGCAGGAAAAGGAAGGGAACCTTCCCCATAATTCCCTACGTATTATCTGGTATTTAACTTTCTAAATTACAAGGATCTTTCCGAGAAAAGCCTGTGTAACTGTTAACTACTAGAACATACATTGCTACAACAATTTTTGTCTTACTTACTAGATTATTTCCTTGTTTTTTTTAATTAAAAAACGCTTATATCACGGACAGATACTTTCATTAGTACCAAACTGAAAACATCATAGTAACTAACAGCTAAATATCACTGAATGGAAAATACATAACCCAGAAATTAAATCATTACTAAAATATGACATGAAATAAACATTAGTTTTTTAAAACCAATTTTTAATTAAGCTAAACAGAGAATTGTTATGGTGAAAGTTGTGCCTCAGAAGGGCTCAGCATGACTTAAGCTTCACTGACTTCCTGTTTGTCCGTCTTTATCCAGGGATGCACACATAATAGTTTTGAGGATGCCAAAGCATACGGCTTCAAGAATAAGCTGATTATAGTGTCTGCAGAAATGGCGGGAAATGGCCTGTACAACTTCATCGTCCCTCTGAGAGCTTACTATCGTCCCAGGAAGGAGCTCAACCCCATAGTGCTGCTGCTGGACTACCCGTAAGACCTCCAACAATTATTTCAGCTCAGTGTCTGATTGTTTTTACCTCTACTGTGAAGTAAACATTTTAATAATCACTTCAAAAATGCAATAATTATCTCTTTCATGTTTAAAGTTTTTAGCATATGTACTGTTAACAATTAAGTACGCTGGTTGTCTGCTTCATGGGTGTAAACATTTGTGTTAATGTTATTAACATTAACACAAATGTTAATAAGAATTAAGATTCCAAAAGCTTTAATAATCCCAGAGGCAAATTCAGTTGTTTTTAGTGGTGGTGGTAGTAATAGTCCTTTAAATATGGGCACACCAGTGGCAGAATTAGAATGATTATATTATGATTAGAAGAATGATTATCTCTGCATAACAAAGCATATATGTGTGTTGTAGTGATTCACACCTTTTCCAGTGTAACTCACTGTGGGTTTCGTTAACTTTGCCTAAATGTTGACAGCAGCTGAAACAGATAAACGACACCGACATAGATCGAAGAAAACACCAGCTAAGTAACACCCCTTTAGGAGTTTCTATAGCAATCAGATAAATTCTTCCATTGCACTGAAGAATTCAATATATATTTTCCTCATGTCGCCTAATAAACCAGGAGTTAATGGATTTCAAAGAATCTGCCCTACACTCATCAACAAGCAGACTTCAGGAAATGACAAAAACTACGTCATAATCGGTCATTGGGGCTTCAGAAACTAATTAGTGTGGGATGTTCATCCATGATGTTTCCTGTTTCCTGCAGGCCAGACAACCATTTCTTAGAGGCCATTTGCTGCTTTCCAATGGTTTACTTTATGGCTGGCACTATTGACAAGTATGTGTTTTCCTTATCAAACCCTTCTCATTTCAGTAACTCATTTAATCATCTGAACAGCTGAAATACAAATCACATCATTTAATCCTAATTAAAATGCAATGGTTTATTTGGTATCAGGTTTGAGGATATTAACAATGCTGTTCCCTGTTTGATTAAAGATTTAAGCAGTAGGTGGTTACACAGGATGTTGAATGCAGTTTGTTCACCTGAGGATTGTGTGGCAACCCATTTTTTAAAGTACAAAGAGATTATCAGAGATTAAATTATCCATATTCTAGTTATAGTGTGTTCACTTGAATAATTCATGAAACACTGAATATAATATTTCTATTTCCAGTCATGCTCAGTAATAAAGTGTTGTTTTCTGAATGGACCAGCTTGGACAACTTGCTGCAGTGTGGGATAATTTACGCTGACAACTTGGTGGTGGTGGACAAGGAGAGCACCATGAGCGCTGAGGAGGACTATATGGCAGATGCGAAGACCATCGTCAACGTTCAGACTATGTTCAGGTAACACAGGCAGTTCTTTACTGTTTAGAAACAGACCATAAACCATTAGTACCGTTGGTGTCTGAGTTAATCTCAGAAACTACTGTTTTATGTAATGGCTAAAAGTATCTATCATCGCCACAACAGGTCTCCTCAGCACAAAGCCTATCATCTCTCTACCAACGTCCCGTCTGTATTTTATCTTCCCTCTCCCCTGCTCAGGTTGTTCCCCAGTCTGAGCATCATTACTGAGCTAACACACCCGTCCAACATGAGGTTCATGCAGTTCAGAGCCAAGGACTGTTACTCACTCGCTCTCTCCAAACTGGAGAAGGTGAGTGAATCGATGGGGGTAGGTGGATCCATGTGGAGACTCCCAGACTTTCACTTTGGTTTCTGTTCTGTCTGAAAGTATTATATAGGAAAGTGTCTGTGTTTGTTTTCAGAATTAAAATAAGATTATCTGCTTCAATGTGCAGTCCTGAAAAAGTATTTGTCTCCTTTTTATTTTTGTATATTTGTTTTACTTAAATGATTCAGATGTATTAACAATGTATTATGTTACACAAAGGGTTACAAAGCCATTTCTAACACACTCATAACAAACTCACAAAACTGTACAGAGGCAGTGTCTGGTTAAATATTGTGTTTTTTCATATTTGGTGCATATTAAATCTGGTCCAGTTTCAGCAGGAGGGGAGAAAAATTCTTGAAGCTCTTTCACCTTCCCCAAAAACCAAGTAACAGCCATGAGTTAAATCTTTTGAATTTTTCTTCTTGATTCTACTCTACTCTGATTCTTGGTCATAGTTTCCTGCTCTTTACTGAACCATGCTACCTAGTCCACTACTTGCTCGTTTTTCATCTGTGAAAAACAACCTTTCATTTGCATACACGTCTTCTTGAAGATGTAGTAAAAAAGCAGTAGTTCAGCAGACATCAGGTAACTCTGAGATTTTATCCGTCTGTTGCAAACCTCTCAAACCTTGTTGTGCTATTTCTTTTTTCTTTTCAGATAGAGCGTGATAAGGGCTCCAACTTGGCCTTCATGTTCCGGCTGCCGTTTGCT
Source organism: Ctenopoma multispine (assembly GCA_034779795.1). NCBI lineage: Eukaryota > Metazoa > Chordata > Actinopteri > Anabantiformes > Anabantidae > Ctenopoma > Ctenopoma multispine. Next base: position 19,371,995 of record JAUYWH010000027.1, on the reverse strand, counting down.
GCAGGCAGGGTGTTCAGTATCAGCATGTTGGATACACTGCTTTACCAGGTGGGATAACAAACTTCTGGAACTGAACTATGGTTCATTATGGAAGAAGTCAAGATAAACATAAACCTGTGTCATGCAAACATTCAGCCACTCAGTGATTTCATCTAGCTTGCGTGTGCAGCTAAGGCAAGTTAAGGAATGAAACTTTCAGGTCTACAAATTCAGTATTTTCTAATAATATTCTTTCTTTCCCAAATACATTTCCACCACCACATAAATAGCTCTGCTAGAAAGTCAATGGACATTTGAAAATAACCTACTGAAAGTGTTTATTTGTGTTTACCCATGAGACAGATTCTGGGCTTATAGAAATCTAAAGACTATAAATGGGACTTAAGGAGGCTAAAATAGCAAGTGTCATTTACATAAAACAAAAATGAGAGAAAATTAAGAGCTAAATTCTAGAAACTGTTTGGACAAAATACTGATACCGTGAATTTCAGTTGAGGGTTAAACTTGACTTCTTTTCTTTTGGTTTCAAGTGGAAAACACCCCATGTCCTACTCACTGTTAAAATTTGAAAAGTAGTGTACTGTAGTGGAAAACTTTATCACCTCAGTCATTCTCTCTGTTTAACATTTCCAGTCATTTGTTAAAGACTACATGATAGCTATTGCCAGACTGCTTCTTGGCCTGGACACCACACCTGGCTCTGGGTACCTGTGTGTTGTAAGTAGGAATGTGCCTTCATCTAAGCAAGTGATTTATAGATTTAATTTAACAGCTGTGTGACGTTCATCTCCTTGACCCTTGTTCTTTCTCCTCAGATGAAGATCACAGAAGAGGATCTGTGGATCAGGACTTATGGCAGACTCTTCCAGAAACTTTGTTCCTCCAGTGCTGAGATCCCAATAGGAATCTACCGCACAGAGTCACACATGTTTTCAACCTCAGAGGCAAGTTATACTTAGAACTCACACGTAATATCAGACACCTTTGGGTTTGGCTTTGGATATGCTGCGTTGGCTTTGGGTCTGTCTCTTTGGCTTCCCTCCATTATTCCTTGCCTCTTTAACAGTGTTCTCTCTTCTCGTGTACAGTTTTTTCCACTTATTCTTGCTTTCTTGTCATTACGTCCTATTTTATGTTGTTTTTCATTCCTCTTCTTCATTTTCATTCCTTCCTTCCTTTCGTCTTTTTAAAACTTGATTCATTTTGCTGGTAATTGCTTCCATTTGGTCACACTGTCCTGTTGTTTGTTCTATTTTATTGTCCCTACATGCTTTTTTTTTTGTTTCCCCATTTTTCATTTTAATTATGCTCATATAACAGCAGTAGGGGAAATCAACATTTTTGCTTGAATAATGCAGGTTTTGCTGCAGACTCTAAATGATATTTGCCAGATTATGTAATTTGATATAAGGGACAAACCAGCCTTCAAACAAAGATGTGCCTATGCTCACTGCTGTTAATTTCCCACTGTGTAATATTGAATAATTATAGTAAATCTACTGTATTTACTATTTCATGTGCTGAGTTAAGGCTTCGAATGATTTATTTGCTTTGAATGCCCTCATTTTTCTTTACATCTCTATTTTTGTTTGGGTGTTTGTCCCTCTCCTGTTTCAGTGCAAAGACAGTCACGCACAGGTAAGATGCTTGTTTTTAATTTGGATATTTCCATCAGCTGGAAGCTTTTGCTTAAAGCAGGCAAAGATGAAAAACACCCTATAAAATCTGTAATACATGTAAGAGCATAAAAGAAGTTTTGTTGTGTGTATTTATTTAATTGATGAAAAGCAACAGTCAAGCCTACACAAACACAGCACTCATAGTATCCTGCTCTCCCAGTCTCAGGTGACCATTAACGTGGAGCGCGGCGAGGAGCGTCGCGAGCGTGGAGAGTCCTGGAAGGAGAAGACTGCCCACAGGAACTCAACTACAAGCGACCAATCAGAGCACCCTCTGCTTAGGAAGAAGAGCATGCAGTGGGCACGGCGGCTGAGCAGGAAGAATGTCAAACCATCTACTCGAGCCGAACGAATCTCGCAGCAGAGACTCAACCTGTACCAGCGCTCTGAGCGGCAGGAGCTGTCTGAGCTGGTCAAGAATCGCATGAAACACCTGGGCCTGCCCACTGTAGGATACGGTGAGTAGAACTGCAGCACGGCCAAATGTCTAGAAAAGTGATAGGCAGTCGTTTATTTATTTCCTTTAAATGTAGAAGTTGACTTTTGATATTCTATTGCAAAACTAAGTACAGTATTGGTGTTATTAACTTTAGGGTTAGGTCCAGGGTTTTTGCCTATTTTCCTTTATTATAATTGCTTCAACATAATTTGTCATAATGTACAGTGGTGCTTAAAAGTTTTTGAAGCCTTTAGAATTTTCACTTTCGGCATAAATATGACCTAAAACATGATCCTAAAGCTAGATCAAGAGAACCCAATTAAACAAATGAGACAAATTTATTCAATGTGGAAAATTATCAATTTTAAATATTTGTGTGTGGTAAAAGTATGTGAACCCTGAAACTGGAAAATTATAAAATGGGGGAAAAATGTAATGCTGGCCGTTGATCGGGTGACAGGTGTCAGAACACACAGTGCATTACTTTAACTGCAGACTGATCAGTGCCCATGATGACTCCTGTCCACCACAACATTAAAACCACCAGATGATCTTAATGTTATAGCTGATCATGTTACGTTTTTAGCTAGGCTACAGGTATGGTTTGGGTCACAGATCATACATTAACAGGTAAGGTCAGGTGTGGTGCTGAGATTTTAGGATGCAGGTTTGCAAAACTGGACCGATGTAGGGCTACGGTGTTTTATATTAATGTCCATGATTCTACCACTTCATGGCATGGAGGAAGCCACTACTCTCCAAAAAGAACAATACTGACCATCTACGGAAAAGTGGATCATGCAGCAAGACAATCACCCTAAACATACTAGTTGTTTTACCAGACAATGTTTAAAGCAGAAGAAATTGGATGTTTAATGTAAAGTCCTGACCTTAATCATATATAGAAATACTGGTGAAGGACCGTGGTGGGCAGTTAACAAAGGTTGAAGCTGTTTTATAGGGAGGAATGGCTGATCACATTTTTATTTATGCAGAAACAGACAATTCTAAAATGTTCACAAACTTTCAAGCATCACTGTACCTGAAAACAAATAATGTAGCAAATTACAATGTTTGTTCCAGATTGGAGTCTCTTCTCTCATCATTTCTTCAGGTCTGCTCTGGAGGCAGAAATAATGTAATTTGTAATTTGAGTTAAACAAGAAGCAAGTCATAAGGAGAGAAAACAAACCTAATAATTTAGTATACAAATATTATACTAGTATAAAGATGACACAAGGAGTACAAAATGAAAATCACATATATGTACAACAGAGTTGAAACACTGTCAGTTTATCAACTGGTTGAAAAAACTATTTTGACAATTTAATTTTAAAAGCAAACATGGAATTTTGGAGTCATGCCAAAAACTCTGACTTTAGACAGGATAGTACCAGTCGTTACAATTTTAATTATAGTAGTATATAGTATATCAGTGTAGCAAATACCTCAGTTACCTGCTCTGTTACCACCTGTCATTGTCACTGTTGACATATATGCAGTCTTTTGTGTAGCAGCAGGTTTTTTTAAACAGGAAAATTACTTCATTACAGCTGCTGTTTTAAATGCATAAATAGCCATTAAAGCTTTGCGTAGGGTAAAATTACTGACTGCTCAGCATCAGCACTAGTATACACGCATGGAGGTAAAGTGATCCCTTTGCTGTCTGAAATTATTTCTGCCATTAGAGCAGCTCTGTGTTTGATAATCTTTATTCAAAACTCCAATCTGTGTTCTACTCATTTGATCTCATCTCATTTTCCATTAAGATGTGGTATCGTGGTTCATTAAAGTCGCAGTACATCACCATGGACCATAGGAAAACGTCACTGTGTCACATGAGTTTCACACTCGTCAAATTCTTTCTACATGTGCCATAATTCAAAGACACCACTACATTCATGATCACACCAACCCTCTGTTGTAACATATCATGCATGGAGATGCGGGAGCACTAAACCTTGTCTAAATTGCATTTCAGATTGCAATTGCCTGCATTCTTATCTGCTCACTTCTGTACATTTTTCCCTTTAGTTCTTCTCTCTTCCCAGCTTTACGCTTCAAAACAGAATCATGCTCCAGATGTGTTGTTCTTTCTAAATATTACATAACATGTCAATTAAATACATTTCAGGAAGAACTCCAAATGCTCAAGATCTTCTTGAAAACCATGCATGTCAGTGAGGATTACTGCTACAGGATCATGATGAATAATTTGGAAGTGATTCTGTGCACACACAATGCATGGCTTCTCTGCAGTGCTCTCACTTTTAGGAGTTTGTTTTGAAATTGCAAATGCATTTGCGCTGCCTGGCTGATCTTTTTCCCCCTTTTTCTTGTTTTCCTTCCTCCTCTGTTCCTCCTCCTTCTTTCTCTGTCTGCCTCTTCTGTCTCTCCCACCTTTGGCTTGTAGAGGATGTTTCTAATCTCACTGCGAGCGATGTCATGAATCGAGTAAATCTAGGATATTTGCAAGGTAATTTGTGTGTTTATAACTAATTTATAATCTGAGTGGTTACGTCCATCCTGTGGAGAAAGGAAACTTGTCCTTTCACCAGCATCCATTGAAGATTAGTCCACTGAATTTATGCCCAGAAGGAGAACTATGCATTTAGAGAAGATGCTTGTTTTCTTTACTTTGCCTTAACTGTTATAGATGCTTATTATTTTCTACTTCATTAACAAATTAGGCCTTTGAATTTAACAGTGAATACCATTGCTTAGAGTTGCAGGACATTTCAGAGCACCCGTATACAGAGGGAACCAGGCTGTCAGGTTAGCTGGTTGATCACAGTACTACAACTTTACTGCATGAGTGTGTGTGTGTGTGTGTGTGTGTGTGCATTTCCTGCCAGAATGAGTGGTAGGTCAGCAGCCAATCTATCTAGCTCTATCTGTCCCTCTTTCTCTATCTGGTCTTTTCTGCATTGTGTTCCCGTGAGGTGACGTCCCACATGGCTAGAGTACTGCAGGGCATCAGAGTATGGCTTAAAGAGTGGAGCGGAACGCATTATGTCTGTGGATGGAAGGTTAGAAATGGATTTACAATGTATGTATGAAGAATATGGTTTATCAGTGATGTCCTGATGCAGAGAATGCCACGCTTTACTGTACGTAATGCCCTCTGCATTGTCAGGTTTTTCCTTATATCAGGACATCCCAAAGTGTGTTTTTACACTTATACCATGGCCTCATAGTGTCCAACAATTTAAAGGTTGTTTGTCCCTCATGCTCAGGTCAGTTTGGCTAGTTAGACTGAAATGGTTATCTGTAGTTTAATATACAGTATCAGGGCTTTAGAATGATGGTTGACCAGTCTGCAAATATACGGACAGGAAAACATCTTTGTTGCAACAGCTCTGTACTGCAGTACATTAGATTAAAAATTAAGCACAGGCTATAATGGCATTGTGTAAAAGTGTAGGTTTAGTTTAGTGTAGGTAGGCAGTAATAAATATAATGGAATGACTAATTTGAAAAAGAAAAATGTTTTTATAAGAAAATATTTATCCACATAAGAAAAAAATAACGCGCAAATAGGATTACAAATTAAAGGGACGCAGATCTTCATGACATGTCACAATAATAAAAAAAAACTACCGTGTACAACAGGGTGACTGCGCAGGACATACCCACTCTTACCATCTTGAGTCAGATGTAACACCACCTGCTCCCACTGAATGTGTGAAAACTAGTTAGCAAGAAAGCAGAGAAGTCAAACTGGATTGTGACAAGTACTTGTTATAATTAGTCATCAAATACTTTTACCATGAATACAAAACACCACAAGCATTAACAGTTTCAGAATTACTGTGTATAATACGGAGAATCCTTGTTTGATGTGTGTATCTAATGTCCTGGACTACAGAGCCATAACCATGAAGTCAATAATGAAATACTTTCTTATGGGGTTGTGTAAGGTTTTAGCTGTCTGCTAACAGTGGGAAAAAATGTGTATTTTCTGTGGCCATGGTATAATCCATATTTAATACACTAGTGGGGAAAACAAATTGGGACAGGACCTAATACTGCTCATATAAATCCTGCAAGCTTCTTTATTGTTGACTTACCAGGAACATTTAGCATTATTAAGTAAATGTAACTTGATAATCAACAGATGATTATGATGATGATGATCCAGCAGCAGGTTTACTTCTTCCACTTCATACTCCCAATGTGTTCTGCTTCACTCTGAGTTTGGTTTGAGTCGCTCTGCGTTTGGTCCAGTCTGACGGATGCTGGAGCATGTCCTCTGTGTCTGTGGGTGTGTCGCATATCCCTGGGGGTGGGTTGTGGAGGGTGAGTGTTGTTCATTGGCATGGCAACCTGCCGCCTTACAGCCTGTTGGTCCAGTGTGGAATGCGCAGGACAGTAAAGGAATGTGATGGACATCAGTTGTGTTGCGTAGCCGCGGACGCTGTCTGCATGCTGGCTCCGTTTTGAAGCTGCGCATGAGGTGCTGTTTGAGTCAGCAGGCAGCATGGGCCTCCCCTTGTTCGACAAAGTGCCCTGTCAGTAACGGTTAGCCCTTCTCTCTCTTCCACCCCGCCTGGCTTTATAAAGGGCCACAAGCAGGTGGGTTGTCATGGAGACACACGTGCCCTCCTTTCCCTTCCTCCGTTCATCACGCACCGCAAGTAGGAGCCAGCAACAGAGATGACTCAGCACACGTGCATACAGACATAAATAACATAGACACACAGTGATATGACTCATCTGGTGATGAAGGTCTTCTTATTGATAAAAAACCTCCATAGTACAAAGATTTCCATGGTTAGCTTAGTTACAATGTGCAAACAATACATTTTAAAAGCAGAAACTATTTACAGCTACAAATAAACTTGCTTTTTAGAAATTATTCAAATATTTTATTTAAAAAATCTGAAACCGATTTATTTGATTTAACTTTATTTAATTTAGTTGAACACAGTTTGAGAGTAATTTATCAATAAATAATAAACAGCTAAATTCTGACCAATTAATAATTTTACTTTGTCCAATGTCTATTTATATCTGAATTTGTAGCAGAATATTTTAAGGTTCAAGTTGTGGCTGTTAAATCGATGTCAGTGACAATGTGTATGGTAAACCACAGCCTGCCACACACAGTACATACAGTAGGTAATTGTGCTTTTATATACATGTTAAAAGTAAACAACAATCCTAATTACATCTAGACAAGCAAATCTGTAAAATCAATATACTGAGAGATATCTATCTATAAGGAGTGTTGCAGAATATCATTTTTGTGAATATATGGATTTGTAGGCTAATAATACTAAATTGCAATACAGAAAAACTACATTTGAGGTCATTTAAAAGCAGAGACATAGACAGTTTGTCCTCTGGAGAACACTAGAGTATCAGCCAGCCCGCAGTCAAAACACTAGTTTGTAATTTCAACTGTTTCCTTTTAAAAGTTGCACTGTGAGCTTCATTTTATAAGATCTGATCTCTAGGAAGAACACTTTCGACAATTTGATTTTCATGAGACATATAACCTTATTTTACTGTACATGCCTTACTTTGCTTTTGTCCTCACTGAAAGGTTGAAATTGAGTGAATCTTATATTTTCAGTGCTTAGAGGGCTCATTACCTGGCTAATGTACTGTATAATGGAGGAGGACAAAGGAGGGCTCCAGTACAGCTCTAAAAGTATTTTGTCTCTTTTTCGCAGACGAGATGAACGACCACCAGAACACGCTGTCCTACGTCCTCATCAATCCTCCTCCTGATACAATGCTGGAGCTCAATGACATTGTGTAAGGACCAGAGCAGAGGTTACATCATTCTCTTCATCCAGTAGACACAACATTATTCATTATTTGACCCTAGCATTCTTTGAAAGGTAGCATGGCACAGGCAACATGGTGAACTCCTTAGGCCCAGTTCGTGGTTTTCCGTTTTTGTTTTTTTCTTGGATAAATATCTAATTATACTACGATCAGGGGTATATGTAAGAATTTGTGAAAATGACTCGGATCATATTTTTACCATTCAACACCAGAAAGTACAGGAAATACTGCTGTGAAGTCGCCTATCAAAATGCCTTTGGCAGGTGACATGGGAGGACTTACATGTAGCCTGTTTTTAAATACAGTCACTATCACTGCCTACTCTTCATCTTGACAAGTTAGGTCTTATTAGGGCTCTCAGTTTGTAGTAACTCGGAATTTACAGAAACAGAGGGGTAATTACTTTTGTCTTCTCCTTGTAAGTAGCTTTGGATAAAAGCATCTGCCAAGTGAAGTACTCTTGCCTAGGCTTCTCTTTACCACAAAAAAAGAAAAATACCCCACTGGGCAGCACCAAACCCTGAGCAAAGTATGCACAGGGCATAGTTTATCTTATCAGGGCTCTTAGTTGGAAGTAACTCATGGTTACAGAACCCGAATTGTAATTGCTTGTGTCTCCTTGTAAGTCGCTTTGGATAAAAGCGTCTGCCAAATGAACTAAAGTAAAGGTAAAGTAAAGTAAAGCATAGGAAATGCAATTTCATCTACCCGTCACGTTTGAAAGGCTGGGGACAGAAGCTCTGAAGCTCAGCGATCATAGATCTGTAAGCTGTATAGTCGACCTCAGACACATAGGCTGTGTTAACCTTGAGGTCATCATTCACAGTTCAGCTGCTTCTCAGGAAGCGTATTGCCAATGGGTTTGCCCCACGCAGTATCCCATCAAAAGCCACGTGCCAAGAAAAAGCAGCTGTCAAATGCACTGTGTCCAGAAGACGAAAGGCTTTGCTTTTTTTTTTTTTTGTAGGGAGGACAAAACCTCCACCACAAAACACTGAAGTGGCAGAATATTGCGTCCTGACACTACTGTTCACAAGCAGGTCACAGCCCTCTCTTAGAAAAACAGACAGCGAGTCTTCTCTTTGGATGCGAAGAGGTCCACCACCAGATCAGAGCGACCACCTCTGAGTGCATTCCTTCCTGTCACATGGTTTAATAGCAACAGAAAATGGCAGGGCTGGGTGCTCCAGGTAAAGTGGAAGGAGAAACCTTCATATCCAGCATCACAGTTGTGCTGGTGCAGGACAGTCAGTCTGGTACAACGGTGATGGTGCAAGTTGAGAATTAGTCCGCTAGCGGCATGTAGCTAACCAGGGGCTATCCTGCAGGTTTACAGAATCGGCCTGTTGGAAGGAGGGTGGTGACATTTCTAACATTATTGGGTCAAATTAGGGATAAGTACTTTCCCCATTTAGCCCGTCTCTATTAAGGCCAGCATTTCACTCCCGCCTGCTGGAACACCAGCTATAAGAACTTTTGCTTTCAGACATAGTCAGACAACTTTCAACTATGTTTAAAGTAAACCTTCTCCCCTCTTGTTCAAATACTGCTCCACAACACAAAGTTAATGTTTTTTTTTTATATATATATATATCTTCAGGTACATCATCCGGTCTGACCCACTGGCACACATGCCAGAGGACTCACAGGTGGGACAAAGCCGCAATATCAAGAACAAGCAGGACTTTGGCACAGAGACTAGAGATGAGACTCACCTCTGAAACCTCCTCAGTCCTCGACACCATGACCCTTAACCTCTATGCCCCCCCTGGGCCAGCAGAGCTCGTTAGTCTCTCACACATGAAGGCGTGACCTGGGCCAAGCGCTGTTTGTAGTGACTGTGCGTTACGTGTCTCTGACCAGAAACAATCAACATCATAGGAGATGATCATGAGAGACTTACTGTTTCTCACTGAGCTGCTACGGGAGGATGCATGAAGAGTGCCTCATCATCAACCCCGACCCCCCTCACACTTCTGTACCTACGCTCTGATAAACGTGGTGACTGATCTTTGGATGGTAAAAGGAGGTTTTTGTGCACTTGCAGGACATTAAATCGTCATTTCATTTAACATGTTTTGCTCAGGGGTGAAGCTGCCCTCGTGCCATGACGCAGGCTGACTTTCATCCTGCAAGTTTCTAGCTAAACGTATAAAATAATCTTGGGGAAACTACACCCTCTTCAGAATCTTAACATTTATTTATTCTTTTTTTTTTAAAGACATTATTAAATGTTTTGAATTTTTGGCCATGAAATTATCACTTTTCTTAAAGTTTTACAGATTTTTTTAACAGTTTGTATTCTCTTATCTGACAAGATTTTCCTTTTTCTTTAAAAAAAAAAGCACAAACTTTTTTTTTTCTTTTTACTACAAAGTTATCTGTGAATATGCACAGTTTTGGTTTTCGGAAAATAATTTTGTTAAAATGTGAAATTAATTAATAATATTCACTTTAAGAGTCACTTTCATGTCTGCTGTACTGTATGTGTCATCTGTTTACTCTATTGCTCTGTAAATATCTTTAGATATTTTTTATGTTATGTTATTTTCCAGTGGGTGTTTTATTCTTTAAATTTTTGATTGATACAACATAAATGTAGAAGAGTTCCAAAATACTACTGGTAAACAGAAGGTTACATTCCTATAAAACATACTGTGTATTACACATTGTTAATTTAATGTTAATACAGGCCTGCCCACACTACTTCATAAACTGTTTGTCATAATGCAGTGTAGTTCTAACGCACAAGTTGTTTTTCTTTTTTTTCTTTAGTACAAATTAAGAGTATCCTTGTTTTTTTGTGAGTGTGTTTTTAAGTTATTCATAGCTCTAGTTTATGTAAAGTTTATGTAACGCAGATTTTGAGTTAAGATAAATTTGACACCACCCTCATACCTGTATAAAATCTATGAAGCCAGATTAGATAGTTAATGCTTAGGAAAAAGGCTAAATTAATGTAGGCAATGAAAAAACAACTAAGAGGTTCAAGTAATAAAAAGCTCATTAACACATCGGGGCTTGTTTGTTTAATCTAGGAAAGATTCCCCATACAGATTAAACAAACAGGCAATGTTGTGTTAATTAGTGAGTGTTGGAGGTGCTGGTATGCAGATGTTTGAGGGAAACCAGGTTCCCCTTGCTTCCTGGGTTTATGCTATGGAAAGCCGTCTCCTGGCTGTAGCTTCATGTTAACTACACAGACTTGAGAAAGTTGTTGAACATCTCATGTAGCTCTCAGTTACTGTCAAATATTATTTTAAGGTATAGTTATCAGAAAATGTTGTGTATACTGACAGATGTTTTAATTCAATATCAGCGTCAGTGTTTTTATTTTAATTCAGTTGATGGCACATATTCATTTGTGATCTCCAGTTTTCTAACTCCTAACGAGTTGCAGTACAACTGGTAGCAGAATCGTTTTGCACAGTTGTCGACGGGCACAGTGAAACTAATTTCTATTGTCTAATCTATTTGGAGCAAACTTGAGAGGACGATGAAGTGCTCTCTTTTTCAAACTGTACAGGCCACATGTTGTGTACAAGAAAGTGTCTGTGTGCAAGATTTAATGTTTTTAACTTCACAGCTGTATGTTTGATCACTGTAAATAGTACATTTTAGTTTCCATTTTACTGTGTTTCAGTCTTGTCTATGTGGGGGGGGGGAAGTGAAAGAGGACTTGAACTATTTTTGCACTAAGCTCTGCAGGATATCTAGAGCATTACAGCATGACCCTTTAATATGAATCTGTTCAACACTGGAGACGGTAAGACAGACGTGCAGCAGTGTGTCGTGCGTTTGATTGATGTGACCGACCTTGCAGATGTTTGCGAAGCTTACATTAGTGTGTGCCATATTTTTTTTTTTTTTACTTTACATGTCAAAGAAATATCAAGTGATGGTTATGAAGTTTTAAGGTATCACTAGAAGCGTTGTTCAGTGGATAGTATGTTTCGTTTTTGCAAAGTGTCCCGTTGAAATGTACTGTTGATCTTTGCTCAGTGCGTCAGTGGAGAGTTTACAGGGCAGGAGAGCTGAGAAGCGAAAACGTGAGTGACCACAAAGGACGATATGAACAATGTGCAAATCCATTCACTTAACGTCTTCCTGGGTCCTCACTGACAAATCTTTACACTCCACAAAGAGCTCACTTCAGATGTCCTACTGTCCATACTTATACCACCACATGGGGGCATGTAAACACTAAAAAGCATGTTTTGATATACAAGCTTGCCAAGAACAATACATTTTGTACATTTAACAGGACATCTTGTGTGATGTCCTGTTGCTAGAGAAACCCATAATCAAGTCAGCTGCTTGCAAGTCAGAGCCACTATTTGATACTGTGTATTTCTATGAATGGAACATGCATGATGTCTAGGTGTTCTCAAAAACCTATGTATTCTGTTTACCACCACTTTATGTTTTGAAGTCATTGTCAAAAACGGGGTTGATTTTGTACTGTTTCTTACGAGAGGGGAGTTTACTTCTCCACGTATAAAAGATGAACAAATATATGCTGCATGCAGCCAGATCTGATGGACGAAAAGATGTTTTTATTTCATGCCAGATCCTCAAATGACAGCATGAGGAATATTAGGATAATATGTGTAATTTAACATCACAGTTTTGATTTCGTAAGGGTGCTATTACTTACCTAGCACTAAAGGAATAGTTTGGCATTTTGGGAAATATGCTTACAGTGTGTTGAGAGTAAAACAAATCCATCTAGTTTTTTTTTTAGTTTTTTTTTATACTGTGTAAATGCAGCCAGAGGTCTATTTACCATTTATTATTCAAATCTGTCTCTTATGAATCTGTGAATCACTGGCACGTCGCTTTAATGATATTGATCTCTGCCTCCGAGAGAGAGAATTTCCCAAAATGTCAAACAATCGCATTAAGTGTTGACTTTATCTTGCATAAAGATAATTACACTTGCAACAGCAGGTAAAATAAATCAGTCAACTTAGTCTTAAATAAAATTAAACTATGATATACTTTGTCATGTTATGTCTGAAATACTTCAAGTTAATCTCTTTTCTTTGATACCTCTTTCTTAACGCCGCTGCTGGCTGATATGAATCTGTTTCCACCTCTCTCGGGTCCAGCGGCCGTTGTTCTGCACGACCTCGTGGAGCAGGTCCATGAAGGCGTACTCATTGCCAGACAGCAGTGTTTCGTCATCTGGCGAGACACCACCAGAGGGAGCCTTTGAGCCAGTGGCTCTGTCTTCTGTCTGCTTCTGCTTCTGTCTGCTAGTCGCAGCTCCCTTTGCTTCACGTCTCTGTTCTGCCTTGTTACTGCTCTTACTCTTGAGCTTGTGTGCAGGGTTTGGTGTTTTACAGGCTTGATCTTCACGCTCCTCCTTATTCTGATTTTGGATTTTGCTCTCCGTCTGTGTCCCAGTGGCCAGGTCCTGGATAATTTCCTCGTCATTTATCTGCTCCTCCAGCATCATGTCAGTGTTGGTATGAGCCTCACTGAGAGAAGGGGTCTTGTCTGGTTTTGAGGACTCAGAATGTCTCAGTGTCATGTGAGCTTCATTCATCACAGACGGATTTATTGTGGGCTCAGTTTGCAAATCTTGATTTTTCTCATTTTCATCTTTTTGGACCCCATCAAAGCCAGAAGGATGCTCTCCTCTGTCTCCCATCTTTTTCACTTCACATGAGAACTTGGACATGTCATTTTGTGTCCAATCAGTGAAGACGTCACACCTGTCCTCCTGCTCCTCTTCCTTCATTTTACATCTTGCCTGCCACTGAACTGCAGTCGGAGGCCAGGTGGAGATCCTCCCCATAACCTTTCCCTCCAGTGACCTTTGACCTGGACTGTTTGTGGACTCTTTGTTGGGATCGTCAGGCTTTGTACCGATGCTCAGATAAGGTGCAGTCTCGGTGTTGACAGAAACACAGTGGAGGTTTTCACCTAGACCTTCACCAGCATCAGCTTGTTCCTCATCTTTCTCAATGTTGACGCTAGTTGAGAGATTTTCTGCTCGAGTTACTCCATCGGCTTCATTTACATGTTGCTGCTTCCCTCCAGCTTGGTTTTCAGTATCTCTTGACTGAGCCGCTGGTTCTTTTTGTGACATAACTTGATCCTTCCCTGACACACAAAAAGAAGACATCAGGAGAACGGCATTGGCCGACTTAGCTCTGGCTTCAGTAGACGGCCTCCACCAACCCATCTCTGGGTCGCTCTTCTGCGAGTGTCCTGGAAGCTGAGCCCGACTCGATCCGCCGTCTTCTTCCGCTTTGTTTTTCTCTTCTTTTGGACGACCAGGTGTCACTGTTTTGTTGTTGCGCTTCCTCCTGTGCAGCACCGCCAGGAAACACAACACAAACAGCAGTACGCAGAGGGCCGCTGCAGCAGAGCGAGTTGTTGGGGTCAAAAAAAAGATATTTTGGAGAACATTGGATAATACATTTCAAACTGAAATTTGTAGAAGGATTTCTAAACCAACCTATCACAGCGATGAGTGTGCAGACAGTATTCGATGACGGTTCTGTAGTCACACACGTTTCTAAGAGGAACAACAGACACATTTAAACACATTATTAGTGTTTAAATCAGTGGTGGCAATTGTGTGATTGTTGTATTTTAGATTTTACCATTAAACAAAAGACCAAAGCTACCAGTCATTTCAGTGTGTGGGGAGACTGTTCTGTGAATGTCAGAGGGTTTGGGGTGGACAGAGGTTTGTGTCTCTGACGGCGGCAGCGATGGAGATGAAGTCACATAAGTTCCTAAAGGGAACGACAGAAATGCTGAAGGAACACCAAGACCACCCGAAGTGCAGAGTTTTGAGGCTTGTAAATGTGTTATTTTAATGACAAAATTACTGAAAATGTTGAACCTATATTAAAATAAATGAAGTCTAACAAAAGCTTTCTGATGGTTGCCTACATCCTGGATTTGGGTTTTGTTTAAGGATGATTTGTACTAAATTAAAAGAAAATATTTTTAGGAAATTTTATGAAGATAGAAATATAACAGCTTCATTATTAAAACATTATATTTTACATTAGGTTCCATATTTGAAGCAGAATCAGTGACATTTATGGGAAATTATATTTTATTTTATTACTAGAAAATATGTTCTGGCACAAAAAAATCAAGGGTTATACTAAGAGATTGGACAAAACATGCTTTTTACACCTTCCACTAAGTTTAATTAAAATCTTTTCATTTATTTTTGCATTTTCTTGCCCAGTAATAGTCATAGGCAAATAGAAAATCTTAAAATGACTCACTATTTAAAAGTCTGATTCCATTATATCTACACATATATTTTATATTATCATAAATGTAACTATGAATGAAGCTGGAGAAAAATCGAATGTACCCGTCGTGACCACATCAGCGGGTTTGGGTTGGACAGAGGTTTTGGTCTCTGATGTTGGTCGTGCTGCAGACGTTACTGGAGAGGACAACACAGATTCTAAGACCAAATTTAGCATCAGTCTGATTTTAAAGAGTTTCAAACATTAAAAGATCCACATGTACCAGTGTGTGAGGAGAGGAATGAGGGTGCGTCAGTGGCTTTAGGTTGGACAGAGGTGTCTGTCTTTGATGCTGGTCGTAATAAAGGTGTTGTCACTACTTTTGTTAGAGGGAACAACAGAGATACTAAGCACAAATTACCTAATGTAGGAAGAGGGCAATACTGACACTTCACTCAACAGGTCGCATATTTTCCAGGAAACCTCCTTATACTGGCAGAAGGGCTTGCGTGGTCTATTGATCCTCGGAGCTATGTTGTCGGGGGCTATATGCTCCTGGTAGGGTCTCCCAAGGCAAACTGGTCTGAGGTGAAGATCCAGACTAACTTGATCCAAAAGAAC
>JAUYWH010000027.1:19329838-19356131 GCA_034779795.1 Ctenopoma multispine | reverse complement strand
TGGGCTTCCCTGCTTAGGCTGCTGCCCCCGCGACCCGACCTCGGATAAGCGGTTGATAATGGATGGATGGATGGACCTCCTTATACTTCCTCAAATTTAACTGGATAATAAAGAATATTATCACTCCATAATATAAAAAGTGTGACACATTTTCCAACTTATAAATGACTAAGAACTTGTCTGTGGTGGATGTTTATAAAATATTTTCATTAAGGTCCTACATGTTCAAAGTCTCAAATATATAAAGTCTCAAATATAATAAGAGACTACTGTAGTAGTGTAGAACTGTAGGAACTTCAGAACCTCTATATAATTATTAGCAAATTGTGTAAATATATCCTAATGTATAACACATACATTTAAAGAAAGTCAGCTGGAACATATCGAGTCTTACCAGATGTACCAGAAGATACAGGGACAGTGTTGAGTGTGTCTGTGGGTTTGGGGTGGATGGTTTGTGTTCCTGATGGTCTTGGTAAAGGCGGCGTATCACACACAGACACGTTCCACACAGGTCGACCCCTCAGATGTAGAGGACTATGACAGGTCACGTTGATTTGTGTGTCTAACAGGGACCTGCTCCACAGATCTGAGGCGAGAAGAAGCTTTAGCTTTTAAAAAAAAAAAGTTTCTTAAACACACAGGATCTATCAGTCTCACATATCACCAACCTGTCAGGGCGTCAACAGAGTCTTTAGCTCCACACGTACAGTCCCAGGGGTTCCCGTCTAGTCTGATCCTGGTGGACCTGAGGGAGCTGAAGACTTGAGGTGAGACCTTAGTGATCTTGTTGTCAGACAAGTCCAACTCAGCCAAGTGGGTCTGGGAGCTGAAACTATTTGGACCAATGGTTGTGATTGTGTTATTTTTCAGACAGAGCTTTGTGAGGTTCATGAGCCCAGTGAGCATAGACTCATTCACACCTTCAATCTGGTTGTTTGTGAGGATGAGTTCACTGAGGGCGACAGGCTGGCCGAACCATTTAGAGTTCACCTCTGTCACCATGTTGTTCTTTAAACTGAGGGTTGTGAGTTTCTGGAAAGAACCGAAGGCTCCTTCAGCGATTCCTGTGACACCAGCGTTTTCGATCCTGAGTCTGGTGACAGAGGCGAGGCCGTCGCTGCGAAGCACAGTGGAGTCGATCTCTCCAACGTCACTGAGATACATCACCAGGGTCGAATAACCGGGGCTGAAATCTGAAGGGATTACATATACAATTTCGTTTAAAAAAAAAAAAGTTTAGAATAATGAAATAATGAATGAATGACAAAACCACAAACAACTGAATTCACACTTTCTACATGATTACATAGGTTTTAGATGTTTTTCAGCAGTGGTCGGATCACTTTTAAAGTAACACTAAATGTAACATTGATGAAAAACTCGCAGTGCCAGTGTTGTCATTTTTGAAACTAATACATTTTGTGCTGCTTTTGCTGCCATCTAGTGGTCATTTTGGCATCACTGCATTATGATGATCGTCTGTCCACGTTTTCATAAACTTAGAATTAATTAGATAAATGGAGGTTGTCCACCAATATCAGCCTGTACTGTGCTTTTTGCCGTTTTAGGCATAAATATTCAGAAAAATAAATACTTTTTAATGAACATACATTCTGGTCATCCAGCTACAGGTACAACAGCATAGTATGACAAGTGACTTGAGATGTTGATCACACACAAATTAAGTCTGTACACTTTCATACTCATCTGTTACGATGATCTGTGTAAGAGCAGAACAGTTGTGTTGGATCTCAGCTTGTTGTAGACTGGCTGCAGATTCTTGGTCTTATTAACATTTGAAAGAGCTGACGTAATGAAACCCAATGTTCCTATGATCACCAATATCAGCTCTTACATCTGAAGGTCAACTTATTTTTGCCAAAGCAAAGGTTCTCACATGAGGGGATGTTCCAGCAGATCAGAATGTTTCCTTCTCCGTCACATGCATGGCTGATCTGCACATTTACCAGTAACAAAGCAAGAGCAGTAACGACTGTGAAGAAAGAGAAGTCACAGTTAACATGTCAGAATTTTCTACACGCAGCAGAAGCATTAAACACGTGAACTCACCTTTCATCGAGGCCATCGTATCACAGCAGGATGCAGGTCTGAAACCTGGACTCTCCCCTGGAGGGATAGTAAGTTTGAAGGTCTTGTGTTTACCTGAACTAGCAGGTGTGAAAAAGAAACGCCGTCTCCATGGCACATCAGAGTTTACCATGGTTATGAGCACAAGCATTACAACATTACACAAGCCGCTGTTCCAGTTGGTTGGTGGAGTGCGAGGCAGTTCACACCAGGGAGGCCTGAAGATGATTTGACTACTTAACTTTCTGAGATTAAAAACGGTTATGCTGGATGATACCTTTTTCTTCTTTGCTTTCACGCAACACAGATTGGTTTTAAACTCAAAGAACATGAAAAGTGACCATTACAGTGAAAAATTTAAATTAAAATGCAGGCGTGCTTCTTATTAAACTATAAATAAAATAAAAAAATACATGTTAGTGAGCAGTTGCGTAAAGATTAAAATCAGTGGTGAAAATAAAAGCAGTGAGTCTCACAAACCATGAGAAAAGAACAGAAATGAAAAATGTGACTTTTATTCACTTGAAAATTTATTGTTTCAGTGCTTCCATTTTAAAATAAATAGATGGCATGGGATCAAAGATAAAACCAACAAAGATGAAAAGTACACTAGTGTAACAAAAATGGTGACCAAATGCCAATACAATCTTTTAGTTAACATAAAAATACACTTGCATACAATACAGATCCACCTCCTCCCCCACCCGAACCCCCCCAAAAAACACCAAAATGCAGCAAATGAGAATCAAGTATTCTGTTGTTTTTGGAGACAGCAGTAGTATCATACCAGTGGAGGCCCTTTAGCTTTACAAGTCAGTATTAAATCTTAGCGTTTGGCTTAGTTTTTGCACTTTTCGGGGTGCACAACAGCAGTTTTATTAATTAGTTCTTAGTTTTATGCCCATTCAGAAGGTAGAATTCCCCAACAAACAGCAGAAAGTAAAGTGCTCGTGCAACACTTCTGGTTGTTCTCGAGGCCAACAAACGGTTTCTAAAAAAGCACTTTGTCTTTGAAGAACATACACACACAAAAAAAAAAAAAATCAGAGACAAGAGAGACGATGTGGCAGTGTTTGTCAACACCTTGGAGGAATGTTCTTTAATGTTGGTACATAACTGAACCACAGTCCCCCACCAGCCCACCCCCACACAGAAACCCCTTTGTGAATATATCAAATACTGTCATTCGAACCGGTTACAGAGCCGCACGAAAACACTCTTCACAACAAGAGTGTGTGCGCCGCTCTCGTGGTTAAAGATGGGACAGGCCGACAAAAAACACTCAGGGAGGGAAGGAGAGGACGGGGGAGTTACATTGCATGTAAGAAGCCGTCGACAAGTGTTCATGAGTGCACCTTTATACAGGACAATTCAAGAGTGCCCAGTGAAGAGAAAACACAACTAAGCTCTAAACATCAGAGAATTCCCGTTATGATGAAAACACATAACATCAGCGCAAACTCTATACCACGTTGCTGTAAAAATAAAAAGCTAAAACAAAAAAAAAAGCATCATTTCTGTACCAAAGCCTATGTTCACCCTCTTTCGACACCCTAAAAAAAAAAGGATGTATCAACAAATAAAAGTGTTTAAAATGACCGTCCACATTTCTTTTGCTATACACATTTCCAGTGCTACACGATCAGCGCCTACTTTAAAAAGCGGTTGAATAAATAGACGATAGTACCACGATGCGTGAAAGGCCAACGGATGTCTGAGGGAGACCTGAGAGGCGCCCTCGTGACAAAAGAAGACAGTTCAGAGCAGCAGGTTTTTGGAGGTCCCTGGTGAGGCAAAATCGGTAATGCCAGCCTGATTCGACAGATTTGACAGTCCACGTGGGAAGAGACCGTTGTTCTCGTTGGGACCGTAGAGCAGTCCGACAGTCCTAAAGGGTCATAAAAAGGTCCCCCCCGTTTCAGATTTTCTGAAAAGAGTGACAGAAATCCCCTCGTGTTCCCTCCTTTGTCCCCAGAGACATTTCCGGAAAGAAGGAAGGATTTTAGTGCTGCAGCTGAGCTCTCGATTATGACAGTGCTAAACTAAAAAATACTTCATGTAAAAATAAACATCCACCACATATGACAGAGACTGAGAAAAATGCCACATGCTTGAGTCGTGGTCGTCATAGAAAAACGCAGCCGGACCTAAAGAAACCTGAACAGATTGCACTGAGATCACAGGGAGAAGATGCAAGTTCAGCTGGCATTCCTCTTTTTTTTCTTTTTGCAAGCACCAGTCCCTCAGTACACCTGGAACACGCGCACACATACCTTTACCTTTGTTTAGTCTGGTTCCACCTACAGATGACCACATGCCCAAAGATATGGCCCATCCCGTGTAGGTTTACAGACTGAGCATGGCGACGAGCTTGGCTGTGAGCATCAATGCAGTCTATTCAGGAAACAAGCAAGATGAGGATAAGGTGATTTGGATGACAGAAGATTATAAATCTGCCTGCTATTTTCCACTTTTCTTTGGCACTGCACTTCTCTTGGCCTGCCATAGGTGGTTGTGTATGGTCAGGGCATCCACGCTGACTGACACAGTCTTGGCAGGAATGACGGTGAACTGCTTTCGGTCTGAGCTGTACTTGTACAGCTTGTCGATCATCTTCTTGCTGATGCTCTTGGGTCCAGTGCCCGTCAGCTTTTGTATCTCCTCAGTGTCTGGGAAGTATGAATAGAGAGCCCGGAACTGACAGCCTCCGTCACGAAACAGGATCATCAGGTGGTTGGATTCACACTTGTCTAACTCCTACAGAAATAGGAGGTGTAACAGAAGTTACACCTCTGTTATTAATATGGCACAGGTACATTTAAATAGCAGGGTTATAAGTGCAGAATGCAGCAGATGTGGCATAAAAACATATTTTCTGGGAACATAACATTGGGTGATGTCTTGTATTTGAAGCATTAGATCTAAACAGACTTAATACCTGGTCTTGTGGTGTGTGTAAATGTGTTGATTTGCTTGACCTAGCAGTTAAGCAGTAAATAATTCTACTCTATGTGTTTGGCATTTGTTGTGCTTAAAAATGAGCCAACCAATTAATCACTTACCAGAACAGTTTATTATTGTTCTGTCTATTCAATTACCACATTGTTTCAGCTCTTGTGTTTTTAAGTATTTACAGAGTTAAATTTTGAGGAATTACTGACAAAAATGTTTTTAACTTCAGTGACTTTACGTGAACAAGCAAGAAATGTCACTTCAGCATTACGTAGGTTCCAGAGAACTGACCTCTAGGATCTGGTTCTTCTGGGGCTCGTTGACTTTGCCAGCCAGGCAGCAGTGAGAGATTGCATTGTGGATAATTGGCTTGTTGGACTTGGCGCTGGGCTCCTTGAAGAGTTTGGGACCTAAAAGTATGTAAAGAACACAAAACAGTCAGTGATGACTAAAAATTAACTGTCTGTTATGCAGGAGTTACTTTGGCAGGTAACCACAATCCTTTTATTGTGTTATGAAAATTATGAAAACTGAATTTGACTGGTCATGTTACTGAAAGAATCTACCATAGGTCTGTTAATATAGTAACGTACCCAATAACATGAGAAATACAAACACATAATGCAATGTGTGCACTGACCAGTATATTCAGCCATGGATGTGATGGAAGATGCAGTGGAGCCATTGTCCCAGTCTCTTTCTGCAGTTCGACTGTTGTTACGACTGCCTGGAAACGACTCCACAGAGTCACAGCTGGAAGATAATGATGGGAGGAACAGGTTGAACAATAGTGACATGTTTTGTATAAAGTAATTGCTTCAAATTTTGATTTAAACGCTGTACAGAATATTCTCAAACACCAGATGAGAGGTTAAAAAATAAAAAAAAAGTTTCAGAGTAACTAACCGCTGGGAGCCGGCCCCTCCAGAGTTGACACTGTCGGCCTCATTGGTAGCTGCAGAGGCCAGAGACAGACTGGAGCCTGATTGGGCATTGCTCAGGTTGTCAGCTGTAACACAAACATACAAGATCATTTAAACCATTAAATTTTATAAAGTTTATAGTGTCAGTTTAGAAATAACTACTAAACAAATGTACGATTTACAAAACGTAGCCATTGGCATGATCTAAATGCACCTTCCTGATGGTTAGACATATTTAATGTGAGATGCTCATAAAAGTCATTCATATATTTCAAAACATTTACTTTAATTCCTGTAGGTTCTCCCATAATAAGCTTAGTCTACAATTCAGTACTCAGTATAAAGATGACTGGTTGAATATTTTTCAATCTCATACAGTACATTTATACATTGTTTACTGGAGGCAGCAGTCTTATTTAAGTGGAAAACTATCATTATTATTATTATCATATCTTAATTATTACTATCAATATTTGATTATTACTTACCCAAATAAAAGCCAAAGTAAATTTTGAAATTGTAATTTCAGAAGGCAACAACGACCCTAATATCAGTAATGTTTGTATTAATGGACATGCAATTATTATAGTTAAACAGAAAATAACTGTAGCCCTGCTGGATAAACCAATGACGAGCACTGTGCTGAGACTCTCAGATAAAAATGGAGCTCCAGATAAATGTCAGACTGGTGATGTAACAATCTTACGTGTTGAAGAGCACTTGGAGAAATTGTCGCTGGAGGATTCCTCTCTGAGGACAGACTTAGGTCTGTGTTTCTGCTTCGGTTTGGGGGTTTTGGGCTTCACAAGACCTTGTTCCTCAAACATTTCCTGCTGTTTCCGCCGCAGATACTCTTGCTTTATCAGTTCCCGCCGTGTCTTCTCCTCTTCTTTTCGGAGGCGGTCCTCCTCAGCCTTCCGTCTGGTATTGGGGGAAAAAAACGTGTTTGTCAGCATCTTTTATGGTATACTAACATCTGAATCCTGTGCTAATGTTAGTGTAAAATTACTTACCTGACTTCGTCTCGTTTGAGCTCAGATTCTGCTTCTAGTTGTTGTTTACGGAGCCTTGCTTCCTCAGCTTTTTTCTGCTGCTTCAGCAAGAACGCTGCTCTCTTCTTAGCAAGCTCATCCTCAGCTTTCTGTTCATCCTACAATATGAAAAGAAGATAATGGAGAATCACTTAAACACAAATGTAATCATTTTTAATTTGGTGCTTTAACGAATGATGATCATTTATTGTGTGTTGGCCATAATTTATAGATTTCAGATATTTAAGTACTAAATTATTGTGTAGATCAAAAAAGAAAAGAACTATGTGAAAGTGATTTGTGAATAATGGATCACTACATTTTATGAAAGAATTACCACTATAACAAATACAAAAAAAACTAATATTTTCCTTTTGATCCTTTACCTTAAAGAAGAAGCCCATGACTGATTTCTGCTCTCCATCACCTTCTGTTGTTCTGTCTTCAGCAACCTCCTCTTCTGCAGGAGCTTTCAGCTCGGACAGATCAACTTCAATCAAATGTGTTTTGCTGCGCTGCATCTCCTCTGATGGTATATTCTCTTTCCCTGAACCATCTGAAGAATTGAGCTCGGACTCTCTCATGGTGCTTGACAGGCACTCATCAAAGGACACTTCTGGGGCAGCCACCGCTGATAGGTCCACTCGAGTCGGGAGGCGAATATTTGCCTCATCGTGAAGCCGGTAGGTTGCGCTGCGAACATGACCGGATCCTGGCCTGTCAATTGTTTCTCCTGCTTTGAGGTTTCTGGGGCTGTCTGGCTGCTCAGTTCTGGGGGACCTGCCCCCAGCTAACTGCCTTGGATGTTGTAATGTCTCAGACCCGCCCTGGGTTGGGGTGAGGGTCCTGGAGCTCTGACGGCTCTGTTCCTTTGCCATCTTTAGCTCCAGTGGTTTAGACCTGGAACTCCGACCTGAGCTCAGCTTGGGGGGTTTCCTGGTCGGGGCAGTCCCAGTACCCGAAAGGTGCTCCATGTAGTGAAAGCTTGTGCCAGCCTTAGAGTCTACGTTTTTGTCGCTGGTGAGAGGAGGAGGTGGAGTTGCTCCAGGAGGGGACTTTACATTCTGTTTCATCAGTACCTCCTGCTGCTGTGATAGCTGCATCATCTGCTGCTGGATGCTGCCGATGGCTTCGTTCAGCAGCTCGATAGAGCGGCTGCACTCATTCAGGTCCAACTCTTCATCTAGATAGAAGCTTCCATTATTTCCTTTTTTGTCTCCTTCTAAGGCACCCGGTGGGGTGGTTCCTTCCACCTCTTTGGCCCCCCTCAGAGTATCAACACACATATCATCTTTACTCGATGGTCCTTTCTGGCCATTGAGCTCATCTTTAGAGATATCAGCTTTAAGAGGATTGGGTAACGTGTCACTTTTGCCTCCACCTTTCTTTACAATGTTCAGGAAGGCTGCCTTTCCCAGTTTCTGCCTCTGCCTCGCCGACAGCACTTCCATCTTTTTCTTCTGGTGCTCAATGGCACGTCGCTTCTCCTCCAGCTGCATACGGAGCTGAACAAGTTCAGATGCCAGAACATTAGCACCACCACTACCATCACCTGTACAAGAGCATCCCCCCAAGGGAGAGGAGGGGCTCTGGTCTCTTTTAAGCCTCCAGGAGGATGTCAGGGGCCCGCTGCTCTCTGATCCATCTGGAGTAGTCCTTTGGGAGCTGGAGGCACTGGAGCGTAAATCATGGTTGCTGCCAAAGCGCTGCTGCTGAGCTCTGCGCTCTGCAAAAGAGGTCATGCGCACACTGCCACTGGCCATGCTGCTGGCCTGGGAGTGACCGCTGAGACAGGGGCTAGAGCGACCACTGCCACCATTTATATCTTTGTCCTCATGCTCTTTCACATTCATGTCCTCTTGCAGTTTGGCTGATTCTTCTTCTTCATCTTCCTCATTGAAGGTTTTCCTGGACCAGTTGGGGTCTTTAGTGGTAACAGCTTCATCCAAATCCTCCTCTTCTTCATTCAGGTCTTCCAATTCAGCATCCAAGCCCTGGCTAGGCTTTGGTTCCTCAGAGTCTGAATGCAGGTAGAAACCCCCCACAGGCTCTCTGGAGGAAGGGTCTACACTGCTGGTGAGAATGGGCCTGAAACCTGCCTGACCCTGGGGCAGCTCCTCTGATAAGTCAGCATCATCACCTGGGGGCGTAAAGGTTTGGTTCAAGTTGCATGTAGCTTTCCTACGAACGGCTGATGTAGATCCATCTCCTCTACGTAAAGAGCACCTTCCTGAGGACTGGGGCCCCTCACCACTTTCCTCCTCCTTGTTCAGGCATACAGACTTTTCTTTAGCTGTTTTGAGCACAGCAGGCATCAGTGGTTCTAAGTAAAAGCTATCTGGTGCAGCTTTGGACTCAGTGGAAGGTTTGGATCCCACCGTGGCTGTCGCTTGTGTCCCATCAGCCTGTTTGGGGATGGCAGGACCATCAGCCCTGGCAACTGCCACCAGAGTTTCTTCCTCATCCTCAATGTTGACATTGCCCAGAAGTCCATGACCGTTGACTCTGCGCACTGCAGCTTGCAATGGCTGGTGGTGTTTAGGTGTGACATTGATGACGTTGGATGCCAGGCTGTCCTTACTTATGGAGCGAGCCAAACTGACACTGTCACCAGAAGCCATGTCTGCATCACTGTCTGTGGTTGAATGCAACATGTAGGGGCTCAGTGTGGACAGTGGTCTGCAGAAACAGAGCATGGAAAAAGTCTCCTGATAAGGCTCTTGTTGAATTAACAGACCTTTTTATGCAAATCCACAATGTTTGCCATGTTAATATATTAAACATTATATGCTTACAATTAGAAGACTAGTTGGTCATTTGTCTATACAAAGATTTTAACCTAATCAGAAAATAGAACTACATATGTAAAATTTAAAAATGCTTTTTGAATGCACTTTCGTTGCAATACAATCTCAATGTACCTATGCCTCTTGTCGGGCCATGCGGCGACAGAGCCTCGGGGATGTCCATCCATCTGAGTCAAGGAGTTTGAGCGGTTTCTCAGACCTAACCACAAACAGATGAGAAATCAGAAAATATGAAACAAGTTCCTCGTGAGTATAACAGCAGGGCATATTGAATTGTATCTGTATATAGTACTGGTATACAAGAATGATCTGAAGTTGTCTGTGTTCCCTTACCTGCACCATCCTCTCCTTGTTGCTTCTGTTGCCTCTGTCGCAAGGGCAGAAGTGGATGGGAGGGACTGAAGGTTGGACCTCCTTTACTAAAAGCCAAAAAGAACAGAATTTACAGTATATATTTTAAAATGTTGTGAAAGTTGCGCCAATCGCCTTTCACTGGCTACGCCAGTCATACCTTTAAGACCACCTATTTTAATGATGTGGTGGAGAGGAGTCTGCATGGGGGGGGAAGCTGACTTCCTGAAAGGTGTCAGAACAGACTAGTCGACTGGACTAGTCGCAGTGAACTGTCAACCAAAGCATTGAGAGCACCTGGTTGTTTTACTGTTGTGATTGATCAGTGTAATGACAGGTCACAGTTTTTCAACAAATTACTGAACCTATCATCTAAACAGTATTAGTTAGCCGAAACCCTACATAAGCCTATTATACGGGTCACACCCACAACAAAGAACTTTTTTTTTGCCAAATTAATGCATTCCACAAACCCAGTGAAAGTCAGGTATTTTAACATGTAACAAAAGAAGACAGTATGAAAGAAATCCCAACTCACAGTGCAATGTAATCTTAAACTAGCCAACCTAACATATTGGTGTCCCACACAAGCACACACAGACGAAGTGACAATGCCAAAATCAACTTTCCTTTGTGGACATTCTAATTTACTTTGATGAGGGAAAAGACAGGATTAGAGGTGAAGGGCACATGAAAATGAGACACCACTTCATATCTACCCATCCTTGTAGGAATACTGTGACTGGCTAGCAGACAGGATCATGATGAGGTGGAATGAAAAGGAAAGTGAAAGAAGACTTACAAGGGGTCAGAGTCTTCAGGATGCAGGAAGTACCTGTTACAGACTTCAGGGCTGCTATGATTATCACCCACACCAGGGCTGGCTAGAAAGCTTCGCTTGGTGGCGTTGGAGATGGGCACTGATGGACGGGCACTCTTGGGCTGAGCTATGGCTCGAGCTGAGGAAAGGAGGAAGAAAGAGGTTGATCATTTTCAAAAGGAAAGTTGGATTCATACCTGGATTTATTTTAATTAATATTAATAACAAAGGCAAGACATAAAAAGTAGTTTACATTTTAAATTCAACTAAAATCTGCCAATTATGTTCTTGATAAAGTTATTAAAGTTATTAAGTTAGCCTGTGAAGTCTCAAACTAAAATTTTCATCAATGAATTCTTATTCCTTCCTAAAATAGTTGAGAGTTTCTGCTTTCACTATACTAAAAACTGTGTACATCTGCTAAGCCAATGGCACTTACCATCTTTAAAATCTTGAAAATCTCTGGGCTGGACAAACTCTGGCTTCACAGTCTCAAACCACCAGAAGAGTTCAGCTATGAACACCATCACATTATGCTATAAAGCACAATGTGAGAGAGCACTCTTAGATCATAAAGCTTAAAAAACATCTAGAAAAAATGCCTTAAAGTATAGTTAGCCTACCAGTTTAAATATTTTATTGCAGAGGTTTGTTTGAAAAACTGTAGTCAGTAAGGCAGGTTTCATACCTTGAGCACAAGCGGTGAGTAGAGCATGTCCTCTGTGGTCAGATAGAAACTTTTATTCAGATACTCATTGGCAAACTCTCTGAGCAGCTGGATGTTGTACAAGCTATCAGCGATGGAGGGTACTTCCTTCAGGCAAATATCTGATCAGACAGGCAGAGAGCAGGTCAGATCAGGACACAACTCAATGACTGTATGGCTATAAATGTCACACTGACTGGACCGGGACAGGAAGTCATGTGCAAGTGTCAAAAACAGTATCACACATTGATGTTAAATTCAGTGTGTTAGCAAAGATAGTTTCATAGTCTTTACAGAAAAATTTTTTGAAAGCAACTGATGATTGATGTGATGGAGCTATTGAACAAATGCATGTTTGTAACACTGCAAACATACCCTCCAGCTTCATGAGGTCTGGGCAGTAATAATGGACCACAGCAAGCAGGGCAACTCCATCACAAACATCCCTCATCAGGTTTTCCAGCAGTGGGAAAAAGGGTAGCTGTCGGCCTGACGCGTGCTCCCGACGATACCGCACCTAACCAGCAGGTGGAGAGAATGAGGGATTATGGTAAGAAAAGCAACAGCAGCAACAAACACCACAATGGTCCTACCAACAAGTGCTATCAGAAAGCATCCATAGTGCAGTGACTAGTGTCTAGAGATTCACATCTGAACTAGTCAAAGCATATACATTATCCACGGATGTTTCTGCTTCAGTTAATCCTCTAGCTAATTAAGTTAAGCATCAGATCACAATTCTCCCCAAGAGCTTTAAATTAAAATTAATTTGGGCTAATAAATGTAATTCTTTAACCAATCCAACAGCATGTTAAGCAGTTTTTTTTCAGTAGCACCATAATGGCAAAGTTTAGGGAGAACCATGAGAACCTGGTTAAACTAGAGGAGATGAAGGTGTTAGAACAATGATATGAGCAACAAAGACTGGAATGATCAGCCTTCCTCCAGCTTTAATGGGAAGGCAGCCAGTGGTGGTCAGCTGGTTCAAGTTGCCTGGACTGACTGGTAGAAAAACTAGGGTTTTCAGGGGCCCATTAATGGGATATGAGTGTGTGGCTGATGCAGAAACTCACTCACCCTTTTGTATACATACCCTATACAGTTAGTGGGAGTTTTTTTGTGCTTCATTAGTAAGTACATCAGTTTTTGAAGTGACACAGGCCAAATATTGTCACATATGTGTGTATAGTAACCACAAATAAAGATCACAGACCTACATAGGATTTGGAGCATCTTATATATGGACTGCACAGGATGCCAAAGCACCCGACGCTGGCTGGTACTCTTTCTTGTGACTTCAAATGCTTTTGCATAACTTACTAATATTCATCTTATGACCAATTGAGTAACCAGTCAACCTGTTGTTCTCTAAGAAAACTGGTATGAAAAATATGCAAGATCTTTGCAACACATGATGCAAAAGATGGTAATGACTGTGACAAGAATAAAAAAACTAAATCTAATACAAAGCTCTGCCATAAATTCTACCATTAAGAGATAATAATGTTGGTCTTCAACACTGACAATAACACTGTAACACTTGATTACAAGGATTATAGTTTGCAGCAGTGCTGAACCATTAAGTGTTGCATAAGAATAATATTGTAAATATACTTTAAGTTAAAGGTAGAACATGTGCCACCCTGATGGAGTTTTTGTTCTACCTATTGGTAGAACATGTGGCAGAACGGTTGTACTGGATTTCATTAGACTCTGTGCAATTGCTAACCAGTAGCACAGGGAGTATTTTTCCCTCTAACAATTACTACAACTATTTAATCAAGAAAATAAAACTCAATTTTTGGGCCCTTAAAATATTGAGAGAACATGCTAATAATGTTAAAACTGACCAGACCACATACAGCCAATCAACAACACACATAGCTAAATAATATACAACATTTCTAACATTTGTTTAAGATTTGTTTCAATATACTGTATCTATCTGGAGGCTACACCACGAAACTATACCAATTTACTGAGGCAGCGTCACAAGCCACAGGTAAAACTAACAATAAGCTCTACTACAAGACAAGCTCTCACTATCATAAGTGAGTCTACCCCTGACTACAAGGAAAACCTGTACCGCTTCAGAGGGCTCCTCTGCCTCCTGCATGCAGTGGGCTAGCTCGTGCATGACATCAGGCTGACACACACACAGAGCAGAGACACTGTCAGAGGAGACCATGGGTGCATAGGAAACAGTGTGTGAGAGCAGAAAAGGGAAACCAGAGGGGGAATGACAAAGCAGATCAGTGAAAGGAGGTAGCCAGGGATGGGACTGCAAAGCAAAGGAGAGGTATAGGCATGGGTTTGCTCTTAATCTTACTTGGCAAGCAAATACCACACACACACAGTTACACAGAGAGAATCCACATGGCCTACTTGAGCTTGAAATGAGATAGCACACATAGCTAAAGGAATCTCTTTTGAACCATTCACAAAAGCAAGAGCACTATGTGACATATTTGCCACAAAGAAAAAAAGTAAACAAACAAACAAAAAATAACTGTCAGCTTTCTCCCCCTTGCTGACACACTGGCTACAAGCAGCACAGAATAAGCTTGAATGAGCCATGGTGGAGTGTGCACGCACATCAACACAAAACTGTGTGCAAGGGGGAAGAAAAGGAAGAAAATGGGGTCATGGAGGGGGACTGGCATTCAACTTACAGGGACTAGCTTCCAATACCATTTGGAGGGAGACTATCCAGTTTGCAGTTTGCAGGGATAAGAGAGGGGAGGGAGGGGCAGATGAAGAACAGGAGCAGAGAGATTAACAGGTCAGAGGTCACACACAAAAGGATTGGATCTGCTTCCGGTTTAAACAGAGAAAGAAAGGTCACAGTCAGAAGAAATCCAAAATGCCATTAAGGAGAAACATTCCTTATGAAAATTCAGGACCCTGGTGTTGTCTTAAATCAAGTTCTTACTTAATGAAAATTTTGTTATGACGACACTCACCTAAATAACTACAGTGGAATGAAAAAGTGTTTGCCCCCTTCCTGATTTTTTTTAAATGTTTTTGCATATTTGTCACACGTAAATGATTCAGATCATAAAACACATTTAAATATTAGACAAAGATAGCCCAAGTAAACATTAAATGCAGCCATCTAAACCTGTCTGGCCCTAAGTGAAAAAGTTACTGCCCCCCTAAATCTAATAACTAGTTGTTATCATGAAGCACCTTTTTAAGGTCATGTCGCAGCTTCTCAATTGGATTGAAGTCTGGCCTTCGACTAGGCCACTCCAAAACCTTCATTTTGTAATGTCATAAAATGCTGTGTTAGTTTCACACCCAATGTGAAAAGTTTTGTCAGCCCACAGAAAATGCTTCCAAAGGTTTTGGCGATCATCCAGACATATTTTGGCAAAAGTGAGACGAGCCTTTATGTTCCTTTTGGTCAGCGGTGGTTTTTATAAAATTTAACTCTGATGTCTAAAAAACACAATTAACCACCATCACTTAATGTTTTAAATAAGGGGGCAATTAATTTGTCACATGGGGCTGTGTAGCTTTGGATAGTTTTTTTCGTTCAAAAAAAAAATCATCATAAAAAAAAATATCTATTTTATGTTTACTTGGGTTATCTTTGTCTAAAATTAAAATTTGTTTGATGATCTGAATAATTTAATTGTTACAAATGTGTAAAAACAAAAAATTCAGGAAGGGGACAAACACTTGTTCACACACTGTATATGAGGAAAATGTTTTTTTTTTTTTTTAAAGAAATTTGTTCTAAAAAGCCAGAAATAAGACACTACTAACAGACACTCTGGGTCATTTGGCTCTTGTATTTTAGATTTTTGATTTCTCTCCTGTAAAAAAAAAACAAAGAAAAAAAAACACCGGAAGACTCTGTGGCTTTACCTTTTGGTGACTGGGAGACTCCAGTGGATGATGCTTGACTTTGTGCTCCCTCTCTGTAATCTCTCTCATCTTCATGTTCACCTGCAAAGGAAAAAATATAACATATTGAGTATGTTTACATGTAGTGAAGAAACCAGGTTTCATAGAAATAATCTTATACAGATAAGCCAAGAACATTTACATGCTATGTAGCAGCCTGGTCACTGAAAACCTGTGTACATATGCAGCTGTCAGAGTAAGTCATTACTTCCCTACACCTGACCTTATTTGAAGGACTGGCTTACTCATTTTTATTAGTTTTAAAAGCAGGTGGGTTTCCATAGAAAAGAATGTCCAAAGAATGTTTTGTTTTTTTAATTCAATGCACCGACAAATGGTGTATTTTGATTGATCAGGACATTTTTTCCCCACTTAGGGATATATATCATCTTTTCCCTGATAGTAATAGTGGGAATCTCATGATGATTCACGCACTCTGGCCTGCAACCCATTGAGAGCGATGTGAGCCCATCCACACTTTTGTTGATCCATCTCAACACCAGTCACATACAGGCTTCAAGAAAACAAGTGGTCCACTGTCTCTTATGTGAAAAAGATTATTCATTCCACATGTATGAGTAAATGACTTGTAGCATATAATCATAATTGGGTGGGGTTTAAAATAAAAAGGCCAAACACCTCGTCAGATGTATGGAAATCTGATTGTTTTAAACATTTTAAACTTTTACGTTCTGCTAAGCTTCTTGTATCTGGGTTTTGTGCACGTGTTCAAACCTTGTTGATCCAGAAGACCATGGCATCCTCCAGGTCAAACGGCAGCTCCTTGGAGGCACTAAAGGTAGAAAAGCGTTTGACAGAAGCCACCACTTTCTCGATGCTGATCATTTCCACCGTGTAGGCCATCATCAGGGCATCGATCATGGGCATGTGAGCACTCTGGGGGAGCGATAAGAGAAACAGAGCATCATTCAATCTGATTACATCCCAAGCATACTCATATTTAATTCTTTAAAATTAGTTTGTAATATGTTGGAGTGTTCCATCCGTCCTCCTGCCAATACCTGGCTCCAACCTTAACCCACAATGCAACCTAATCACCCAGGTCAAGTCAGACGGTTGTGTCTTATGCAAGTCTCTATATTAGCCTCAAACCTCTGGTCTCGAACAAAGAAGGAGTTGGATACAGGATATGTCCTGCAACTCAACTTTTTTCTAAATCCACACTAAGATTCTAACCGTTTTTAAAGTTGCATTCAACTAAAGTGACACCACTTAGGGCGGTTTATCAGATCTCACACAGCTTCCTCTGTAGATACTGAAGGTTTTAAGGTAACTGAAAAACGGTATAGGCCAATTCAAAGCTTTTGTCGGACAACTCAGAGGTTTCTAAATAACTTTGTAGCTTTAAATAACCACCACAGCTTAATCAAAGGTGAAAGCTCTCATTCAGCACAACAGGTGTCCAACCTTAAAACCCACTCTCTACATCCTAATGCAAGCAAAAGACCCAGCAGGGGCATCTTTACTTTAAGTGTCTGAACATCTGGTTCCTACCAGTCAGAATACTGATCCTTGGCTGGCGAGTGGGAATTAACATTGACCAAATACTAATAAAGCTTTCTTATTTCTAATTCCTTCCCATTCGATAGGAAAGTATGTTCCCAGTCCACAACACCACACCTAAAAATGCCGCACCTGAATCCATTATAGAGCAATTATTTGTGTAACACGCTGCTAGCCTAATCCAATTGGTGATGTAAGTGCACAGAGATTAGGCTCATTAACATAACTGATGAGAGCTGTTCTTTATCACAGCACAACCTACATGAACACAGATAGTCAGAGCGGACTCACAGATGAACCTAGATTGTAAAATCGAAAAAAAAATGCCATCCATCTTCTTCCAAAGTAATGAGTTTTAATGTCATTTCCTTCCATTCACTTCCTTAAAATACAATAATTCCTCTGTTCCAACTGTGGACTATCTACCTTTATTTAAATAATTTGGGATTACCAAAACTATGATTACATAGAGAAAGATTAGGCATTACGCTTTCTAAATCTATTACATATAAAGACACTGTATTTGGGTGGCACAGTGGTGTAATGGTGAGCGCTGTCACGTCAAAGCTAAAAAGGCATCAACCCACCAGAGGGCCAGATGCCTTTACTGCTAAAACCTCGGAACACAGTGACATTGTCTAAAGGTAAAATAAACACATTACACAGAATTCACCAAAAAACTACAGTGCATGTGCATGCGATAAGTAAGTAGGGTAAAAGCTGAACCAAAGAAATAAATGTGTAAACTGTGTTGGATGCTAAGAGTCAACACAACCATAGAGTAGAACATTACCAGAGCCGATAAAAAAGGCGAGCCAAGTTGTATGAAGCCAAAAATATCCCTGCATAGCAGGTGAAGTGAAGAATTTCATATAGGAAAAAACTGAAATAGGTAAAAAGTCCCCTGTAAACATCAGAAATAACATGTCAACAAGTTGTGCTCAATGATTACACAAAAGGACAAATCTAACACCATGATGTGCCGTTCAATCTTTTGTTCTCCAACACTTAACCGTGCCCTTGATCAATGTACCATGGGGATCAGAGGGCTGCTATTGCCCTGAGCAACACACACACACACGGACTGAAGAGGAGGGCTAGAGTCTTAAGGTTTTACAAGCCCCAGCTGTTGCCCCAACAAGAGTCAGACAAGGTGCAGAGGAGTAGCCTGCAGACAAACTCAGACACACACACAAAGCAGAAAACTGAGTTGCCATGGAAACATCTTGTCAAGTCAGCAAACTGGAGAAGGGTGGGGGGCTGGATGAGGGGATCAGGGTTCCAACAGTCTATCACAGATAAGCGGTGTCCTGCTCAAAATTTTCCTTTCCTTTAGCAGGCTTTGTGTCTAGCTGCTTACACACAGGCCTGCGTGGATTATTTTGTCAGCCTGCACACAGGAAGCGCAGACACACACCCCAGACTAGCCAGCCAGCAGAGAGGATGCCTGCTCAACACCGTTGCTGGTTACCATGGTAACAAAAGGGTAGGAATGGCTATGAGCAAGTGATCTGGTTGGTTGTTATTCTATACTCTGTGAAGTGCTCTTGGTGAGACACTGGATCTCACTGGTACCATGGGGGCAATTCACTGAACAGAGACAGGGTGATGTTGATGCAGGTGATGACCTAACGGAAGTGGGATACACACTGACAACATTTAGCATGTTTAAGAGCTGATCTGTAAAAACATGAGCAAGAAAGCTATATAAAAAGGTCATAGAGTCAAGCGACCACTCCCTCCTGTATAAATATATACGGCTTCTCTGTCAAAACATTTCAAATGTGGGTAAAGTATTAAGATTCTAAACATTTTAAAATGTTTTTGCTGAAAATGTGAAAAGTCTGAATTGTGAAGTTAGACTGCTAAAACAATTTTACATCATTTCTGGGGTCCGGATTTCTTGGGCGGGGCAGCAAGGAAGCCTGATGATGAACTGGAGCCACTGAACTGACGTAAACCCATAACCCAGCCTTAGAACGCAGCCTGTTTCAGCAGTTTGTCGTGTAACATACCCGGTGCTTTAAGATAAGTACAGCAGTCTTTTGGAAAACAATCTAACAAACAATATTTAGTTTTATAGCAGCCTTCAAAGAACACCATTTTCAATGAGCCCTATGCGTGTGCAGGCTAAACATCACAGCTAGAGACAGACGACAAGTCCAGATGTGAGTGTTCAGGTGACAGAGAGCTCAGACATGTCTGGAGCAACAGCAGGACAGAGAAGACTGAATGCTGCAGATGCTTGTGGACAACAGAGATTATATGATGACAAAATATGGGCACTGAAATAACATATTTACAAGAAGGCACTGGCACTCTTTATGAATGTCACAATTTATGAATGTGGACAAAACTAGGTCACAAAGTTAAATATCTGCTCTTCTGTTCTCAGCAGCTTCACCAGACAGCCCAGAGAATACAGTTTATTTTATCATGATTTTGTACACTACTTACTACTTTGCCCCAACTAAATTATCCCCAGAATTAAACAGAGTAGCAAGGACGCATGACGGGCATTTTTACTGTGAGGTCAGGGACAAAAAAAAAAAAAGATTTTTAAGCACCAACGTTCAGCAAATGCTCTTAACAGATTGACAAAAATGCTTGTGAGAAAAGTATTACAAACAATAAAATCCATTCTTGGAGGTATTAACGCAAGAGTAACCCTCTTATCAGTGATTCCCCTGATTAAACTGCCAGATATGAGAGGACACAGCCCTCAGTTCTGTTTGTATTTAATTCAATTGAATTCAACTTTATTTATATAGCGCCAATTCACAACAGAAGTCATCTCGAGGCATTTTACAGTCTAAGGTTTAAGACCTTACACATTAAATAAAAATATACAGAATAAAGTAGAAAATCCAACAGTCCCACTAGAGCAAGCACTGAGGCGACAGTGGAGAGGAAAAACTCTTTAACGGAAGACATATACATTATTCTTTTTTATTATCTAGCTAGAAGGTGATGTTTTCAACAAAGCTTCAGTTTCAAAGAGAACGCTCATACACACGAGAGGACTGTGCTCGGTTTTAATTACGGCCTTTTTTTAGAGCTTGAAAGTGTTGACATAATCCATTATGTTGATTATGTAAATATATTGATATTGATAATCATTATATACATTTGTCCCAAATAATGGCAACTGTGAAACTGAAATGGACTAACATCACCACAGCACCACAACTGCTATAAACAAGCATTTCAGAACAAGACAACCTGGGGCTCTACTACCTCAGAATAACGAAAAAAGCAGCATGTACTTTTTGCAGTGAGTTTTCTCTGACTGATGGTTGGTATAAATGCCTGAGAGTCGGTAGTGCCATAGTTGTGCTCTGATCTGTCTTATTTCAGGTAGGAACTCAATGAAAAAATCCCTAGAGCAGATGCTGCTACTAGGGAAGCACCACTTTCTAGGGCATTTGCCCGTTATATAGCATATAGGTTCATAAAACATTGATTCTTATTAATCACTGTGCTGTCCATCAGGGTAGGCAACGTTTCGTAGATAAATAATAAAAGCGTAATGGCAGAATATAACAATTTTTTTTTTTCTTTTCTATTAGCTCTTACTATACATAATGTTTTGTTAAAAATAAGTATAGGGTCATTGTCAACTTTAAAACTGTTTCCCTTTTTTTTTATTAAAGTGATGAATGTACTACCATTTGTGAATGAAGTTATTAGTATTGTTTATTGTACCAAGTGATTAATTAACTAATCAAAAATTAACTAAAATTATTAGATTAATAAAAAAAATAGTAGATTAAACAAAACAAAGAAAAAGCATTTGCAGCCTTAGTTCTTTTAAACACAAGGCAACATTCAACATTCATCCATTAGCTATACCCATGTACCTGTTAAAGGGTTGCCCATAACAGTTAGAACAGGTTCTGTGTAATCTCCTAAACAGAGATTGACTGGCCATCCCTTTATTCGGGGTGTAGATAATGAGCAAACTGTACACAACATGCAGCCTTTTGTGGTTCTATAATCGCACAGGCTGACATTGCGATTGTGATTCAATTTGATTAATCACGCAGCACCAGTTTTTAAGAGAGAAAAGAAGTTTGACCAGAAGGAATAGATGTAATACTGCCACAGCACAATAAAACATCACAAATCCTAATCAAAGCCCTTTCTTGCATGAGGTCCTCACACAACAAGCATGAGTAACAGTCAAATTCCACCTCTCAATTTGAATAAAAATGATAAGGCAGCAGCCAAATCATCTGAAGCCTGTTCCATCACCTCAAGCAGCAAAACACTTCAATAGTCTATAATATTAAACTGAACATTTCTACTACTCATCTATCCAGTTTTAAAGTTAATCTACACTAAATAGAAGCTTTCTTATGGTCTTAAATGCCTGTGGCCAAGACTGATTGCTCTGCTGGATGAGGATAAAAGCAGCAACTACTTGTAGTGATTTTACTACAGTAAGCTAATACACACAGTTCACAATTCACAAGCAGGAAGAGATGGGATGTTACAGGTAATGTTCAAATTGTCCCTGGCTTCAGGCCTGGTTTCCCTTTTCTCTGACATGCAATCTGTCCTACTTATATTTTGTAAAGACCACAGCATAATAATGTCCTTTTCATTTAACTTGTGAACAATAAGGACCATAAATATCAGACTTACTAATTTCACTCAAAACTTAAAATTTTGCAATTAGTGATTATAAGATGGCAGAAATATTGACAAATTCACAGTGTTTAATAACTGTGCAATTGCTCACCATTTTTATGGGCGCGCAGGCCAGATCCTCGTCTGTGACAGGTGTGTCGTCACTCTCCACGACGTATATTCCCTTTCTGGACAGAGCCTGGATAACAGACAGGTGGGACTGAAGAGACGCTGCCTGCTCTGTCTTGAGAATGAGGGTGCAAACACGGCAGTAGAGTTCACAGGACAGCAGCAGTCGGATGACAGGTGGCTTGATGTGTTCCTGGTCATACTGATCTGTGTAGAACGGATCCCTTAAGTCCTCTGGAATATGGTCTGTAATAGAGCGTATGCAGTTTAGCAGGATGTGATGGACTAAGACAGATATTAGCTGATAAAACAACATTATAGCCAGATGGTACAAGATGAAGAAAAAACCTGTGCTTGTCAAGCACCTTTGACGCTGACATCTAAGTGTTCCTCAGACTAAATGTATTGTAACGTGTTGTACAGGGTCAACAGACTATAGGAATATAACAAAGCATACTGCATTCCTAGTAATATTTGTTCAATGCTGGCTTCAGTTTACATTTAGCAAACATGGACATTTGTGATAGCAAGTTGCAGCATATTAGGGAAACCTATTGGAAACAGATAGGTTGCCCAATAGCCTATTAGGAAAGAGATCCTTACTATGAGAAGTCCTTAGTGAGAAAAGCAAAGAAAACTATGACCTACACAAAATATTCTGATGCTTTGGTTGTGAAGTCAATATCAAGTCTAGAAACCACAGCCATATAAGGGCAAAAGTACTTGAGGCATGCACAAACCAAACTTATACTCAAAGGTGAACCACACACTGAGGCTTAAAATAGGTCTAACACCATCCACA
This sequence comes from Ctenopoma multispine, assembly GCA_034779795.1. Taxonomy (NCBI): domain Eukaryota; kingdom Metazoa; phylum Chordata; class Actinopteri; order Anabantiformes; family Anabantidae; genus Ctenopoma; species Ctenopoma multispine. Next base: position 19,333,451 of record JAUYWH010000027.1, on the reverse strand, counting down.
AAATAGTGCACTTTTCTACAAAATGTTGTATTGATAGAAATGATCTTATTCTGTTAAATCAGTTTTGAACACTCTTTGAGCTTAAGTAACATATTTATGTGATGCATCCTTAGTGTCTGCTCCAACTGAAAGAATAAAGGGATACACTTGTCAGCAAACTCCTGCTCACATAACCAGGAAGGCAAACAGGCAGCTTTTTCCAACTAGTTTTGTGGTTGATAATCTACCAGGGAAGAAGGAAACAAATAAGTACTTGAGAAATATCTATAATACGTTGGAAAAGAAAAATAACCAAAAGAGACATATCATAAAGTCAGTTTCAAAAATACTAACTATGATTATTTACTCAACACCATGGATTGAGTTTCCTGCTTCCTTTGCTCAGTTCATGTGCGTTAACACAGTCCTGTCATTTGCTGACAAAAGTTAGGAAACAATTAGGAGCCTTTTGTTTGACGCATCAGATCTCCCTGCTAATGCACACATGACGATTTGCTGTTATGTAAGAATACAACTGCAAAAAAATATAAAATAGCAATTATAATATGATGAATCCTGCTCGTGCTCAGACCACACTGATCCAGTATACTGTGTTCCACATGCATTACAACACGGGCTTCACCAATACACTGTCATTGTACAAATTAGGATGTTGCTGTATAATTCAAATATAGTACAAAATTGCAATAAAAGTTATCTCAAGGCACTTTCCAATGTAAGGTTTAAGACCATCAACCACAAAACATCTATTATGTATAACACCCAGTAATGCAGGTCGTTTCTGGAGAGCTACATCTGAGCATATAAATACATTAGAACACTGGGTGTGATTGTGTATAAAAACAAAGGGGTCTGGCTGTGGCGAGTCTTCACGTTTGACTTCATTTTATAGACAATGATGTTATGTGGCAGATGTCCCCTCAACCCTCCTGCCACCAGGAGCCAGGCCTGAACAATTTACCAACTGGGATGGGATACTGCATGAGGAAAGGGCCTTGCAACGGGAACCAGGATGTCCTACAGCAGAGTCAGCTAACCATAATCAGCACTACACCATCAACACAAGCAGGGGAGAGAAGGGAAAGGACCAGTAATGTGCCTGCAACCCTGACATGTGCTCACTCTTGCTAGCGTTGTGTCTGGCTGTCGCTCAGGCTGAGAGCAGCTGTGGCACATGCAGAGGGCAGTAGGGCAGGAAAGTATATACACAAACATACACATGCATGATAAAACACTAAACAGGGAACCCATGCAGATGAATACACACCAGGTGCACCTGATCCCTCGGCAACATCACAAGATGGCTGAACTACGACACAGACACTGTTTACATGGCACTGTATGAGTCAGTCAGTCAGTCATTGCACGAGCCATGCAAACTACTGCAGCACTAGCATCATAGCAGACACTATATGGGTTGAAATAGCCTTGAAGTATTTAGTTCCCATGGGAGGAAGATAATTGCGGCTGCACCTGAGTGTTGCCTCCCTGTGGGGCAGTAAAGTTTTTGGGGTGATTTTATTTTTCTATCTGTAACTGAAGAGCATCTCCGCCCATACATCTTTTTTTGTACAGAGATGTTCTTATGTTCCATATTTCAGCAAGCATTATTGGCCTGGGCCTACGATGACGGACAGTGAACACACAAATATGTGCCTAAATAATGAAGTCAAGCAAACAGGGTTAAGAGCAATGGCTATGAAAAAAAATAAAGCACAATGTCTTTCCATCCATAACCCAGATTACCATTAAGACTCCTATTTCACTGTCATTTGTTTCCTAGGATTGCTTCAGTAGCATTAGGAAATCTCTGTAATAACCAGATATGCAAAAGACTGCAGAACACAAAGGAAAGCTTGTCTGAAATTACGATTGATGATTTAACCAGAGAACATGACATGCAAAGCACTGAATGATGGGATCATCACTTACTAATTCTAACTGCTATGATAAAGAGACGACTTATATAGCACATCAAAAAGGTAACTGGCAGCCCTGGAGTAAACTTAACTTAGCAGGGTTAACTTTATTGTTAACACCGCAACATTTTTGAAAGCTGCTGATTAAACACCTGCCAAACAGTCAGGATGTCGTCTGACATATTTTTTCCAGCTGCAGTTCCTAATGGTAGCTGGTTTCCTAGGAGAACAAAAATTAATTCCCATCTGACTGTTAACTATCAATTGCCGATAAGATAATTTCAGTACACTCACTGGCTAGAAAACATCAGAGTCAACAACCTCCAGACACCTATTTACATTTTGTATCCTGGTCAGAACCACCAATGTTAGAAGACATCTACTGAATTTCACTAACTCAAGGTGGCAGAAGTTGCATATAACTAAGCTTCAGATAAACTTTTTAAGACTGATTTTAAATCTTGTGGGCTTTTTATATATTTAGTATTAGCAAAATGTGCTCGACTGAATAAACTTGCCTTAAATTATTCTCAAACTTTACACACATCTAAATTCAATTTCTCTAAACATATACAAAACAAATAGTTAAAACATGTGGTAAATAGTTGTCTTTATTGTGCACTTGACCAACTATCCGTCATAAAAAAAGTGGACTTTTTGAGTGGACATTATGAATACAGCAGATAAGCAGTGCTTATGGCTTACAGCCACAACAAAACAAATCCTTAGAAGGTTGTCCTTACTCTCGCACAACTGATCTCATTTCTGAAATATATGCAACTCTTGACTATTGCAACAACAGATAAGACAGGAAAATCTGTTCCAAGGACCGAGATAGTAATGCTGATATCATTTTAACAGGGAGTGTGAGCGACTGACAGTGCAGATCAGTATTTATCAGGCTCTGAGTAAAGTCTAACAAATATAGCCTAATCCTCAGCCTGATCACTGGCCATTCTGCAAGAATGGAAGAATCTAGTGAGTCAGTGAGAAAGGCTTCAGTTGCCAAGTGTCATGAGAGAATTAGTGTTGGTCCATGTGCAACCATACACAAATATTTCTTTCTCTTGGGTTGCTTGCTTGCTTGCTTTGCTGTCAGTGTTTCACCAATGAAGCACTACACAATTTGCTGTCAGTATGTTGAGAAGAGTAAACACATTGTTCCAGTACCATCTGAATTTCTAAAATTTGCAGCAAACTATCATGGTTTCATCATATTATGTACAGGTCATATAGTCATATAAATGTGAAAAGCAAACAGATTGTGCATTTGTGTAGCTTCAATGTGAATTAGTTAACTTACCAATGCCATAGGCTTTGGCAAACAGCCACTGCAGGTTGGCAGCTATTTTTGCTCTGGCGGAATCATACATCTCCAGTGGTATAACATCCATTGTGCCTTCTGAAACACCAGCCAGTTCCACTTTTCTCCTGGTACTGTCCCCGGCAGCACACAAATCAACATCCATCCTTAAAAAAATAAAATAAGATAAGTATGATAGTAATAAAGAATATACTACTAACAGACAGTGCCAGGCAATAAGGCAGTGGTCATCCACAATTTGCCAGTACCCGTAGCATGATTTGTGAATGGCTGCTCTGTTAGAATGATCCCTTAATAAAGAAAGAAAGAAAGAAAGAAAGAAAGAAAGAAAGAAAGAAAGAAAGAAAGAAAGAAAGAAAGAAAGAAAGAA
>JAUYWH010000027.1:19183601-19329738 GCA_034779795.1 Ctenopoma multispine | reverse complement strand
AGAAAGAAAGAAAGAAAGAAAGAAAGAAAGAAAGAAAGAAAGAAAGAAAGAAAGAAAGAAAGAAAGAAAGAAAGACTCATCTCTTCTGGCGTTTATTGACAATTAAGGAAAATATTGTTTTCTGTGCTGTACTTAGTTACCCTATAAGTGCTCAATTAGGCATAGGCACAAACATTAGTACCAACGTGGCAACCTCGTAGCCATGATCACAGTGATTATGTCAAATGCTTGATGATAGAGTACTTAAATGAACCTAGAGGAGGTCATGTTTACTATAAATGTTCCTGCATATGTGAATCGAACACTAGGCATTATCTGAACGGTGCTGAAGTTGGTCTGTACTTTTTTCCCCACTCACAAATGATTGCAGAAAGTACATTTTAACTATTAACGTCCTGAAGAGTCTGAGTGATAGTTGGTAAAACCCATGACTCACACACAGCTCCTGCTAGAAAACAGTGACAGTTTCTCCCTCCAGACTCCAACCATAGACGATCACACACAAACGAACAAACTGTGGAAATCCCACGTTTCTTCTTTGTGACCTTCTTTAAATCTTTCTGTGCCCTGTGTCTTTCTAACTCTTACGATTAATTTGGGGAATCGTGGTGTATTATTGTCAGAGTTCCTTCAAAGCAAACGTTGTAAGTTAATATTATTATTTTCAAACACTCTGCAGCAAGCACGGCAGGGTTTCTAATCAGTGCCTTTCACTTTCCTTTCACTATCAATTGCTCAATCGTGCTGATGTCTGGCTTGGACATGTCCACCAGTCTACTTTAGTAGATTATTAGTAGATAACTTTGGCTATTGTTTTCAAACTGACCAGCCTGAGAGGGTCATATTTAACGTACAATTAACGCTTAATGCAAACATGAGAGGAAAACAAGTGCAAAGATCCCACGACAGGCCATTTTATTTTGCCACACAACTAAAGTTAACATAGTCATTGTGAAGTTTTCTGTAGCATTGCTTAAACACTACCTTACCCCCCCAAACAATTACCGCTATGTACTTTATGTTACAATTAACGGCTCAATACTGGCTTGTTGAACAAGCTAACTTGGGTAATTGCCAATTAATTTGATTAGCTTGAATCGAAATGTCAGTATATTATAACATCATTAACGAGGGAACCACCGTTAGCTGGGAAGATGTACATTTGTTTGAGGTTAACATTAGGTTGGCTAAGCGACCATGCATGCAAATGTAAAGCAGCTAACTAACCGGCTAACCGTTAGCCACAAACACCACCACATTCATCGGCCCCGTGAATGACGTTAGCTAACTGGCAAGACATTACCTTGAAAGGTGTGGTGTATTTCCAAGTCACCCTTCAATCCCGTCGTGGTATACACCTAACCAAGGACCTGCCTCGCTGTACAGTGGCCTGCTGTGTAAATATTACCCCAGCAGCAGCGACGCATCATAGCCAGCTAATAATGCTAGCAGGGAGTCTGAATGGTCTCCTCCCAGCAACAAGACCCGACTCGCGGCCTGTGTGACAACCGATCCACGGCAGACTTTCAGCTAGGACAAACGCCTGGCAGGAAAAAAAACAAGGGGAGAGATATCCGGTGAAGAAACACGAGGCTCTTTTGCCTTAAAAATCTATCTCCGTAGTAAACGCCTCATGTTAGATAACAAATACACACATATCTCTGAGTCTCGGGCAATGCAGCGAGAAGCAGCAATGTGTTCGCGCTCTGCCCGTAGAAATGTAATTATCATCCCAGCCTGCGTGAAGGCAGCGACTGCGCATGCGTGGTCACCTTCCAGACTGTCACTAATATTACGGGTTATAACTTAACCGTCAGTAATATACCAGCAGAAACTCACTCTTGTTTTTATATTTCGCCATTACCAAGACGAACACTCGGTTAAATACCTGGCTCTGTTTATGTTATGTTATCTTGAAAATGTGCTTTATTTTAATTTACTCCTAAATGTTGTAAAAATTAAGTTAAGCGTATTTATACTTGACAAAAGTTGTCTGAAAACACTAACGTGAAAATTATAAATTCCAATTACACCTTGCTGCGTGAATATACTGCATGTACATTTTTATTGCCACAGCTCAGTGTCAGTGTTGTCCTTGTGACATTGACCAATGCTGGCATCTAGTGGTAGATTGTGGTTTAACGTGCACACGTACAGGCAGGCACAGAGACAGATTTTACAGGTCATGAGACTTTTGAACTCTGGAACTCTATGAACACATGTGCATAATGTTCACACGCACACACAAATTAAAAAATATGCACATACTCCCGTAAGTGAACAAACACTGCTTTACATGTGTATCTAACTCTCTTCCGATAAATATTTTCATTAAAAACCAATGTAATTAATGCAGTTACTTACTGTACATAATATATACTTTCTATTATATGGTTTAAAAGTACGTTTTTCTCCCAGTGTTCTGATTTTCAGACAGATTTTCAGATTGCTAAAAGCAAAGAATAAAACTTGCATTATGTTTATATCAAAAACCAAACATAAACCCACTCAATGTACACTTTAATGCTGTGGATCCATTAGAGTTCTCTGCAGGTATTTCACAAAAACTAGCACAGGTCAAATTAAATGCCCTGAAATAGTGCATAAGTGGTAATTTCCTCATTGTGCTACAGTGCCAAAATACATAGAACACCCTATAAGTTCTCTATTAAAATGAGATTAATAAGGAAATTGAAGTGGAAATCATCGAGGAACATCAGGACAGTGTAGAAAGAGCTGAGGATGAGCAGAGGAGATTCAAGAGCCTGCAGCAGAAGCTGAGGAAGTAAAAATAGAGGAGGGTCAGCAGCAACCCTCTTTTTATCAGTTAAGAGGTAAGACATGTGGCAAATAAGACATACAAAAATAACACAGCTGATGCTTCTGTTTAAATATTTCCCGCCTGAATCCATCAGTCTTAACAAGAGCACGTCAATATAACTTCATTAAAGATTTGCAAGTAAACATAAACACAAACTAAAATGTGTTTATGGTTGAAGACAGCTGCAGAACTGTAGCCAATGTGAGAAAGAAGCAAAGACATTTACACATATGAAATTTTGTCTTATTTATGAATAGATTTGTATGAAATTAATTCGAAAAATTAAATTATGCATAGTTAACATTTTTAGGGATTTTTCAGGCATGGCTGCATGGCTTATCATGCATCTAATCTTTTGACAGCACCATGCTTTCTGTCATATAAACTCATCTTTTCATGATAGGAGAAAGTATTAAATTACTTCAATGAAATAAAAGGAAAACAATGGAAGATTGTTCAAGGATGGACAGTAAGAAATACTGCACATAGACAACAAACTATTTGTCTGAAGGACTTCAGGAAGCACTAGAGGAATAGAAAAAAGCCAAAGCTGCTCTTAAACAGGCCTTGAAGAAGAAAAAATAGCTAAAGCTCAACAGAAAGAAACCTTGGAGGAGTGAAAAATAAAAGCTCCTGAAGGAGTGAGATGAAAATGCCAGACTTTGTGTTGAAGTGGAACATTGAAAGGCTGATTTCAAAAAGTCACAGCAAAGCCAAGCAAAGCTTACAGACAAAATGAGTAAAATGACAGCTGATCTTAAAGAAGAGAAGGAGGTGACTACGAAGCTCACGAATAATCTAGAGGGGTGCTCTAGTTAGCACAAAAAAGAAACAGTAGAGTGCGACTGTGAGAAAGTCAAAGCACTGAAGGACCAGCTTACTGCCAAACAGGAGGAAGACCTGAATAAAGACAATGAAATTAAATCCCCACATACATGTATTTAATATATATACTTGAAGCCAGGGACAACAATGTTTCCTCACTGCAGGAGAAAGTTTACCAGTGGGACTCAGATCTCAAGAAATGTACAAAGAACTGTAAGCTCCAGAGAGACTATAAGGCTGCTGTCTCACAGCAGCAAAAGGAATCAGATGAACTAGATCATCTCACTCGTGAAAACCAACCACTGTTCTCTGAGATCAAGAGGCTGCAAGCTGAACTTGAGGCTGCTCTAAACAAGAACCAGAAGGCCAAGAAGGAGAATGCTCCATTCTTGCAAGCACATCTAAAAAGACGGATGCAAGAGAAGGAGCTCCATGAGAAGAAGTATTTTGAGCAAATGGTTTTACAAAGGCAGGTTGCAGTTGATCCTTTAACAGACCTCATTGGCCAGCTCCAAACATTTTCTGCATCCTCAGAGAGCCTGAAGGATGAACATGCAGAAAGAATATGACAGTATGAAGAAATTATGTCAAAGAAAAATTATATCATGACAACCATACCAACCATGGCAAGCATTGTGAAGCTTGAGTGCATGTTAGATGAACTCATAGCATGTCACTCAGAGGACAAGACACAACAGGTAGAACTTGAGAATTCTCTAAAACTGGAAAAGGCAAGAAGCTCAGTGTTGCAGGAGAGAGCTAATCAGACTGCTTTTGCTGTAAAAAAAAAAAGGAAATGACGTGTGAGAAGTATCGTGATGAACTCAACAAAGATAAAACACTGGAAGAATGACTGAAACTGGCTTTAGCTCTCCAGAAAGCACAAGACAGCTACACCAGGATTTAGGATCAGAAGATCTGTCACAGTCAAACTGCTATAGTGACACTGTGCTCAGGCTCAACAAGCAGAAACTTGCTCTGGATGAGAGCACAAAGACTCTGCACAGCCTACAATAGAAAAAAATCACAGTGCCCTCTAAACAAGATACGAGAAGCTCAGCAAAGTTTCCTCTGACCAGAGTTCTTCTTCATCAGTTCTCAGTCATGTAGACACTCAATCATCCAGCTGACAAGAGGCCTGTTTTTAAATACTTCACAGCATGCAAAGGAGGAATAAGGCATTTTCCTCAAATGCACTTTAAAGGCACAGCTTCCAGTGTAAATTAATTAAAAGAAAATGTTAATAAAATATGGCTTGCTTCTTTTGGACACAATAGTAACAGCAAATGCAGCAAAATCACGGTACCTGAAAGTACCTTTTACAAAGTATCTATTCAAATCAATTTTATTTCCAATCATTTATACATGAAACCTGTCTTAAAAGTGTGGTTCTCTTGCTACTCTTGCTACATCTGGTATAATAAAAAACACAACCGAGAATTACAGCCACAAAAAATAACTTTAATGCAATAGTGATTTAGATGCCAGGAGTCATGAGGCTGTTTGAATGAACAGACTGTGAGAGTATATTGCATAGGTTGTTGATGTGGGACAGTCCTGTATCAAAGCTCAGTGAAAACAGTGATCTGTGACTCATAACAATTCTTCAGTGTCCCTACGCAATAAAGTTAATTTTGTTTCATTGTCTTCTGATGAGTTTCAAAGAAGTCAGCATTTTCTGTGGATCTCATTCTTCTACATGTACAATCTCCCAATGCTTGCCTTACAAATTATTGGAGAGAGGTGGTTTTGTATGCATGCCAATGCAAAGCATGGAGGTGGTGAGACAATATATCACTGTGGCCATGATAGAGGTACCCTGCAGTGCAGAAGGTGTGCAGAGAGGCATCCAGAGTTGTACAGAAATCCTCCATTCAAACATGCTGCACAAGTTTCAATCACACTGTGACCTACCAGTCCATAAGCATATTTTTTTATAATGGTTTGTAAAAACAACATTTGAATTACTTAATTTTTTTTCACATTTGTAGATTAACAGGTTTGCTAAAAATGTTATAAATAAGAACAAGTTACTAGTTTGGCTTTGATATAAATAATGTAATAATACATAGTTCCAACAAACATTTCTCTCTAAAACATTTAAATATGTTCAAATATTGCATTTACGAAACCATGTCTTGTGGTGCTCTTATTGATAAGCAAAGTTCTAGACAGATTAGTTAAAGCCATTTTCAAATGCTGAACTAGAATGACAGGTTTAGAAAAACAATCTCCGCCTCCCTGAGCAGAAAGTCACATCAATACCACGTTTTAAATATTGAATAAAAACACTCAAAAACTTGGCAAAACACACCACCCTCCATATTGTTTTTGTTTTTTTTAAACTCTCTGTACAAGTAGGAGAGGCAACACGCTCCTTCTTATATCTAGAGATTATAAGTATTCAATGCAAAGGCTAATATTGTTTAACACACTACTCATTGTAGTTCACACATCTCTAACACTCAAATCAAATATATGTCTTTACAAGTTAACAGATGTCATTGCTATTGCACAGAAATATGGGGTATTTTCAATGAATACATCTAATGACAAGGCAGGTTATATAATGACATTTTGGTTTGGTTTGACAGCATTAATGTTCATTGCTCTAGAAAAAAAACAGTAAACTAAAACACAGACATTGGTTGCATCTTAAATTCCATTTCTTTGTGTATGAAGATGCACCTCCACAGTATGAAGTGAGCATGCATCATTAATCAAATTAAAGGTTAAAAAAAGCAAACCCCCTTCGTTTAGGCTCAGCTTCATTTAAACAGCCGACAACTTTTTGAGACAAAACACAACCCCTTCCTTTACTTTCCTCAGTGCTGCAGTGAGCAATATTCATAGAGGTGAACAAGTGCTAAAAGAGCGCAACATGATAATGACATTCAAGAGCACACTGACGATAAACAGACAGGCCTAATATATCTTTTTCTTGTAAAAACATAACTAAGACACACACAGCTTAGTGTAGTTTTCCCCTAAAAGGCAAGAAAGTCAAATAAATATTCTTGAAGAAGCTCAAGGACATATGTTCTCTTAAAATAAGAGGCGGCTGACTTACAGTGACCTCATAAACACGAATGGAGAGAGGTATTGTGTCTGAAAGCCCAATTACAATGAGCTTAAACAGTCAACTCTGACCACTGGCCTCTCAAATACAAGCAGTTATAACATGAAAACGAGACAAAAGGAGAGAAGAAAAACAAAACATGATACTGACATAAGTCTTTCACACATTCACAACTAATGAAATGTAACAATTTAAAGAGACAGACAAGATTGAAATTGATATTTAAATATTGCAAAACATACAAAAACAGTTTTCTTTTAAGTGTAAACATTAAATTTATGTCTGAAGCCGTTTTTGCACATGGAGAAATTATATAAAATAAATCATGTCTGTCATAGCTATAAATTGTTTTCATTAAAATGTAAAAACAACATATTAAATCTAATGTTTTATTACTATTGTAACAATGTTTATGTTAACATTTGTTTTGTATAAGTACTGTTATAAATAGTTATATGTGTGATTTAATTCATACTTAGACTCCTCCGGTTTTGTCTTGTCAAGGCAAAAACAATACTTGTGTCTCTGCCACACGTATACATACATACACACACGTGCACACACACACACACACACACACACACACACAAGCTGTCACAGTCACGCAAGGGGGCGGGGGGGGGGGTCACCAGGAGGCTCTATGTGCGATTGAGGGTCTGGAAGATTCTGGATATTTGGAGCATGACGGGGCCAGTCTCAGGGTCATTCATCCACTGGGTGCTGTTCAGGGGATTCTCCAGCATGTCTTCAAAAGCTGTAGACAAAATACAACACAAGACTAAAAACCTGCTATTATATTCTGTAAAGATACTTCCAGGTCATTAGTACAGTACATTTACAGTATTTAAGTTCAAAACTCAAATGAACCTCAAAGCAAAAAACTAATCTTAGACCGCTGCCATACCCCACCCATTGTGTGTTTGGTGTAGAAGCTGTCAAACAAGAACCAAACAAGATTAAAGTGATTTAAACCAAACTATCAAAATCCATCCACTGACTATGAACTGTTAAATTTTCCAATCTGCAGAGTCTGTATTAATGCAATTAATACACTGTTATGTGTGTTGATATGTTAGTGCTTCTCCTATATATGTGAAAGTAACAAGACATTGAGTCATGGCAACCGGACTTATTTCTTGTTCGGTTGAAAGCAGTACCAAGTATCATTTTTAGAATTATTAAAGCAATGCAGAATTGTAGAAGAAATTAATTACAATTCTTACATGAATCAATTTTCTGACCCACCTCTAGACTGTTAGAATGATTTCTGTTCATTTTACAGAATTAAGTTGTAGCTCTAGCAACTTCCATCCAAGATAGAAGGTGAAACCTCAGTGAAAAGTCCAGTCGCCACTGTATTTATTGTAGTAACCATGACCTGCACCTGTAGCTGTGTTTGAGTCTGAGTGGTATTATTTGGGCTTAAATTTGTCTTTTGAGAGTGACTGCAGCAATTTCATTTCTCTGTTTACAAAATATCTTACTGCCATAGCCTTTTTTTACTCAATTTCATGATACTGTACCTAGTAGGGTCTTGGGGTTAGTTAGACCTAGCTGGACCACTGGGTTCTCTAGTATGGCTTGGAACAGTGGGCTGTTGGTGTCAATGCCTTTGTCCAGATCTTCTGGGGAAGGTTTCCTGTCTCCCAGCAGCCACTCACACTGCAAGATAAAAAAATTAAAATAATTTCATATCTTCATGGTGGTCATAGTGCAGGATCAGACAGACTTACAACATGTTTCGGACCCAAGTAGAGTCATGCACTTTGTGAAAAATAACAATGCTTTCACTGGAGGAGAAGAGGAGCCACTACAACCTATAAGTGTTTGGACAAGCGCAGCAGAAGAAAATTAACTGTTTTTTGGTGACATAACATATATCTAACTTTCAAAAGATAAAAATAGAAAGTAAAATCATTAGGTCAACTGAAGTCAAGTAAGTTTCAAGATAAGATAACATTAACGATCCCCAAGGGTGAAATTCACCATTTACAGCAACATAGGGTGAAGATCAGTAAAACAATAAATAACAATACAAAACAATAGTTATTGTGTGAGTAAATTTCATGTCATTTAAACTGTTTAGTTTCAGTTTGTAACAGATATGTGTGAACTTACTGCAGCATCCTGTTGGTTGTTATTGACTCTCAAAGCATCGATCACTTCTTTTTCATCAAAGCCCATCTCCATCAATGCAATGATGGCCTGCAGAAACAAAGAAATTATTGTGTTCAGTAAAAAAATATAAAAATAAAGTAAGCTATGAAAGTTCTAACTCAATAAAGCCACCCACTCTTGAGTCTGGTCTGAACTCCCGTTTCCTGCGGATCCTCTTAAAGATCTCTGTGAGCTCGTCCTGCCTGCTGCTCTCATCAGTGCTTGACTGGCTGGAGAGGCTACGAAGAAGGTTTGGACCGGAGGCTGGCGCTGATGCCGAGGCAGAGGGGCCTGCAGTAGCAGCTGCCGTGGCTCCTGCTGCCCCAGACGAGTCCTGCCCTGGTAGCGGCGTGTCTACAGAGGGATCATCTACATGTTCAATCAGCCACTCCATTGCCTGGGTCACAGACATGCTGCAGGAAGAGAGGAAATAGTGAGCAAAAAACATTGTGTTTTTAGAATGAACAAGACAAAAGGAACTACTAATAAAACTTAGCCTTTTAGGACACTGTTTTGTGAAAGTCTTGAATTATTTGCTGACTGAATTATTACTAAACCAGGAAATATCAAGTACTTACTGGTTCAATCTAAGAGCTTTGATGGCTCTGCTCTCAGGGAAACCCATCTCAGTGAGCTGCTGAAGGGCTGTTTCATCCACCCGATCCTCTTCATCTTCATCCAACATTGCTACAAGACACAGAATCACAAAGAGATCAGAGAACTAAAAGTAAGGGTTGAAATGTCTGATACAATAATCTGAATCAGGTTTATTGTCATTGTAGTGTGAGTACAATGAAATTAAGAGTAATTATCAGGATACATTTTTCCAACAGTAATACATATTAAAACAAACTTTATAATATAATAAAAATGACATTAGTGTATGGTAGCTGGATGGTAAAAATGAACACAGTATGTATCTCATACCAAATTTTGTTAGCCTTTTACAATGAATCTACTTTCTTATTATGTTAGACAACTGCCAATGTTGCTGCACAGCAGGCAGCTGGAGCCTTTCTGTGTGGAATATTCATGTTATCTCCTTATCTAAGTTGGCAAACTCTGGTTACTTGAATTTCCACCCACAGCTGAAATGGAAATCTCATACTGCCTTTACTTCAAACTGTATTTGTCTATATGTGTGGGGCTCTGTAATATTCTCATAACATGTTTACAGTGTGTCTGTTACATGTAAAATGAAATAATTCATTATCTTTACAACTGACATAGCCCTGAAAACTGGTTTAAGGGTTTTACCATTGGCCTTTTTGAAAAGTTCAACAGCATCAGGGTTCAAGGCAAGAAGCTTCTGGGCAACTTCAATGAGAGAAACCAGAATTTTTCTTAGCTCTGTCTGAAACTGGAACAATAAAAAAACACACATCAAAAATCAATACCATGTCTGACACTTAAAACTTTTAACAGTTGAAAGTCTAAGAAACTTACATCTCTGATGTTGTGTTGGGTAACAGTGCGGTCAGTGTGGCGCGTGGATAGGTTGGCAGTGGCTTTCAGAATAGCATCTTTGTCTGGAGCTTTGTTATCTTGTTTCTTCTTTGGCAGCCACAGAAAAAAGAAAGTAAATAAACAGCAGCTGAAATAAGATGCTGGTTTTCTCACACAAAATGAGGAGAAATTTTACTTAACTGTATTACAAAAAGTTGCAAAGCAGTAGAGAAAAAATTAAGCTCACTTTTTCATCTGTACTAACATCTGCCATCTTAGGAGGGGTTGGAGGCGGTCTTTTTTTTATGAGCAGCAAAACGTCTACAACACAAACAAAACATTCTAAGCTCATGAAAGACCATGTAGGACTGTTTTATATTAATCTCAATACTTTTCAAATAGGTTGTTACATACCTTTATCTTTGAGATTTTCATCAGCAACTGTTTTAGTGTCTGTCAATACTCTTTCTGTAGCAGCATGTATAAGTTTATGGTGGGTAAGTGTTTTAGGATCTTCTAGACTTCCATGTACATACTACAAAAGATGCACAAAATACAGCAGTTCAGAAACAAAAAAAACCCCAGAAGAGCTGCAGGTACTAATTATTATTCATTATCATTCAGAGCAAAAGTTTTCAACACACATAATAAAAGTTAGAAGCAGCACATTCTCACAGAACCAGAACAGGAATATGCAATTTTAATTAAATGCTAAATAATTAACTATTCAAATTTCTGTTCTGTTTTTGCTTTTTTATCACTTGACTAGAACTAAAACACCAAGTTGATTCAATCCTAAGTTGATTTTAAATGAAACAGGCCTGCAACTAACTCATGTTTTCATTAAAGAAAGGACTACAGCTTAATTTCTTAATTAATTGATTAGTGTGCAAAATGTCACAAAAGTTTAAACTACTCATGCCAGTTTCAGAGTACATTAAACCCCAGATATATACAATTAGAAACATCCGACAGAAATATGGAAATATAGATATTATAAGATGAAAACAAACTTTATTGGTTCAGACTCTTGTAAAAACATTTGTTTTATAGACTAAGCTACTAACTTCAACAAATGTTCTATAAATAAAAGTACTGAATCTGATGCCCGTGTGCTGATGTTACCCAAAATATGGCACTGAATCTGTGCATTTTCATGTGCTGTCACCAAAAAAAGAGACACTACCTGGTAAGCTTATGCTATAGGCCATAGAAGGAGAAGAGAGATGAGGTGTGTAATAATAGCCAACCTGAAATGCGGCATGCCTTTCGGGCTAGCCATTGGGAACGGAGAAGGGGCAGAATCGGTCTGTTAGCTAGCTAGCTTGAGAGGGGCAGCCAACCTGCTAAATTATAAATAGCAAAGTCTACCCAGTTACTATAAATACAAAGCCTGTGACACTGACACTAACAGTTTACACAGAGGGCATGGTAGGCTGCGAACACCCCAGCCAGAGGAGTGACAGGACAAAAAAGCAACAAGGGAGTTTAAAAACAACCCCAAAAACCTACATGTTTCAAGCACTTCTCCTTCAGTTTCTCCACAGTGGTGTCTTCCGTGACTTCCTCCAACCACTCCGTGCCATCCATGGTACAGATGTGGATTTTTAACACTTTCCCGGTGAATATTTTTTCCTCCTGGACGAACATACTTGCACTCCTGACAGTAAAGAGTACCAGTCCGGTGACGTTAGCTAGCAGCAGTTGCTATGTGCTCCTGGCAAGCTAGAGTGCTAGCGTTAGCACACAGCTAGCCGCCGTTCTGTAAATCCGCCGACAACAGAGGAATAACATGCACGAATTAGCTGCGGGCCATTTTCGGTTTCCTCTGCCAGTTTTCGGTGCGCTGGAAACCGTTTAGCGTATTATCCGCTCGGAAAGTAGTTTATTTTTCCCCGTTAAAACACAAGCAGCCAGCCAGCGAGTACCCTATTTTTACAGTAACGTCTGAACGTTGAACTTCAACGATGGTGACACCGGTGCATCATGGGAGTCGTAGTTCTTATATAAACTGAAATACAGGAAAATGTCATGAAATGTTGGAAATAAAATAATTGACAATCTCTCAGCATGTTATTATTGAACTGCTTAAATCTGATTAATTAAGGATTATGAATATATATAGGCTAATCTCAGCGTTTAAACGCACAAATTGTGTTTGTGATTTTCTCGTGTTTTTGTAATTTAATTTGTTCTCAAGTCTCTCATGCACAAGACTTCATAGTGAGACTATATATCTCACTATAAATATCCGACAGAAATCTGGAAATATACATATTATAGGTTGAAAACAAACTTTATTGGTGCAGACTCGTGTGAGAAGTTATTTTATTTTGTTTTATAGAGTAATCTACTAACTTCAAGAGATGTATTAATAAAAGCACTAAATCTGATAATAAATGTCAAGACGTCTGTGCCCGTGTGCTTATATTACCCAAAATATGTCAGTGAGGTTGGAAAAAAACAACATGCAACAACAACAAAAACCACTTGTTCTTTTCCCCTTTTCATTGGACATCAAAGTAAGCACTCCCCTCGCAATTCAGAATTCTTCTCAGCTTGGTTTTCTCAGGTTGTCTGTGCAGTTGTAGGCATGTATATACAGATGTTTTGATAATTTATTAATTATTTAATAATAATAATAGTGCGTTGTGTGTGTGTAGGGGGGGGGGGCTGCAGCACTGTATGTGCACACAAATACATTTTCATATTCATACTGTAAGTGGAACGAATAGTACAGTTGGACCTTGTTTTGAAGTAAAAAACAAAAAATAGAGACACATGATAAATTGCACCACTAGATGGAGACACACACAAGTAAAATTATAGTAGTTTATCCTTACAGCAAATCTCAAATGAAGCTGTATCTGTAAAGGACAGGTCACAGCTAATCTGATACAATATTCAGCTTTGCCCACAGCTTTCAGAGGTATGTGCCGATACTGTAATTACTGTACTGGATTATTGTTACATCCATTCTTACGTTAAAAGGTAACTGTTAAAGATAATCTTCAGAAATCTTTTATCACAGCTTCAAAAAGACAAGTTTTCTTAAATTCAAGACACAAAAGTGCCCTTTATTATACCAAGTGACATTTTTTACAGATCTCAAATGAAAAGGGAAAATACATTTATTGTAAATTATAACTTTATAAAGAGAAACATATTACAGATATTACAACTGCACTACAACCTAATTCATTTTTTTAATATACAACATTTTGCAACCTATGCCAGGGAGTATGTCACAAAGCACTGGAGTGAACAAAACATTTATTTAACACATGGTTTGCCTCACTGGATTTTTGTGTCATACAGAACAGTAAATAAATATGAATCTATAAAAATGTTGCCTATCAATATACTGTATCTGTTTGTATATATTTCATATTTATTTATGTATCAAGGGACAGAAAAATACAAAATATATCATCTGTTCTGGTTTACATTTTAGAGGCGGTTGACTCGTGGGAAAATTGCAGAAATTGCATGCTTACATCAGATTTCTTAAACAAAATCTTCCTTACAAGGGAAATGCATAACATATTTACAAAAAGAAGAACACAGCCATAGGCTCAAACTATTAGGAGGGACAGGGGAAATGAAGTTTCCTTTTTCCCTCTGAACACCAATATACACTGTGGCCAATGGGCCAGTTCTCCAACACCACAGGACTAACAGAAACTCAAGCCTGTCTTTAACTGCCAATCTCCAAGATGGCTGCATACTGTACAACGTATCACATCTCCACCAAATCTCTACAAAATCCAATCAAAACTAGAGGCTCAACTGACTGAAAGAAATGTACACAACTCTAGAGAGTGTAAGTAAAAATCACGATGTCTTAAAAGGGGTAAGGACCTGTGCACGATACGTGTTGTTCAGTTAACATTCACAACTGGATTATTATCAACTGAGGAGAACCTTTCCCACACAACAAACTGAAATAACACTGAAACTTTAAATGCCCCTTACTCACAATTTTCTTTATAAACAAGATTATACAAAAAAACAAAATATAAACACATTGAGAAGTCATATGAAAAAGGCAAAGACTAAAATAAAATAAATACCCAGTGTGTATGCTGTGAGTTCACTGCAGAAAAGTACTAAAAGAAAACAGAAAAAAGACTTTCTCTCTCCGGCATACGACCCATAAACCACAAAATTTCTATAAGCAGGCAATGCGTATAAATAAGATATTAATAAATTAAAAAAATGATGAAACACAGATGTTGCTGTTAGTATAAAAGTATATAAAAAGTCCTATTAAATCTTGTTTATAGCTTTGCCCTTTTTCTATTTTTTTCACAGAGTGCCTTTTTTATATATAAAAAAAACTATACAGCAGCTCATCTGGCCATGAAAATGTTTTATTTGAACTGTTCAGGTATATGTCCTATCTGAGACTGCATGTTTGTGGGTGGGCTTGAAATGCCCTCAGACCAGTCAGACATGTTGGAATGAGGAGATGAACTTGACCACTGATCAGGAGAGCCGGGGGAGGGGGTCAGAAACGGGTGGTCTGGCACCTGGACTTGATGGTTTGGGGTGTTGTCCATAGGGCCTGTATAACTGTGCTGGGAGGGCGGGGTGAGGAACTGGGTGCTAGGCATTGACTGGTTAATGGAGGAGGGCATAATCTGGGTCTCCTGTGGCAGGATGGTGTGAATGGGCATACTGGAGTTGCCTGTGCCCTGTTGGAGATCTGGGGAACTGAGCTCACTGCTGATGAAGTTCTGGCTGCTGGTGGTGTTTGAGTTCTGGTGCTGCAGCTGGATGCTCTGCTGTTGTTGCTGCTGCTGCTGTTGTTGAAGCTGCTGCAGGTTCTGCATCTGCTGCAGCTGTTGAGCTTGCTGCTGCATGATGTGGGGCTGTGGGCCCAGTCTGGAGCTTTGGATTCCCTGGTAGGTCATCATCTGCGACAGGCTTGCGGCGGGGTGGCTGTTGTGGAGGGAGGTCATCAGCCCATGTTGCCCTCCTTGGTGCAGACCACCCTGACCACCAGTGGCTCCCCTCAAGGGGTTGAACTGCCCTGGCTGGCTCATATTGCCATGCATTCTGGGGAGCCACTCACACTGGCCGTTCATGGCACCCTGGCCACCAGAGCCAGACACGGGAAGGTGGGTAAGACGGGGGGGCAGTGGGTCAAACTGCATTCGAGCTAGCTCCTGCTTGTTTGGCATCACCATGTGGTTTACCGCCAGGTGTGGGTCAGTCATACCCTGCAGATGGTTCAGGGATACAGACGGTGACTGCTGGAAAGGTGAGGTCATCATGGGTGGTGAGGCCACATCAGAGACATAGCCATGTGGAGACTCCAGTGAGTCAACTGGTGACAGAACAGCTGAGCTGTCTAAGAGGTTCCCAGACTTCCCATCCTGGGTATTCTTCTTCTTCACCTTCATGTCTTTGCCTTCCTTGCAGGCAATGCCCTTGACACTGGGTTTCCGCGCCTTTTTGCCCTGGCCTTGACCTTGAGGCTGGGGCTGCTTCATGCCACCCAAGTAGCCATTGGGTGAGCATAAAGGGGGTGATAATGTGGTGCTGAGTGACCCTCCATGCATGGGAGGACTTTGTACCAGGTTGTACTCGTCCATCAGCCGCACAATGTCATGATGCATTCTTTCCTGTGCAATGTCTCTGGGTAGCCGGTCCATGTGATCACTGATTTCTCTGTTCGCAAAGTGGTCCAGTAAGACCTTGGCAGTCTCATAGCTTCCTTCCCTTGCAGCCAAGAATAGAGGTGTTTCCTCCTGAGACAGACAGAAAAGAAACAATTCATTGAGAAATTCAGAGATGCAGAGGGATGTTGTTTCAGAAAGATTCCTATTGTTTTACTAAGTGATAGACAGATTGTTCTAATACCTTATTGTTTTGCATGTCCTTGTTGGCCCCATTCTTCAGAAGCACAATAGCAGCCTCCACGTTATTTACTGCTGCGGCCCAGTGTAGGGCTGACTTACCTGAAGAGAAAAACAGGGTCATTATTGTCTGTCTGATGCACTTGATGCTCTCCAACGTTTGACCACTCTGATATTTGTGAATGACGTAAAACAGAGCAACTTTACCAAAATCATCGGTTGCGTTGACATCAGCATGACAGTTAATGAGCTCTTCTACCATGCCCTCCACTGCCAGCCTGGCAGCCAGGATCAGTGGCGTAGTGCCATCATGCATGCGGGCATCGAGATCTGTGGCGCGGTTCCTTATTAGGATCTACAGAGACACACAATAGGTTATTCCTTTTGTACAGATTCCACTGACCTAATCGAAACGTCAGACTTCAAAGGCTGACTCATAAAATTTAAACTGCACCTTTATATTTGTCCAAGTAATAACAACAACAGGCAACTGTCTGCAATAAATTACAGATCACTGAATGAATTACTAATTGTATTACGATCCCATAAAATGTTAGAGAATTTAACTAACTAATTTATCTAACAACCATAAGAAACCACAGAAATATAAAACAAAAAACAGAACCAAATCATTACATTTGATAAGGTGGAGTTTTTTCGTAGATTAAAAGTTGGATAAGTTGACAATTTTTTTTTTAAATGTCAGAACTAATAATGAAACTATACTATCAATGAACTATTTACACTTGGCATATAAAAACCCACCTGGAACACCCCCTGAGCATCAGCTGCCACCGCAGCATGCAGAGGTGTCCGGCCCATATTGTCCTGGATGTTGGCGTCAGCACTGGCCTCCAGCAAGCGTTTGGCAGCGTCCGAGCGGGCGTAGCGGGCAGCTAAGTGAAGAGCGGTTTCACCTGTACGGTCAGTCTGGTTGTGAAGGTTAGCGCCCTGATAGATAAAGTCATTAATCACGTTGGCAGATGCATCCTCCTCTTCCTCGCTGTTGCCTGTTTCTAAACCTCCCCCACTGCAGGATGCAATCATCAGGGGTGTGAATCCATCTGTACAGAAAGAGGGGAGAAAGAGATGTAATGAATCTGTAGGTAACAGACTGCATGGTCAGCCTGTAACTGCTGCACTTCAAAGCATCAGACAGATCAAAACAAGGCAACAAACAAATCGAAAGTGGATTTGACACTTTTGCTTGGGTTGAATCATCACAGTGCTTTCTTTTCGATAATGGATTCTGATCAAGACCCCGGCATAAGAGGAGCTTCAGAAGGAAAAAGCGAAGCTAGGGGGATAGAGGCTGGGGCTCGCTAAAGCTAGGCTGCTGCAAAAACGAAGCATTAATATCTAACGGTGAGAGGCAGCTCAGTCAGTCGACTTGGATAGGTTTTCTCCTCTTCAAAAGAATAGCAAGCCCCAGAGCTCGCAGATTTGGTTGATTCAAGTGCATCGATCCATGACGGGGAGAAAAAAAAGTGTGCTCTAAAGTTGGTAACCCTGTTACTTTGATTTTTCATAGCTTTTCTTCAGAGAATTTGGCACTTACTACAAAATTGTGTTTTTGCATTTGATGCCTTTATTGGTTTTGTAACGTAAAATAGAAAAAAGGCGGCCTATTACTGGTCAAATGATTAATCTGATCAGGTATCAGTGTTTTCCCCCAGGCACCTGGCTTCCAGCCGCCTGCTTTGAAGAATATCCTTTACCCTGAGGACATAGGGCTTTAGCAACTCCTACATGTATGATTACACACACACACACACACACACACACACACTACTACTACTACTACTACTACTACTACTACTAGAAATGTTGATGTAAAAAGTTAAAATTTTGTGATCCCCTCATACAAATACATTTCTACTTCAGTCCTTGTCACAATTTATGGCACAAAAGTCACAACTAGTTCAACTAAAGAAAAACATTCAACCTTTTCAGACTGTTACATTTAAATAATTTGAGTCCTGAAAAGATGATATTATCTGGTATTTAATAGAAAAGCAATATTTAGAAAATATTGAAAAAATCCTGAAAATCAGGATTATCAGCTGGAGATTTATCTATACTTCTTATATTTTCCCCAGTGGAATCAATAAAGTATGTTCAGCACGTCACAGCATCTTCTCAGATATATTTGATCCTTTTTTGTAAAATGTGGAAATATCTATTATTGTTCAGACCATTAAGAACACTAAGCATAATTTACAGGTACCCTTTAACTCCCTTAATGTTTTGTCAATATGAAAATAAATCGGTAACCCACCTGGTCCCCGGACATTGACATCCATGCAGTCATTCTCAATCTCGCCCTGTGGGGGTGTGGGAGCAATGGAGGGAATGCGCAGGTCAGCGGCATCCAGGTGCTGCTGCGTCCACTGCCGGTGGTCCGTCTGGTTGTCCACCTCCAGTATAGCCTGCTCGTCAAACTACCAAAACGACAGCAAAAGGTTAGACAGGTCCAACTGAATGAAAGATTAAATCAAATCAAGTATTTTTCAGCATCATTGTTCCGCACAAATTATTTAAAAAGTTAAAATGCAAATTATCATGCACAACTATGTTAAAAATCAAGCCATTGTTGCTCTCGTTGTTAAAAAGAAAATCGTAATCATTAAAAGCTCCACTGGCATGGAATGTTTCTGTTTCCTTACCCTGATGCGTTTCGCATCCGAAGGCTCATCTTCTCCCCATTCATTCTGGGTGTCATCCATGAGTGAAATATCTGATATGTTTTTCAGTGGCCTGTGATGAAGCAGAAATCCCAGTAAAAATCCTTGTACTCCACTGCTTCCATCACATCTAAGCTGCTCACCAAACAAAAGCATTGATCAAGTCCACACCCCACCCCTCTTGCCCCAGTCACTTAAAGCACGCCTAAACCTGGTATATCATTATCATTAATGATCCAGGCAAAACCCCTCTTTCCCAAATTTGACTAATCACCAGTTACAACCATTTTGTCCTTAGAACTAGCACTTCACGGGACCTCAGGTACGCGATGACACAGAGCGCCACTGGTGAATAAACACAAACTTACTTTAATCCCACTGAATCCTCCCCGACAGGTTCACGTCTCTTCTTTTTGCTGGTCTCGGTGGGTTTGAAGCCCTCAGGAAGCCAGAGGCGCCCATGCTCATGGCGGCGCTTTCGGGCAGCCACCATCCCAACTCCGAGTAAGACCAGTATCCCTACGCCGACCAATACCAAGTAGAGGTAGGGGTTCTCTGTTGGTGGGTCCGCCCTGCCTGGTAGAAAAAGGGACAACATGTTCAAGACGGGCTGAGGAACAGAGTAAAGCAACCAGATAGACCACGACACCCAGGATAAGCCTGAGTGTTGGAGCAGAGCTAGCCCGGCTTATTCGCCCCACAGTTACCACTCCAGAACACAGCGCAACCAGCAGCAAGTGCCAGATACTGACTGATGATCCTCACCGTTTGTAAAGCTAGCTTCTACTATCTACTCAGTAATAATCGGAATTGCTAACCACTTTTCATCAAAAAAGGGATGGGGCGTAATAAAAAAAGAAAAACGGGAAAAAAAGAACACCACCACCTCCTCTATCCCTTTTCAACCCAGGGTACCAAGAGACAACTTTACCATTTCTTCTTTAAGAGAAAAAAGGAGGGGGATTAATGAACTTCAAATTACTGCACGCGCTTTAAGCTGTAAAGACGAAGGATTTATTAGGATTTTCGAGATAACAAAGACTCCCAACTTCTAGCACACTCCCGATCAATTTTTCCCCTTCTCTTTTTTTTTTTCCACTAACGATTTTGAAATGATAAACTCCCCCAACCTAAACCCTTAGAGATGCATTAAGTCCTGGTATTACATTCAGCGAGGTGAAGGTTGCAGCAGCCCCTCGCACTGTGGGATGAAGTGTGTCTGCATGCATGTGTGTGCGAGTGTGTTATCTCTGGACCTATATGTGTACATGTCTGAGAAAGAGAGAGACAGTGATGGAGATAGTGAACGTTACATTGTGTGAGCAGGGGGTTGGATGAGTTGATTTGCAGCAATTAAGCATTTTGGAGCCTGAAGCCAGTGGATTTGCACATCGAGGGAAGGATTGATTGTTTAGGCCATGAGATTCACAATTGCATTTGTTCACTGCTGCATAACAAATACACAATCAAAGGGTGCTGGGGTTAGGACCCGACCAGAGGGTTCAGCGGATACTTTGAGATTCAGTATGAGCGTTAATAGGCATGTGTCTTATCCACTTGTATGTAGTAATGCCACTAAAACAAGGACCTAAGAACAATAACAGTGGTTTTGTGTGTTCAATCTGTGTTTTTACACCACAATAACTACACAACTATTTACATTTTTGGCTGCATTTTTCCTATTATTCCAAGCAGCCCAGGGTTTGCACTAAAATAAAAATCATTCTTGGAACATGTCTGAGTTGTGAAACCATCCAAGAGAATATCAAATCTGTGTCTGAGTTACATTATTGTTTTGTGGTGCAGCTTAATGCAACTTAATAGATGGGGTTTTGATTTGTTGTCAATAATAAAAAAAACAACTAAACTAAACTAACAATTTCTATGTCTCTAAATAATTTGTGGATCCACTTTGTTCTCTGAAGATAGTCTTAGGATGTATAGTAATCTATAAAATATTTTAACATATATTTCTCAACTAGAAGTACAAAATCAATTTATCTGAGATCCGTTTCAGCAGCACAGTGATTTGATAGAGCTCAGACTCATTGTGATGAAAGACATCCAATGTAAAATACGGCCCATGCATGTGTTTTAATATAGTTTGATAGCAGGCTTAGGCTTGTTAGTGAGATCGAGTTATTGTTGGTTTTGGTCTTCTCTTGGTATTTGCTAAAATAAAAACATATCACTAACCTTTGAAGAGCAGAACAATTTGAAAAGTCAACATTTATTTACTACACATTGATTTCGATTCTACCTTGATAAAATATACAACTAAGATAAGTTCCAAGAGATTGATTTGGAGAAATTAAAAGAAACCAATTAATCTAGAACTGTAGGGAAAGTAAAAACAAAAACATAAAATGTTTGAGATTTGCAGTTATGGAGTTATACCTACAAACACTCTGTCATCATCCTTTGGTTCCCTAGTTTTTACTTAAAGGTGCAGAGTAAGTAATGCATATGCCTTTTATTTGATTCAGTTAGAACTTTGTAAGGTATACTCACTAAAAACAGTCTCGATTTTGTAGGGAACATCCAATTTCTCGCTGGAAGCCAAAGCCCCTAGGAAGGCTGCAGCATCATCAGTGCTCTGGAAACACTCAATAGACTGCTGAAAGCACTGACGGTTGTCCACCTCCAAGTGAACAACAGAACTGAAGAGGGAGAAGAGACACCACATCCAGGAGTCATATAAACCAGAAAAAGTCAACGAATAGTCAATGAATGAAAATTTTTATTATTTCCTTCCTAACCCTTTAATCTGCAGGTGATCCAGCTCCCTTTTCATCCTCCCACTTCCTCCTTTCACATCATACAGGCTCCTCTTCACCACGTTCAGCACTTTACCAGGAACCTCTGACCACGTACCCACCGAGCGTTTGACGTTGTACTTTTTCAGCTCGTGTTCGTTCCCATAGTATGGGTATACCATCATCTGCCCCTTGGCGTCCTTCCTGAATAACACATTTGTTCGAAGGACCCGGCTCAGGTCGCGCAGGAAGCCAAAGGAATTGTTAAGGAGCTGCTCAGGGATGATGTGAACCACTAAGACCAACTGGCCCAGTGCAAGCTTTTCAGGCATGTTACTGGCACAGTCCAAACCGTCCCACTCGCACTCGGCATTGTTGCAACCCTGGTCGCAGTGGCCATCAGCATAGTGATCCTTGCAGTACTGGTCATACAGGGGGCTGAAGAAAAAAACATATGTTAAGTATTCTCCTTATTGTAACATGCTTAGTGTCTTCTAATCATCCACATACCAGCCAAAAAGAAATCTAACTGAATGCAAAATACTACTTTTTTATTGCAGATGCAAAAGCCACTTACTTGCACTGTCCTTCCAGGTTCTGACAGTCAAATCCATCAAAGAGACATCCAGCATTATCACACTGTGAGTCACACTTCCCATCGTTGAAGTATCTCCAGCACTGCAGGGAGACAGAACAGTTCTTCCACGGATCTTCGAAGTTGAGCGAGCAGTCGCCGTTGTCCCAACCGCACGCGTGGTTGTTACAGAGCTCGTCACAAAACTTGTTGTGCTTATACTCCTCGCACTTTGAGATCGCGCAGGCCTCTGGAGGAGGTGGAATGTTGCAGAGGAGACCACTGAAGTTTTCGGGGCAGACGCACTGGTAGTATGGTGCCTCTGACGTGTATTTACATGTTCCACCATTGTAGCACGGGTTTGAATTACAGGGGCTGTCAGTGGGATACTGGCACTCAGGCCCAGTGAATGATGGAGTGCACAGACACTTGGGACTCTTGTGACTTGAGATGCAGGTGCCTCCATTGCGACAGTGAAGGCTACCGCAGGCTTGGGCATCAGATTCACATGTGGAGCCAGTAAAGCCCTATAAGAAGAGGGCAACAAATGACTAACTTTATTATTCAGTACTTTAAAACTCATTATTATAATTTGTTTTTTTTTATTTTTAACACAATAATTAAAACAAACCTCCAGGTGAATATTCATTATTTTACTGCAAGGTAGGGATGCTCATTTGCAAGGCTCAGTGGTTAGCACTGTTAATTCTAAACCTAGTTTAAGTTTCTTAAAGACCGTGTGTATAGGTGACTGTAAGTGTAAATGTCTGCCTGTACAGGATGTGTGATTGTATGTTCATGCACAGTATGTGGGAGTGTGCAGATACTCACAGGAGGACACTTGCAGATGAAGCCGTGTGGCGTGTTACTAGCCACGGCACAGGTCCCTCCATTTCGGCAAGGTTTACTTTTACAGCCATCGAACACTGTGTCACAGCGCTGACCTTCAGTGGAGTCACATACAAAAAAATGTTAATCAAACTGTCAAAGAAATAAAAAAAAAAACATCACAGTGTAATTCAACATCAACTTTACTTAAATAGCCAGGCAGACCCTTAAATCATCATCATCAGACCATTTCTAAATAGGAAAAGTAAAAACATAAGATTTAAAAAATAAAAAATAAAAATCTAATTTTACTCCTAAATAAAGCAGGTGGATGACGTTTCACACTTTCGTATGAGCTGTCTACCTGTGTATCCGGTGCGACACTCGCAGCGGTAGTTGTTGGTGAGTTGGATGCAGCTGTGCGTGCCCACCGGGTCACATGGGTTGGACAGACACTCGTTGACGTCTCCCTCGCAGCGCTCTCCTACATATCCGGCAGAGCAGATGCAGTGGTAACCTCCAATCCGATCCACACACTTCCCTTTGTTGAAGCACTTTGGCTCTTTGGTGACTGGGTCGGTGAAAGGGTTGCAGTCATCGATATTGATCTCGCAGTGCACACCTGGGGATGGTACAGTAGGGAAGAGTAATTAGTTAGTTCAACAATAAGGGAATATTTTGCTGTTATATAGTTTTGCAGCATTTAGTCGGTGATGTCTGCTGACTCACAGAAGCTCCTTCACTGCCTACTACCTTTAACTTCAGTAAGCAATTTCCTACAAGTCCCTGGGTGACCGCCAACAGCCCTCTGATAAGATCAACAGCCACAGAAAAACAACAATGTAGGGAAAAAAATGCCCTCATTCTGTGATCTCTCAGTAAAGTTTTATTGCTGCATGGAATTATGGGTCACAAAGTGTAAAGTCAGTGGAAAAATTCATATCTCTGCTTCTTGTAAAACTGATTTGTCCCTCTATGCTTGCAAATGTTTATTTCACATATTAGAAAAAAAAGAATTTCAATTGTGTCCTTTAACAAGCTTTAGGTTATAACAGATCATGACACATGAAGGGAAATTATTCCTGCCAAAAAGTTCATATGTGTTCTAAAAAATACTGAACAATAAAGTTTAGAATTTGGCTAAAAATCACATATCCAGAAGCAAACTATTTTACGGTGGACTTTCTTTTAACTTTATGCCAAAGCTTTTGACATTTTTAGTGCCTTGATCAAAATATCTCCTGCAACATGTTGGCTCTTTTTGGGAGACACCCAACTCCACTGGCACTTCAGGCTGACCTACAACACACACTCTCTTCATGTCTGACAGAAAGATCGATGGCATATTTGACAAGCAGAGGAAAGGATGGAGCCAAGGGAGGAGTTTTCAGACATGCCCTGGGTGCTGTTAAGCCCTAATTAATGAAGCGTGGACACAAGGAGGAGAGGATGGGGAGGTAGAGCGTCGTGGAGGTGTGTGCGTGGGGTCTGCTGACCTTGGGTTCCCCGGGGACAGGAGCATTTGTAGGTATTGATCAGGTCAATGCAGGTGCCCCCGTTCTGGCACGGCTGGGAGAAGCATTCATTGATCTCGTCCGAGCAGTTGGTCCCCACGTAGCCTGGCAAGCACTGAGAGAGAGAGAGAGCGAGAGAAGAGGAAGCCAAGAAAGAGAAGAGAGGGAGAAGAGAGGGGAAAGTTTAATCAATGCCTGACATAAAACAAAGATGCTTTTTGTTTACCTGGCTGTTTTCTGGCCTCCATCTTGCCAAGGCCAGCAGATCTTTTAGTCCACAGGAGATTAACATAACCAAGCTGTTTGTTTTCTATTTATAAACAGGTCTCTTTGTTAGGATGCCTAGAGTTTCAGCTCAAAGGAAGCTTGTTGTACACCCACACATTTGAACAAATTCGACATATAGGGTTTAGGGGTTTGAGGTTTAAAATTTATAAAATAAGATGTGCAACTTTCACAAGGTAGTTAAATTACTGTGACCTTTACAATGTTACCAGAAGTGGTATTCAAGACCCAAATAGCAAATAAAAGTGCCAATTAATTAAAATAAACATCTGCATCATTGGGAAGATTTTGACCAAAAATGTCTCTACACAACCACAATTCCAAAATTACCTGTTAGGTTTCTAAGTGTTAAGACTGAGCATGGCATGTGATGACGTAATTTCTCAGTTGTTATGTTTAAATCTAAGCCACTGGGTGTAGGTTCCTTTAGGTTTGTTACCTTGCAGGTGTATCCGCCTAAGAAGTCAGTGCAGGTGGCGCCATTTTGGCAGGGATTCGGGTTGCACTCATCTACCTGCTCCTCACAGTAGCTCCCAGTATACCCGGCCTGGCAGTGGCAGTAGTGAACGTTTCCTGCGTCCAGGCACTGGCCCGAGTTACGACACAGATGGGCAACATCAACACCTAAGCATAGGAGATGAGCGCGTGAAACTGTTAGTGATCTTTCTGAAAATGTAAAATGTTCCTCAAGGGAGATTTGAAAATCCATTTTATTATTCGACTCCCCATATGATACTGTTTAACAGGCCATGACAAGACATAAGTTTTAAAGCATAAAGAAACACACCCACGTGTCGTCTATCTTACCTCTCTGCTTGGCTGCCACCTCACAGGAAACACTTGGGACGTCACAGTAAAGGCCCGTCCAGCCAGTCTCACACTTGCAGGTGTAGGTGGTGTCCTTCTGCCTGCAGGTCCCCCCGTTCTTACACGGTAACGAGTCACACCAATCAACCAAGTTCTGAATCGTGCACAAACATGTGGGATGTAACAGCCATCAATTGGGTGCTGACTAGATATTCAGTGTCAACGTGACCCTAACCCTAACGAGCAGCAGGTCAAAAAGTGTATGAAAGTCTAGATGTTATATTTGAGCGTGATGCAGATAGAATGGATAAAATAATTTAAGTTATAATCATCAAATCAGTGTCGACTGGAATAAAAGACAAACTAATGCAGCCTGAAGCCTCGTTCTCTCCCTCTCTCCCTCTCTGCCTACCTGACAGTTGAGCCCAGTGTAACCGTGTGGGCAGGTGCACTTGTAGGTGCCGTAGCTGTCGTGGCAGGTGCCACCGTTAAAACACGGTTTGGAGTCACACTCGTTGATGTCGTGCTGACAGTAGCTCCCCGTGAAGCCAGGAGGGCATAAACACGTGAAGGTGTTGATGCCGTCGACGCAGGTGCCACCGTTAAAGCAGGAGCTGCAGGAATAAAAAGATAAAGAGTTGTTGTAAAAATACAATTTACAAGGAAAAAACAATTTAGTGTATAGGTTGTATTAGAGATGCTGAAGGTGTAAATCAACACTCCACCAGAAGGGGCAGTAGTGAACAAGAAAATGTGTCCTGCATTAACAGATGGATAAAAGTGAACCTGTTGATCTGAACAGATGCCTTCACTTACCGACCTGTGTACTCAACGGCCACATATCTCATCTCTTAAAACAACAGCTGTGGGATTTGGATATGATTTTCTCTTCATGATTTGTGTTACTAAGATGCTGTGTGAGCTCTGTACCTCTCAGTGCAGTCGGGGGTGTTATTTTCACAATGGATTCCACTGAAGCCAGGCGGGCAGGTACAGGTGTAGCTGTTGACACAGTCGGTGCAGTTGGCTCCGTTCTTACATGGGTTGCTCTCACACTCATTGATGTCTTCCTCACACTTCGTTCCCCTGAAGCCGGGCAGGCAGCTGCACAGGAAGCCACTCACCTCGTCTTTGCAGAGACCTCCGTTGCTGCAGGGATCTATGGGGATGGGATTTGACTCTAGCTCAGTGATTGTTTTGTTTTGTAGCTTGAAAATCTTTTCTTTGTGTCTTTGCTCTCACACACACTAAGAACTGGAAAACTTACTGGGCTTGCAGTCATCAATGTTGGTTTCACAGTTGCGTCCAGTGAAGCCCGGTTTGCAGCTACACTGGTAACTGCCCAGAGTGTTCTGGCAGGTTGCACCATTGCGACATGGATTCTTCACACACTCTTTGATGTCCACCTCACAGGTTTGGCCTTAGGCAGGGGGGAAGCAGAAGAGATAATAATCTTTTTAAGTGAAGGAAGAAAACAGGTGCATTTAGGTGCAAATGAGAAGAGAGCAGAATGCAACCAAAACTCAGGCTGCTTGAAACTCAATGTAAAAATGGTAACCTAAACAAAACAAATAGGGCACTTGAGGGTGACGGAATTGATGAATTTTAAATTTTAATTGGTTCTGCACACTAAACATACTTTCACACGTGACAAAACTGTCCAACCGTTCTATAAACAATCAGAAATAGTTACTTTAGTGCGCTGAGGTATGCAAACTGCAAGGTAATGTTTACCTTGCCATCCCTCAGGACAGATACAAGAGAAGCTCAGATAGTCCTCTGACTCCTGACACACTCCTCCATGTTTGCAGGGTTTGGACCCACAGGGAGCCATCAAGGTTTCACAATTCTCTCCTGTTAAGACAAAAACACCAGAAGGGTTCAATAAAAGCACAATTTCAATATAATGAGTTACAAGGTGGTTTTAACATTAACTGTCACTGTGTGCTATCATGTAGGAGTCATGAACTTGGAGATAACCCAACCCAAATGAACCCAGAATCATCTTTCAATCAGTGCAATCAGAAGATTTTAAGCAGGTTCTGTCAGTGCTGGAAGCCTGCGGAGACATTTCCCTATCTGTTTCCACAACACACGGCATGTACAGGAAGCCGGCTCCAGTTTCCGACCATTGTTAAGCCATTTGCTGTTCTGTGGGACAGGAAGCAGGCAAACAGGAAATGTGTCAAGCACCCCGTTCCCACCCTGGCACAAGCAAAAGCCTTTTATTATTCGAAGTCCTGCGGATTTTTCCAAAAAGATAATTTAACAAATACAAGACAATTTGCCCTTAGCCTTCCCCTCACTATCTCTTTGTCAAATAATAAGTGATATGACATTAAAACATTTTCCAGCTCTCTTATCAGGGATGTTTGTATATCATAAAGGAGCAGAGTGAGTCAGAGGTTTGGTGTCTTTGAGCCCTGAGGAAGTCTTGCTGCTGAACTTTACTCGACAGTTATTTCACCCAGTGCATGTTTTTCCTCTTTGCCAGTAATGTCACAGCACACAGGCTGTGGAAAAAGTCACAACAACAAGCGAAAACACAGTATCAGACATTTTCAATAATATTTTTATACCTGTGTAAGGAAGAACGCAGATGCATTTGTAGCCTGCAACGTCATCGATGCATGTCCCCTGGTTGAGACACGGGTTGGAGGCGCATTCATTTATGTTTGTCTGGCAGTTTGGTCCTGTCATTAGAGCAAAACATACTTAACACAAACTTCAGTTTAACCGGAAAAGTGTCAAACAGATGCAATGCAAGCCAAAGCAAGCCTGACATTTCAGTCATACACACAACTGACCAGTGAAGCCCACGCGACAGGTGCAAACGTATCCGCTGGTCATATCCTTGCAGGTGCCTCCATTCATACACGGGTTGGATTCACACTCATTGTTGTTGATGTCGCAGTTTTTGCCGCTCCAGCCAGAGTCACACAAGCAATTATAGCTGACGGGCAGAAAACGTTAGAAAGGTTTCAGTGATGAGGTCAGTTGGACTTTGGTGTTTGTTACATAAATAGCTACTACTTTAAGTTAAAGTTAGCTCAAACCAAACCTCAAAATGTTACCATAATGTATCTACAGCATGTAGCTGACATGTACTGATAGCTGGCACTCAAGATTCATAGTTCTCTTAATCTACTATTTAAAGAAAAAGCAGATTTTTTGTTTGACTAAAAGCTGGATGAGATGACTACTCCCTTTCATCCCCTAAATGAAAATACAGTTAAACTCCTAACATTTTTTGCTTAGCTGACCATAAAGACTGCAAGCAGTGGGAAACCAAAGGCTGAAAAATCCCCCTAATATACAATCTAACGTACAATCTACTCTCTTTGTCCGGTTTGCAGACAATCTCACCCATTGATCTTGTCTTCACAGTGGCCGTGAATGCAAGGATTGCTGAGGCACTCGTTGACTTGGGAGAAGCAGGTGGCATCGTTGTAACCTTGTGGACATATGCAGGTGAAGCGGTCGATGCCATCGACACAGGTTCCCCCATTACGGCAGGGGTTGCTGGCGCACTCGTTAATGTTGATGTTACACATGGTGCCTAAAAGAAAGGAGATGAGGGTTTGCTGTACTTCCTGGAGGAATCTTATAGTATGTAATCCAATCACATAATGTATCTGTTGGTGTATAAGACAGTGAAATGATCGACTTTGAAAATGACTTTACTCAATGGATGCTCTTTGAAGAATTATTTTAACACACACAATGTAAACTCATACAACAACAGACAATGCTGCCACACAATGAAGCTCATATCTCAGTGCAGCGACTGTATCAATTTTCAGAAACATGAGGGATATTAAGTCTTCCTTTGTCGGCCACTTGAAGAGTTGACGCCATTCAGTCCGATGCCACGCATAGCATAAAGGCAGCCTATTTAGCTTTAAAGCAGGGACCGGCTTCCAAGCTTTTAAAAGCTCAACTTTCAGGAATCTTTCAGGGAATCTTTTCTCCTGCTCATATCCCTGGTGACTGTGTCCCACGGCATGCATGTGTGTCCTCTCATTGTGTGGGAGGGCAGCTTGCTTGTACTAACAGCAGCAGGTTTGGGACAGGGTGGAGCTGGAAAGTGACACCGGTCGAGCCTCAGAGGAGCGTGAGCACTCGCTCACCATCTGTTGCCCTCTCCATCAGGACCACACTTCACTGTCCATATCTTTGATCCTCAAACCTGCACCTCATACTCTTGTTTTGTCTTACAGTCACCTGAGATGTAAGTCTGTCTTAACAGAGCTCTTCTGTCCATTTAAAATAGGCACAAGGATAAAATTCCTTAAATATCCCAAGTTTCCTCCTATGTCCTACTTGAATCAGTCTTTCATTCTAAATGAATATTCTTTCCTTTTTAAATTGAGATGTAGTACCACCTTAAATATTTTCTATAATTCCCAACTTCTCACTCAATGTTTGAAAGATTTTGAGACTCTTAGTGTTTGTAGAGATTTTGGGGTTGACTTAAGTCCTCTGTTTTATAACAGCAGCATGTTACCTACCAGTGTAGCCGGGTTCACAGGAACACTCATAGCCATTGATCTTATCGATGCAGGTCCCATAGTCACAGGGATTGCTCTTGCAGTCATCAATATTGATTTCACAATTGATGCCTGAAACACAGTTGTTTTCTGTAACTTTTCATTTTAGAAAAAAAAGGTCACACTTACAGTTTACCCCCTTCTGATGTATGTGATCCCTACCTGTGGTGCCTTTGGGGCAGTTGCAGATGTAGGCATTCTCTCTGTCCTGGCAGGTGCCTCCGTTCCTGCACGGCTGACTCAGACACTCGTTAATGTTGGTCTCGCACAGCCTGCCGGTGTATCCCGGTCTGCAGTTGCAGCTGAAGGAGGCCAGGCCGTCGACGCAGGTACCGTAATGGCAGGGATTTGAGTTACACTCATCGATGTCTGTCTCACAGTGCCTCCCATTGTAACCTGGCAAAGTTAATTTATTTTGAACTGATGTCTTTGACAGATGACAACTGGTTTATTTAACAGGCTTAAATGTTTAACTCTATAAAGTTTTTTTTAAAACTTGTATACCTTCGGTGCACTCGCAGGTGTATCTGTTGGGCCCGTCCGTGCACTTGGCGCCATTTCTGCACGGCGTGCTGGCACACTCGTCGATGTCTATCTGGCAGAGATTTCCAGTGAAGCCTGCAAAAAAACAAAAAAACAAGAGGGTGTTATTGTGCACGTGTGTGTGTGTGTTTGTGCAGACGTGGCTACTGTGTTCACCATTTCAAATCAGGCCCACTCATAATCCTGAGCCCTCAACAAATCAGAAATCTGCATGTTAATTAACAACTGTGCAAGACCACAAGCTTTCTATTTTCCCTTTCACTTCTTTTTAGCACAACTCCAAAAAGAGAAGGGAGAGTGGGGGAACCAATTCATTTAAAGTAGGGGGAGGGAGAGAGGGAAAGAAATGAGGGAAGAATGAAACTTACGAGGCCTCCTGACCACGGGGTGAGAAACAAAGGAGGGCCTGTCTGCTCAACGCAACGCCAAACTGAGCCTGTTGCCTCTTTTGTCCCCCAAAACTTTTCCATCACAAAGCGCATTTTCCTGTCTTGCTTTCACCCCCTTCTTCACTACCCCCTCCACTCCCTGCCCGCCTCTAAAAAGAGCCACCTTGACCTTTGAACCTCCACTATTCAAACGCCATGTCATTCAAAATCAACCAGCAGGCTTTCTCCTTTTTCCTGGATTTATTCTCATTTCAGATATTTTATCCTCCTCTGTCACATGATGATACAATCCGAGGACTAGAATGATTGTTGTCTGATGAAGAGATAAAGCTCCCAGTCCCACCTCACTGCAGGAACACACAGGTGGATTTATCTAAAAAGACTAAGACTCAGTTGTGGCTAATCCGGTGAGGAAGTATTTGTGGGGTTGGCGGCGAGCTGATTTCTCTCATGGGACATGGTAAAACCATTCACTGCTCTCTGACTCGGCCACAAGCACACGCACGGACATGAGGCCCTGACACAAATACCTACACATAAGCACTGTGGCTGACACTAAGAGTTATAAACTGTACAAACACACAGTTTTAATGGACTGGAGAAAATTGTGTAACCATTAGTTGGCTTCCTCAGCAGAGACAGATTTAAAATTTTCTTTGAGCCTTTCTTAACTTCATTGCTTGTACTGTATGAATCTGCACTGTGCATATCTTAATATGTGCATTTATAAGAGACAAAGAGATGATTGTTTTTTTACAGGCTGTGACAGCAAATGATTCTGGCACTACACAACCAGCACAGTCGTACAAACATAATTTGAACCGCACAGAAACTACTGAATCGACAAAACAGTCTGTATCGTAGAGAAGAAACTAAATAATCTAAAAGTGGAGGATCAGCTGTGTGCAGACTGGAAAACAACACCAGTCTCTTCTCTTAGAAATGCTGCCAGTTTCCAGCAGTGGGAAAAAAAATAGCTGGAACAAACTTCAGCGGTACAAATTGAGTGTTTATTTACCAGGACGCAAAGCTTCTGCCCAGTTCAGTTACAGTCACCCAAAATACAATCCTGACTGCAATCAAAAGGTCTAAAAAAATCTCCATGAAATAAATCTCAGATGCACACATGTGCATACACACACACACACAAAAGGTGAAGCAGAAATGTAAGCATGTACCGAAACACACAAACACACACACATGATGGAACTCAGCAGCCAAAGAGGGATTTATCCCCAGACTGCTGGAATCAGACATTTCAATGGCTCTCAGTGCGGTTTCCATGGCTATTCTATGTACAGAAATGAAAAGAGGGGACACTCGCCTTGGGCCTGGCTTGCAACGGGGACAAATTTACATCTCAAGCAGGGCGGTTAAAGCCCCTCCCCTTTCTGTACCCCTCCCTTCCTGTTTCAGCATAACGGTCTGTGGGTCTCAAACCCCCCCTCCAACCACCACTACTCCATCCACCCTTTTCCCCCCCAAAAAACAAAACACTTATACCACTGCTGCTTCCTCACATAACCCTTCTCACTGATGCGCACACAGTTTTCTTAGGCGTTAAGCTCTTGTGCCCACTCTTGTACCGCTCTCTATTAATTCTAAAGCTTCCTTGTTGGGATGTCTTTCTTTCTTTCCTTCCATCTTTCCTCCTTCCTTTTCTTTTTCTCTCAACAGGAGGAATCCTGCCTCTCTCCACCCAGGCTGCCTTTGATCCACCCAACTCAGAGCTTTGCTATTTTCCTCCCAAAAAAGAAAGAAAAAAAAATTTCACTTCCACCTCAATGATCCCGCTGAAAGCATGCAAAACAAAAAAACACATTTTTGGGAGTTTGAAAAACCTTTCTTCCTTCGTCCTTTTTTCTCCATCCAAGATTCAATAGTTGAATTCCTTCACCCCTGAACAAAACATCAATACCTCTTGTCCAAATAATGCAACTCCAGTGGTATTTTTTGGATAAGAAAGCTGCAGCAGAACAACTCACTGCCCTCAAAATAGAAAAAAATGACTACCTCATTTGCTACTGCAACACAGAAAGTGTAATTTCACGAAGCACAGTACTACCTCTGCCTGCTATTATTCTCTCTCAGACACAGGTCTTGTTTGGATTCACAAGTTTCTGCTCAGTCATCAGACTTTGTAAAAGTGATAAGGAACTTATTTAAAAAGTTCAAACTTCCTCAAGTTTTTCCCCTATAGATTTTTTTCTCTCCTCCTCGACTGCTGCGTTCGTTCTGTGTAACCCGGGCCCGCGGAAGCCTGCCTCAGGGCTGGGATTAGTGCCCGTCCATAGAGGTGTTTGTGTGTGTGTGTGTGTGTGTGTGTGTGCATGTGTTTGTGTTTGAGAGGAAAAGAGAGGGAAAAAGGTAGAGAGAGAAAGAGTGAGATCGACCTCCGTGCCCCCTGGCCCCATGCCTACTCCCCAACCCTTCATCCTCCTCCCCCTCTTTTGCAGCAGTACGGCAGCCTCACCTGTGGGGCACTGGCAGTGGAAGGAGTTGATCTTGTCGATACACTTGCCGTTGTTCAGGCAGGGGCTGTTGGCGCACTCGTCTGTATCGTTCTCACACAACTCTCCCTCGTAGCCTGGCCAATTAGCAAGGGAGGACCAGGAGGGAGATGGATTTGGTTAGACAGAGACACAGTAAGAGGCATTTTCACACTGCTGTAATATACTGTAAGGAATTTAAAGTATAGAGTGACTACATGAATAGGAGTGGGACTATTTTCTTAATTAATCACAGTGAAAAGTTCTACGCAGATATTCAGGTTACGATCACATACAGCGAAACAAAGCTTTCAAAATGGGACGTTTATGAATTATTAAACTAGCTGCTGTTGTATTTTTCTGTCAGTCAATAAATCTGACTGAGCTTTTTTTAAAGTGTAATAGATTTTTGACAGAACTTAATAGTAAATATCCAACCATATGAGCTAGCAGCTTCAAATTACTTATTCTTGTTGATCTATCACACGATGAATAAACTAATAGTTTCAGCTCTTAATAGGACCACGTAAATGGTAAAACAAACAGAGTTCCTCATAAGCTGTAACTATCGTGCTCAGACTGCAGGGAGGTGTGCTCGACCGCACTACACGTCTTTATAAACTCAAAAAAAAGACGAGAAAATTATGTGCAAAGTATCCTGCAAATTTCAGTGGAACCTAGACGAGAAGAGCCGAGACACATTTTTTTCACACAGCCCAAGTGTGTAGAGCATACAACACCTCTGTAACTCATTCTATGTGTGATTATGTGTTCAGTGTTAGTCTGAGATGGTTCAATAACTGAAGAAGTTCTGGTTCAAACTGTGATGAGTACGATTGAAACCAACCATCTCACCTGGCATGCAGATACAGTGGAAGTCTCCTATCTGGTCCAGGCAGGTGGCTTCATTCTTACAGGGGTTCGACATGCACTCGTTGATGTCCAGCTCGCAGCGCGGACCCACATAACCCCGCTGGCACTTACACTGGAACGAACCCTTGGTGTTTATACACTTCCCTGCATGCTCACATGGGTTGGAACCTGTTGAAACAGTTAAACACTTTAATTTACTTTGACGGGCTGCTGTGTAGGTAGAAAATCAAACGAGGAGCAACTGGACTGTAAAGACATGACAATAAGATGATTTGTGTTGTTTAGTGTTGTTTGATGAAGCCAAAACCAAAGCCTCAGCTTTGTGTGATTACAGCAATAATACCCCTGAACATGTTATTTACTGCGATTATGGCCACAATTATGGGCACTGAAATACCCATAATTACAGGAAAGAATGAGCTTGTATTTAGGTTTGTATAAAAGAGTTACAAATTCATACGTAGCGACTGAAGCTTTCTTGAATGTACTAGTAGTTAAATGATTGGACTCAGTACAGTACAGTTGACATGTGTCTTCAATCGATCAGATTTAAAGGTTGAAACTAGACGATGTTTAGAAAGTTGGCAGGTCAGTGAATATGAGTTTTTACCCAGCGAGCACTCATCGACATCTTGATCACAGGAAGCGCCGATGTATCCAGAGGGGCAGGTACAGAAATGATTTCCACTGACAGGGTTGGTGTCACAGTTGGAGCCCTTCTGACACGGGTTGCTGATGCAG
The DNA here is from genome assembly GCA_034779795.1 of Ctenopoma multispine. Lineage (NCBI taxonomy): Eukaryota > Metazoa > Chordata > Actinopteri > Anabantiformes > Anabantidae > Ctenopoma > Ctenopoma multispine. Next base: position 19,294,513 of record JAUYWH010000027.1, on the reverse strand, counting down.
GCATCGTCCAGCTGGCAAAGCAGACCTGGTGCAGAGTACATACTGTTAAACTTACTGGTAAACTTAAGGCTTAATCCCATTAGTTCTGCTTTTACGACCTGCAACTGTCCTTAAAGTACAGGAAACCTTTGTACTATGCACCATTTACTCACTGAGCTCAAGACAAGTTGTTAGCTAGGTTGGAATGAGAAGCCAAGGTAAACTCACCTGGTAATACTTTACCCCATATGTAGCATTTACAGGCAGTGCTTGAACATTTATTAAATGGTTTATTAATGTATCTGTAAACTTCAACTGTACTGCACCAATAAGTGGAGGCTTGTAAATAAGCAGATAAATAATCATAATATGGGAAAACACAGATGTAAAAATATTCAATTCAAAGGAGACGGTATAATTGTCAAAGATTTTAGTCTATTTTTGTGATCCTTTTGTCAAATTTTGTCACAGCTAATTTACAGAATTTAAACTTGCAAATCTGATTTACTTTCTTTCTAAAGCAATAAAAGTTGAGTTCTGATGAATAAAAATAAGAGTGTACCTGTGCGGCCATGGGGGCATTCGCAGTAAAAAGAAGCTACACGGTCATGACAGGTGGATCCGTAGTGGCACGCGGCGCTGGCGCAGTCATCAATGTTCTCACTGCAGTCGTCCCCAGTCCAGCCATTCACGCACACACACTGGTAGCTGCCATAGGTGTTGTGGCACGTGCCGCCATTTTGGCAGGCGTTGGGCATCAGTTGGCACTCATCAACGTCCTCTGTGCAGAGCTGGCCTGTGGGGGATGCAGGGTTCAGAGGATTATTTTTCAACTGGTTTATATCACAAAACACTCTTCCTCGATGACAAACTGTTTTTTTATACGTTCACTTTATTCTGATCAACGTCAGCTCCTTAACTAACTGTACTGGAACATAGCTACACAAACCTGTAAACTCTGGTCTACACTGGCAGTTGTAAGTATTCACTCCATCTACACACGTCCCTCCATTCTGGCACTCCCGACCTGGACAGTCATCAATGTTGTGGTTGCAGTTTTTCCCAGTAAAACCTGAAACAAATAAAGGAATGTAAGCAAGGAATAATGAATGTGTTACAGTGTGTGTGTGTGCGCGCATGTTTTGCGTTTTTTCTACTTGTGATGGCTTCAAATTTCTCCTGGTTCAAAAACAACATTTTCCACTTTACAACAAAGGAAGTGAAAGTTCTCTACAGTTAAATGTGGTCAACTCTCTTTTTTTTTTCTTCTTCCAAGAAATAAGGCAGCTGTACCCTCTCGAGGTCTGTGGCAACCTCTCCATGTAATAACAACCACTCTGCTATACAGTTACACAAGAGGCAACCGCTGGACTGTACAAGTGGCAGCTTGGATAATATAAAGTGAAAGTCAAAACCAGTAGAAGACACTGCCACTGTCACGAGTCTTTTTGGTCATCTTTAGAAAAACTTACTTCTCAATTCACGTTGCTGATTCCTACACTTTCACTCTTTATGGTGTTTTCAGGAAATGAAAATGCTGCATGGGTTATGCATGGGGAACTGGTCATCAGTTCATGAACATTAGTTCATGAACTGATGACCCCCTTCCAGAGCTCTGCCATGTGGTGTCATCCACAATAAAAGTGTATCCTGATAATTCCTCCCTTTGATAGGACTACGTCATATTGCAATATTGACCATATAGTTGTATGATGCAGTTGCTGTGTCTTATTATTTTTGATTCTACTGTTATATTGTCATGTATATTATTATCCCAAAAACATTGTGTTATAAGGGTTGGGGGTAGGGTTAGGGTAACACCATCTTTTCTCGAGGAATGTCTTGTTATGAGAGAAGAAACAGACTCTCTGGACACATTGGAAGCAGACAAAAACAAGGTAAAGTCGTCCTTGTAGAGGTGATGAGGTATGTGCACCACTTTACTCCCAGCAAGTTCTGCTTCACTCCGCTACGTGAAAAGGATGTTGTGCTTTGACCATTTCCTTATGATAAGCCCTAAAGCCTTCCTGCTCTGCCTCGTTCACACACTGTACACACCAAAGCAGAGACACACATGTGTACACACACATACAGAACACGACATAAGCAGGAACAGCCCTGCCTTAAATGACATCATCTCTTAACCATAAGCTAGCAGGCACTGACATTTAAATTCCACTTGACAGACTCTGGTGCGTTTAGAAACCAATAACCTGACCTCAGCTCAGGCAAAGCACATGACTCACTCCAGTGAAATGACAGACCCCTCTAGTTTGATAGCTATCTTTTTCTAAAAGTCATTAAGCAGCCTTAAAGCAAAATCATTTCCTCAATAAAGAATTCTAATCCTCCTCAACCATAAAGAGTTATGACCCCACCTGGAACACAGGAACACTCATAGCTGGTTTCTCCTTTCTGGATGCAGGTGCCTCCGTTAAGGCAGGGTGATGGGTTGCAGGGCAGGTAGCGGCTCTCACAGTGCTTGCCCGTGTACTCCTGTGGACACTGGCATCGATACCCACCGGCCTCGTTGATGCACAACCCGCCATTTTTGCAGGGCGACGGGTTTGCATCGCACTCGTTGACGTCCAGTTTGCAGGTCTTTCCGGAGAAGAATGGTGTGCAGGTACACACATACTGGTAGTCAATGAAGGAGCACTGGCCGCCGTTAGCACATGGGTTTGAGGCACAAGGGTCAGGCTGGTGACACTGTTTACCTGTGTGCAAAAAGTTACAATGTTTTAGTGAAGTCTAAGGTTTCTCCTGATGAAAAATCTTTAAATTTTGATGTGTATAACAAGTCCAAGTTAGAAACCACTGCTCTGCTGTCAATACTATATAATATTGTGTTTTACCTGACCATCCTGATGGGCAGCGGCACTTGTAGTCCACTGTGTTGCCCCTAGACTCAGCACGACATGTTCCGCCATTGATGCACGGCTTGGACTTGCATGGGTCATGAAACTGGCACCTGTTTCCTAAGTATCCATCCTGGCACCTGGGAAAAGACAAATTGAGAGGTTGGAGATGGTTGGCAGTTGAGGAAGGATTAGGATGCATTCTCATAGACAGAGGTCTGTGTTTTTTCATCATTCATCAACTATAGACATTTACATTTACTTCAAAATCCAAAAAAACTAGAACCTACTTGAAAGAAGCTCACCAACTCAATATAATTCAACTGTATAATAATGATTTAACAAAAACTTTCTATCTGCAATATATAATGATCTACTAATAAATGTCAACACTTTATTTATTTTCCTTATTTAAAATTAGCATTACAAAGACTGTGACCAGTCAAAGGGAATTCCCAAACACAATTTCAGCTCAGCACTGACTACAGACTTCACAAAATTCAAACTCACAAGGGTCATCCCATTGTGCACTACAGTGCTTATAAATCAGCAGCCAGAGCCTTTCCCAATAGGGCTAACTATCCATTTGTCTTAAATACGGTCTCATCCTGCTATTTTTAAACATGGCTACACAGCCATGAGAAACTATTCTTTAAACGTGACATTAGTCTTTCAGCCCCCTCCCCGCGGACAATTTGTTTGAGGCTGTAAAACTGAGTGGTCTGAACGGAGGAAGGAGGGAGACAAACTCCTGTGATGTTTCTCACAGGTTGTGTCTGAGCCATAAATGCTGCTCGACCCCAGCGAACAAGTTCCCAGAGAGAGAGAGCGAGAGAGAGAAGAGCGAGAGAGCCGCTGCAGATCACAGGGACACATTCACACATTTACAATTACAATGAGAGGGTGTCCCCTGAGGATATGCACGGCTTAACAAAGGGGCCACACACACACACACAGGGCATGCTCACACTCATACCTACACAGCCTGCAGTTTTTCACATACACACACACACACACACACACACACACACAGGAAGATTGTGCATGAAGACTACGCACAGGATCTCTTAACGTTTATGTCGACAATTGAATGCAAATCCACAGACAACACAGTAGGTCATGGTCAATCAAGTCTGTGAGACTTAAGTTGAAATATTACTGCTGAACAATTGAACAATTTATTATATATGTATATACACACCTTTCCTTTGTTATTGGATTAAACAATAACAAAACAATCAACATTTTACTACTGACACATTTTTGGTCAGAACCAAAAAAGTACTTCGTTCCATAGCCCATTCTTTTTTGCAGACCTGCTACATTTGACCCTCCCTACTCCCACATCCCTGTATTCATCACCTTCAGAGATTCAATACTGTTGTCGACAAAGCTGGGTGGCCAGGGAGGCCTGGCCATTACAAAAACAAAGCATCTTCTCAAAAGCACTGGAGACCAGAACAAAAAAAAATAAAAACCTGTGGTATTTGGAATTCTTGTTCCTAATCCATCCGACCCATTTGTCAGCACTCATTCATCCTGAGGACAAGGCTACATCTATGGTGTGTGTGTTGAGTGTTTGAGCTGCAAGCCAACATTATGGCAACTTCAAAGCACTGTGCCACCACCTCAATGCTCGTTATTTTTCCCTCCCCAGAGAGGATTTGCTGCTGCATCAGACAAGAAGAGGATGAAACGGAGGACACTTTGGTGTAACCTCTGTCAAGAAACATGAAAGATTTCTGAGAAGTTAATTCCTGCACAGACACAAATTCCATAAACATTAAATTATATATCTAAAAATCTATATTTCCAAGGCTTTATTGTTTAGTTTTTTTAGGAACAATCATGACAACCAACAGTTCTCTTTGAATATGGTTGTGTTTTACTGTCATGCAGAAACAGTATTGTGCACAAAACATCCTGCCTGACATCAAAGTTGCCTTCCCACCATCACTCTGAAATACCTGACCAGAGCCAGAAAGTCTGTTAGCCCTGAGGGGCTGGACTACGTCCCCAAACATTCCCAGGGGGTCCAGTGTGTGTGTTTGTGTGGGTAGGTGGGGGCCAAGCCGTGGCCCCTCTGTAGGGACAGGCGTGTGTTTAGACAGGGTTTCCCTCTCAGGGGATTAGGCAGCCTTAGGATTGTGGCAAAGAAAAGAAAACATCACATGCTAGGCTGCCCGCTGCATAAACAGTAGTGGTGCGTGGTGGCATGTCAACACGTCGAGAGTGGAGAGTGGTACCTTGGCCTAGAGCGTCACTTAGCCTAGAATCATTGTGTCATTAGTGTAAAACAAAACAGAGCTGACAGTCGAACCTCTAAAAACCTCAGCAATGCTATGCATAACAATGTGTTGTTTTAAATGACAGCAAAATATGACACATGGAAAGTTTAAACTTCACAGTTTTGGATCAGCCAAAACCTGTGAGACTGACTAAATCGGTATCAATCAAACATAGCCAATCTCCATCACACATTATTCAGTTAAAGTTTTGAGCATCAGACTAACTTAAAGACGAAATGTAATGGCAATGTCTGCAATATCCTGGTTCTCTGCATGTATTGGTCATGGAATGTGATCTGATCCTCACCAAAGTCATAGCTCTTGACAAACACAGTATTTCTAAACTGATAAAGCAGTCATGATGTTTCCCGGCCTCATTGAACACACACACACACACACACACACACACACACACACACACACACACACACACACACACACACACACACACACACAACTGAAAAAGACCAGTCTGAGATGTGAAGTGACAGAAGTTGAGTGGGTGTATTCTATTTTATTCTGTCCCCATCTCCAGGAGCCAACGTGAGCTAACAGCTGTCTGCAGATATCAGGTGGGTGTCATGTCTAAAGACTGCTGAAGATTTCAGTTCCTGCTCTGCCTCTGCTGACAGTTCACAGATCATTTAAGCTGATGTTTTAAAACTGGGAAACAAGAATCACCTTGTGCAACACTGGTAATTACAGTATATCATTGGACTAATACGTTAACAATCAAATTGCATCCAATCAGATCCTGGACTATGTTGGAATTTGTTAGATCAGTACCAATTTCCAGGTCCTGTGTGTGTGGTGCAGTTCACTGCAGATCTGACTGCTAGAAGGCCAGTCCAGCTAAGCTCCAGCAGCGGCGAGTGCTGGAGTCGGGAGGCGCCACAAGAGCTCGCTGGAAAAGGGCCGCAGGGAGCAGGTGCGCATGTTAATGAGGAGACGGCAGCTGCTGCCCCAGCCATTCACCCCCCCTCCTCCTCCTCCTCCTCCTCCCTTATCCCACCACTCTGCCTCCTTCCTCTCCAGGGCACCACATCACACTACAGCCCCACAAGCCTATACAGAGACAAGGCACCGCGTGCACTGCAAAAAATGCAGTGACATCTTATGATCAGTTCTGAAGTAGGCATTTTGATAATGATAAACATTTGTAAGAGTGCAGCTATTTCAAATAAGAGAGAAAGGGGATCGATCTACAAATGAATCTAAAAAAATATCAACATAAAAATCAAGCTGACCGTTAAAAACACTCTCAGCTATTTTACTTTCGACTTAACATCTTAAGTTGATCATTTTTTACAGTGTTGGTATCTGAATAGCTGCCCCCCCCCCCCCTTCCTCCAACTACTCAGCAGAGAAATGCGGAGAGAGAGAGAGAGAGAGAGAAAACAGAGGGAGAGAGAGCAAAGGATGAGTGGGCTCATTGTCCCCCCCCCCCCAAATTCAGAGCTGATCACAGTCCAAACGTATTCAGCTATTTCACCTCCTCTTTCCTCCTCTTTCTTCCACACTGTCTCCCAAAAATCTTTTCTTTCATATATACAGCTCATCCCTTTCTTTTCCTCATTATTACTTTCACTTCTTCTGTTCAGAGCTGTACGTTTGTTGGCATCCGCTTACTCCCCCTCCGTACGCCTCCTTCGCCGCCAAACCCCACTCACCCACTTTCTCCTGCACCCCCCCAGACCCCACCATTCATTGGTAAGACACCACATTAGTATTTATAAGTCTCAACTGACTACTGCTCACTCCCCCAAAACTTCCTTTCAAGTTAGTCCTAGTTCTCTGCAACTTTTTTTTACTGGGCTGCGATGTCTGAGGCCAGAGAAGAAAAGCTTAAAATCCAAAACACACACAGGCAGAGTGGCAAACAAAAGAGTCTAAAAGGAAATTGGAACTGGTTTGGTTGGGTTTTCAAGGGAAGAAAGACAGAAAGAGAGCTGCTAATTCAGAAGGAATTTTGGTGTTTACTAAAGAGTCTCCTGTCCTGATTTTTTACCTGAGAAACCTCAGAGCATGCTCACTGGCAGCCTCGCTTTATGGCCCCTTGAAAAAACTCGCACCAGCTCTGAAACTGGCACCTGCCCTCGCACAAACAGCCGAGCGTCTCACACCAAGGCCTAAAAGACAAACAGAGCCCCCGCACCCTTACCTCGGTGCACGTGGATACTTTATCCAAACACACTCCAGCTGAGGTGCGAGCAGTAAATCAACCGTAGCACACGCTAGACAAAGAATGCTAACAGTTTGCTCTTTAACTTGGCAAGAGCCTGTCAAATAAACGCTCAGCACAAAATGGCTATTACAGGAATCATATGTAACTGTCTCAACAAGAGCTCAAACATATAAAATAAGGGGGTAAGACAAAAGATATTCAACGACTCTTTTATGGAGATTTGACTGTGGTCAAAACAAACAGCAAAGCAGCTGCTTCAACAAGGAGAAATCTGCTGGCCTGGCAAGCGGGATAATCTCAACAGCAGCAGGTAAACTGGGCTGCTGGAAAGGTAAATAAAGCAGACATGAAAAGAAGGACACAAATCAGAAGCTGAGCAAATATCAGGTGTCTGAGAGGTATCGTATAACTGCAGGACAGCAGCGGAATTATCTCTGCGGTAAGGCCGATACTGTTATTAACTTTTCTGTCATCCCTGCCAAGTAGCCCTCATTGTTCTCCTCTGCGCTCGCTTCTGGGACGTCTCTTCTTCAATTGCTGCCGCAGTAGCCCGTGGCAACAGGTCTAGCATCACTGATGGGGTGCGTAAGAGCGCGGCTCGAGCCTGCAGCAGATGTTGTGGTGACATCTGACCCTCGGTCAGGCGTCACTCTGAAAGGGACTTTCCTCAATTTGGGGCCAATCTGCCATCTGCCATCTTACTGAGGTCACACGCAGATGGAGACAGAAGCTTTGGACATAAAATGTAGGATACACATGTGTACTGTATACAAATAAAAAATGAGTCCGCAGATTTTGGCAGCTGTACGAGGCCCCACTCTGTGTGTTAAGAAGCTTAGTGAATTAGGTTGTGCTTTTATTCAATTATCTGTAAAGCTCTGTGGGAGACAGAATCAGTCATTGTTACCTTAAATGATATAATTTGGATTATTTTAGGACAAATCTTTGTTTACCAATTTATTTAGATTCTTCGCAATGGCTTTGAGTTTGTTTGGTTAAGACAACACTGTGCTCACTATTTTGTTCTGTGCTGATTTTGTTTATGTTGTTTGAATGCTTTAATCTGATTTAAAAGATGTGTAGTCCCTGACAAACAAACATGGCGCAACTGTAGGGTGGCAGAGAAAGACAAAGTATAGCCACTTATCTTAGCTCCAAAATAACGAACACTTTAGTTTTATAAGAGTTTAGGGTAGTTATTAACATTTGCATTTGTTTTCTCTTAACCTGGCTCTTTGTTAAAAACCTGTCCTATAGTCTAAATGCTTGTCTTCCCCGTTTTTCCTCTGAAAAGCAGTGTTGCCGAGTTCCCAGCCCTTAGACATTTGCAAAAAAGGTGTAAAGCTGGCCAATAAGAGGAAAATAAGACTTCCATATCCATTAAGTGTGGTATTTAGTGAACTACTGGTTTATATCATGTCTCTCACTGAAGTGTCTCCTTCATTGAAAGAGAATTTCCAGCCAGGGGTCACTCAGTGTTAGTGGAGCATGTTTCTGCTCCCCCTCCCTCGTCTCTCCTGTCTCTCCACCACCACTTCTCATTTCCTGGCTGTTTGGTTCTCTGACTGGGCTAAGTCCCCATTAGACTTGTCTGATCTGTTTTTAAAAGCATTGCCCAAGGAGGGGGTGGGGGTCTCTGTCCCTCGCTCTCCCTCTCTCTCTGGTCTCCTTTCCTGCACACTTTTTTTCTGCCCTCTCTTATTGTTCTCCCAGAAGCATATAGTGGCTAACCACAGTGGCAAGTCTGCCACCAGTGGTGGAGAAAACCAACACTTACTGTAAATGCACGGTTACATCCAGCTTCAATCATACAAATAGTGTCTGTTGAAATAAAAATAGCTCTGGGCAAAAACCAAAAGCTGGCACAAAAAACAGGGTTGTTGTTTGTTGTGGAAATGAAACCAAAGTTACCACCAACTCCCCACTGGCTACACAAATTACAGGGACAGCACTGCCCCTCTTTGCCTCTCCTTATATCCATCCTTCTTTTCCTTCCTCTCTAATGGTACAGGAGGACTGACCTGGCCAGCCCACATCTGGCAGCCTTCATTAGAGACCCTGTTTATTTGGGAGCATTATGGACACGGCCCATGGGAAAGAGCCTGCTCCCAGAGGGACCAACATTCAGTGTGTGTGTGTGTGTGTGTAGTAAGAGCCAAAGCAGCTCTAATGACTTCTGCCACAGCTTACTTTACGACGCTGGGAACCACTTAAAGGCTTTTTAGGTGTCTGAAGGTGTAGCTGACATTGCAACCAAACCCTCAGGCTGTTAAGTAAGACAGTGACTCCAGAGTTTGAGCAGGAGCATGTGAAAATGTCCCATCATCTGATCCACCTTGCACCCAACTCTTCCCTGTAAATGAAGACCAGGACTGGGCTGTTAACAGGCTTCATGTTTTTAGATTGAATGTGTTCTACGCGTATTTATTTTGTGAGTTTGTTAAACTGCACACTGATTTCTGAGGACTGTGAAGACGATAAGTCATCACTACATGTAATGCAACATGTGAATCACACAATGCAAATAGCATCTGTGGTGTGGGGATGTCAGGGATCTTGTAAATGTATTCTCAGAAAGTGTTTGTCTATATATTTAACCTGACAATGCTCACGCTTATCATAACTGTGTTTTAGCTCAACTTGAGTTACAGCTCTCTTACAGCTATTCTTGATTCATGTTAAGAAACACGTTTGTCCAATGTCTTTTCTCTCCATACCTCCACTTAAACTCATCTGCACTCCCACGGGGGAATATCAATTCTTTCATTGTTTTAATATATAATATACTGTATTTTGGGGATACAAGTTTTCACAGGATAGTTTCATACTGATGCTTCTAGAAAATCCTGGCTGGAGCTTGTGTGAATAAGTGTTTAGGCTTACAACTCTTAAAGGAGCTGTCATTTTTTCCACTGGGTAATAGAAATCCTGACTGGTATCAGTCTTGCGATCTGCATTGCTGCTGCAACGAACAAACTGCTCTGTTTCTCCACAAAGGCATCGCGCCCCATTCCCCTAAATACCCTGTGAGCGTGTTTGTGTCAGGCAGCGAGAGTGAAAAGCTGAAAGCACACCTGGCAGACAAAGTCAATCTGTGACTGTGTGGAGCTGAATGTGCAAAGTAATCATGGGTATTATGGAGCATGCTGCTGTGTGGGTGAGTACACGTCCTGCTTACTTGTTATGTTCTAACCCACAGACAGGTGGTCTGGCTGGAAGTACAAAAAAATGAGGAAGTGTGGTTTGGAGTGTGCTCAGTGTCTTTGTATGCGCGCACACACACACACACACATACACGCTGACTGTCTTCATAGCATGTGATCAAAGTTTATGTGATTTGTCTTGGCATATGCCAACCAGGCCGGATCAAATATCACTAACCCTGAGCTGAGGATCCCCACCACCAAGTTGCTTCATTCAGCCAGAACACTCTGCCCTCTCACCAGCAGGACTCCTGCCAAAGGGAACCTAACACCGGCAGCGGCGGCCATATAAAAGCCTTGCACTGTGCTTTTCTCATTTTGTGATGATATGATCAGATACGGCACCTTTTCTTCCCTCTGGCAACTCTGAGGCCGTTTCCTGCCCCTGAATTGAGGAGAGGGGCGGGAGTGTGGAGTGGGTGTGTGAGGGAGGTTAAGATAGACTCATCTGACCAGAGCAAACAGAGGTGCCATTGAAGAACCCCAAGAACCGGAGAGACAAGGGCTCACTTTCATTCAAATTGATGTAAACTGTAGCTGTTGCTGCAACATACCAGCAGCGAATTAATGACTAAGTAAAATATTGTCTGTATCACCAATTTGTTTATTATGTCTCAGGCTCGATTTAACCAAAAAGAAAAACAGGTCTCACATTATGCTCTTCACTCTAAAATCTGATGTTTAAGTATTTAAAAATAACGAAAAAGGTGCCACTCAAAGGTTTCTATTTAACATGGCTGCAAGTTCAGGTGGACAAATTCACGCTTGGCACAGGTTAAGTTTTACTTTAAACACATCAACCCCAACTCATGGTCACACAGCGTCAACATAACAGCAGCTGAGCATTCTGGGGGAAAGAATGTTGGGAAGTGGACCTTGATTAAGGAAGCTTAATCAAGCTACTGTTACCAAGGTCAAGAGTCAACCTTAGAAAAAGAAATCAAAATTTCTAAGCATAAATGCTTAACAATACACAGACAACAACAAAAGGTCAGGGAGTTTATCAGATCTTTAATGCCACAAGAAGCTAAGTTCCAGCAGCTCAAGTGTTTTTATATGCACCAGGACCATGACTACATTATGTATCTCTGTTAACAAAATGAGTTACTTCTCCGGTATGTTTACATCCTTCCAATCTGGCCTCATCCTGGCCTTCGGCTTCTAACCCAAATCCTAAAAACGCTGCATCACGTGACCCCCCTGCTATCAACGTGTTGTCTAAAATTCAGCTGGATTTTCTCATCACACTGACAAACTAACGATGAAGGTATGCGATCTCTCAGCAACAGGCTTTCTTGCCTCCGGAGCTGGCCCGGCATCTCTCATCTTCGTGTGCGGAGAGAAGCTCTTGCAGCAGGCTGCTCTGATTCTGGTCATTGTGCCACTGGAATCTGGGAGTTATTTTTCCTCGTCTGGATTGACTCGGCTCTGTCACTGCTCCCCGCTGCTGCCAAAGCCTCTACAGTAAATGAGAGGCCTCCTCGAAAGCTCTTTGGAGATAAACTCCAGTGAGGATCTAACTGGGCCCAGGAGGCCAGATATGAGAAGGAGATGGTATTTATGGTATGGCATGTCAAGTAGGCATCTTTGACAGATTATATAAAACTGAAGCATCCAATGCCACTTACTTGACCTCCATGTTAACACAGAGAGATGGCAGCTCAAAATCCTGACAAAGCTTAAGGGAAAAATACTTTACAAACTGCAACTTAGGACAAAAAAAAAATGACAGAAAACTGTTTGCTCAAACCCCTGCAAAACTGCAAGCACGCCCATTTCCATATTCAGTTGGAGAAGTCTGAGGAGGACAGTGCAGGGGCACAATGCTGGCTTTGTGGCCCAGTGAGGAGATGGGGAAGGTGGAGGGTGAGGGTGTGTGTGTGTGTGTGGGGGGGGGGTTGAGTGAGTGACTGAGAGGTGAATAATACAACCAGACCAAATTAAGATGTGGCGCAGTGCCAAGATGGCTGCCTGGGTCCCAAAGCTGTGACCTGGCCGGCCCAATCATCCGGCGGTCACCGAGCGCTCCTGCAGTAAGATGACACTGGCTGATGCTGCTCATGCCAAGACGGAGAAAGAGAGCCAAGTGCAGGCAAGGCTATTGTTGTAAAACAGAGGTCTGGGGCAGAGCAGGAGCTTATTATGTGAACGGAAAACATATCCAAATGTAAACCACAGAAGTACTTGAGAGACAAAGTGCAGAACTTGTCTCCATTTTTAGTGGGTTAGGAAACATCTACCCTCAGCCATCTGTCCAGGGCAATGAGAGAGAGAAGGAGAGAGCACTGAGGGCCATTGAGGAGAGGACAAAATCCCAGGAGACAGGAGGGGGTGGTAAAAGGACAGGGTCTGAGGGTCTCTCTGGGAAGCCTCACCCAGATTAGTCACACAGAATTAATCGGAGCAGAGAACAATGGTAGCTGAGCTTCTGGCAACCCCAGCTGTCGCGCCGTGAAGGAAAAAAAAAAAAACAAGAATCAGAGTTTCAAGAGTTTGGCTGCAGAGGAGAGAGTGTGGCAGAAACACTCACACACTCTCACAGTGACCCCCCTGTCCTCATCAATGACCGTTCGCCTCCCAGAAATAGCAACACTGGTGTGAGTGCTCACCTTTTCAGAGCCCTCGAGTGTCAACCAAATATGTGAGTCACTCCACAATCCACAGTCACTCATTCAGCATCATGTGTTGGTTAGAGAAAGAAATGCAGATGTTAAACGTACCTGCACTGTCCGTTCCCATCTGGAGTTGCTTCACATTTCCCGTCATTCAAACATAACTCCGTGGGCATGGAGCATCTTAGGCCTGTGAATGGAAAACTTTAATACACCTGCGCTTTGCTGAAACTTTTTTAAAGACTTTTCAAGCAACTCTGCAGTGAGTGGTTACTTCCATGTGGTAGTTCTTATAATACAGCAATCATTCAAGGTGTAAAAAAAAAAAAAAGCATCTTTCAAATGTTCTGTGTCCTTCAGGTGCATTAGAAATGGCACTCCCCAAATGTGACGTCTAGGTGCGACTCTTGCGCCTCAAACTGGAGTTTTTTTTTTTTTTTCTGGTTAGCAGGGACTTGACACCGGTTTGGCAGCAGCAGCATGCGCCGCTGTGAATGCGCCATTTGCGGGAGTAACACAGCTTTGCCTTTTTTTTATGTTAAATAAAACGCACTGCACTGGATCCAAAGTGCAAACGCATGCGTCAGCATAATGGTAAAAAAATGGGTTAGTGCGCAACAGCTGCCTGAGTAAAAAGTTAAAGTTAAGGATAAATTGATTAAATTTGGGCTGAAAACGTGATATGATGTTTGGGACACTCCATACAGGTGCAAGACATCACAGACTATAAGCAAAACATGATTCATTTCAATGAGTTAAACTTAAACTCTGAACTGAGTCTGAGAATTTAGGGAAATGCTACACTTCAGTTCAGCGCCATACAAATCAAAGTGAAGGCAACAAGTACACAAACTTTACTGCGTCCATCAGCAAAACTCCTCACAAATCCCAACAAGTGAGAATCCCCCGGACACTCACCTCGTGTTAGTCCTATCAGCGACAACAAGAAAGTTAGTTTCACAAACAAAATATGCATTCCTTCTGGTTTAAAATGGTTGTACAAATCCACGCGGGTTTTTTCATAGATCCGATATTGTGTCCTCTCCAATCGATAAAAAAAACCCCACAAAGTTTCAGTTCACTCCTGCGTAGATCCACAGTGAAAGGAAAGCGCGTCTGTGAACTCCGAGCATGAGATGCTGTCACTTCAGATGCCGAGTTGGAAATGACTTGGTTGGGGACGCACTTCTCCATTCGCTGCTCTGCGCGCCGAGGGGCGTTATTCTTCTACACACACGCAGACACACACACACACACACACACACAATAAGTTTTATCCGTGTCGCTTTTTTCCGCTTAGTGATTGGTTAATTAACAAGTCTGAGCAATTAGTCATTATTGCTTGTTTAAGATATCAAACAATACGTCATTAAAAAAGTTATTTGAGCGTAGAGCACCACAGGTGAGCCACATGGGGTAAACAAGTATTAATTAAATAATCAATTACAATTATTTTCTAATTGATCTAATTACCACATTCTTGTACTAGGAAAAGGCAGAATTCTTTGCAGCAAATAGGAAAGAGAAGCCAAACTGGCCAAACGAAGACTGAATGAAGAGATTTCTGTAAATGTTTTGCTCGTTAAAAGGTTACAGGGGTCAAACCCAGGTCCAGTGCTCCTGCAGCCGTTAGGCTCTGCTGCCACTGATAAACAAACACTGTGCATGTTTCCAGTCATCCAGCCTGCAGAGTCAGCACAAACAGGAGTTGATTTCCATCAGGTGGTTTGTGAACTCAGTCGGAGCTGCTTCTCACAGGTAACTCCTGTCATGGACTCACAACACAGGTGTTTATAGTTTCACATTTTCCAACAGTACCTGGGGGTTTAGATACGAATTTCCCCTCCTCTTTGTTTCCTTGTCCTTCATTTTGGGAAATGGAATAACAGTCCCCCGTAACATTTTATCCTCTGACACACAATGCTCTAAGCACCACATTAGTTGCTATAAAAGATGATCCCCAGCTTAACATCATGAAGCTATGAAATTGCATGTTTATAATATGTAATTATAGGATCCAGTTGATAATTAATGTGTAAAATAGATAGCTGTAAATTGTTTATGGGGAATATGAAACCTTCAACTTAACCTTTCTAAGCTGGTTTCCTGATATGGAGCTTAACCACAGAACAGAGATAAACTCACTCAAACTCTCCAAACAGTAGGTGAGGACGGCGTCAGCACTGTTAAGCTATTTCAAACTTCCTTAACTAACAGGGGAACTACGCTGGTTTCACACATAAAGCTGAGCTTACATGGGAAATACTAATATTATTCTGTGTTCATTCTATTTTTCATCTCACTGTAGACATTTTATGTCCCTTTTCAGAAGCTTGTTTTTCTTTTGTGTCTCTTTTGGTCATTTTGTGTCTCTTTATTTGTTTTGCATCCTTTTACCTTGTATAGAAACAGTTTTTAAAGGGCATACAGCACATAGTAATGAGTTGTCAGACTGAATCCACACCTGCTTAAATTACTTTTAGATTAGTTCAGGATAAATGAGTCTTCCATCCTTACTTCATCTCAAACATTTCTCCTGTTGGTGCTGGGCCACTGGAGCTAATCCCAGGCGTAGTAGGGTACACCCTGGGCAGGTTGCCAGTCTGTCACGGAGCAGACACAAATGACCGTTAATGCGACGTAACAGTGGTGACTGGTCTCTTTCAACACCATCGCTGTTTTCAGTAAACCGAAAAGTGACACATAGACACAGGACGTTACAGGTAGCTGCCAAGAAAAACTGAAAAAACACCCACATGAAGCCGATGTTTAAACATTGAGGGCAGGAGTTCTGGAATAGGCCACGATGGTGAACGTGCCGGTGAAGTTCAGAATGAGGAGAAAATGTGGTGTTAACATGCACATTATAATCAGATTAGAATAGCATTGTCATGCAAATGTTTCAGTCTCTGCACCTTGTTAAGATCATAATCAGCTTTGGCTTCTTGACTGGTAGCCACCTAGATTTTACCTCAATCAAACTGGGTTAGCTTATCCGTCTGTGCTGTAGACCTCAACTGTTTTCTGAAAACAACTAAAAACCCTTTTAATCGTTTTTGAAGAAAAGCTAAGGTTTACAGCACAGATGAATAAGCTAACAGAGACTGAAAGACGAGTCGAAACTATTAATTGTTAGTTTTAGTGTCTGTGTCTGTGTTGAAAATACTATTAATATAGACCAGCATCATTCCTTATGCACTTAAAGGCATAGTCTGATTTCATCTGTTGTTTGGAATTTAAACGGGTACAAAATGTGAAATTTAAATCTGAAGTAGCTACTAAATGGACTTTGAGGTGAAGACAACTGCTTTTTCAAAGTTCAAGAAAAACTCAGTTGGGAAGCTACATGCACGAGGGACCCTTAAACTGCTCAGAAAACACAAAAAGCATTTTCATGACAACAACTGCTATTATCTGACCTGCTACAGTAAATAACATTATCAACAGCCAGATACATTTCAGCTTGTTTATGATAGTAAACAGATGCAGATGAAAGCGTGCTCTCTCTCTGTCATGGGTTTAAACAGCCCAGATGGGCGCTGTGATCCAGAAAGACAGCAGTGTCCGTCGTCCCTCTGTTTACACTGTATACCGCTCATTTGTTTTGCTAAATAGGTTCATTTAGTTGCGTCACTACAATGCAGTAAGATAATAAGAAAGCGCATGTAGTGTGTGTTTCTTCTGTGTGTTAACATTTTGTGTTTTGTGAAGTATGGTGACGATACACTCCTTACACTGTTCCTCACCTCAACATATGGTGTCTGTGCCCTCACTCGACATGGTAAACAATTTATCTGTTTACTTTCATTAAATACATTTCACACTGATGATCCGATGTTCAATAATACGAGTCATGTGCTGCTTCATCACAGCACGCTTATACTTGTTCTGCCCTGGTGGTAGCAAGGTAACAAAAATGTACACATTACACTTAAAACACTGAATTTCATCTTCCTTGTGCTTTTGTTCATTGTGATTGGGGAAATGTGTTTATTGTGTCACATTGTGAGATGGAGAATAAACAGGATTTGTGCTGATTTCCTCCTCATTGTGTTGACCTGGGGGGTCGAGGTCTGTCTCCACAAACGGTGCAGCACAGATGGAGGGACCAGTTCTACTGTACCAGCCTCATAAAACACAGACAGCAGCTAAACGTTGGGTCAAATCAGATCAACTACAGTAAATCTGTCTGTGAACCCACTAACCCACATCCTTCTAGTGAAGCATGGCTATAATTATGTAAATGTTGACACCTGATGAGGGATTACAATGATTAGAACCATAGAAAATGTATTTTATTTTTTTGTTATGATAAAAAAAAAATCAGCATTATATATCCATAATTATAAATGTCTGTTAACTAAGGAACTTGCTACCCCTTGTGGCCAGTTCAAATTTATTGTCATTTTCTGTCACATTAGGCCACAAATAACCAATTTTCATGTTTTTTATTTGTTATTTGTTTTCCCCCAGGACAAGTTGCCTATTTAGGTTTTAAAACCCAGGAAAAAAACAAGACAAACTGATCATTTCATTAAACTATATGTACTTGAACAGCAAGTGAACTGACCCAATTCATTTCAGTGACAGCGTTTCACTTTGTGCTGCACTGCAGTTGTGTGCCTCTGCCAGCCAGTGATGCTGTACTTTACTTGCGTGTCTGTCCGGACTCAAAAAATGTTTACACATGATTTCAAGTGGATGTTTGTGCCTGATGTAATGAAATGTCTTCCAGGCATTTCTAAGAGATAGTGTTTATGAGAATGGGACATACAAGAGATCGCACTAGCTTGACCTTTGACCTTTCAACAGAAAAATGTAATAAGTGCACGTTTGAGTGCACATCTGTGTTTTCGGTGAAGAAATTTCCTCGAGGCGTTGTTGAGATATTGTACCGTTAAGAATGGGACAGATGTACAGACAACCAGAAAACATAATGCCCCTGGCCATGGCTGTCACTGATGCTGACGGAGGTGTAAAAACACTTACTGTAACACCCCTACAAGTCATGTTAAAGTTAAAGTCCAATTCCACCCGAAACATGTTAACTGGGTAAGGTTTGACCCACTGAAGGGGGAAAGTTGGATCCAGGATTTTTTTTTTATCCTGAAAAAACAGTAATGTTTCTTAAGACTTTGTAAGTACTGATATTGAATTAATAAAGATGTTTTTGTACAGGAAAAAACTCAAGACTAAAACCAAGTCTAGTTATTTAGAGCTACTTATCAGGACACCTGTCAGTCAAATGTACTTTTGTTGAGCTAAAAATCTTTCTAAGATCAAACGTTTTTGTATACAGAAAGAAATTGATGAATTAGCTGCTCCAATACTTTCAGAGGGGACTGTAAACACTTACAGGATATATAACCATGTGTGCATCTATTTTTTTCCTGACTTTCGGCTTCTTGAGGGTTTATGTAGGTTGATGATGCAATATAAACGTAACAGTTTTCCTATTTCATGAACAAGTCTCCTGCCAAGAATTTACAATGTTAATATCGCTTTTCATAAAAGATCTTTTGTCTGCATCTTTGAGAAAGACTGTGGGCGGGTGCTGAGTCGTCCGCAGCAGCAGATGCAGTGTGCAATGGACAAGTAGGGACATGTTTATGTAACTCACTGTCATGTGAAGTAAAAGTGAAGCTTGCACAGCGTTTCAGACATGAGACGTCTCATGTCTGAAACACAATCTGGTCCCCTAAAGTCAAGCACTAATCTGCTGTATGTTTTTCTTTTCATTGTCAACCAAATCCACAAAATACCAAAACCAACATGTTTCTCAATACTCCGAGACTTCTCCACCCTGTCTGTGGAACCAAGGCTCAGGCCAGTTCATTCTGTTCTACTGATTTATGAAGACATAAAAACCAACACAAACATGTAACTTCAGAAAAGATCTGCTTTTTCCTTAAACAGATGATAACTGCAGTTTTTAGAAAACAAACAGAAGTAAATAGTGAATTTCTAAGGATTGTCCAAGTCTGTGATTCATATAAATAAAATGCAATAAAAACTCAAATCTCCATCTCCAATAAAACATTTTTATCTGACCAATTTTATTAGTTAGTTAGTTAGTTACTGCAACAAAGGTGAATCCTTTGTTTATTCTTGATGGAAACAAGACTTCAGCTGCTCAACAGTCTGTGGTCACTGTTGTCTGATTCTCCACTTCATGGTCAGATCAACAGGTAGACCGATCGAGCACACTTCTTTGTCTATATCCACTGATTTCCCAGGACAGGATGCTATATAACATACATAACGCTGATGGAGCCCCCCTACAGCTTTCCAGATGCTGGCTTTCTCACCTTCCCGCGACAACAGGTTTTGGCGCGTGGAAGTTAATGTCTGTTTTTCCCAAAAACAAACTAAATGTAGACTCGTCTGACCGCAAAAAATAAACCACAGCTGTGCTGCTCATTTTAGTAGATTGTAATGATAAATCAGTGATGTGAAGGCATTTCTAATAATACGGTCTTGTTTACTACACACACACACATTCACAGGCCTGTAACAAGCTTTACGGATGGGGAAAGAACTGACCTTTGTTCCCCCACATCCCCTCAGGGACGTGAGTTCAAACTGTTTAGGTTCCAGTTAAGTTACATGTCGGTAAAGAATGGGACAGTGTGGTTTACGCTGTTGTCTAGCTTTAGTTTTATTGATGTTATGTTTCTATTTTTACAAGATGCACATCGGCTGAACATGATAAATATGCAGTTAATAGGATTTAAACTGAGCCTTTAATGAAGAACATTTGATTTAGCTACAAATGATCTCTCAGTAGGCAAAATCTGGCTTCTCGTTCACACATAAGAAACTTAAAAATGTAAAACATGTATGTTTGCATCCTTCATTTTGTCAGCGGCCTGAGCGTGTGACTTGAGAAATCTGTTTATAGTTTCTCTTCCTACAATTAATCATTTCTTTAAAAAAATGACATTGTTGGAGGAGAATCTTCCACAAAAGCTCGATCAGCTCTTGTCTCTATTTCCTTTTCCGAAAACTGTTAGGTTCTGGACTTTTAACACTAAGCATTTGATTGATTGTCAAAATCGCATGCACCACTGAGACAATTCTTAAAAGTGACTGTGCCCTATAAGCAGCCTACCTGAAGGAAGGAAAATAGGCCATTGTATTGCAGTCGTATTATTTCCTTAGTGCTTCAAACACATATTAATGTATCCTGGTGTTACTGTATTGTTCTTCATCAGGGAGGAGGGGTTTTTCACTTTATTGTTGAATCATGGATTATGTTGCCCAATGTGAGGAAATGCAGGCGAGGGATCTTGGCTCCTGCTTTCCGGCAGTAGCAAGGTTAAGGGAAGGAGGTGGCTGCTGTGAGAATCTTAATAGTAATTGCATTGTTGGGTGAGTTTGTAAACTGTATATGTGGGGCAATAGTATAAAATCCAGACAGAAAGTAATGTTAAGATTATTCTCAACCTTAGGAGTTTCACAAAATAATTGAAACACCAGAGACACTTACCAGTTTTTTTCTGGATGTTTCTAATACGTGTTGCTATGTTTCATGTTTCTTTCATCAGGACGGAGACTGTAAAAATAAATACAGCCACAATTTTCTGAACTTTCTCCACCTAATGGGAATAAAGTAGTCCTACCAAGATTGTCCTGATGCCATTAGGAAAGTTTCCTTTGCCTCGACCCATTAAGCTAATTACGCTAATGAAAACTGGTGGTTGCATGCCATCAGCAACACACATTTGTCACTTTTATGTCTACTGCAGCTGCTTCCCAGTATTGTGGCGCCTTGGCTACGCGAGCACAATGTGTGGGACAGCGAGACGCAGCGGGTCAGTGGTGCTCCAGTCCTGAGTGTAACAGAGTCGTGGGAGGTCCAGAAACCCTGGTTCTGTTTTTGGACATGTAATCACAAACAGGAAGTCCCTGCAACCCCAGTCACACAGAGCCACTTCCTCCTTTTGTTTACAGGGGGGTTGAATTAAACTCACATAGACAAAGTCGTACCAGTGTTTGCTGCTCCAGCATCCACTCTGCCCTCGTAACCCTTTCTGGTTATTTTTCTCTTTGCGCTGCCTTTGTGACACAGATCTTCATAAGTTACTGATTATTCATATCTAATGTTTCAAGGATCTAATCCAACCCTGCAGCTGTGAGTTATGGATGAAAGTTGTTCATGTTGGGAGTGTTAGTTTGAAATAAAAGAAGTCGTAAATGTTCTGTGGATAAAATCAGAACAGTTAGTTAAGCTCACATGTCAACAGATTCATTTCCACTGAGGACCTTGAGTCGGTAAAGTTCTGTCTGGACTCACATTAGAACATGAAGTGACAAGTACAATTAAATAAATAATTAAACAATGCCTCTTTTTTCTTTTGGTTCTCTGTATTTTACTTTCAAAACACACCTGTGAACCACTGTTCCCAGACAGACACCATTCCTTTATTTGTTAAATGCTTCTAATTAGAGCTCTTAATATATTTCACTCCTTGTGTCATGTGACGCTTTAGCTGTTTTGCGAAAAGGTATTTTTACAGAAGAAGTACGGAACGGAAAAACTAATATCAGAGGCTGTGGAGGATGCAAATGTTTCTCAAGGGGATTATGTGTTACTTTAAAAGTTAACTTCCCAATGTTACACTGAAGCCATTTGTCTGAGGTGCAGCCAGGAAAAACGCTGTGTTCGAGTGAGGTTGGGAACTATGTGGCCTTTGCCTTATTAAGATTTCCCATGGGACTCTGTAATTCCACTTCTCCTCCGCATCCGTCGCTCATTCCGTCTTTCAAACTACATTTATGCCTTTCAAATATAATTTTATTTTATCTTTTTTTCTACCTTTTCCATCTTGAAGTCATTCACTCTCCACTGCCATATTTCTTCTTCTCTCTTTTGGATGTTTATTTTCTATTTTTCTTTTAACATTTGAGCTGCCAGCCAGGAGTGTTTCACTCCCACACACCCAGTGGCTCTGCCATGTGTCAGAGGTTGTTTAATTCCCAGACGTTTTTTAAACTGAAACACAATACTTTCAGTGAAATACAGATTAAACTGAAAGGACTGTTTAGTTGCTTAAAAAAAAATCCACGTCAGAGGTAATAATGTGCTCTCAGATGTGGACTAACTCGTGCATAAAACACACAAAAACGCATTCAGTGATGCCAAATCTTACACCATGATGTCAGCTGAGGCACAGTATTCTCCCACATTGAATAACTTCCTGCAGAATAATTCCTGTAGCACTTAACATTACAGTTTGGTGTGTCACTGTTTCCCTGTCACGGCCCATTCTGCTGCAATTCTCGCATTCATATACATCTTTTTATGTAGTTGCAGAGCCCAGCCCCTCTTTTTGAACACATTTTTGAAATGTTAAACAGACAGGAAATGGAGCAAATAGAAGGAAAAGTTAAACTGTCTGAAAGTAAGGGTGTGGTTCTTTACTGTAACTTCAGGATAACTCTGCTCTGAATCAGTATTCCTTCCATATATAGTGAGGTAACTTGCCGTGACACCAAAGCAAAGGAGCTTTTGTGAGCACCAATTCTTCTCTGTACACCTGTCCACAGTTACCTGACAGGTGGGTTGTTCAGTTCAGTGTCTTGGACAATTAGTCCATTTAGTCTGCCTCATACTGTGAAATCTAACTTGATTTAACTTAAAAATTATTCATTATTTTAACACTTCTAACTGTTATTGTGTTTAAATATTGCATGTTGCGTAAACATTTGTCTTAGTTTGGTTGATTTAGATTCATTTTTTGAATCTATGCCAGTTTTTTTGTTTCATTAGAATGATCTTTTGTGTAAAACTCACTCTTGTTTGATTTATTTTGTTTATTTACTGAATACTTTTGGTAGATCAGTAAAATGAAGCACCCACGAGAACTGTTTTAGTCCATATGAAGAGTTAAGTTTTCTCACTGAGAATAAGAACTAATAATGACAATAAACTGGCTCCGAGTGGAGCCACATCAAAACCATCATGTCTAACAAATACTGAAAAATGGTAAGCGTGCAGGAGTGGGGGCTGAGTTCAACACCAACCTTCCTCATGCTTCACATTGTTGTCTTTATGGGGAAAATAAACACTAATGATCTGATTTAACAAGTGTTAAAGAGCACGTTTCCACCATGAATATTTTCTTGAATAACAAAAAAAGAACAATATTTAAATTACTTTAGTTTTTAAACAATGAACGCTGGAAAGTCTACTACAAACACTGTAGTTTTTCTTTTTTACCTATTTCATTTTCATTGAACGAGTCGAGTGAATGAATCAAGTGTCTGAACTCATTATTTTCAGTTAAAATACTCTTGTTCAAAAGTTCTGATAACAAAACTGAATAAAAACATAAAACCTATGTTAACTGATTGACAGTGAATTGTTTTCTGTCTATTCTTCGTCTCATCCCATGATGCTGAGATCTGTCTTCTTCTTTCTTCATGTTGACCACTGACTGAAGCTGTCTAATGTGTTATCTGCTCTCCTCTTATGTACCAATAAAGGGGATATGATTTGAGGGGCCATCGTTGTGCAGCTGGGACACACTGGCTCCACAACCCTGTGGGATTGTGGGTAAATATCTGCAGCCCAGTCATGGGAATGAAATAACTCAACGTCAAGTCTGTGATCCGGGGTTACTGATATGGACCTAACTGGTGCAAGGTCACCTCTCAAACTGAGAGGGACTTTCTGTCTTCCTCTCATTAGGGACTTTGTCTCTCTTGTAAGTATCTCCCCTCCTGTCCAATTCAAAATTCACACAAACGCCCGCACTGCGTTCCTTTTACTCTTTTTTCCCACTAATACTTGCCAGAAAATAACAGTTTGCTTGAGACTTTGATGCTTTCTAGTTCATTGTTCTAAGATTTAATGTCTCCTCAAGCCCTCAAAGTTTGCTCAATACAATTGCAAGTCCCAGTAATGTATGAGTACCGTATGTGTGTACTGCTTGTTTGTGAGTGTAATCTCATAATTGTAGTTTGGGGCGAGGGAAGGAAGGGTGAGGATTAGCGCTCCTCTGTGCGCTGCTGTGTAATGTCTGCATGAGAACAGCATGTGTGCTTGTGACACAGTGCCACACAGAGTGCGAGTTTTGCGGGACAATCGAGCACCTGAGAGGTTTTAACTGTTAAAGGATCACGCACCTCTCATTTATTTACAGCAATGAGCCTTCACTTTTCAGCTAGGTGGGAGGCCCTTGTTGCTGGTTTTATGGCGTAAGACATATTATGGTGATATAAGGTATGATTAAATTTAACCTCAGTTAATTTAAATACATATGTGTAGACGCATAGGAAGTGTCTGAAGTTTACTGTAAACACTGTAAAGAACATTTACTTTACATTAAGACATTTAGGTTTTCCCCTCTCACACACCATTGATTTTAGTGTGATTCAATATACATAGTATATATATTGCTCTTGAGATTAGTAAGTAACTAAGTTTTTATTCCCCTAACTGATTATTTATATTTTCATGGTACTGTGAGAAGATGGGGTATCGGGGCTGTTATTATGAGCAGTCGGAGTGAGAGTTATGGTAATGTTCATTCACCGACATTCCCCGTTGGAGTTGATCTCTGCCAGGGTTGTTCCATGTCACCACTCATGCCAGAAATGGCCTCTCTGTTCTGTTGTGGATGATACGGTTGTGTTGGCTTCATCAGACCATGATCTTGATCATGTACTGGCATGGTTTGTAGCCCAGTGTAAGGCAGCTGCGTTGAGAATCAGCTCCTCCAAGTCTGAAGCCATGGTTCTCGTTCTGGAAAATGCTGAGACCAAAGTGAAAATGTTTAAGCATCTCAGCATAGTACCAAGCTGTTGTGGTAAAGAAGGAGCTGGAAGGCAAAGCTCTCAATTTCCCGGTCGGTCTGTGGTCTATGTAACCCTCACCACGTCTGGACTACCTTGCTGAAGCTGCTGCTACTGAGACCCGATTCCACATAAGCAGCAGACGAATGGATATTTTATTTGACTATTTCTTAGTTTTTACTGTATGTTGGTAAAAAGTGACTCAACAAAAAGAAAATTACAGTAAAGAGCTAAAACTAAAGAGCGAACAAACCCAAACAAACCAAAATGATCTGGTAAACATTCACTCTCTTTTTCTTTGTTTTTGGTCTCCACCGACACCGGAGAGAAATATTTGCTCTGCACTGGCTGTTCCCCTACCTGAACGGTTGGTGTTCAGTAGTTTTTCAGAGCTTTGCCCCTGAAAACATCTGTCTGCCACTACGAGAGCAGTGAGAACCAAAACAGTAAATTCACAGTGCTGACATATAAACAATCAGCTCAAACCGTCTGTCAAACTACACACAGTTGCTGATAATTATTTGAAAGTTTGTCACTTCTGTATACTTTATCGTCTTGTTCTCAGCTCTTATAATGTTTGCATTTAGCCAAATATTTAAACCCAAGAACTCTGCACCATTATGTTGGCTGTGTGCATGATGAACACCAGGACCCTGAAACTGATGCAGCTGTTTCATCTACATTCATTTTTATTATTTCAAAGCTGTGGTTTTCCATTTCTGCAATGTAAGTTTGACACAGAATATCGTTTTGCAACGAATAAAACGAAAACCCTTTTTAATTAAAAAAAATACAGCACAAAAGAAAAAACTACACTTAACATGCACGTCACAACGTCCTACGTACTGAGCACAACATGAGAACGTAAAGCCGCATCAGCTCTTGTGACAAAATGGATAACATGCACATACAGGGAGCGCATACCTCCTCCACGGTGGTACTGAGCCAATAAAATCAACTAATGCGGCTCAAACACAATCTAGAGGAAGCAAAAGTTTTGTTTTCTGTAATTAAGCTCTTTAGCTTCTTGCTCTTAAATGGTTCTCTGTTCCAGCTCTCACCTACACATCCGTGGGATTAAAGATATCGCTGACTATTGTTCAGAATTCTCCTTTCACTTCCACAAATTTAGACCTTGCGGGAATTATAGACCCTGTAACAGTTTGCTCGTGTACCTAAAACAGCTATTTGAGGCGCAGTTCACAGGGTGCTTGAATATCCACTTTGTCTAAACAGAGACAAATACAGTAGTCTTCACATATGGACCTGTTTGTTCCTGTCTCTCTCTCCAGTTGTTCTAAATAAGCATAAGAGGCATTAATCCTTAAACAGCAGCTGTGAGAAAGTGCAGGAGAAATAAAAGGTTTATTACTCACTGCCTCCATTGACTGCTGATAGCTATACGTTGGCTCTCACTTTCAGCCAATCAAGGACGAGTGAAAAACAAAACATCACTGAAAAGTATTTTTAAGTCAAAGGTGCCTCTAAGATGTTTGAACTGAATGTTCCTTTGTTACTCAGTAATATGATCAAGCGCTGTGGTAATTATTTCCTCAGATGCTTGTTCTCTTATCCGACTGACGAGAGACTTAATGGGACTTTCATACCTCTAAAAAGTCAGAGAGTATTTAAAGGTGCAATGAGTTTTAAAAAAATATGAGTCATTGATTACTTTAACATGTGCTGCTGTTCAGAGCTCACTTTACAGTCAAATTTGTGTTTTGGAACAGAAAACAACCACCTGGCATCACATTTCAGTTATGAAGGCAAATACTGTAAGCCGGGTTTCCAAACCAAAAAAAAAGGGCTAATGATGGAACAGAACTACAGCCCCTGTTCTCAGGACTCTGAGAGATCCTTATAAAGTAAAGTAACTTGCATTACTTTACTCGTCGTGCTACCATTTCCCTCAGGGTGTTAGGAGTCCTCTAACCTCAATGACCATGTGAGTTGTTTATCCCTACCCTCTGATATGACCCATAGTAGCATGTCTTCAAATAGCTCCCCTATGGCCCCAGGCATACTGGACCTTCGTCATCATGAAAACAATAATAAACAAACCAGAAAAACAGCTTGGTTAGCGATGTGCGGCTCAACTCGGTGCGTCTACAACATTATCCACGTGGTTATATTTCTCACTTCAGATGTATAAAGTGTGAGAAAAATAAACTAGACACTCATTTCAGGCATCAAAATGTACAGATGACGCCATTCATATGAAGTGAATACACATAGTGTTTTTCATATTGTACAGCCAAACAAACAAAGGAGCTCTTCTTCTATTTGCTGTTGCTGCCACACAGAGCTGCCGTCGTGTTTTGTAGTTTAATGTGTGGAACGTGTCCGTGTACATATCCCCAGTTGAACCATGAATCAAAGCATGTGGATGTCCGCAGTGTGACAGGATTTAGTCTGGTGAGAACAGCCCGAGGTCATAACAGTTTGCGTCTCCCTCATCAACACCTTGTGGTGGTCAGACCGTGGTTGTACGAGGCAGCTGCCAAGTGTGAATGTGTTTAAATGTGATTGTTTCACATCAGTGAATGGTTGAAATAAAAGCGTGTTTGTCTGGAGAATCATCCTTCCTGTAGCTCCAGACCTCAGACAACTTCTGACGTAACCTTTATTGCTGGTCTTCATTAGGTGGCTTTAATTATGTTGGCATGAGCACATTTTGCCTCAAGTCTCAGACTTATTCAGTCTAACGTGCAACATCTGCAGAAAACTGGGCTGGAGGTTGAAATCAGATGTCCCGAGTGGGCTCCATGAGAGGAAACGTACCGTTGTTCCCAGCACTGAACTGTGACCAGCACAATACAGCGGACAGTTCATCTGAGGAGATTGAGTCTAAAATAAGATCTATTCAAAGCAGTTTTACTGTTAATATTTGGGACCTGTGATCAGTGGGTTTGTTTATATTTATAGCTAATAGTGTAAAGACTACCTGCTTCCTTCTTTGAACTTCCAGGTCCCGGAAAAGGCAAACGTAAGATTCACACCTACACCAGTCTCACAAACTCTTATCAAGCTTCTCATCAGTTTCCCACACTGAGTCTGCTGCACTTGAAGTACACTCTCTGCTTGTGGTTGTTTTCTAAATGCTGACGCTGTTTTATGGAGGGTTTTTTTTTTTACAGCCTGCATGGAGTAATTCCCATTACTTTCTCCTGGACCTGGAACCTTGCTGCCATCAAGTATTTTTCGTTCATCTGACACCTGCCAACCTGTTTCTTCTCAGTCGACAGTTTGTTTCCCCTCTCGATTCCTGCGGGACAAAGGAAACAGCCTCAGGGTTATGGGCTATTGTTTACCAACCAACCCTCTATGTCTTTTTCTCCCTTCTCACAATCATTTTTTTTCACGCATGGACAAAATTCCTTTGGAGCCTGGGAAAATCTCCTAAATGAGGAAATAATATTATGTTTGTGTTCACAGAGTGGTTTCCCTGCTACCTTATACAGGTCTGAGCTACTCTGTCCTCTGCCAAAAATGCATTTGCATTTTTTTATTATGCACAACAGCAAGAAGATACAAGCAATCTCTCAGAGGGGCTGAAAAAGATCATATCGAGGTTTTGACATGGTTAGCTGCTGATTGCATTTGATAGTGGTGGAAAGAGACAGTTGACAACTGATTGAGAAGCTAGTATCATATTGCACGGACGTGTTTATCCTATTAACTGTGAACAAAACAATCAGTGAGCGATTTTGCATAACTGAAATGCATCAGACTACTAAGCTATGTGAGCGTGTTTGGTTATTATGTGTTTATACAGCAACAAACAAAAAACTCAACCCCTCTCCCTCACTTGTCTGATTTACAGTAAGTCAACGGGTTCATAAACAAAAAGAAACAAAAAAAACTTAAAGAGTGATGATGTAAGATTTTAGTTGAGAATCGGACCCAGAAGAAACAGCCTGGAACACAAGGAGAGTTTTGGTGATTTTACTTAAGCAGCCAAACAGTGATTGTTGCAGAGTGTAATGGGGATGTAGCCGAACAGAGAGGATTAACAGACAGGTGACGGACAGACTCGAATTATAGGATGTTCACGCTAACAAATCATATATCGTTATAAGAACAAATCATAATAAAGGCTTCTGTTGAACAAAGTCTCATCACACACGTGGGACTAAAACTGTTCCTGCCAGTATCTTGCACCTCATAAAAAAATCATGTGTTTCATAGTTTCCTGAAAAACTGACACATTAGAGATGAAGCATATCATCAGTGTATCGTTACACTGTGTAGGTCAAACTCTATTGGCTGCACTCATCAGTAACCCCCAGAGCCCAGTATCAAACGCAGAGCCTAAATGACTGTGCAGACTTCTGCAGGGCATGTCTGCTGTCAGTCTGGGTGCGCTGGTCATTGCCTCTCTCTATCTGGTCTCCTGGGAACAAAGGCTCTTACTGTGTGTGGACGGACAACGTTGAGACCAACGAGGCGTCTGGCTCTGACACAGTCAAGCCGACAGCGTCGCGGGCCACACAGGCTCTCGTCCTTTCATCGCAATTACGTTTGGTTCTCCTCCTAATTACAGCGAGCTGGCTGGTGTGAGGCGAGGAGAGGCTGGAGGTTCGGACTGAGGGCTTCATTGAACAGCAGGATGGAGGGAGGAAGAGAGGGATGAGGCAGGGTCAGGGAGATGGTCGCTCATTAGGGGTTGAACAGCTGCCAATCTCTTAGCTGCCTCTGCTCAACACAGGGATTACTGAACTGAGGAAGAAAATTTGCATCACTGTGGTTCATAGACAGTAGCAGTTGTATCTTTACCTTTACCTTATCATATATTCTAATCATCCTTCTTTTCTTTCATGCGGTTTTAAATCTCTCTCTTGATTTCCCATCCTTTGATGCCCCCATTGTGCTTTTCCTCCTTCTATCAGGTAGCACCACCCTTCCTCCTCTGTGTGTCCAAAGAGCAGGAGACAGCATGTGACTGGGATCAACACTGCCTCCTATATCAGCATGCAGCCCATCTGCAGCATTGTGCCAATTAACCAGGCTGCGTTGTTAAGGGGGCAATCTGTCAGTGTTCATCTCCCAGTGGTTGTCTTTCATTCCCAGCAGGTTTGACGTGGCAGAATGGGAAATGTTCCGCTGCGGTGTCTCCCATTAAAGCCAGAAAATGGCCAGATGTTAACAAGGTGCTGGTTACGTTTTGTAACAAATGAGAGGTTTATTAGAGTTTATGTGGTGAGTTAATAAAAGCCACAGATGCCCAGAGGATAGGCAGCGGCAGATGTACACAGGAGCAGTGGTTAAGGTGGTTTTCAAGTCTTTCGATTTCCACTTAATTATACCAGCTTTTTTAACGCTCGTCACCTGGTACTTTTATGCAAATACTTTTATGCTGTACTTTCATGCAAATACTGACAGAAATACCATTAAATAAAGTTTTTTTACCAGAACTTATAGCGACATCTCCTTCTAATTTGCAACAGACAATATGCCTCTGAAGTCACTACCTAACCACGCAACATTCTGTGGAATCAAACGAGTGAGTTGCAAAATGTTTTCAATATAACAGCTGCTTGTAGCAACTAAAGCTGGTCAACACTTGCTTGAAGTACGAGGTGTGTCAGTGCCCATTTTGCTTTACTAAATCCTGAGAACCCACTGTTATCTGTATCACATTTTGCCCCTGTCCTGTGTTCGAGGCCCACCCATGGTTAAACTATGTATTTTAAAATCGTGGTTAGTATGCGTAATACATCCACCTCCATGGATTGAATAAAGTCAACACAGTTGTGTATGTAGTGTAGTATGTGTTTGTGTGTGTAATTGTTGTTGTTGTTGGACCACTTCCTTCAGTGTCGGGGGCCTGAATGAGGACATTGTTCTTTTAGTGATAAGGTGTAATTCAGGCTTGATTGTGGACCGGAGAAAGAATCTCAGGAAAGTATATATTTGTTCCCTCTATTCAGTTCCCGGCTGTCAGGAAGAAGCCAAAGTTGATTTCACTGCAATATGGTGGATGACGAAGAAAGAACATCGAGGGCGAACAGTTACAGTTGAATTGTGCGTTTGGTTACTTTTGTGGAGACATCTGAGGAGCAGCAAGTTGTTTTTCTTTGTGATTTATTGCAGAAATATGAGAATGAGATAACTGACTGGACAATACTGAGGGCCAAATCCATGACTTAAAAAAATATTGATTGAGTGAATTGAAATTCCTCCAAAAGGAAATCCTGTGAAAGTTTTTATTAACTGGATACAACTGAAAGCTAGGATATGAGTAACCCTAACCCTTGAGTCCCACTCAACTTAAAAATATGTTTTTCTTGCTAATATGTACTAAAGTGTCTGTCATCTACGATACTTAGTGCAACATTTTTCTTTGAAATGTGCTGATGTAGATCCACTTCCTGAAAAGCCAGATTTCAAAATGCGAGAACTATGACAACAATTGTATATGTTGAACCTTAAATGTTGTTCCTTTGCCAAAAGTATAAAAATCACACTGTAAAAAATGACTTAGTGAAGCCTGCTTTGTGAAACAGACCCCGGTCTTATACTCGTTATTCTATTCATGAACCAGATGTGTAGGTCAGGTTGATACGAATCAGTGTTTTCAGATAAAACAAAGTATTTGTCAGTTGGCCCATTTGCCCACTTTGTTGTGATCACCTGCATGATTTGCCTTAAGCTGTAAACTCTATGAATGGGAGATGAAATAGGGGTCAAAACAAACACCAACTCGTTTAAGTTTCCCTACATGGGACTGTACCACACTCACACAAGTGTTGACAGACTGTGACAAACCACACTTCGGCGTCCGAGGAACTGCTTTGTTACCCCCTTAACTGCGACCCAGACGAGCTTTGTGAAACCCGAGTGGAGACAAGTGTGCCTTGTCTGTTTGATGGTAATTTGTGGGTCCAAGGAGAAACACTATACGTTTATGAAATATCAGCTGTTGTTGTCAAGCTAGAGGTGCGAAAGACGGGTGGGTGACACCTCGGATGTGTTAACCTTAGCTTGTTCACAGGACATGAAATCAGTATGGTTTAATTTTGTTCTTTAGTTTTAAAAATATTTTGTGCCTCTGTTAGTTTTCTCTGGAATATTTACTTATCCTTCCTCATAATTTTAATACAGAATGTCCTCAAGATAACAGTTTTAAAATCACGTCTTGTGCTAAGCAAACCCAGCTCACGCCATATTCAGAGACATCTTAGGCCAAAGTGTGATGTCTGGATCATGTATTGTTGGACCAAAGCTGAAACTCTCTTAAAGAATTGCTGTAAATGCTGTGCTGCTCTGAGTTTTGGGAGCTGCCAGCTGCTGTGTTCGGCCACTGGCTAGAAGACGTACATGCTGCCAACAGCTGCTGCACATGCGTGTGCACACGCACTCACGCACAGCAGTGGGCTCTACACACACAGCATGCCATTGTTAACAGTCGGCATGGGTTTAACTGCTGTATTACTTCAGACACGCAATGGGAGAGGAGATAATGTGGTATGATAACCCTGACTGTCAAAACTGGGCAGTAAATGCAACAGTGTGACACAAATAGCCTTTTTGTTTGCAACTGATATATATAAATCTTGTGCAACCGGGGTAATCCCTGTGTAACAGTGAAGGGACTGGCTTATAGGAAGGAGTACATTCACATCATGTTCGGAGCAGTGTAAAAATGTGAGCTTTTGTCTGTTTTTCTGAAAGGCCAGTACGTTATTGTATTAAATAGCATGAATATGACACGTATAACATGTATTTCACCCAGAATGTAAATTACAGTCCATCATTTTTAGGTTAAGCTACAGATTCTCACATTTGACTTGAATTTAAATCTGCACTTATATTATATTACATTTCATATTCTAAATATTTTTTTTATTGTAAGCATAACAAACTCAAACTTGCAAAATACAAACCTTCTGTTGAACTGCTTCTTAATAACCTTTGAATAAGCTCATTGTTTTTTATTTCCTTTATACTCTTAAGTTACGTGTTTAAGTCTTTTTATGGCTTTGTTTGTGTATTTATGGGCGTATGGGGGTTGGTTTATGTCTAAAATCACACATAACTTTGTTATTGTTATTAGCAATTGATCAGAAATGTAATGTGTACGGCCCACAAAGAATTATGACTAAACTCAGCTATTCAGTATGTGCACACACACCTACACAAAGGCAAGACAGTTGTAACGAGACAAAGGTTGTCAAACAAAAAGTAGAAATGTGACAGAGAAATGTGACAGAGAAGGAAACGAGTGGGAGATCTGGCTGAGCAGGTCTCAGGCCAGTGGAGGGACTGGTCTGAGCATGGAGGCGGGGGGCTGCGTTGAGACGAGTGAGGTTCCCATGCCCTGGAGGTCTCTAGGGAGTAGTGGTGGCAGATGTGACGTCTGGGGCCTGGCCTTCTTTCCTCCCTCCATTCATCTCTGCTTCCCTTCATCCTTGATTTGGTCATCCTCCTCTTCATGTCCTGGTTTATCTGCTACTTGTCTACTGAGGAGGGCAATTCAATACACTGCTGTGTTTACTCTGTAAATACAAACACAACTCCGACTCCTGTTAACTAGAGTCAATCATTAATATCATTACTGCCCCCCAATCAGAAGGGTCCTTGTCTCTTAGGAAATTTTCTATTTGTTTGTTTGTTTTTACATTAAATGCCTTGAATTTCCTCATTAGTTATTAGGTAGAAAGTCGATTAATATTTAAAATCTACTCCAGTTGTTAATGAAGTGATGTTAAAGAAAAATCAAAACAATGAGTTGAGAGAAACCATAAAACTCTGTAAAGCTGAGAGTGATAATTCTCCTGTGAGCCAACACAGCTGCTTTAAAATCTGCCTGATTAGCTAATTATTCATTTAAAATGAAATGAAAACAGAGGTTTTAGTTAGCCTAAATATCTTCGTCAAATATTACAATTAATGTGCTTAAAAGGTTAAATAGTTAATTCATTTCAATCATTTTCAATTAAATAACAAAATAACAAATCTCTGGTTGCTTTACCAAACACTTAACTTCCAGCATTTTATGTGTCTGAGAAAATGTGAGAAAATGAGGCTCTGCAGCGAAGTGCACAGTGTTATGAAGCAGTGCCATGAGACCTTATCATAACAACGATAAAAGAGAATTGTGGGTGAAAAAGGCCAAGCTCAAGCGTTTGAAAGGAAGTGTGAGCCTGCAAAGAAAGAAACCAGTGGAAGAGATACAGCACTCAAGGAGGAAAGGATCCACCCAGATCCACCCCGAGCCAGTTTTTCCAAGAGTCTGTCAGCATGAGACAGCTGTGAGGAGAGGCCTTTATCTCACTAAGGCACTGTATTACAGCAGGCCTCTTGGAAAAAGCCGTGTCTCTGTGCGGCGGGATGAAAAAGATCCGGATCAGATCCCCCCCTCCTCTGAACAGATTAGGACCCTGTGAGCAGTCACACATCTGCAGCCGCCACGTTACTCTTTGAAGACCTGGGAGTGACTGTCGACACCCATCAAACATGGCAACAAGAGCTCGGCCTCCGACTCTGTACCGAGGGACCAAATCTTAGAGTTTAAAGACCAGCAGGCGGCTGTCTTTAAGGCCTCGTCCCGAGCTCCTTGATGATCTGTAAATAAACATGTTTAAAGTCCCTGACTGATAAGAGCCTGTTCGCTTTGTGAACGGGTTTCTTTGGGAATTAGAAAAAAGCAGAGGAGGTGAGGGAGGCATAACAAATTAAGAAAAGACTTCCAGGATGGCTGGGAAACAACTGTTGGGTAATTTAAGATGATAGCATCAGGAATAACAAACAGGAAATGACCTCAGATCCTCTGTGAAAAATGCCAGAAGGACTTACTGTAAAGTAAAAACGTTTAGGTCCTGAGAGATGTTCTGCTTCTAGGATATGGGATTGTGTATTCTGTGCATTTATTCTCTATTCCCAGCTAGGAATGGAATAAGTAAGAAAATTTTTATTATCCAGACAAACTAATCTTGGATTCTTGGCAAACAAGTACCACTCGTCCAGCAAGAAGACTCAAAAACACATAAATTATTTTTAATGCATTTTACAGTTAAAGGTAGAACTTGACTCACGTAATAGGATTTTGATCACTGGCTTCTGCATTTAAAAAAATTAAAATAAATGGAAGAGAGAGAATCAAGCTTGACACGTCATTCTTGACAAATGAATCCTCACTCAAGGTTCAGTTGCTCATTTTTTCTTTAAGCTAATCATACAGGTAAAAAATGACTTGTCAAGTTAAACCCTTTAAGCCAACATAAAGAAGAGGTCGTTCAAGTGCTCCTGGTAATGCAAAGTTTAAACGTCGTCATGACTGCCGAGGCTGCTGAGACTTAGACTGCTGATGAAGGCTGTCTGATGTGGTTTAACTGCAGACCATAAGGTGACTGAGTGGAGATTTGTTTTGTCAGGTTCCGCTCAGGCACCCTGAGGTTGTTATTTTAGTGATAAAAAAAAGTTGCAAAATTTTGGAGCAGCTGCAGACGTTTATTCTATTAGATGTATCATATCTGAAGATGACAAATCTTCTCTTATCCTCTTGGGTCATGCATGAGCCCACCATTGATGGGATTTCCTGTCAGGGACTATTTAGGCATCTTCACTTTGACCTCCAGGTTAATGTGATGTGATAATGCGTCAACCAGCAGCCAGTTAATGATTCACGCTGGGACAGATTAATCAAAGTTAGAATCCTCTTTTAAATAAAGATAACAAAGGAGGTCATGATGAAGTGACTGCTTGATAACTGGCATTTTGTGACACAGAAAAACACACAGTAAAGAGTTTCTGATCTACACAAGTGTCATTTTTCTGTTGCTGTTTCTCTGCTGTGTATGACTGAACTGTGATCTGATTTTCAAGTCCTAAAACTGCATAAAGGGTCAAATGAGACACAAGAAATCACACAAATGTGTATATTTATTTTGAAATATGATCAAATATTTAATATTTGTGTGTGGGAAAAGTCTATAATTGTCAATTAATTTGAAGGGGATAGAGTCAGGTGTTACAGTCATTTGTGATTCTGGGAGGGCATGCTTTATTTAAAAGTGTCTACTCAAGAGAAATCTTCACTATCAAAGTCATAAACTTTCAAGCACCACTGTAGTTACTGTGCATCTCCAGTAACATGTTTCTTTGCTGCTATGTCTCCTTTAAGCACGTGTACGCATGTACTGTTGTTGTACTGTTGCTACTGTTATAGCATCCTCTCTCAGGCTTTCTATTCGCAGATGCAGTATGTAAACTGTGCAACATACAGAGGACTCTTCCCTGTTAGTCCTTAGGGAAGCCCCCGTCCCTGCAGCACCTGTTATTTACAGAGAGGATGTCTCTAACTCACCAGCCCCCCTAGTTACACACAACAATACAGAGAACTTTATACTATACTCTAAAGGGATATAACAACAGAGGTATAGACCTCCAAACAGCCTATTTGATACCATTGTCCCTGGTACATTAACACCTCCTCTCACAAAGTTGAATCTATGAGCACAGCTTGAGGACAAGGAAAGAGGTAAGACAAAGGTTAGTTTCTGCCCCACAGTTTCTTCCTCTGTCTCTTTGCCTACGGGGCAGGGCTTCCCTGTCACTGAAACCATGATACCAGAGTAAAGAGAGAGATCCCACTGGGTCCCAGGCCTGTTGTCGACTAAGGGTCAGAATTTGGCTTCTATGTCAGATTTTGTTTCAGATGTTTGGCTTTGTGAGAGAAATCTGGTGAACATGCTCTGTCGAATTGAAGAATCCTGTTTTAAAACAACTTCAGCTGAGGCTCAGCAGAGAGTAATAGCACCACTGCCCCCCTCTGGCAGTTACAGATTATGCTCTCTGGGTTTCTTGCTTGCATCAGTAGTTGCATCTGCTGCTGCAGTGGCAAAAAGTACACAGAGGCTTTACTCAAGTGAAAGTAGAAATGTAGAAACACACCTGTACAAATATAAGTCATGCATGCAAACTACTAATACTTGTACTTAATGTATTAAAAGTAATCTATATCTAGAAACATAGCAGCTGTGACTGACACAATTATCTGCATTAAAATTCCACAATAAACAGTATATTTATCATTTTCTAATCACAGCTGATTGGAAAGTGATGCTGCATTGTGATGTAGCATCGTGCAACACTAATAACTAGTAACTGTAACAGTCAATAAAATGTAATGGAGTTAAAAGTGCAAGATTTCCAACTGAAATGTGATGCACTCGAAATATAAAGAGAAATTAAAAGGTAAGCAAATACCTTATGTAACACCTACATTTTTCCATTCTTTCCAGTATTTCTGTGAAGCTGCTAGGCTCGTAATCAGGAGCGAGGTGCATCCTGGGCATGTTAGTTTACACCCAGACTGCAGCTGTGTCAACAACAGAGCCTGTGTCATGGCTCCTCTGACACTGATAATCTATCAGTGTGTCGCTGAAGGCAGAGAGAAAGTTGATTCAAATGTTTTTTAAATGTGCAACCTCTGATCATAAAGTCATTGACTGGCTGAGCTGCATCTGTTTATCACTGAGGTTATAAAATGTTTATCCTAAATTGCGCATCTTTTCAAAGTAATAAATTAGAATGACTACGCTTCAGAGAAAGAACTGACTTGAGCGTAGACCTCATTAATAGTGAAGTTAGTAATAATCATCATTCCCAAAATATTCGATATGTTCCCTTCATGCAAACTGGAGTGGCCTCTAAGTCACCATATGGAACCGATGTGCTGAGGTCATACTGAGGAGCCTGGGCTTACGACAAAAGTCAGAAGTCACTGCAGGTCATCAGGGACCCATCAGTGTCTGAGGTCAAATCAGCAACTTCTGTCTAGTGCTAGGCTGTAGATTTATAGGTTAAAGTGGATCTTTTTATGTCAGTTTCTACACAGTGTATGAATTACACACTTACATAGTACATGTTGTCTAACCCTTATTACTAGTTAATACCAAATTCCAATGATTTTGAAGCTGTTTTTTGATAACAGAATCTTACACAGTGGGTCTCTAAAGCTGAGACACTTTGTAAGTGACCTCAGCTACTGCGTGTTTATTTTCTCCAACTGCTAATGTGACAAAGGTCAGAGGTTAATCCAGTGATGCAGACTCCTATAGGTCATAAAGCGTCATAAAACTACCTCATTTTCTCATTAGAGCAGCTTCAGGACAAAAGGTGATGAAATCCGCAACACATAAAATTCCAAGGTTGAAAAAGGTCAGAGAAAAGTAAAAACGTCTTTACTCACATTTTTGAGTTATTCTTGTGATTGTTTTTCTTTCGTTATTAGGCAGACAATCAGTCGATCAATCAATTTTTTTTTTTAAGCAAAGATCTGTATTTTAGTTAGCAAGAAACACAATTCAAAATGCTTGATGATGTTTCTCTGTTTCTGCTAACAGGCAGCTGTTCTCTAACAAGTTCAATCCATTGGGTTAAAAGTTGATTTTATGTCAGTGCTGTGTTGAAATTCAGCCTAAACAGGAAATACGACCCTCAAAAATGTGACCCTATCATTTTGAGTATATGTTTCTCTGGTAGCGTTATCCGTGTTAGTGGTGATTACCACTCTCAACCTACCCCTCATTATAAGGTCAGAGTCCAGAGGTTAAGTCTGATCCCACAACTGCTGACCAGTGCAGGCTGTGTATGTGCTGTGGGGACATAGTAAACACAATGGGACACAATAGTCCCTGGTCTCTCCCATTACTCCCACAGTCACTCTCCATGCACCATTTCCTGGGTATCTGGTGTTGTGAGCAAACTAAATTCCAGTATTTGTTTCTTTCCCAAGGCTTCCAACTGCAACAAACACAGCAAAGAAGCCAACAAGGACAAAGACAGAGAGGAAAACACGCGGTGCCAGAGCCCGCATTCCTCCTGCAGAGCGGAGTTATTATCAGCGATGGATGGAAACAAAGGAGATAGATAACTCATGACGCTCAGGAAGATTTAGTGCTGGGGTTTGACTGTGGCAAAACTTTAGATTAGAGTGAGCTGAGGTAGGTGGTCAGGCTGATATCAAATACAAGAGAAGAGCAAATGATTTTCCAAATGTGCGTTTAATCAAGCACTGGTATCAGTACTTAACTTCTACTGCAGTTCACAGGGGAATATTGTACATGATTAATCTATCAGCTGTTTTGATTAATCATTTCTATGATTGTTCAAGCAGAAATGTCAAAAAGTTCTGAGAGTTGCTTTTCTTAATCTTGTGAGAGAGTAAAGTGAATACATAGCATTTTAGAAAGTGTTTGCACAGAATAACACATTTTAAGACACTACGTGGGGCGTGTTTACATAGATGTTAGATGTTTTATTGATTATTTGCAAAATGATATATGTGATAATGTAGATAATTATTAGTTGCAGCCCTGATTTATTTAACACTTATGGTCACTTGTTGCTTTGCATATTAAGATTTACAACACATTATGTAGCCATGGGTTTGTTGACACCTAAACTTTACTTGGGTATATGATTTTTTAAGATGAAATGTTCAAGCCTATGAGTATTATTTGTTCTACTTGCGCACAATACAATTTGTTAAAGCTAAATACGCAAAGAAGGTTTAGCAAACCACATGTACACACAACTATTTTCAAATTGTAGCATTGCGAAATGGATGTTCCTATCAGTTCACAAATGAATGGTGGCACAACCTACTCGTCATAAGAAATTGAACTCTGCTAATGTACGCATTAAAATGGGGATTGTGTGCCGTCATGTTGATCCCTTTTGTGTTCATGACCACGCTTGTGCTAATCTGTATTTGCCTTGTGTGGTCACAGCTGGCAGCAGTCATTCATTCATCCTGGTGCTCGGCTGGCTGAGCCCTGTAACATCTGTTGCCTGTAGATACTATCATGAGTGATTAGCGAACAGTGAGTTTGTTGGCACCACACTCCGCCTCCTTCTGATAGCGGTTACAGTCGTCACAGCTGTGAGCTGCCCCGAGGAGAAAGCCCCAGCACCTGCCTCGGTTTCTGCGTAATGTAAACACGTGAAAAAAAGATTTGCATCTGTAGCCATTTGCACAGAGGAGATCAACTTGTCAGGGCATGTTGGCATCGCATGGCATTACACTGCCTCTGTTAGATATGCAAGATCAGTGGGGTTATTGGGACAGGACTCTGTGTATTACTGATGAAGATGTGAGTGAAATGACGCAGGAGATTGGTGTCATCAAATCATCCTTCCTGCTGTGAGGCAATAGTGCTAACCACTACACCACCATACCGCTCGACTCACGCCCAGGGATACTTAAATAAGGGTTTGCAAAGTTCCTGCAGTATGTAAAGGTAGATTAAGTAAACAATATTCATGTTCTACAAACCCAAAGAGAAAAATATGTTTCTGTGTTGCAGGAGAAGCACCACACTTTAATCTTTCACTGTAAACTTGGATGCAAAAGCCATGTTTGGTGTCATTAAGGTGTTAACTCTTCAACACTGCCTGCAAATTAAGCTACTTAGCAAAAGAGCATTTACCTCGTAAAACCGTTTTCCACCAAGCCAGTTCAACCGCTGATTTAGACTCCACAAAACTGTTTCACTTGTTAAACTGAAAACCTGTAAGTAAATATTTGTTTAGTCTATTCACTTACTGAGAATGACGTCCACAGTACAGTATTTCAGCATTTACTGTTGTGTATAGATTTGTGATAACAGAAGTAATTTGCTATTAAAATATTTCAGTGAATGTTTTGGCAGCTGGTTTTGCCCTTATAAACAAGATCTTCTCAAAACATTTCATATTTAGGTTTTGATCTGGTTGAATTATGGTTGTTATGGGTGATAGAAAATGATAAATGACGCTGTTACATATACACATCGTCAACTTACAACATGCAACTGACAAACAAGACAAAAGAGTCCAAACCATCCCGCCGGCATGCTAAAATGCTACAATGAGAATGCTGTTTAGAAGGTATAATATACTTACATTTTTATGTTATCATGCCAACATCAGGGACACAAACATTGCAAGTAAATTATGTGCTAACACTTAAAAGCTGGGTTCACAAACTTTAAAGTGTGTGTTAAAACAATAGCAAGGGCCCCAAACAGTAGCATGTGATTACTGAAATTATTAATTTATTTTATAACCGGCCCATAAAACGTTTCCTTCCTAATGCACTCTTAATGTAATAATGACAACATTCCTCATTTTGTGCAAAATTTTATATAGAATGAATTGTCAGCAGGCAGATTTAGAGATATTAAGTTCTCCTAATAAATAAACCTTTCCTGCAGCCATTCTGTGAAGCTAGAAAATGTTGGGAAAATCAGGCTTCTTATATTTGATGCTGAGTTTGTAAATATTTCCTTTATGATTGAACTTCTTTTACGTAACTACAAAAGAAACCTCATCCATTTTACAGCATCAAAAACTAACTCCAGTAACCACATCAGCAAAATGCTGTGGGCGTATCATTGGAGAAATAATTTGGATTTCTTTATTTTGTTCTTTTTTTCTATCTCTAGATTTGCTCTTGCTGTGTGGAGCGATTTTGTGGGCTTCTGCAAGCTAAGATCAGGCAGGGAAAAAATGGAAACCTGCCAAAAAGGGAGCTGTAATTTTGAGAACCCTGCCTCGGGTGACGATGAACTATAGCAGGCTTTGATCTGTGTTCATATCCAGGCAGAATAACGATGGTTCTTTTGACCGGAGCTAATGATGTCTGTGGTGTGTTAGGATACTGCAAGAGGGGATTTGTAGCCACACGAGCATCTTTAATGAGTTTTATTTGTTTTGTTTTATCCCCCTCCACCTCCTACTCACCTCAGTACACAGAGTAATGAAGAGGGAGGGGTAGTGTGCATTCTTCACACCTTCATGGGGCTAATTATCTAACCCTCATGAGGATCATCTCACAGCTTCACCTGAAGCAAAAGAGATTTCTGCTGCACTCTCGACATGTAATTCTATAATAACCTCCTTTGTAGTCTAAATTGGAGTGTCTCTGTTTGGAAGTGTTGTAGTGGATTTCTCAAACATCATTATCACTATCAAACGAAGTTTTTAGTTTTAATAATGTGCAAAAACAACACATATTAATCGGATGATCGCACAGAAAGAATAAAATAAAATGCAAGGATGACACACAAAAAAACAGCAAAAATAGTTTTTGAAAATACAAAAATGGTCATTTTGTTCCCAGAAGCAAATGTGAGTTAAATTAGGTTTCACATATGTGTGAATGGGAACCAAATTATGGTTCCACTGCGCCAATTTATACAGTTACTTACAGTGTTCAGGGCCTTTATGTGCAGAATTAATCCCAAAACACTGAAAGAGACAACAATGATGAAGCATAGCAGCAACATGTAAAAGTGGACCTATAGTCCACATAATAACTATTAAGGAATATACATACTGTGGTAGTGTCTAAAAAGGTAGAGAAATATGGTTTATGACAAGATGGTTGTCAAATGAAAAAAAAATTAACTTAATAGGATATAATGTATGTACTAATAACACTTTTGGAAAATGCTGTGTTCTTGAGTACACGTTTTGTAACTTTGTTAAGACTTCCCAAACTTTTTTTTTTGTTAATTCTGCACTAAAATAAAAGGCAGACTCAGAACCTCTCTGGGGCTCAGCATTAAACTTTAATCCATCTGTCCCACTTCAGAGTAATTTTCCCTCTCTCAGAAGTCATAATCACTGACATAGACACTGCCTGGAAAGTGTGTCCTTTAACGGCCCTGCCTATCTCTCCGTCTGACGGCGTCTCCCAGTCCAGCTCTTCCTCATTAAGCATATGTCTCATTTTCCATTTCTGACAGGAGATAGCGAAGAAGTGCACACAAAAGCACTATTTTCAGGCCCTTTTGCTCATCTCGTCTGAAAGTCTAATGAGAGCGGATCAAATATAACTGACACCGAGGGGAGACAAAGGGAGACGTAGCCCTGGGTGAGGGATGAGGCGAGGCAGAACAATGGGCCTGAATGTGCCGTCACTGCGGCGGTATGGAGCAAGACCAGTGAATGCAGATGATTCTGTAATGAGGGATTAAGTGGTGGATTATGGGTCTTTATTAAGATGTTTCTGATCCTCATTAGGCTGAATCTCATATCAGGGCATCGATTCCCCGCTCGCTAGCTGGATTGGCCGTTCTCTGGAGGAAGAGGAGAGAGAGAGAGAGAGAGAGAGAAAGAGAGTGTGTGATGTGATTCTAATATGCTCCTCAGTGGCATGCAACAAAAAATAGGCATATTTATCATGTTGGAGATAAGCAGTGACTTAGACATGTATCTGTTGTATGTTCTCATTTTTGTCCATCACATTATGAGCTGTGCTCACATAACTCATGCTAACAGAAAACACTGGAGTCATTCCAGTTTATTATACGAGAACGATGGATGTGTGAATCAGATCTG
The DNA here is from genome assembly GCA_034779795.1 of Ctenopoma multispine. Taxonomy (NCBI): domain Eukaryota; kingdom Metazoa; phylum Chordata; class Actinopteri; order Anabantiformes; family Anabantidae; genus Ctenopoma; species Ctenopoma multispine. Next base: position 19,251,256 of record JAUYWH010000027.1, on the reverse strand, counting down.
GTGAACTGTGATTTACTGTGTTCTGACAGCTGTCGATAGCCAGCATTAAAATTTTCAGCAGTTTGTGCTACACTAGCTCTTCAGTACATTTTTTAAATAAGAAAATATTGTTATTATGCACAGTGTCTTAAAATAAAATGTGCAAATCAGTAAAGCAGATCTGGGCGTGTGTTTACCTGTGCGACTGCAAGGAAACATGCAGTCAAGCAAAAACAAATACAGTTGGTCCAATGACAATATTTATATCTCATTCAAGTCTGGGCGAATCTTCAGCCAAATCATAGCCAGTCGTAATATACTCAGTATTTATGTGACACTGTTCAAGTTTACTATGTACGACTCACGACACAACGGTTTACATTCCACTTCAAACTAGACTAAACTTCCTCCTGCACAGTGCAAAAGCAGATTTATTGGCGTCTATAACAGTCCTGTTACACAGGACACATGGAAAAATAAAATCTCACTTGTGACATTTTCACATGCAGAAACCCCACAGAGGATGCTCCTCTTCGCAGAAGAAGGTGAAGAAGGTGGTGCTTATTGAAATTTTGTGGCTGCATGGTTTGATCTTGAATTGCACTGCAGAGATATTTATTCCTGATATTTGCCTCAGCAATTGCCCCAGAGTTAAAAGTACTCTGTACACTGATATGTAGTAGAAGGTAGGTGGAGACGATATCTGTGGTCTTTGTGTTTTGCATTTCTTCTGAGTGTTTAGTTTTTTTTTTGTCTTTCATTGCAGTTGATTAAATTTTCACTTCCACAGCTATGTGTATCTCTTCAAATTGTCAAGCCTTCGCAGACTTGAGGTCAAAGAGAAAGTACTCAGCAGGCAGCCATAGAAAGCTGGACTAAACAGCTCCAATTTGTGTAAACAGGTTGGATTTGTGGAAAGTGTGTTTGTGTAAAAAAGACTTAAACGCACGAGTTCAGGTTGTGACAGTTTTATTCAGTGCAAAGAGACTCTAATAGCAGGAATCGGTGATGCGCCTCATGCTCATGAACCTCATGCCGCTCCAGCCCATGTTAATGAAGCTCCTGTACTCGCCAGGCCTCATGTACATCATCCTGCCTCTGTAGTGGGGCTGCTCGTACATCAGCCAGTGACCCTCCATCACGTTGCAGGACATGCAGTTGGACATGCGATAACGGTCCATGATGTTGTCACAGTCGTCCATCAGCTCGTACATCTGACCTCCGAAGTTCTCCCTCTCGTAGATCCTCATCCTGTAGGATCCTCTGTGCTGTGGGGCAGAGGAGAGGTGTGTTTAACTTTACGTTCAGTGTGAGCACTATTACGACTGCCTATAAAAAGTAACTATATCTTATGTTGTTCAGAGTTGTCATCATGCAGCCGGAGTGGGATCTTACCATGGGGATCGTGCGGCAGGACCTGATGCATTCGTTCATGCCCATCATGCTCTTGTAGTCTGCATACTCTCCCCTCCTCAGGAAGTACTGGTTGCCCATGTAGTTGGTGCGATCGTACACCATGAAGCAACCCCTCTCCACCCTGCAGGAGTGACACCTGTTCAGGTAGGAGGACATGTCGGGGCAGTCGCTCATGCACTCATAGGAACGACCCTGGAAGTTCCTGTCCTCGTAGAAGATGATCTAATGGAGAGAGAGGGAAAGACGGTGGTTAGCAGGAGAAATATGAGAGACACACATGAATACGTTGAATTAAAGTTGAATTAACTACCAACAACTTTTAATGCTGGTAATCATTCTGTCTTCAGATGTACTGTTATGTTATGGAGAAACCTCTAGCTCTTGTTTTGGTCTCCACCAACTACAGAACAGGGAAGTCAGGTTAGTTCTCCGCTGTTCTTTCCATAATATGTGATGCATAAAGAATTAGCCTGGCTTACTGTCGATTATGAAGACCAACTGTGAGAAATGTTCATGCTCATTGCAACCAGAACTTTTTTATTCATCACTATGAGCGGCCTTTTCCTCATGCTTTTGGGGATTTTAGCGGCAGTTGAAGCACTAGGAGCCAGTAATACTGTGAAAATGAAAACTTACCTTGCTCATCATGTTCATGCCAGTGGAAGTCATTTTGCTGGTCAGTGGGCTGCTGCTACTGCTGCTGCTGCTGGTGTTGCTGCTGCTGCTGCTGTTCTTGCACCAAACTGTACCCCACCTGGTTTAACCCTTTCCTTTTATACCTGACACACAGACCGGTCCTTTTGTCCAAACCTCCTGAGCCAGCAACAATGCCATAGAAATGCACAGAATATAGAGGGATTGTCCGCATTTCCACGCGCCGGTGGGCTCAGAAATGTTTTCAGCGTCTGTTTCTCATACAGCATGGGGGTCATAGAAAGGGTGAAAGGGTTAACAATCGGCGGTCACATCTTGACATTGCTCATTCAGCGTGACGCGCATTGTTTTGTCAGCAACAGTATTTTTCTATTGTTTTTTAACCTCACGTACAACACAGTGATTCATCTGTAAAGTCACTGACTTGCTGGACTAAATGAGAATTTTGTTAACTTGTTTTAGGCCAACATGTAAAAGTATAGTAATAATACTTTTCTGAAGGTTTCTGGCTAAAAGAATATTACATAAGATGTAAACCTGAATTGTTTCTGTTACACAAATACAATTCTGAAGTTTATTTTCCAACATCAAGTGGTAAAACTAACCAAAGAGGTGAGGTTTAAATAAATAAAACATAATACAAATTATATCAATAATAGCATCATTCAATTTTCAAGTTATCGTTACATCCAACATTTCCTAGTTTGTGTTGATTCGTGTGAAACATCATACACTGCCAGTTAGAGCATTTTTACCACTGAGACTCATCTAATTAGAAAATATAAGAGAGGTGAAAATGTTTGTAACTCTTTATTTTAGTGGAAATTAACTTTAGATCTAACTAAAGTGATAAAGCATATTAACATACATATAACGCTAACTCAGTTTCTGTGGTAATATACAACAGTCCTTCCACACTTTTTTCTTTTTGTAAGAAACTGAAAAACTTTAAACAGAGAATGGTGCTGTGGGTAGTTAAAACCTGCTGTGTGGGCGTGTTTTTCACAAATTCCGTTTTTTTCCAACAGAGCAATTTCCTCATTATTAAATTAAATCCTATAACTTGTTTTACTTCAAACTAAAAAACTGTGTTATGTCACATTACAAACTCTAAGTCTAACACTTAACTCTTTAGATGTTAGAGCATGTTTGTGCAATTCTGCCTACGTTCACATTTTTCATTGTTTATAATTCCAGAAACAATAAGGTAAATACGTACAGTATATCCATGGGGTCACTTTAAAGCAAACACACTGATAGTAAAATATAATATAATATTCAGATATATAATATTCAATGAAATATTCAGAATATCAGCATTTTTCATAAAATTCTTAGAGGCACACACAGGAATTTTAATATAAGTAAAAAAAAGTGAGAGAATTACAGTTAAGTTTAATCGACAATAATTAATTTGATGATGCCAGATTGATAAAAAATAAGCATAATTAAAAAATAAATCAAGATGCCACATTATTAATGTTTATTATTCTTGTTTAAGCCTTAGACAATTGACTTTTATTGCACAGACTGGAACATGTCATTGGGATTTAAAGAACACCACCAAGCTGGTTTAAAGCTTAGTTTGTTATTAATGATGAGTCTTCATGCACACAGTAAGCTGGAATAGACATCAATTGTTATAGCTGAAACAGATATCAAATATTATATGTAGCATAGAATTGATAAACACATGAGATGTTGTTGCCTCTTATGCTGCCTATAGAGATACTGACTACTGACATGTATTTATTAGCTATACGTATGCAGTCAGACACATTTAATTTAAAACATTTCAAATGTGCTGTGCTGGCAGTTCTCTGAAGATGTGGAGAAGAAGAAAAAATTCTTATCTGCATTTGTAACATTTTACTTGTTGATTACATTTTTAGTACAGGTGTGGAAATTAATGAATTGAAAAGAGGAAGAAGACACACTACAGCTGATATCAGTTTACTTGTAATTCCACTTCTCAGCACAGGGTGGCGCTGTGACCCACGCTGCGGCCACTATGAGACTCTCTTGTCTTGGTAACAATCTGTGTTGTCAAACGTTGCTAAGGAAGTCACTGAGCTACTCTTTTTTTAAATTAGCCACAGAGACCAAGCATCAGCATAGGTAACCTCACTTCGGCACGACAACAGTTAAATAACCACACAAGATGTCAGCATTACTTAGCGATTTAATGAAGGTCCGCTTTTAACGTTAGCTCTGCTAGCTTGGATACCGCTATTGTTTTGCTAGCATTGTTTAGCTTCACTAAGTATCCTAAAGTTAGTTAGTTATTTCAGCTATTAGCTTCGTCAAACCAGTGTTAGCCCTGTAAACTATATATTAACTTGATTAAGTTAAGGACCGATAAGACTAACAAAAGATAACTCATTCTGCTTGTGTAATACTTGAGTATTGATTTACTTTGCGGTTAGTTGGTTGTTAGAGGTCATGATAGCATTAGCTAGCAAACCCATAACTGTTACTAATGCTAACATAGAAGCTAATTAACGCAAATAGGATAGCCAGATAATGGATGGACAAAGTAACATTGTATGTTTCACATGGCTAAACGAAATCGTTTTAAGGCCAGCATTTCATTGTTACACACACTCTGTTTGCAGTTTATTAGGTACACCTAGCTTAAACTGATGTGTAACAAACATACGGTGATGGAACAAGTACTCAGATCTTTAACTTATAGATAGAAATATAGAATAAAGTGTTCTGATTCTGATTAATTAAACGTACCAATACGAAAAGTAAAAGTACTCATTTTTAGAGAGACTCTTCCAAAATGATTTAGCTATATAATATCAGCTGTGTGATTAGGGTGTATGTAATTGAACTAATTTAAATAGGTTGAAAAGAAATTAAAAACCACCTCAAGCTGCATCTTCACAAAAATGGCCTTACAGTTGTATTAACACTTGCAATTTCAAAACAATTTCAATAAAAGCTACAACATTATCACCTTAATGAAAGTAGGATTTGTTGCAGGACTGTAGTTTTAGACTCTGTTTAGGGTAAGTGTACCAAGCTAAAATATTCTTTTATCTAAATATGAGCTTATTGTTATCTATTTCTCCAGATGTGTCACTTGAGAAAGCTCCATCAGCCTGACTACAGCTGGTCTCAGACATGACTAGAAGATGACTACAAATGGAGAGGACATCAGTCTGCATCAGTCCTTTGAAGCTCCTGGCAAAGGAGACTCACTTGTCAGTGACAGCAGGCCATGCAAGACCTCCGTAGTAGGTGACAAGTCCTGCAAAGAGAACAGTGATGCCCTTAAACCCACTGTAGTAAATGCACAGGGAGAGATCAATCCATTCCAGCCAAGGCCACCCTCACTACCTAGGCTGTCAAAGTCTAGTAAAAGTGGCTCAGTTGAGAAAACACTGAGAACCAGGAGGCTGAGAAACAGTCAGGAGAGCTTAAGTGACCCAGCTGAGACTGGCTCCTCCACAGACTCACTTAAAGAGGAGCAAACCATTACAGGTCAAGGTAGATTTTCTCTCAGTGGTTCCAACACTCTCAGGAGCCAGGACCCCAGTGTGAGACCCTTTTCTGCTGTCACTGTAGGATCCCCAGTGTTCAGAGACAGAGGAAGCAGTTTCTCTGATGATGATAGAAGGCCTCGCAGCCAGCAGAGCGACACCACAGACCGCTGGATGATGTCCACCAAGGTGCATCTATCTCCAGTGCAGCCCATAGGGTCGCTGCCTGCTCTGGAGAAGACGTTTGTGTCAGCTACTTTAAGGCCAGCTAATAGGATTGACAGGGATTGTTCGGATTATGCTGTGCTGGAGAGAGAGAATCTTGGGGAGAGACTCCACAGGAAACTGAGCGACAGCCGGCTCCTGGAGAACATGGGGTCAGATAGTGCCTCTGTCAACTCCCTGAGGTCCAACTACAGCGTACTTAGCCCCATCAGACCCCAGGACGTGAGAAACAGGTACAGTAGACATAGCAGGCTGTCTATCAGATTGGATGTGAGCCCTCCAAGGTTTACTTACTCTTTCTGAAGGGCTATCAGAAAACCATATCTTTCAAGGGTAACAGAAGTTTAAATTTAAATATAGACCAGTTACAAGATAAAACAATCTAAATGTAGAAATGTTTGTGCTTACTTGAAACAATAACACAGACTTGTAAAAATACAGATAGTTTATTGTATCATTGCTGTGTCAGTTAGTTCTCTGGCCAGACTCTTACTACCCTGTTCTTATGCTACTTAAAATTAAATTGTTCAAAGAAGAGTTGGCACACAGGCATTGTGCAAGATTTTGGTACAATATCTTATATCCACTACAAACCTCTAATTTAGTTTTTTCTTGCTGCTTGGGAGCGTATGAGTATACCACATCTAAAGTTTCTAGTGATTGAGCATTTAGGTAACACAGACAGGCTGCAAAAGAAACACTAAAGATTTACACTGACATGTTTAATGCTCATATATTTAAGAGAAAATGAGAAGAGTGTAGGGGGTGGTTAACCCTGGATCAAAATAGGTGCTTGTTTTTGACAAGAACACGGATAAAAATTCATTTTGTCTTTCTTTTCTAACTTGTATATTTCAGGAGCTTTTTAGAGGGCAGTGTGCTGGGAAGCGGTGCCCTGCTTGGGGCTGAGGAGCTGGACCGCTACTTCCCTGACAGAAGGGTGGGCATCTACATTACCACGTGGAACATGCAGGGAGAGAAGGTACGATAAAATAATGGCTTTACATTATGTAAAAAAATATTTAAGTTCTTCCACAAGTTCATCCACCAAACTGGGTTGTAATCAAGTTTTTATCCTTTTCAGGGGCTCCCAGGCAACTTAGATGATCTCCTCCTTCCTACAGACTCTGAGTTTGCACAAGACTTTTATGTCATTGGGGTTCAGGAGGGCTGTCCTGACAGGTGTGGTATGCTTTGTTTGAGTTTCATCATAATCACTGAAAAAACGGTTGGTTATACCACTGTTTATGTGACCGTGTGTGTGCAGGAGGGAGTGGGAGATACGTCTTCAAGAGACCCTGGGACCTCACTATGTCATGCTGTATGCAGCTTCACATGGTGTTTTGTATCTCACCGTTTTTGCCAGAAGAGACCTAATCTGGTTCTGTTCAGGTTAGTCTGATATCACCTAGACATGAGTTATGAATAAACTCCTGTAGAGCCAAAACCAATCAGTCAATTTGTTGGTCAACAGAAAAATTATCAGAAACTATTCTGAGCTCGATCCATTATTTAAATCATTTGAAAAACAAATACAAATATCTAGTTCCACTTTTTCATATTTGCTAGTTAAATGAAAGGTTAAGGTTGCTTGTAGAAAACAAGACATTTGAAGATTTGAACCAAGAAAGAGAAACTAACTGACATTATGATTAGTTGCATTAGTTCCATGTATAACCTTTCTGCTCTGCAGATCCTGGGGGCACAATTTAAAAAAATTGAGTCTAGTCAACATGTGTTATTGTGTTAAATAATTTTGTTTTAATCTAATACTAGATCATCCTCGTCTGAGCACTGCACGTGTTTTGTGTTTGAGTCTTACTCATTCCAGACAATAACCACAACATTCATCTGTTGACTCACGCAGAGGTGGAGCATGCCACAGTCACGACCAGGATCATCTCTCAGATAAAGACCAAAGGGGCTGTAGGAATCACTTTTACCTTTTTTGGAACTTCTTTCCTTTTCATCACATCCCATTTTACCTGTGAGTATGAAATGACCCAGCTGCAGACTGAAGCAGCTATTCATCATAGCAAGATGTTTATTATCATGTCCTGTTTTCTTTTTAAATGACACTTAAAAAGTATCAACTCGTTATTGTAAATACAATCTGCAGCACTGGCTGTGAGCGGCAATAGTTAGTTATAACACGCATCATAACTGCTTTGACATATTTGCTTTGAAAGTTTGCAGCATTGACAGTTTTGCAGTCTCTTGTGTTTATTACGTGTTGCTGTCGTCTTCCTCCAGCTGGAGACGCCAAAGTTTACGAGAGAATACTCGATTACAACAAAATCGTGGAGGCTCTGGCCCTTCCAAAAGGCCTTCCAGACACCAACCCTTATCGCTCCACATCATGTAAGACTCTTCATTTATGAAAAGTAAAAACAATCAGGATAATGTTATTTCTTCCCGCACAGCTAAAAAATAAGTTTACACCGTAAATTACTGCAGTTAGATTCACGATGTTTGTTAAAATATTTTAAAGACACTGTGTTATTTGTAGCATTAGGACTGAAACAAACTTGCTCTAATTATTCACACATATTTTGACTCTGTCTTCATCCCAGTATTGACCTATTGTTGAGTGCAAAAAGAAATGTTTTAGTATTCACACACTTTAGAATAGAGCCTTTCTGTTGTTGTTAAGAATAATGGACACCAATTAAGTGTAACTTTTTGAATTGTAGCTGATGTCACAACAAGATTTGACCAAGTCTTTTGGTTTGGAGATTTTAACTTTCGGCTGAGTAAAGATCGGGTTGAAGTGGAAAACGTCATGAACCGCACAGCAGGAGATGACATGAGCCCTCTGGTGGAGCATGACCAGCTCTCCAAGCAAATGAAGGATGGTATGATTGCATTTAGGAGGTTAAATCTCTGGGAAAACATTTAGTTTTTAAAAGGCAGCTTTTGTTTTGTGTGATTGATTCTCACCCTGAGAATGTGCTTCTCCCCCCCCCCCAGGTTCAATCTTCAAAGGCTTTCAAGAGGCACAGATACACTTCTTCCCCACATACAAATTTGACATTGGTTGCGATATGTATGACACTACATCTAAACAGAGAACGCCTTCATACACGGTAAAAGAGGAAATTGAGATGAATAACTAATCACATGCTCTGTTAAGTCTGCCACCAAAATAAGTTGAACATTATTATTATCATTATTTTATCCGTGTTTTTCTGTAAAAGCGTAGTATTAGGCAAATACAGCCTCAGATGAACAGCAACATATAACTCTTTTTGACCGTGCTTTTATTTATTTAACAAAAATCAAGCCAGGAACTAAAAAATGTGGACAATACCCCTTTACTACATCAGCCCTTAAATAATTGATCACCATCTGCTGCAGGCCTCTATAAAAGCAGACATTTTGGCAGTTTGCTGGTCTGGAGCATTCAGGTGTGTCAGAATCATCATCAGAATGGATGAAGAATCAAGGTTTAAGAACGGCCTAGTCAAAGTCCAGACCACAACCTAAATGAAGTGCTGTGTTGGGAACTTAAGAGAGCCCTGCATAAGCATATTCCTGAATGAACTGAAACATTGTTGTAAATAAACAAGGGTCAAAATAAAGAGAGACTAATAGTCATACATCTCCTAGATTTATGTTTTTTCTATCCTGTTTAATTTTTGTTAAATAATTAATAGTAACAGTAAAAATAGTTAAATGATGTTCGCCTGAGGTTGTTCAATACTAACACCTGCTATGAAGAGATAATTTGTTTTTACACACAAACAGAGAATTGAAAACAACCTTCACGAACTTTGAATCACGGCTGTATACAGTCTAAACTAGCTAAAGTCTACAGATTAACAGCGTTTTGTGGCTCTTAGCAGAGTTAAACCTCTCTGTTTGTGTTCACAGGACAGGATCGTGTTCAGGAGCAGACAAGCTGATGACATAAAAGTAATCAAATACACCAGCTGCTCCAGCATCAAGACCTCGGACCACCGGCCTGTCATTGGTGTCTTCCAGGTCAAGCTTAGGCCAGGCAGAGACAAGTAAGGACTAATAACAATATGGTAAAATGTTAAGGATGCTTTCTTCTATTCATCTAATGAATTGTTCCACACACCTTTCATATGAAAATTATTAGTATAACATAATTTGCTACAGTTCCTCCGGAGTAGTTTATGAAATTGGAATGAGATCTGAGTATTACACCTCAGTTTGACTCACTATTATCATCCAGCTTGTTCTTAAGTGGAAAAAGTTGTATTGATTAGTTGTTGTGATGTTAAATAAATGACACAGTACAGTGTATTAAAAGTTCACTTGAAGCCTTCACTGTTGACATATGCATCATTTCTATAGCATCCTTCTTCATTGTCGCATGATATCCGACCTAAATTTGCTTCTGTTGTTTAGTATCCCTCTGGGAGCAGGACAGTTTGAGCGAGGCGTGTACTTGGAAGGCATAAGGAGAAGGATCACCAGGGAGCTGAAAAGGAGGGAGGCCATGAAGAACCAAAGTAGCAGCGCCATCTGCACCATCTCTTAAAAGTGGACTCTTCAGACCAGACTAGGTTGGCCTGGGTCATACTGTGCCAGTCAAAAAAAGGACCACAAGGAAACCAGAGTTGTCTTAACTAAAGAGAACCCTGTACTGGTTGTAGTAACTGAGCAGAGTGTGCCCTCTGTTGAGAGTTGTTGGGAACTGTTTAAGTGTGTCCTGCTGGGCAAGAAAAGTGGCTGACTGAACTTGAGGGCAGGTACCTCAGACAGACAGAGGCAGTCTAACATTTATTTATTCACCATTGACTAGGACAGATTCAGACGGTTGTTGCCATCGTGGCTTATTCGTCAGTCACACGCTGCAGTGTGAACTGATTTAACCTTAAAGGCTCAGTGTAACCGCATTTCGTCTTCTAATTTTTTTGTAGGTGTTCAAAAAGCATCATGAACCACACTGTTAATTTTTTCCTGAAAGCTACATCAGTGTTCAAATGCCTCAGGAGTTTGTTATTGAACAGCATACAAACTTAGGTGCACTTTTAATTGGCTGATTTTAATTTTAATCTTGTAAGCTGATGGTTTTGTCGGAGAGCTGCATTATGACTGAAGGAAGGAAAGCTGTTACCACTACATTATTTTTGTCATCAAGTCAAATAGGCTCTGTGATTTGTGCTACAGTCATGAGACGTTACACGTTAAATGGTACTGGTAAACTTCAGGGAGATTGTTGGTTTTTTTTAAGGAACTCACTTCCTGCAAAATGACGTCTGTCACTACTTTGTCTTACTAGTCCTTTTTACTGATCCTTTGCCAGACTGTAACTTCTTGCCTTACCTCTAATCTAACTGCTGTGTAATCTCATATACTGTATACTATCGCCTTTCCATGTATGTATGTACCACCTTAACAAACTTGCATTTCTAGCATGAAGAGCAAACGCTCCAAAAGTGCCTGTAGGTCTTGTTTCCACTTCCTCAGGACCTCTTATTTTTATATGTGTCACCTAAAATGTAACATCCAGTAATAAACATTTTAAAACAAACATTTGATGGCTAAATTGTTAAATGTACTGCAGTACAGTGCCTTTAAATTTATTTACAAGCTGATATACTGATATTAACAATAGTCCACATTTAACATTTTGACTGTAGTCATACGTCAGTGAAATGCTAAATGAAATTAAAGTTAAAACCTTTGTTGTTGTGCTGGTGAGACTTGCACCAGTTGCTGGTGGATTTTATTAGAGCCGGGCTCATTTCCAGTCTTTATGCTAAGCTAAGCTAACTAGTCATTGGCGATAGCCTCCAGAGAAACTCCAACCTGATGCATCCTCCATCCTACTGCTGCTCATATCGATGCTCAGAACAAGACTTTGCGTCTGTGTTACAAATCTGCCCTCTCTCATCACTCTACTAGAAAGCAAACATTTCCGCAATTTCAAACTGTTCCTTTAATTTATTCCCCTACAATTTGGGGTCATTTTCAAGAACATTAACACAAACACAAAAATACAAAAAGAAGAAATATTCACGTTAGACTTCATAAATGTGACCATGAAGCCATGTTTTCAGAACAAAGTGGCTACAGTTGTAAAGCTGTTGACGCTGATCCAAACAATTTCCTAATTATCGGTCAGTTACATATAGCAGTATTGTGTCTTCAGTGGTTGTAAAAGGAGTTTATTAAGTGCTGTTGTATCCTGAAGTAGCCTGATTTTCCAAAGTTTGCATTTGTTCTGGAAAGAGAAGACTTGATTTGGGGCTCTGTGAATTTCAGGGCTGAGGGTCTGCAAACTAAGAAAAGTCTCAATAAAAAGTAAGCCTTCACGCTGTCAGGGACGATAGATGCCACTTTTCCCGCCTATAAGCTATTAAATATAAAACATAACAGGTGGTTACTGGTGTTTTTAAATGAGAAACACTTGAATGTGGTGGTGAATGGTGGTGAATTGTCAGTTTGCAGACAATGACAAATGACTTCCTGCCAACAAACAATAAATACACATACTCTAACTGTGCGTAGACTACTGTAGAGTAAAATGTAACTCTGCTTTAAAATCCCCGGTCTCTGCGACTCAGGAGAGGGACTGGGTGTTAGTCTCCTCCTTAGCTGTGCTGAGTTCTGTGGTGGGAGGGAAGACTAGAATAATCTTCCAGTCCAATTTATTTACAGTGACGTTTGCCAGTTCGAACTTGATGAACTGTGGGTCTATCGGAAAAGACGATACATGCGGGGCAGGCGTCCATCTTTGCTGGACAGGGCAGCTTGGATGTGTTCATACGAGGGCAGCTCTGTCAGGTCTCCCAGAGCTGCTACTGCAGGCTTACTGCGCAGCATCTTAGTTGTCACTCTCTTAATGTCACTGGCTGTCACCCGACCTGGAAATGATTTGTTGACAAAAAAAAAAAAAAAGAAATAAGGATGGTGCCATTAATTTATATTTCTAAAGCTACTAATAACTAAGAAATTCTGCTAATTACGGATTAGTACTCACTTATGAGATCACACAGTTCATGCGGCAATTTTCTCTTTCCTGTGGAGAGAACCTGGCGACCAACATCTTCAAAAATAACTGGCCGTGACTCAAGGTTCATCATCAACATGGACTTAAGCTGAGTCTTGGCCCGTTCAAGCTCCATCTAGACATAGAGAAAAACATAAAAAAATACTTCTTACACTGTAACAGTAATTAATCAAAACTGAGATGGATTCCACATAGTGATCATTACCTCTCCTGTATTTCCAGCCATCTGAATAAACTCTCTGGTTATTATTTCCACCATTTCCCGCACCTAGAGGTCAATGTAGTGGTAAGAAGTAAAAAAAAAAAACAATTTATAACAAACACAAAAGTTTGAATTTCATTTTAAATTCATGACATGACATGTCATGAGTATATATAAATATATTACAAATACAACAACACTTTTATCTTACAAGTCACACAAAATGAGCAACTTAGTGTTCAGCGTTTTGGTCAAGAAAACTGAATCAGGAGGAACGAGGAACTGAACCACTGATCCTACAGTTTGAGGACAACTGCTTTACCAACTGGGAACAGCTGCCCCTTGATGAGACGATGTGTTTTCTAGCTTCCACAACAATAAGGACAGTGTTCGCTAGTCGCAGGTCTGATGGTTACTAAAGAACAGTAATCTGCAGCACAATCCACAGACACACAAATCAACATAGGATGTCTCTCGACAGCCACAAATAAAACATTTAGTAACTAATGGGAAACTAAATTTAAATATAACTTTTCTGCAGATATCCGCCTGCACCAACCTGTCTGGGATCTGCACTAGCATGGATACACAGCAGTCCACTGTCCTCATAGCTATGATGGTACGAAGTGGCATTGTACATCCAGTGATGCCTACATCAAGACAAAAAAAAACTTAATCAGTAACAACTAATAAACCTGGGTATTTGGATTTTTATTACTGAAGCGAGAAGCGCTGAATCAAAGCTTGTGAAACTTTCACCTGTTGAGTACGTTCAGGTACAGACGGGTGAACATGCCTTTCCCTGGCCCTCCAGCAGAAAAAGAACCACCTCCACCCATCATCATGTTGAGCACCGCAAATGGGATGAAGTCATCCTCCTGTAAAAGATAAACAAGCATTTGTTTTTTGTGGACCTTACTGTAAACATGTATCATGCACCTGAATGAAGTCAAGAGCTGTGAACACCCACCAAGAAAGAGCAGCTCTCCAGGCCGATCATAATGTGGGTGAGCTCTGGGATTTGAGTGGGGCCAAGGCTCACATCTGACATATCCTTCTCCATCTGTGAGATCCAAGAAGGTGTTATCAGCCTAACTTTGGGGGCTAACTGCAGGAACGCTTACAGCACCATCATCACTTAACCCTATTATAAGTTGAAACTGAACACAGCCAGACTTACATTTTTTTCCTAAAAATCTTTTGACAGATAAATACAGCCGTAAACAAAAAGGATTTTTTACTTAGAGCAACAAGCACCTGACCATTAAATGTATATGACGTGGCAATGTTACAAACTGTGACAGAGCCACCACTAATAATGATGAATCTACAAAAAATGACATGATTATGCAGATAAGAGTTGCACCTGTGAAATGTTTGCTAATGTCATTTCTGGTCGATGGTTAAATGTATCATGAGCAATATAAGTTTTTATCTTTTTCACAATTTTACAACAAACCAATCTGCCACATAATAGCTGAAGAAATATCGAATTCCAACTCCGATGCAAAAATGACCAATAATTCACCCTGACGATGCCACCGGTGTACTGTGCTACTGAGAGGTCCACGTTAGCTGCTGTGGTCGTTCCCCATACTGGCTTCACATCCAGCAGGTATTTCTTGGCACATTCAACCAGCTGCTCGTGCTCGATGCCCACTCCAGCCAGCACCATCCGCTCAGGACAGTAGTAGTTACGCAAGTAGCTGTGAAGCACTTTCTTATCAATCTTGTCTATGTTATCTACGGGACAAAAGCGAGGCAGTCCGACCGTGTTGCCTCGATATGCAGCCTGAAAGACAAAACAAAACAAACAAAAAACAACAGTCACACAAATGTTCAAGAATCAACAGTAGATGAATGTTAATTTGGATTAAAGAAGTTATGCAGTCTTTTCTTTCCCATTTTGTCCCTATCACTAACTGGGAAGATATTTACCAGTTACAGCTTAAAAAAGAAACAGGCCATTGACATTTGATGAATTTTAAGAACACTTTATAAGATTGTGACTTGACAAACATCAAAAACAGATTGAAATGTTGTCTTTATAGTTAAATAAAACTGTGGACGGAGTACGCAGGCGTTTCCTCATTACACTAATCAAAAAAACATAACAACCAACCCTGCAGCAACACGTGACATCAATAACATTCTAGGTGCTATAACACATTGACAAAGGTCATAGATTAATTAATATCACTTTCAATGAGAGTTCTGCAGTGAGAGTGGGGAGTGATATGTAACTCACAGCATGAATCATCTCTGTGAGCAAAGGTTCAGGATCCGGCCTCATGCTTAGATCTTCTAACTCAAAGCGTATCGCCATTCTGGTCATCTCGATCTCGTCATCTTAACAGAAACGAACAAAGATCACATTACCAAGACTCCAGTGCAGGCATCTCGCACGATTCTCAAGAAGAGAGGGCTGCTCTGTCATTTTAAGTAAAATTAGTTACCAAGCAGTCGAGGCTGTAGCACAGCATCAGAGAGAAGACTGACCACTGTGTCCAGACCCTTTACTTCAGCAGACACTGCATACATGGTGGTATCTCTGCACAGCAAAATACATGATGTATCACACACACAAACTGATTTATTTTTAGCCTCTGTTCCGTCAGAGGTAGCAAACTAGCTTTGACCTCATACCTTGATGTTTGGCAGTCACATATCCCTCCATGCTTTTCTAGTGTGAGAAGGATTTCATCTTTACTCCCATACTGAGCTGTGGACTTAAATGATGAAAACAGTCTGTAATCAGTGATTGATTGCCAACTTTTGGTTCGTGATTTTTACTTTTCTTTTTCATCACAAGCACATTATAGTTGCATCGTCTGTAACAAAAACAACAACACTTGGAGATGAAATCACCTCAGACTCTCTACACGCTCTAAAAGTGGAATAGTACTTACAGAAAAGGCAAGTTTCTCTAAGAAGTGTGCTATTCCACTTGGGTATTTAGCCTCATGTCTTGAACCTGAGTTTACTAAAACTAAGGAAAAGGGGAAAAACATACACTTTTTTAATCCATGTAGGATACAAGTGAGTATTAATTATATTTTCCGTATTAATCCTGCAACTTACCTCCAACTGTGCAGAACTGACCAAACTTGTTTTGAGAAGCAACCCTGAGGCCATTTTCTAGAGTAGTGATCCTGGTCTCATATTTCTCCTGACCGTCCACAGATGCAAACACTGGCACAGGGATCCCAGGAAGTGGTGTAGAGAGAGATATATTTGGGTATCCACCACCACTACTGTACTTTCTGTATGCTGCGATCCCAAACCTTTGTGAACAATCAAATACATAAAACATAAATGATAACTGACTTTGAGGTCTGATGACATCTTTCGAAATGTTTTTTTTTTCCCTGACCTCTATTATTTATTTAAATCTGTATGTTTGTATTAAAACTGTTTATCAGACAAAGCAAAATAACTGAAGATAGGCTTTGGGAAATTGGGATTGAAATTTTGTACAATTTTCTTTTGTACAATTATTATTAAATAACAGACTAATCAAGAAAATACTCCACAAACAAGCTTAACAATAATAACAAAAATGACAATAATAATACTTTATGAAATTACAGAAAAGAACGTTTTGGGTTTGTTTATTAAAATACGTGCTCATTACACACTTATGTAGTATGATTTGCACTAAACTTCGAAATTTAAAGTACAAACATTTAGCTTAGACTACCAATACTTGTCTAACGAACTGAGGAAAGAACAAAAATATTTCTAAAAGTTACATGTAACCTCACAAATAAAGCCATCTACATCAACTAGTAACTTTTTTTATTTCACTAACATTAGCGACATTAGCCTTGACTAACGCTAACAGTTAGCACCATGCTAACTGAGTAAGCTAAACTTGATGAGGACGTAAAGACGCTGCAGGTGTCAGTCGGAGGAATGACATGGAAAACAATAGATGTACAAGAAATATCGTTTCTCTACATTTCAATCGCGCCTGGCGACTATTTTAGAGCATTGATTTTAAACATGTTATTACCTTTGGACACGACTCCAAGTTCTACACTTGGACAAGTGCGTCGCCATTTTGGATCCTGTTTGATCACAAGTGAACCCGGAAGATGATCAAAGTTTGCTGAAACACTTCCGCCGCACAAACAGCTGCGTTATAATTTAGACAAAAACATACAAAAGTACACAAAATGATACTATAACGTACTTACTAATATCATATCATATCATAGATATAACATTCACTCACAGGGAGTTATTCAGCACCCAGTCACCATGACAAAACCTCATCCAGCCCTTTGCCAAAACCAAACAGATGTTTCTAGATCTGTCAGTGATCAGCGTACTTTTCTGCCACTTCAGAGTCCACTGTGATTATGTGTGGTTGCTGTCTTTCTACCAAGTGATCAATGTAAATATGCAAAATTTCTTTATATCTTCATATCTTTATTTAATAGTTCTTTTTTACTTACCTGGATTGTTACCTAGATACATTTTAATATTGTTCAACATGGGCAAAAAAGCTCCTGCGACCCTTGAGAGGACAAGCAGTTAGGATAGTGGATGGCTGGTTGGATGGACATGATGTAACCACAGGTTTTCATTTTCTTTGTCTTAGTCATCGTGAGCTGCCCTTGCATCTGCAGCAAATAGTGTTCTCACTGAAAGCTGTTGCACAGGCAATAAGCATTTATTAACTCCAAACTAATTGGGACCCAAAACAGAACAATCAATTATCTAGAGTGGTCAGCAGCCCAAGAGCATTTGGCTACACATCACTAAATCAATTTTGACAGAGGAAAACGTCAGTTGCTGAATAACATTAACACTGACTGCTGATTTTGAAACTGCAGAAGGATTTCATGGGACTGTCACAGCAGCAGATTTGACAGAGTGAACTGTGTCCAAAATGAACTCTATTTTGCAAGTCGGCACAGTTTTGTGGTTGATTCATCTGCTTTCATTCAGCTCAGGCTATGAGCTCCAAGACACTATCCACACTCTGAAAGAAGAAAACTTTCACCTGCAGCACCAGCTGGAGAACCTCACCCAGGCCCTCAGAGATTTGAAACACCTGCTGACAGAGCGCTCAAAAGGTGAGAGCAGAGACAACTGCAATGAAGGTGGTGGAAAATACTTATTAAAATATAGTAATGTACAAAACTGAGGAACATTGAAGTTTTTACTTGACTACATTAGTTTGGTACAGTAAATACAGTAGAGCTGAAACTAGTCATTTAATCTGTAAATTGACAGTAAACATGAATAAACAAGTAATACATGTCAAGACACAATGATGATTTCATATAATTATGAAATAGTAATGATAACGGTGACACAGATCTTTTTTATGGACCAGGTACTTTAAGTACTTCAAGCTAGTTGTACTGGTAAAGTGAGGTAACATTTATAATAGAGATATTAATTTTCAAATATATGGTATTAGTATGTTTACATCAGTACTTTCACATTTCACAGTTTTTGGAGGGGAACGTGATGCTGAATATCTTTACGCCTGGAGGGAGTGGTCCCAGCACAGTAAGGTTTCCTACTAAAGTTCGACATTATGAAACAATATAGTTATACTGCATGTGTATTTGTCCCAACAACAATCTTATGTTTTTTAGGTATTAGCACAGAAACTCAGCAAATCTTGGAGCAGACTTTCTGTTTAACTGAGTTCTCTAATGCTGCAAACTCCATCTTCTTCACACAGAGGTTCCTCCTTCTCTCACTTCTTATTTCAGCAATTCTCATACTGCTGTTGTGACTTTGCTCCAAATACTATTGTATGAAAACTTAACCTTATATATAGAGTTAGTAAAATACTTCTGTATAGCAAACTGATGCCACGAGTACGATTTTGTTACCATAAGACAAACTTTCTGGAAAGACCACTTTAAAAAAATCAAGAAATTCAAATGTAATTCTGGTAAATAAAAAAATCACATTAACTCTTGTCTCAAGTTTATTGTTCCACATAATATGGCATTCAGATTTTATTTTTGTGACACAGTTGTGTGTGTTATGATATCATTGTTTTTCTTTCATTTAAAAAAGTATTCCCTTTTTTCACCAGTATTACATCAAACAGAGAAATGTTTTATGCAATGAGTTAAATGGGTCATACTGTATATTTTTATTATATTATATATTCTGCACTCAAATATTAATTCAGTCATTCATAGGCAAATACATTTAAATGATCTTATATAGTCATGATAGTTATGATGTTTTACAGCTGTGAGAAATGTCCACCTTTGCTAACTGCTGCAAATTTCATGCATTTGGACTAAATTAATAAAAATCAAATACCTAAAATCTGACTATATGTCACAATAATGTCACTCACGTTTTAAAAAATATCATGTTTTCAGTGAATTGTCTGGTTGTTTGCTGGTGTGATTGACCAGAGAAAAAAACAGTTTGAGTATCACTTAAAAACACCAACACCCTCTTCTAGACAGAAAGGGAACATCTCTCGATTTAGCTTATTATGTCTAATTTAATTCACTCTCTCGCACTAATAGTTTTACAGAGGCAGTGATATTGAGTCTATCCATTGACTGCTTATTATATAAAAACTGACTTTTTTAGTTACCTCCTCACCCACCAGTAGTAACCTATGTCTTAATGTAATGAAATGTAAAATGAAGTTTCGAAGGGGCTACTGTAAAAAAAGAGTCCAAGGACCCTTTGACATGCAGCCAGAAGGAACCAGGAACCCTGCAGTTCATGGACAACTGCTTAATCATCTGAGTAACAGCATCCCTACAATAAATTATTATATAAATGTCAAAAACTGTATAGAAGTAAAATGTACACATGCTAAAGTCCAGTGCACAGACCCTGAAAATAGAGAATATACAGAGAACAGTCTGCACATTATTCTGCCCAATAATCAATATATTTCAATAAATCTGTAGTTAAAAGTCAGTTGATTTTTACCTCACATGATATCTTCAATATCTACATTAAACTCTTCTGCTTAACAGATTGTTTGAGAGAAGTGAGATGCTACACCTCCTTTGGTGGATTTATTTGTTTGATGTTGTCCCGAATCCAACAATGCTGCATTTCGTCTGCTAAATCAGTCTTTGTCTGCTTAATTAAAATGACCCTTCCTGCATAGATTATAAATCGGTGCATTTGTACTTTAATTTCCATTTGATTATGCTGAATGGATTGTCAATTTACATTTGCAAGGATTTCATCTGGCGCCAGTAGACATGTGGCAAGACTGTAGTATGTTAGCTGCAGCCATGCATGAGAATAAGTGATACAGAAGCCACTGCATGAACACCCCTCTATATTTATGTACTCTTCTTCTTTTGTAACATAAAACAAGGTTAAGTCATGGAAGAAGAAAGATTAACAATCTACAGCCATGGCTCTCAGAACACAAAGTATTGTTTTTTAATAAGAAACATTTTTTGCACCACACCTCAGTTCATCCAACAACATCTCGTGTCCTTGGTGTGGTGTGGTAAGTCAGGGCCTCGTTAAATTCACTAGGGTTCATTAAGATCCATTTCTGTTTAAACTCCATCCGCTGACGAAGACCAAGTCATTATTTCACTAAATGTCAATTTCTTCACTTACTTTTTAGTAAATTTACAATTAAATCTTTACCCCTCGATTTTAACCTTCCCGAACACCTTTATTTGCTCTACATAGACTAATTGACTGTTGCTGCAACAGTCATTATTACCCCCATTAACCCACATTTAAAAGGAAACAGTTCAATCTGCACTTACGTGTTACTGTTACTCGTACTGTTGGAAAACACTGAAATATCTGCAGAATTTAACATTTTATAGGTACAAATTACTTGATACTCCAAGCGCTACAACATTTATGTTCAATGTGTGGTAAAGTGTATCTTTAAAGGTGCATCATCACTACTAAAAAGTATTTTATCAGTGGTTTTATGTTGATAATAAACTAAATTGACTTGATATAATTTCACTAAAATGTTCAGTGTATTGCCAATCAAGGCTGTAGCTGTAATCTTTAGTTGTTTTTGCCGGGTTTTGTTCTGTCTGGACGTTTAACATTTAACTATTTTCTTCAGTGCTCTGTAGAGTGTGACTAAATGCATTTTGGCAATGGGTTTTTTTCCAGTATTATCTTTCAAATTACACAGCTACAGAGTTCTTGAAAATCTAACTTTGCATTTTCTATCACACTTTTTCACTAATGACAACTAATGAATGGACACTTGGCTTGAGATTTTGATTTATTATTTTGCAAGGTGAGGGTTGTGTGTAGATCATGCTTCTGTTTACTGTCTACATAATGGGTACACAATTAAGGGTTTTGTGTCCATTACAGCTGTCGTCTTTGAATGAGACTGAGCAGTGCGTTTGTGTGTGAAGGGGGTGGAGGGTGGAGGGTGTCCAGTACATGCAAGCGTCTGTTGCTTGTTCTCTCCCAGCTGGAGGCTCGGCAAATGCACCAGAAGAACAGAGGATCTGCACTGAATACAGGCAGAGAGAAACTGGAGGAAGGCACATGGGCTGACACAGAAACACAGAAACAATCCTTGGACACCTGTAGAGTGAGTAATGCTCTCAATCTTTCAATGATGCATAAACTGAAAAAATATGTGTCAGGTGTAACTTACAACTCTTGCATCCATTTAGCATTTTTTTATTGTTATTTTCATTTAATTTTTTCCACTGGTCACAGTATGTTGCACAAAATGCACTGAATAGTAACAGCACGCACAGTTTTTTTAATTATTATTTCTAATAATAGTGCGAAATACAGTTTTGGTACTGTGAAATGTGAATGTTCATAATTGTGAGAGAGAGAAACTGTAAATAAACATGAGCTGTACTGTTAATAATAATTATGAGATGAAGTGAACAGGTAATAAGAGAAAATCAAATAATAGAAGAAATCTCATGTGCTATTAATGAACCACAATTTAAATGGCTTTGTTTTGAAGAAATAGGCTGTAGCATTGCCACCTTTTAATGCAATTATTATTATTTATTATTATTATTATTATATTTATTATAATTATTTTATTTACAGTAAAATGTGAAGTAAATAATCATCAGTACTGCTCTGAAAATGAAAAGCAAAACCTTCAGTAAGTTGCTTTTATGTTATTTGCCTGTACTGAATGAAGACTTTCAACTGGTTGCATTTTTCTGACTGGAACATAAATTATTGACACATTCAGCTCATTCAGTTGAATTACGCTCCATCTTTGTCTCAACCACTTCCTTTTTAGTAAGTATCTGTCAGAAACTGTGACACTTCCCTTCATCTTCATCATCTTTCATCTTTCATTTCTGCGTTGTTTGGCGACCATGCTGACGGTCAGGAACGCGTTTCACAATGATTCTAACTCACTTATTGTTTTATTCATTTAGTTGGCTGAGTAAATCAGAAAAGAATAATATGCTTTTGACAGTATGCAGTGCAGGAAGGAGCATAAAAGTCAATGTGGGCTGAAAATATCTTAATGACATGCTAAACAGTGTAAATGATCTGTTGTGAATCAAACAAATACACACCCCCAGGCTCTTAGCATTATGTTAGTATAACCAGCCACTGTTGAACCAATCAAGCTATTCAATGATGTCTTTGGTAACAGTGGTGACTAATACAGTAATGTCTGAAATCAAGACTTTGTTTTGTTTGTTTCTTTCTTTGGTTCAAGCATGTGATGTCTGGTGGAAGTTAAGCACATGAGTAGCACATAAGGAAAGTAGCATGAGACGATAATTTGACTATAAACAGCAGTTGTAAAAATACTGTGATGGGTAGGATTGATGGTAATATAATACTGCTGTAATCTAAAATAGAAGTAGGTCACAGTGTCTTAGAAATTGTAATGTTTGTCAAATTAAATCATAAAAACTAAGATAAATGCTATAGTTTCAGTAGCACTCTTTTACTGAGGCCATCTTGTTACACCTTCATATTTATATAATAATACAATAGCACTGGATTTATCACAATCATCTCAGTGTGTTATCTGCATGTGGTAACGACAGGAAATGCACATTAAGTTTGCATCTTCACTTGTTTATCTGAAAAATAATTGTGCTAAAATTCAGTGAAATCCTGATACATGCCCATTTCTGCTGTGCAAGCAGTTTCAGGCGTTTAGATTATATTTGTGGCACGACGAAGCACTAAAGCATCAGCCCTTACATGGTCATACTGGGGATCATGAAAGCCTATATGATCAGACGGGTAGCTGTCCGTGCAGGGACCAATAACTGATCTTCACAGTACAAAGCTCCGCAGCCTCTTTTCATGTCACTTTTATTGAGTGGAGGGCCACGGTGCGAGCTCTATAAAGTGGCTGGGCCCATTCAAGAGACTAAAGAGGACAAAGCTGCGCTGGCTGCAGTGCCGCAGAATCACAACCAAAATAGGAATTGAAGCAAAGGGAAAAGGGAGGGGAGGGCACGAAGAGCATCAGCGGCAGATAGGGAGGGAGGGATTTTAAATTCATCTGCACATTTCAGTCAACACTTGTCACATCCTCTGAATTAGTAGAGTAGTAGAGTGGAACAAGCAGTTATCATTTATCAGGTAATGTAAATCAGGTAATATTTTTGCCGTGTTATCATTTCTTCAATAACTTGAGAAGATGAAATCAAACCTACTTTCAGGCATCTTGTGCGTCATCCTATTTAGGCCCTGGGTAATTTGTGCCACTATTCTTCTCATTACATTGCCCCTGTGTCTGCTTACTGGGATGTGTGACTTTAAATGCAGCACTACAGAACTGATGATCGAAAATAACAACAACCACAACCAACCGATAACAACAATGACCGTTAGCACATATCGTTATTACCATACAAACATCTGATAAAGACTGAAGTCTACAGAGCTGTCAGTAAACACACATCAGTGTCCATGCGAATAATTAAAGTAAAATATCAGTTATTGTCTTTTCTGTGCCCGCTTTCCCAGCTGACACCATGGATGAAGCTGTATGGTGGTTTTATCATGCCTCTCAGGGAGCTCTGCAGTAGGATGCATGTCTATGTCTCCATCTGGACACTCCCACAGATGTCTTCCCACCTCTGCTTACTCATCCTGTCCAGCTTGGCGGTCTCGTCCCAACTGGGTGAGTCCACGTGCCTGTATGCTCACCACGAGATAAAAGTGTCTGTAAAGTCTAATAAATGCCACCATGCTTGTAATTATTATGGCATATTGTGATATTTTATGGCATTTGGTCATGTCAAACATCAATTTCGTGTTTTTTCTGCATGTTCCAGGTTTGGAGGATGTTTTCTTTAGTCCCCAGGACCAGACAGTCACAGAAGGAGAGGCGGTTTTCTTACAGTGTGTGTCCGGGGAAAGTTTACCTCCTGCAAGTATCTCATGGCTCAAAGATGGAGAGGTGGTTGCAAGAGGTAAACAGATTCAGGTAAGCAGTAATGAACAACGGTAACTAAGACTAAGCTGTTTAACATATGAACAAGTGAATGAACAAGCTCAGTGCTCTTAACACCAATTCTGAACATTTAGACTTGTAAACACAAATGGTGACTTCAGCACATCACTCTTCATACCACTCTTGTGTCTGTGTATTATATATATATATATATATATATGGGTAAATTTAACATGAAAACCTGAAATTTAAAGCAAAGAAATGTAAGCTGTTTTTATCTGTTTAGGGTGAGTATGGCGGTGGGAACCAGAAGAAAACTTCAGGCACTCTGCATCTTTTCAACGTAACATTTGAGGATGGTGGCTTGTACATTTGTGTCACACATAATCCTTTACTAAACATCACCAAGAGGAGCAAACCAGCTAAACTAACTGTGCAGGGTGAGCAAATGTACATGTTTTGGTTGTTTTTACTACTACACTTGTCATTTTATGTGCAATTCATCTAACAAGATACAGTCTTTAGAAAATAAACATGAATGTATAGCTGTAACTAATAATTATTATTACTTAATTATTAATGTTTCTACAAAACGCCAGAAAATAAGGAAAGGTGTCATCAGTAATTACCCACAGAGCATGGTGATGTCTTCCACATGTCTGTCTTTGTCTTTGACAGACACAAAGATATTTAGTTTATTTATGTGTTTAGTTTAACATATGAGGCATGAAATTGCCACATTTAAGGAACAGTAAATGTTTGTCATTTTTGCTACAACAATGACTAAAATTCTCATTGTTATATTATTACCAAAAACACTGTGTCACTTAACTCAGATTTTAATTTCCTGCATTTTTACAAGTTTAACTAGTTTTAAGACGGTATTATTCTTACATCTCACAGATTGCATGTGACACTTCTTGCTTCCAATGTAGTTTCACTGAAAATATCCGTTAAAAATAATTAGAAAGATTAATTTTACTTTGTTAAAAAAAACTCAGTGCTACATTAAATATTTACATGTACACTTTTGCCAAAAGTATTGGCTCACTCACATCCATGTTCTAATGAACCTTGCTTTGTGCACTGAATTCACTTATTTGTTGGGGTGTCCCAATACTTTTGGGATATTGTGTATTTGTTGCATTGGTGTTAGTATCCTACAGTGTTGCCAGGCTTCTATATGTGTTTGTCTGTCTTGCAGGGGTGCCCAGATGGCTGCAGATCCTGCAGCACCCTGACAACATCACTGTTGCTATGGGGGCACAGGTCTCCATGCATTGTGCTGTTGGTGGCTCCCCGGTTCCCATGGTGCACTGGTTCAAAGACGGCTGCCTCTTAGCAAACCGCTCAGCCGCTTTCAGTCTGCAGAACAATGGACAGTTGCTCATATTCAGGTCTAATACTGCAACAGAAATATTAATCTTGATTTATTTTTTCAAATATAAACGCAGTGCTGTAGCAGATTTTGGCAATATTGGATTGAGTTTGTTCATCCCTCTTTTGTGATTTTTGTGTTCTCCAGAAATGTGACCAAGGAGGATGAGGGCTTTTATCACTGTGAAGCATCCAACCTGAAAGAGACAATCAGGTCACAAACAGCCTTCCTACTTCCAGCCGGTACAGTCTGCAAACATCCTAAAGTACATAAGTGAAATACTTTCTGACAACAGTTTAAGTACTTTCTATATCAGACAACGCTTCATATTTAGTCGTTTGGCAGATGTAATTTATATATATGATGCACCTTGAAGAGCTTGAGCGACACACATGCATTTACATGATGTTGTGTTTACAGAGATGGGCTGGAGCTTTGTCCAACAACCAACAAACCTGATGGTGAAGAGGGGAGATAATGTCACGGTCACCTGCAGGCCTCCGTTCAGCAGCCCAGTAGCCCAGGTGTCCTGGTTCAAGAACAACCAGCTTCTCTCTCCGACAGCTCACGTAACTGTGCTGCCCAGTGGAGACCTATTATTTTATAGGTGTGTGTGCGTATATATGCATAATGTCTGTTTAAAGTTATGCCATGAGAGTTGTGTTTAAATGTTAATTTTCCCAATGTGATTCAATATCTTTTGGTACATTTGCATAGATTTACCTCTAACATTCAGGAATACTTTTATTATTACTGTTTTGTGAACTTGAAAATAAAATTTCGGGTGTTTAAGGTTATTGTGAGTTTTGGCATCATTCACTGCAGTGTCCAGGAGTCGGACAGTGGGAGTTACTTCTGCAGGGCCTCCAACATCCATCTTCAGAGATTCCTCACCTCCAGAAGAGCAACACTGACTGTGCTGGGTAAGACGTTACATTAGAACCTGCACACTTGAGCTGCTGCTACATCCACGTGGATAATAGAAGATAATAGCAACACTTTTCTCTTCCCGGCAGCCCCACCATCAGTGAAACTGTGGCCCCAGGTGATCACGGTACCAGTGGGCGCCCAGGTGGTGCTGGACTGTCAAGTGTCGGGTCACCCTCTGCCCTCCATCAGCTGGGTCAAGAGAGGCCACTCAAAGCAGACTGGAGGGAAGATTGCTTTGGGGTAAGTTGATAAGTTGCTTGTTCATGAATATTTAAAATGTTCTGTTAGTTTATGCTTCTACGTTTCAGAAGTAAATGTTGTACCTTACACCGTAACCTACTACATTTATTTGTCAACTATAGTTGTAAAGTACTGTTTCAGATTAAACCAGTAGTTCTCTGTTTGTTTGTTTGTTTGTTTGTTTGTTTGTTTGTTTGTTTGTTTGTTTGTTTGTTTGTGGACCCCTTACAGTGAAACATGGACCTCTAGAGGTTTCACAAATCCATTTGTTATTAGTTCCACCAAGGAGTGATATCAGTTTTACATTTCTCAGATAGTTTAACTTAAATAAATGTTTGATGCACAACATTTTACAGAAAGTACTTTTACAGTACAAAACGAGTACCTTTACTGTTGATACTTAATAGATGATAGTTAATATTTCCTTTCTTGTAATCTTCTTCACTCAAAGCAAAAACAAGTACTACATGAACTGCCTGTCTGACAGTTTACATGTTTCTCATACAGACTGAGAAATGCCACTCTCCACATCCAGTCAGCCAGGAGCTACGATGAGGGGGTGTATGTGTGTGAGGCCTCCAACACACTGGGCCAAAGCCGCAGCACAGCAGTGCTGAGAGTGGCTGGTAACTTTTACACCAACATGCTGGAACAAAATAAATCATACTTTACAACGACTTTTATGATGCTCGACGAGCAGTTTGTGAGCTTCACATTTGTGAAGCTCTAAAAGATGCCATTACAGCTCTCAAATCTTTCATGTTATTATAGAGAGACATGGAGGGAATGGTTTTAATCACTATGTGCATTTTATGCTATGAAAACATATAAGGCAGCTTTGTATAATTGCTAAGTTGCGCAGTTGCTTCGTACCTGTCCACACTCAATAGTTTATTAAAGCTAAAGTTGCTCATCTGCCACATCTATAATTGTTGTGTCTGTATTTTCACGCTGCGTCATATTTGCACTTAGGTCCTCTAATAGTCAAACCATTACACCACCGTTTGGAGTTTTAATAAGTTAGATATCTAGCATCTTAATAGAACAAAAGTTCAGTGAATGACTTGTTTTTCCTTTATTCTCCCAGTGAGTCCCATCATATTGACCTTCATAGGTCAACTGAGGTGCAAGATTGGGTCTTCAGTGATCCTGCCCTGCAAGGCAGTAGGGATTGAGCCCATCACATATACCTGGACCAGAGGCAGAGCAGATTCACACTCTGCTATCAGTCCTACTGTAGATACACACACTGATGGTGAGTTAAAACGTGTTATTTTAGTTATTTATTTATCTATTTCAGTTATTTTCAACATGAAAAATATACCTAGAAGGGAAGGAAAAAAACTTTTCATCTTATTACTTATGTAGTAGATGGAGCTTTGCATATTTCCAGTGTGCAGTACTCTGATGCAGGGGAATATTACTGTACTGCTGAGAACCGAGCAGGACGACATCAGAGACGTACAGTGCTCACTGTCACAGGTATGTCAACATCAGTGTATTACATGCTAAAGTAACTCAGCAAGTTAACTTGATTGCTGACATGTGCTAGCACAACCATTGACAAATGATGTTATTGTTGTAATAGTTTAGAAACTCAGCTGTGTTCTCACTGGAGCTGGATACATGTCACTTACAAACATGAATGTGAAGCTTCAGCACAGGTTTTGAGATTTGAAAGTTTTGACTAACCCTCCTGTGATGTTCTCATCAATAATCCACAGTCACAAAACTCCCTGACACTTGATAAGCACAGTTTTCTTTTTCATGCTGTCTTCTGTTCTAAGCTGAAGATCTTCCAGCTGATAGAGGCAAGCAGACAAGACTGGTTTTGTCTGCTGTGAGTAATAACGTGAAACTCTCTGCTGCTACAGCTTGTGTGGTGACACCAGTGGTGGAGTAACTGGAGCTTAACTATATTCTTATTATATAGTGAACTGAGAAGCAGCTGGATGCATTTACTTTAATTTCATTATGAAGTACTTCTGCTTTACATGTGTATTTTCACTTCAGGTTTATAAGATACAGTACTTACATACGTATACAACATTTGTAGTTGTTATTCCACTGTATGTATCTGTAAGTTCAGCTTAAAAGTTACTCGGCTAAAGTCTTAAGCTACCATTAGATTTGTTATTTTAGCAATGCTGTGATGTCTATATTGCACAATAATGTATATATAGTACTTAAAACTAGCTCCGTCTTGAGCAACAATCAAAATCTTTTTTACACATTTATCAACATTAACAAACTAATGTCATATATAACATTATGTCAGTCACAGAGGTCATATTTCTGCAGAAAAACTGTTTTTTTAAGTACCTTAAGTACATTTTGCTGATAATAGCTTTTACTTGGGTAGGACTTTGAATGCAGGACTTAAACTTGTGATGGACTAGAATATTTTTTAGGTACTGGTAAATAAGTACGTCTTCCACCACTGGGTGTGTGGACTCTGTATGATGTCTTTCTGTGTGGTCGCAGTCCAGAACTTGTGAATTCTTAAGTGTGAGTGCTTTTTACAACTTTCCATTGTCACTGGATAACATCGCTGCTTTGATATTTGTGGCCTGCTACCTGCTTACAACTTGTTTGTGGCTCCATTTAAGCTTATGTCAGATTTTCTCCCTGTCTTGAAACTGAGTCTTTGGTTTCATATTTTCTAGAATGTCAAATCGAGTGACGCTGTGACCGAGCAACACATTAAGACAACACATAGCCAATCAACGCGTGTCCAGGCACAGCAGGAGTCCATGTGTAAGTACCCAAAGAAAGACTCCATCTATCAGTTCTGTAGATTAGGAGGAATTTGTACTCATTAAAGTCATTTCTGACATTGTGCTGCATAACTGAAAATAGTGAAAAGTCATGATGCAGTTTGAAAAGAATCCTGTGAGTTATTCAAATTTTGAAGAGTAATTACGAACCAAGTCTTCATAAATTTGCAGGTTGTAGTACATCACTGAGAGTCTCCCTGCAAAACTGTGCTGGTTTGTGACTAAGCACAGTCCTGGTATTTCTTGTGCAGTTAAGGAAAATGAAGAAATGCAGTAGGTTTCATGCATAGTTTTAGCATAAACATCTATTTTTTCAGAAATGTGAACTCACAACCGTTTGATTGACCACATGCTGTGGTTCTATGGCACTTTCGAATCAGAAGATGGTGCTGTTGTACTTCTTTGGATGCACTAGGCGAACCAAAGCTACAGAGCCATTGCATGTGCTGCTCAGTAATAAATAAGCATTGACTTTGGCCAGACATTCATTCCTGTCTTGTTTTCAGTGATCCATAGTGATCCACAGTGATCCACAGTGCTTCCTGGCCTGTTTATCACTTGCTGCTGGTCCATTTTTTTAACTACATTATCTTGTTGTGCTGGTTTGGAAAAATTTGCTCCATCTGCTGTTTAGGAAGTGCCGCTAAAATTTGCATTAATTAGCATTTTGTTTTGCTGATTTTAGCAACTGTCGTTAGATATACATCTAGCTGTGTTGCTGTGTTTCAAGACTGAGCCATTACTATCGTGAGAACAGCATTGACTTACAGTACTAATGGCTGGTGCTACTGATATAAATCCTAAATTGTAATTACATGTTTTTTCTTTAAATAACAAATTTACTTATACTCGTTATATGAAATAATTGTTTTACTATTACCAGGTTCCTCATCACACTGTGATGCTAC
Source organism: Ctenopoma multispine (assembly GCA_034779795.1). NCBI lineage: Eukaryota > Metazoa > Chordata > Actinopteri > Anabantiformes > Anabantidae > Ctenopoma > Ctenopoma multispine. The sequence goes on along the minus strand of JAUYWH010000027.1, from coordinate 19,220,703 downwards.
AACAAACAGAGCAACTGTTTCCACAGTTTTGAGGAGAGCAGTGGCAGAACTAAAGGTGCCACAAGAGTTACCTGACCGTCTTTCACAACGTCACGCGGATCAGCCAACAAACAATCCAATCCAGCCGCTAGTTACACAGATGCAGCCTCCTATGTTACCACCTCCTCCACATCCAAACTTCCAGTCAGTAGATCTCTACACCCAACTGCCAGTGACCAGTACTCCTTCTTCAACTTCAAAAAGTGAACCAACAATAAGACGCAGACAGACATCTTTAGTCACCAGTGCAGTTTTGCATACAACCTTTCAGTATCTACTCACTGAAAGTCAGTCCTATTTGACATTAAAATCATCAAAGACACAGTTTCAGCATCAAATAAGTGACAAATTATTGATAGAGTCTGATTCTCAGGGCTCTAATATCCACCCTGTTTCTCCAGTCGGTCAAAGCACAGAGACCTTTACTGAGACGTCCATGTCTCAACCATCATCAAAGCTTGCAGTAGGTGGACCGTTTTTTCTCTTTCAACCTTCAACCCAAACTGAGATGGACCATCCGGGGTCAGTTACGCAACTGCAACTATCTCAGACTCAATCTCACCAGCTTGTTACAGAAACTCAGTTTTATCAATCCCACAATGAGTCAGCTTTAACTCATATTACTCAAACCAAACCCAAGCATCCAGCTCAACCTCACCATCGAGAAACTCATCAGCAGCCTTCAAGTATCTCACAAATATCTCAGACTTATCCCCAACAGCCCTTTACCTCAGGCCTTTTACCAAAGACCCATCTTGATCTAACAACAACCCAACATTATTTGCCTTCCACACAACCAATCACCAAGTCCCAGTCATCACAAGTACAACCCCCACTTTCTGAAACACAATCTCAGTTATCTCCAACACAACATCCACAGCTTTCAACACTGCACCCTGTGATTCCTGTTAGTCCTCAGGTCAACCTGTCAGATCTGGTAAATGCAACTCAGCAAGGCACCACGGTTAAGTCAGCTAAATCAGCCAATGACACCGACCTTACAGAGTGGCTGAAGAGAAACACCTCCCAATCACCAATGACTAGCAATGATCCAAGGTAGGTCAAAATGGAGGAGGTATGTGCTTTTCATGCTACAACAGATGTTCTGCTGGTAAAAAAAAAAAGCTCTTTTTTGTTTCATACCCTCCAGAGTGACGCAACAGTCTCCGTCATGGCTGCCTGTGCTGGAGAAACATGACATCCCCATTGTGGTGGGAGTGGGCGTATCTCTGGCCTTCATCTTCATCACTGTCACCTTCTACTCAGTGGTCCAGAAGAATGAACAAGCACCAACAAGTCGAGCAGGTCAGAAATCCTGTAGACTTATAGGATCTTTATTCACATTTTTGTGGGTATTATTCTGACATTAAATAAACAAAATGCCTTAATGCCAGGGTAGCTTTTTCCCCTAGCTAGCTTGATGTTTCTTGTTGCTAAGTTAAGCTTCTCATCTAACGCTCTGTCAGACAGCAAAATACGTGTAATTACCTAAATGCCAGACTATTCCTTTAAAGCCAAATCATGTGTCATTGACAGCTCAGAGGAATCTAGGTGTTCCTATAAGACACGCTGAACGTCGTGCTGCAGGAAGGACATATGAAAACAGGTGAAAATGCTATCATGCAGTAAAAAATTAATCAATTGAGGCCTTGCAATTGATCTTTTTGCTTCTTTGTAAATGCCAGCTTTAACCAGAGTGTTGTGTTGTCTTGTGCAGAGCTTTTGAAGATGATGATTGTGTGGCTGTGATTGAACAGAGCCCTAACACATCAGACACCCGAGCCCGACCTCCAGGTCCCAGCCTGGTCACGGTGCAGATGGAGCCTACGTTTGAGGACACTCATGAGGACGTGCAGCCTGCTTTGGACAACCACTCGGTCACTGTAGAGACTTATCCTGAGCCCATTCTTGACACAAAGGTTTGAGAACACATGAACAAGAGAGAGTGAAAAGATTATCCAGCATTTTCGGTTTAGTTTTAGGGAATCATTGTGTCGCATGGCAGGTAATGTAGAAGGAGGCATGTAACAAAAGAGATGATCCAATCAGGTTCTGCTGACAAATTGTTTTAAAATGACCACTGTGAGTCTGGCAATGTTACAGAAGCTAATCTGAAGGGTGAGATTAAATAGCAGCAACCTGTCTTCTAGTGCCACCCTTTGCCTTACCAGTGGTAAATATCTAAGAATTGCACAGGTTGCTTTTTTTTTCTCAGCCATCCAACATTTGTTTTCTGAATAAAAACCTCATGATGCCATCAGTATCGTATGGAATCTGTTAAATGACCATTATGTTATCACTGAGGAGTGCATTCCCAATTGTTTCAGATTGATTCCTCTCTAGAGGAAGAGAAAGGCTGCAGTTTCTCCCAGCCGAGTATCCAGCTGCAGTGTGCTGAAGACTGGAGCAGTAACAGAGGAGACAACCACAGTCCATGCCAGGATGCCTTGCCTCCTCCATCGTCATTACCTTCCCGTTCACCTTCCCCCTCTCCACCATCCAGATGCGAGGAGGGCCTGCGCTCCTCATTAACCCTGCAAAGTGCCGAGCCATGTGTAGCACCGATCCACCACAGCCTCAGTATCTCACACGGTAACCCTCCTCTGCTCCTGTCTCACCACGTATCCATGGGCCTCACTACGGTTGCAGTGGATGTCCATTTTTACCCAGCATCCACTGCTTCAATGGCAGTAGGCACTAGTACTCATATCAATTCAGTCTCTAATCCCACTTCAGTGACTGCACCTCTGTTTAGTCCCCCTATGGTTAACAGTCAGGAGAATGAATCAGATGCCAGATGTAATCAGTGTAAATAGCTGCAGAGTTAGTACTTAAAGCCAAGTCCAACCCTCTCCAAGTGTAAATATACCCCTGTGGTTGGGGATCGTCGCCATGATGAGCATCATGTGCATCATAAATAAGCAAGTCAGCTTATTCACTATCCTGAAGTTAGAAAGAATCTAGTGTTGTAGCTTTAGTATCGCATTTGTTGTACTGGTGACATTTATTATTGTTGAATTTTTAGCTTTGTACTTCTGATTACAGCTACAGCTTTACCATAAATACTTCTGCTTTGTATTGCTATAGGTCTTTATTTATTTTTTATTGAAACATGAAAGAGAACATGTTCATGTTAGTTTATTATGTTGCCCATATCATTACAATCAGAATCATTTTAATCAGATGTTGCCTTGTTTTTCAAATAAAAGTAGATTTTATGACATGAAAATAATAAGAAATACAATGTAGATGTTGTTGTAAATGACTATGATTCTTTTGTAATGGAATATCTACTGTACAGAGTACAGAGACTCATAGTTTGCTAATGCAAGTTTATCAATTAAAAAGGCTGAAGAACTGATTTTCAGAAAACCCTTTTCCAACTGTGTTAGCACATCTGAAATTAAGCATTGAGTGATGACAAACTTTTGAATGATAGATTTGTTACAGTTCAAGCAAAATACTTAAACATGTTGTACAGTATTGACTCTGTTATTGAAACAGCCAAGGATATATTACTTTGTCAAAAAATATTGCAATTTTTGTGACAGACCATAAACATTTTGGTTGAGTGACCTGCTCGTTCTATTGTATTAAGCTACGTGACTGTTACACCTTTTTAAAACCAAAGTGAGGTAATAATGACTGTATCAATAAACAAGACAATAAAATCACTGGTGACTCAGACTCTGTGACCCTTTGACATTGTGTGATGTTAATTTGAGTTGATTTGATTTATATCAGTGTTGATGTGAAGCACATTGAATTGCCATTGTGTATGAAAAGTGCCATTAAAATAAATCTGACTTTACTTATTCTCAAAATAAAGCATAATTCACTGGTGACCTACTACCAGAATCGCCTGGCGACCAATCGACCAAATGAGGTTAAAATCCAATGCTTCACTTTCTTTTTTCACCAGCACTTTGATTTTTTAATGGGTGTGTGTTCAATAAAGACATAAAAGATCATGACCGTGTTTTATAAGCTTAGAAATATTTTATATGTTGATATTTGAGACATTGGTGAAGATCAGATCACATTTCTTTACCAATTTATGCAGAAAACCAGGAAACTAGAAAATATTGTAATTACCTTTTCTTGCCTCTGTCAGCATTTCTTGCATAATGACAGTAAAGTTCTTGAAATCTGAATCTGAATGTTATTATGATAAAACCTGAACTCCTTGATGTTGTTGTAGCACCATAGTCCCAAAGTTAGGTTTCAGGAAGTGTCATTTTATGTCCTTGTTCTGTGACAAAAGGACTTAAGGACAGCTATCACTAAGTATAGCATCAAGGTGGAGACAATCAAGCCTCAGTTCTTCCTGCCCTTACCACAGTAATATAGTAGTCAATAGTGTTGAGTCACAAAGTGCTAAACCTTTGTTCAGGCCAGACATTTGAACTTGTCATATAAATGTAATTGTTACTAATATGACTTACTATGGCTTCCTTTGTAGTAAAGAGCAGGACCATGAAACTGAAGCAGCTACATGGAATTCAGTAAGAATTAGTTGGTAACCCTTCCTTAATAATTAAAAGCATTTATTAATTAATTTTATTTCTCAGGGGGATTAATAAAGTATTAAATATCACTTATTACTTGTTATAATATACTATAAGTTATATGTATTTACTGGGAAAATGGTTTGTAAATAGTGGTCTGCAGGAGGAGGAAGGGTTAGTTTCACACTCTCAAACTGATGTGCTGCAACATTTCTGTGGAGGGAACATGTGCAACAACCACAAAGTCTTAATAAATGTATCTCACAGAGGTCACAGCCTCGTTCTTCTGTCACTGAATACGTAAGTGTGTCACTTAGAAATGCAACAAATTTTCATTCAGTAAAAATAACTCTAACAACTAATATTACTTGTGAAAAAGTATATTTTAGTGTGTTTACAACACTGCAGGGATAAATAAATTCTAAACTAACCCACTGTGTATTTTGCCACCAGTCAGTCAGTACTACATTTTTCCATGCTGACCTTTTTCCATTTCAACAATATAATGACAAGGTGGTATGAATGTTATGGCCGATTGGTTCATGGTATATGTGAATACAGACGTGGCTGTTAGACCAAAGTGAACACTAAATTTACTGTGCATAGTTATTGTTGGAGGTTTGACATGATTTAACTTCTACCCAGTACAAAGTGCTGAGAACTTGGAAGTTGTAACCACAGGATTCGCACATGAAACACATAGTGCTATCTGTCTTTTAACATCGGAACAACAGATAAACCATAAGATTGTGTAAACACTTTTTTTTCACACGTACAAGGAGATAACACCTTTTTATCATGTTCTCCCGGTGTGAAAACACAGACATATTACATTTAGTATTGAACCTGTAGTACAAAATTTCTTCACAAGTTGTTGTTTTGAATGTCAATATAGATGAAATCAAGACCCATAGAAGAAAATAAGCAGCAGCAGCACTGAATGTGGTTATGGTTGTAGAACAGTCATTAATAAAAAAAAAAAACATTTCCAGCAGGCAATTATAAGCACTCTCCTGTTGACAAAGGTTCATCAACCCATCCATCCTAATTACTAGATGACGACTGGTCATCTAACAATAAAACCTGTAATAATCTGTTTGTAGATAGCAAATAATAAAGAGTTAACTCCTAAAATGTAAGTTATTTTAGCAACTTGCTGTTTAAGCCAAAAAGAATTCACCCTAAACACTGACACAAGTTACATGTCAAGGTCAAGTCAAGTCAGTTTTATTTATGTATCACCTTTCATATACAATAGTAATTCAAGGTGCTTCACATCCACATAAAAGCAAACTGACCAACTGCAGCAGCAAATTAAACTAAAATTAACATCACAAAATGTCAAAATGAAATTTGCATTACATGGACATGTATGTCACACATGACATGTTGTCGTTTGTCTCACACGTCACAGTGCAGCTGCAGTAGTAGGCTATGCTCAGCATGACTGCCCCCATGACACAGTGTTTTTGGTGTCACGCTCTACCCATTGCACACTACTGACAACTCTAAAGGCTGTGACCACAAACTACATATAAAATGCACTTTCTTTTTGCAACAGGGACATAACTAACAATATCTAAAATACAGACACCGTTTAAGTATCTGGGGGCATCAGCTGTAACAGATACGTACATAATATGACAAGACGTAGACTCTGGCTGTAGCATGAGCTAAATTCTAATGCAAATATGTCAAATGTTTACAGTGACAATGCTAACATGCTCTTGTTTAAGGATTTAAGTTTAGAGAGGAATTTGACAAACATTTATAACCAACTAACAGCTATGGTATCATGAACATTGATTAAAGTTCAGTAGAAGGTTTCCTTGGTTTTGCCTCGTCTTCATTTCGTGGAACGTGGAAGTTCACGTATGGACACCACTTGGTGTTAAGGCAAACCAGTTTCTTTAAAGTGGAAGTTTTGACGATATTGAATCCCGTCTCCCCCCCAAAGGTGCTGGGCTTCCAGTACTCAGGGGAGCAGATGGGGTTTCCCAGCAGGCCTTTCAGGGAGAAGGGAGCACCCATCTCCACCATACTCTCACCAAATATAGCATTAGAACGTGTTTTCTCCAGCATGACTCCGGGGTAAAACTCCAAAGCGTCAATGTCGCCATAGAATTCCTCTAAATCTCTGGCTATTTCTTTGTCATCTGGAAAGGAGAAATAGCAAAAAATTACCCTATGAGTTGCAACCATTATTATTATGTTATTGTGATTCAGGGTCAGGCGACATCCTGACTATAAAGTAATTCTTTGGTGAACACTCTTATCATGCTGGTGTTAGCATTTTGGTAAAACATCTTGATTCAGACTCAAGGAGCTGGTTGCTTGCAGACTCTGCAAGCATGATGTGAACGTGCAAACTGCACATAGAAAGGTAGATTCAAACCCAGAATCTTCTGTCGGTGACAACAGCGCTAACCACTACACCACCGCGCCATCACAGTTGTTACATTGGACTGCAAACTGCAAATTGCCAGTTCCCCAGCATTGGCTGAATGGAAGTAGCTTCAAGTTTCTAAATGAAAGCTTGTTAGCCTAGATTACTGACTTTCATGTTGTGAGTGGAATAATTGCTTGTGTATCAGTGTCATCTACAGAGACACGAAAGGCACCAGTTTGTTGCCTATACAGCTTCTGCCTATGCCGGGGAGGGTTCAACTTTGTGTCCAGCTGACAAACTTTGTTTCATGTCTTGTCTCTCCCAGTTTTTCCTGCCTGCTTCTCTACTGTTAAGCTATCTAACAAAGGCCAAAATGCCCCAAAAACGTGATTTAAAAAAGATTTAATATGTCTCCTGCTCACCCGTGAATTCATAAAACGAGGTGTAAGGCTTCAGGTTGAACCGCTTCCTGTATTCATTGAAGGGCCGCACACGTGCTGCTCTGGACTCTTTGATGACCATTTCTGCCACTTTGACCACTGTTTCATGAGAGTTGAGACCTCCACCGATCTAAAAGACAAAGTCACCACAGTGTGGAGAAATATAATCGGCCAGATAATTAGTGAGAGATTAGCAGACCACACATTGTGCATTTATTTCTCAAGGTAAACCATCTTGTATGGTTCTGCTGAGAGTTTATATTTCAGAATACAATCTCTTAAAATCAAGAGATAATTGAGGGAGAGCCGGATGAACTAAGAAACTGTGGTTTCGTGGTTATACTATATGTTTGTCACATCACATGTTGCACCATCATTGTGATAAAAGTGAGGGGTCCTTACACAGTTATTTTTTGATTCATGTACAAGTGAGCAGAAATGTTAAATGAGAACAGAGAAGTCCTGCAAAAAACCTTTTATTGGTTTATAGAACCTCCACTACACTTATTAGTTATCTTTAATCTGATAATTTGGTGTGTGACTGGTTTTCTTTTCTTTTTAAACTATTTCTGCACTGATCTGCTTTGTCTGAATATACTTTCATTCCATTGATATTTTCATTCTGTGTGTTTCATTTCTTCATTTTTATACATATATATTTTATCTCATTCTTTTTCATCTTAATAGTTTTTATGTCTGTTTTCAGGAATCAAACACAGATAAGAACGAGCTCAACTTCCTCCTTGCCATTTCCTCTGATACATCTACAACAGCAGTTACGGCACAGATACAATTAACAGATACTTTAAGAGTTCCAACTGACATCAGATTTAACTGTTGATTTTGTGGTCAAAAGTAATGTTTTGTATCTCTTGTGTAGCAGGCTGTAAGTGCAACCATTTTTCATCCACTTGTTCTTATCTGTATTTATTTGCAAAATGCTCCAAAGTGCAGTCTAAGCAGATGTAAACACACAAATAAAGACAAACCTGCGTAGAACATGCAACTGAACCACTTCTTAAAATTAGATAATGTCACTGTATCCTTTTTTTCTGCCATAGCTTAACGTCACCCAGTTATAATCATAATTACTATTATTATTACCAACTATTTCCCTCATTATCTGCACAACAGCAGTCAATGGAAACGGCCAAAAATTATTAATCTTCTGTTGCAGTTTTTTTCTAAATTTTTTAAAAACTTTTGCTAAATTTGGAAGAAGAAATGTGATCACCTACTTATAATAGAGTGCTGATGTCTCTAATTATATCATATAGTATGGAGGCATTACATGGTTTAACAAAATAAATTTGATCCTCTGTATGAAAACAGGTTCTTCAGCTACTGCACATAGACAGATGCCAACAGAATTCTGATTAATTTAATTAATTTAGAGATATGGTGCAGTACACAAAAAAATTTAAATTTAATCTCTGTATCTTCTATGAGGAATTTATTATGTTAATAATCAAATCAAATTTGCACCCCTAGCATCAGCGTCTTACAGACAGTTACAAGCTGTATTTCTACTACCTGTCCGGCAGGTTGTCGAGAGAAGGCATCCACCAGCTTCTCCACCCCGTAACGCATGAGTAGTGAGGTGTTGTACATAAACTCAGAGTACGGGATTTCAGCTCCATCAATGAGGAAACTGTCAGGCATCAGTGGGTGCCAGTGGTAAAGCTGGCAGAACTCCAGAGCGATGCGGTTGCTGTACTGGAATTGCGCGTTAAAGAGCAGGGAGGGATCAAATTTAAGCTTCAGCAGGTAACCACTCAGCTGCTGCACGTACTCTTCTATTATAATCTTGATGATCTCTCCTAGGAGGCAAAAATCATTCTGTTAGTTAAACTATATAAAAAAAAATTATAAGAATCTGGTAAAGGGAAATTTTAACTGAATGTGTAAAATGTACAAAAGTTGCCAGTTGTGCAGTGAAGTTAAACTGATATTGACACAAACTACTTCATAGTACTTGTAATATACTCACCGATGATGATGAGTCTGGTCGTCTGAAAAAGCTGCTCATCGTCCCAGGTGGGATGTTCTTCTTTAAGGATGTCACAGACTCTGTTATGCTCCCTCAGCCATATAGTGGCGTACATGGTGAGGCCTGGAAGGATACCAAATAACTCCTGACCAATGACCAGGCGCTGCTCTGGAGGGAGACTTTCAGGATACACCATGTGCACTGGGACCTCAGATACTGTAGGAGGGTACATCTCACCATTTACTAACTGCGGAAAACAAAACGGGAGTAGTAAATCTGAAATATGAAAGACAACTGCTCACACCAGACGCCTTAAAATATGTCTGAGCTGAAGCAGTTGTGTGAGGTAGAACAGTTTAAAGTCATAGATGTTTGTGCAGGTCTAATCCACAGCTACAGGAAACAGTTGCTTGAGGCTATTGTTCCCAAAGGTGGTTCAACCAGTTATTAAAACACAGTTTCATTTACTTTTCCCACCAACATTCTGTGAGTTTAATGGGTGTTTTCAATAAAGACATGGAAAATCATGACTGTGTTTTCTCAGTTTAGAAATATTATTTTTGTTGATTAGAAGATTAGATCACAATTGACCCATTAAAGCAGAAAATGTGTGAACATGTATGTGGGCTGTTCCAACCTGCTGATCTCACTCTTAGAAAAAAGCATACCTGATATTTCAGCTTTCCATCTTTATGAAGGCGGAGTTGAAACTGCCGCATGAGGTCCTCTCCATAGATATTGCTCGCATCTACCTGGTGAGTACAAATACGTACATTTGTTCATTTAAAAGTCAAACTAATCCACAATCAACACATCTAGAAAGAGACATTTTTTAATCTTAATTCAGAGCAGGTTTGTTGATTTTTAAAAACCTGTGTACAATATGTATCTCACCCCATGTCCTAGTGCCTTGGTGAAGCCCCCTTTAACTTCATGGTTTGTCTTGAAAAACTGGTGGGTGAAGTGTTGTGCCATAAAGGCAAACATCAGATTGGTCCCTTGAGGGTCAGGGCGAAATTTGTTTCTCTTAAAAAACCTGTCAGCCAAATCTTTGGGGTCAGGAAGGACAGATTTACCTGTAGAGAAAAGAAATGCTTCAAGACTTCTCACAGAACATAGTGAACCAGGCCTTTATTTAAAAAGACAGGCCTTCTTTTCTAATTTTCAGGTAATAATTCAGTGTAACCTCCATTTCCACAGCACTGTGCTGTAGCTTTTATATACTTTTAATTTGAAAAAACATCTTTAAGTGATGGTGCATACACTGTGATATTATCTGACTTTATGAATTTGCAATCATTGCTTAGGTCTCACCTTTGGTTCCCATGGGCAAGGGGCAGTTTTCAGGTACAGGAGGCAGGAGCCTGGTGTAGTAGGAGAGGTTGGAGTAGGACTCCCAGCTGAGGTATCCAAATTTGGTATTGTAGGTTGGAGGGCTTGGAATAAGGTTGCTTCTGACTGTGAAAGAAGGTTATAATATGTAGTTTGCTACACATTTCTCTTTCATTTTCTCTGGTTTCCGGTATCAGAATGAATGAACCACCATGTTTGGATACCTAATTTATTTTAATGTAAATTCCCTGTCTTTAAATTCTCTGTCAGAGGTTGTTCCTATGTCCGTGCTCCCATTTAGCAGTTAAGTTTCCCTTTGCCGTTACTGTACATAATGTTCTTTTTGTACTGCATCTAGTCAATCTGATATCTGTTTTGCCTACCTGTTTCCTGCTCTTCTGGCTGCTACTTTTTTTTACGTTGCCTTGTTCGTGCATCTGAACCTTTTCGGATTTGCCTACTCGTCTGTTTTTTGACCTCTGCCTGTCTTCTGCCTCCTGTTGTGCACCAATCTCCATTTAACTCCACTCCCTCTCTACCGAGGGTGTTTTCAAAACTAAGTGCTTTAGGGGATAAGGCCGGTGATATTTTCATGTACCTTTATGTATTAATGTTGTAAAAAGCTCTGCGGTGGTTTGTTTTGTTCATGTCCTTTAACATGGACACTGTTATTTTTACTCATCTCACACACTGCTGTATCACACCAAATGTGTATTAACTCCACAGCTGAATAGTGTCTCCAATAAATGCACAGTTCACTCCTGTTTGAGTAACGATTGCTGCAAACTATAGCACCCACCTGTTAAAGGAAATTATTTAGCCTGTACACTGTATGTGAATTGCTGTGTGAATTTTAAGATTAACAGCTTTAGGAGGAACCAATAGTGGGGTGGAGTGCCACAAACAATGTCAGGAAGTCATAAAGTCATCAACTAAGTTAACTTTTCCTTTCAGTGGAATAAGAGCAGACATACAGTAAAACTCTGTTCTTAATCTGAGTTTGCTTGCAAGAAAGGTTTATCTAAGGAAATCCTGAAGCTTGTGTAAGTAACTTCCTCTTATGGGCTCTAATAATCTTTTGCATCCACAAATTTGATCTTGCTCAACCACCAAACGTCCTCTGTATTATACTTATGCAGTCACAGTTGATTTTCAGTTTAAAAAGTATCTGAATACACATGTTGTGAATGGATCCAGGAGAACTGAAGCACCCAGTGGGAAATCTTTGATTCTGCTGTGTTAGTGACTTGTTTGTGGGGTTTCACTGCACCTACCTGTCAGCACTAGTCTCATGATGGTGCCTTGCAGGAAAGAGTTGTTAACAAAGTCCCAGAACCACTGGAAGTGGGTGAGGATGTAGTGAACCACTGCAGGGCTTGGCTTCAGCATGAAATAGATTCTGGTCCTGAACTCCGCTACACACAGATCAAGATTTTTTTATTGTACCACTTCTAATGAAGCAACCTAAATGAGATCTTAAAGATATTATAATTTATAACACACTTTGTTACAGGTTAGAAGAATCCCTGTTTCTAGTACAGTATCCACCCTCAAATTATGTTTTAGCTCTGTAGCTCACTTTCTTTGTACCCAAAGCACATTATTGATCGTTCTATTCTAAATTAAATAGGGCCCTTATTAGTGTTTATGTGGTTTTGATTATCCCAATGTTTAGGGCTAATTTGCCATGAGGTTGGCCAGATTTTAACTTGAGGGACACGTTTGCTGTGATTTTTAAATTAACTCCTATCCACAGGAGGACATAAGTCAAAATATGTCTATACTTACGAATAGTGCAATTTTTTCCATAGAAGCCGGTACGAGTGCAGTCGCATTGATAGCTATCTGTACCAAATCTCAGACACACTCCTGAGTTCTGACAAGGGTAGTAACAACAGGGATTTACTGCAGACAAAACAAAAAGTAACATTTATTTGGGTGAATAATTCCAAAAAGGTGGCACAGTCAATCGTTTTTGAGTTATTTTAACATTTATTGTTAGAAAATCAATGAAATGTAAAGCTAAAGATAAAAAACCAGCGATGCAGAAGAATTGGAAAGATAAATAAAATGGTACAAAATGAGAAAAAAAGATACAAAGAGAGACAGAAGGACTACGATGAGATACACAATGACACAAAAACACATTAACACTAAAAAGACTAAGACAATAACAAAGCTGTACAAATAACCTGTACTGATAAAGCACTGTTGAAGAGCTAGGGCCCTTAAAGTTTCTAAAGTGATTCTGACTGAAGTGACTCTCTGCAGATGTTGTAACAAGACTGAAGCAATGTTAAATTAATTTTCATATGTGCACACACCTAAATCTTAACTTTCAAAGCTAAAAACAACTCCAAAAATGTAAGCAGTCTTTAAATTCTAAATGTTTTGAGAGTAGTCACAGAAAATGGTTAACCAAATAATGCTTCAGGGCAAAAAGTTGCAGTTGTGGTCTACAAGCCACCCCAGCTATCTCTAAGTATCTTTTAACACTTTGTGTGATTAGAATATGTCTTCCTGTTAAACTGGCAGGCGTTCAATGAGATAATGTGACTTTGCAGCTCTTTCTTCCTGGTTAGCTCTGAATGAGAGGATAGATAAGAATGTCTGCTTTCAATGAACAATATTTAGGATTCTAAAAGGGGAAAAAGTAAAAAATGCATGCATGTTACTTTAAATGCTGCTCATGTCCCTAACTCTTTTGGAGAAGCCTGGGAAATGAATTAGACATATTTAGATACAGTAGTATTGTAGACAGTAGTGACAGTAAATATGTTCAGTTATTTTCTGCCTGGCGGTTAAGTGTTGTGTAAATCCACTCAAAAAGTAAGATGTAATATTTTACAGTGTCACAGTTCATATAAGTCCTCATATGGTGTGCTCAATGTGGTTCAACAAGTTTAGCAAAAGTGGAAGAGGTGCAGTAATGCAGCACTTCTGCACTATAATAGATTATAATTCAATATATTACAAACCAAATCTATTAATACACTGTAAGCTACATGTGGAGCAACAATAAAAAGTGCTTATTTAATAAAATATACAGAATAAAGTCTGAGCTTCAAAACTTTTAAAGCGTTTTTCTCCTGCTTGTTTAAAATAGAGAGAATATGAGAAGTTCATTAGGCCTTTTATCATTACCAAACCTTAAATCCTCAGTGCAATTAAAGAACAAAAAACAGATTACAAATGACTAAAAAGAGGCAGAAACGCGCTCACCAATAGTTGTGTCTTCAGCACATGATGGGTTCTCCAACAACAGGTTGATAAACACCCAGATGGAGAAGATGCTAATCTCTGTTCATAGAAATAAACAGCTATTGAACATCATACTCATAATGCTATAATAAAAAAAATCCTATTCAGTGGACAGAATTTTTTTTTTTACTTACCTCTCATGACTTCTACACGTGGAGCACACTATGATCGTTTAAAATAAAAATGTGAAACAGTCAATGTGGTTCAAATTTCTAGTGTTTCTAGTATCTGAGATGCAGAGGTGGGATACTCTCTCTATAACAACTCTGCTATCGTCTAACTGGCTTCATGTTATCAAATAGAAAAGGGGCGGTGACAATTTCCTCTACTTCCTCCATTTAGTTTTCATTAGAGTTTAGTAGTTTGATTTTTTCATTTTGAACCTTAATTGATGAGCACATTGTTCTAAGGAAAATGTTTAGACCCATCTAATGTGCAGGTGTTTGTGAATGTATACAAACACACAAACTTTAAATTTTGTGATTGAAAAAGTGAAAGTGAAAGGAAACAAAAACAGATGATGCTTAAGGAAAAATTCATTGTGCTCTATCTCCACCTGCTGGCAAATGAATAAAACAACCAGGCCTTTCCTGTTTAACAAACTCTTTGAATTTCAAATTAATTAGATTATGTTTTTACAAAATTAGTACTCATATATGTGTTCACTGTATCCTTAGCTGTAACTGTGTGTTTGCAAGATAATGCTACTGCAGCTTTATTTAACCATGTGTTATGGTTTTAAAGAAGGTTCAGAGATTATATGCATTTTCTAAGAAAGTAATTCTCACAAAGACAGCAACACTGCTGCACTCACCACTCTCTGCTGCCAACCTGAAAACAGCAGAGTGATACGAGAGCTTCAGATTCCTGCCATCCCCAGACGTTCTCTGACGACTCCGGCATTTCCTTTAAAATAATTTGTTACCAGTGCCATTGTTATTCAGATTGGTTTGCCAGTGACATTTTTCCAGGCTCATATCCTAAATTTCTTCTTCCTCTTCTCGTTGACAGTTTCTGATTAAATGTCAGCAGCTGGTTTGTCTTGCCAACCAGAAAACACAGCATCACCCGTGATAAGCTTTCTTTTCCACGTTCTGTCATAGTCAAGGAAAAACCAGTTCACACACCACTTAACCACTACTGTATGAGCTCAGCTTCTTGTCACTCTGAGACCCTTTTGCTAAGTTTGTGTCTGTGTGTTTCTGTGCACCATCAAACCTTTGAGACACACAGGCAATCCTTGGGGTTAAACTGTTGTTTATATCATTATTATATTGTTATACTTAGTCAGCATTTACCTTGTTTAGCTTCACACTTGAAATGAATATAACAAATCTAACGTTAGTCAAAACAAACTGACGCTGGTTTTGAATTTTCTAATTGTGTTTATATGGTTTGTTGTTGTGTTAGTCAAAAACAATATTTATAATAATTCACTGATGTCCAGATTGCATTTTAGTTTTCTAGAAATAGATTTTCTCCAAGTGAATGTTAACTGTAAGAAAATAGAATAAATAACCAGCAAGATATTTACCCATCTCACTCCTTAAAGTAGGCACTTTCTGGGAACTGTAAAGTGCAAATACAACTCAGTTTTTACAGCAATTTTCTCTGAATATCTTGTTAGCACCCTCACTGTCTACAATTATTTTAGATCCATTATAAATACATTTTGAAACATGATCTGAAATATCCGTGATGTTTATTCCTAAAGTTTCATAAATGAACATTTAGTGGACTTTGTACGTCCGCTCATCACGCTTCAGTGGACGTTCAATATACCAACCGACCAACAGCGCAGCAGCTTCAAACAGCAAACTGTACTTGAATTACATTCTGTTTCCTAGACTTGATTGATATGAAAAAGAGCAAGCCACATCAGGAACTAATTATCAAATCATCATTTCCCGCCTTACAAGTGCCTGAATCAAGCTCCTACCAGCGATGGGCTCTGAGACGTGCTGCTGGTTGCCATGGTGCTGCTGGTGCAGGCTGCAGAGCGAGGCCCGCTGCTTCCTATAGCATTCCTGGTAATTGAGGTCAGATGCTCCTCTGAGTGGAACCTGGACTGGGAGTAACCTGGAAGCATTTATTTTATGGAGAAGATGTTTAGTTAAGCCATGCTCCCGCTCTAAATGAGCCTCGGTCCAGCTCTGGTGATGAATACGATTGGTGAAAGCACTGAAGGCTGGTTCCTGACTTCTTCCTTCCCCTGGATCGGGTTACAGATTAACAGACTTCCTGCCCAGTTGTGGAACAAGCCAATCCAACTGATGGAGCTGCAGTAGGTGCACAGGCAAGGGCATCATGTGCTACCTCAGATGTGGTTTCTGGGAGACCTGCACAGAGGTGAGTCCTTAAACAGCCCAGCAGGTATCATTTGCATGAAGCAGCTGATTGCAGACAGGGCAGACCTACTCTGGAGTCGGCTGGTGGTCCACATTTAGGCAGTAGTGGAAAGAAATAATTATACTTAAAAGCTGCACTAGGTGATGTTTTGCAAGTTTGATGTGAAGTATGTGTCTTGTGATGACACCCCACAGAATATTATAAACTGAATCAGCAGTGTCCCACAGTTCTGCAGGTTTTTAACTACATTCACCTCATTGTTTCAGTAGCAGAGCATGAAGATTCTTCTCCACCAGCTGCAGAATATAACATTAGCAACTGTCCAGCACCAAACAGCAGATTGGCAAATTTGATGAGTTCTCTCTGTTGATGAGTTCAAACATATGAATAAAAGTAGTTGTCAGTATCTGGTCTCTCATCAGTATGTAGTTCTAGGAGGGTGTTATGTCGAGCACACGTTTTACATGCTCAGCTCCAACTGGACAGGTGTTGGTCTGGTGTGCCAATGACGTGTGTCACATCACTAGGCTGAGCTCCTAGGGAATTCCCTAGCTCTTCAGGTTCTGGATCGTGAACCAAAGTAGTGGCACGAATTGGAAATGAAGGGGATTATGAAAGAAATTAGAATTCAAGTAATATTCTCACCATTTGTATTTGCTCATTTTGCAACAGTTTTAGTCTTGTTCATGCTTGCTGCTCAGTTACAGTTGCACACAGTGTAGCCCCCATAGTCACTTGGTCCACATACTGATTGCAGTATGAGTGAGTCATAATCTTCAGATCTTTACGCTACACATGCTGAAAGTGATCTTTGGGTGGAGCGAAAGTTGTACTAATTCATCAGCTGTCAGGGAGCTGGCAACAGTTCAACAAAGGAAAAACAGAATCCCATCAATGTAATTTAGTCACTCTGCACACAGACCACATTTGAAGTGTTCATGGTTTCATGCATGTAGGTTCTGGCCCCCCAAAAGTTAAGAGTGCA
Source organism: Ctenopoma multispine (assembly GCA_034779795.1). NCBI lineage: Eukaryota > Metazoa > Chordata > Actinopteri > Anabantiformes > Anabantidae > Ctenopoma > Ctenopoma multispine. Next base: position 19,203,410 of record JAUYWH010000027.1, on the reverse strand, counting down.
TGAAATACTAACACAAGCGTGCGTTTGTGGCTCTAAGTGCATCAGTGTGTCACTTCACAGCTATTAAAATAGTTAAATTCATAATGGGCTATTAGTGTTTCTACCTGAAGCATCTCACCTCTTTGCACTGTGCTTTATCACCCTCTCCAGCTCAGCACGGTCAATGACCGAAGGTGCTCTTATCAAAACAAACACTGTGAGAGTTCTGGTTGCGCTCCAGGTTATAGATCCTTTCCAATGCTCTCTGCTAAAACACCCCTCCGTTTCCTGTCCCACCTTTTGCACTTCCCCCTTGGCTGACCAGAGCACAAGCGTGGCCAGCACCAGCCACCTCTCCTCGACACTGCTCAACATCGCTGCCCGACACGGAGCTGCTAGGCTCAACAGAGCTGCAGGATATTGCAGTCGGCATCAAAGTAAACACACAATGCGTCCTGCGCAAGTAATTTCCACAATGAGTGTATTTGATGTGACAGTTTAAACACTTGAACTCAGAGCTGGCCTGTGAGGGGAGGTGGTGTTAGGGGAGGTTGGGTGGGTGGGCCACTAAGGGGAGTGCGTGTGCTGACCTAAAAAGTTTTGCAATGATTAGGAGCACCATTCACTTCTGATTGCTCCAGGTCACTGCAGGTGAGTGCAAGTGGTCGGAAGGAAGTAATTTTCCTTCTGGAGCTGGTTAGCTGATTGGGTAAGTGGCTGATCTCTGACACTGACCCAATTCCTAACATATCTAGAGCTGAAGCGAAGAGCTGGACCCTGATCTGAGGCAAGACTAAATTAAATCAAACAGAACTATAACAATGTGTTCTTGTCATATTTTCTGCTGTGGGATGACTGAGGCTGCAGGAACATGATTGAACCATATTATTTTTATACAAACTTTCTTTTCCTCTGTCATTGCTTATTTTTTCTAACTGCTGCCAATGAGAAAAAAGAAACTTCTCTCTCAACTTCCTCCTCCACACAGATACATATGTTTGTCATCTCCAGCAGAGAAGACAACAAACAAATGATGTGCTGCTCGAAGAAAAATTCTTCTGCTGGGTAAAAGGGTCTAAGTATAAAATGAGGTTAGAGGCTCAACATCAAGGTTCAACATAGTGAAAGCTTCAGTGTTACAGGGCCATAAAGCTGGGGTGGCTTGAGAGAAACAATCATAGCACCTTTATTAGACAACCAGTAATTTACACTGAATCTGTTATTTCATTATGTTATTTACCGTGTCATTAAGAATGTAAAACATTGTAGAGGTTAATCCTTAAATATTAGATACCATACCTATAGCTTATGTTTTGACTTAATCAAAGCTTGTGTATGTATGTTTACGTTTACATTACACAGTAACGTGTAGCTTCTCCCCTTTTTCCTCGTTAACTACACAATAAGACACATTGTGTTGACATGATTTTTCCCAGTACTGTACCAGGCAGGTGTGTTTTCATAGATATTCAAAGTAGAGTACAGTCTAATTCTGATTTGTTTTCTTCCACTATAAGTACATTTAAGTACCAGTAGACACCAGTCAGTTTTAGAAGAATGAATAAAATGGAATAAACCAAAGTTTAAATGCTGCAAATGAAACAATGAAGCGCTCTCGTTTCTCCGCGCTCTGTGGGGTTGTACTTTATCATACCTTTTCAGAAAGAAGTACTAAAAATCTGGAAGACTGTTTTCATCTGCTTTATTAGAGCTCACTAAGGCAGCCAGAGTCTGACTTGGCAGTAACAGGTTTTGTTGTAGCTGCCAGAGCTATTTCACAGAACTCGAAGAGTCCACATGGACAAGACAGTACAGACTGGGGTAAACTTGTGAGGACTAAGCAAATTTGGCAAAAAATTCTTTGCATATATAAGTAATCTTTTGCGAATGAATGGCGTGGATTGCACGGACGGATTAAATCAAATGAGTAATCACAAATGAAGCTGTCACATAGTCTGTTGTTATTTTATGTCTTTATTTGGTTCTTTTTCATTGTACATCTATTTTAAGAAGTAGTGTCTATGTTGGTTCATGTTTGGTTGTTGCTTGTCTCTTTTGGACAGTTTTGCATTTCTTTATGGTCTTTTGTGTCTCTCAACTGAGCTCTTTGACTTTCAAACAAGAAATATTGACACTCACGTCACACAGGAGGTGCAGTAAGAGGTTCCCCTCTAACCTATTTAGCCTCTGGGCTCGTGCCTGGTAGATTTGTTCAGTAATCAGTAAATCTATGCTGAGGTTTTGTTTTTTTCTTACCCAACAATCTTATGCCTGTTTGATTTGTATCTTTGTATCACATTAATGTTAAAATAAATAAGAATAATTGTTCTGTCCTTCATGGTCACCAGCTGAACATCTTTCAACCTTTGAGTTATACAGTAGTAACTTTGTCTTTATTAAATAATACAATGTATTTACAATAAAAAGGAATTTTATTAAACTAGTGCTGGGAAATAATGAATAATTAAAGACAAGTGTATCCCAGTATCACTTTATTCTGTTCTTACTCCCCTTACAGTATGTCTTTCCTTGACTTTTAGAAATAAAGTTTTCATCTATAGATGATGTTATTACTTAATAGATGAGTATTACTACTGTATCATAGAACTGCCCGAACCAAAGAGATCCATTGGGTTATCCACCCAATAAATATAGAAATACACAATGCTTGCAGTATTAAGTATCTTCCTCTTTCCTGTAGCTTCAATTCATATTAAACACAATAACTCTAGGTCATGTTTTAGTAAATTACAAAACACAAGTTGTTTGAGTTTATCTTTTGATTCATTTAATGAATATGCACTGTGACAAACTGGTAGCAGCCAACTGTACAAGGCGATGCTTCACATCATGATGCATAAATCACTTGTAAACTTGCACTATAGGATGTTTTCTTACAATAACCTTCTTGATTTTTGTCTCTTTTGGGTAAAACAAGACCCGTTTGAGGATACCCTTCATTTTCCAGCACTCACTGGCCACTTGAGAGGTTTGTACTTTCACCCAGCAGAGAAAAAAACATGAGCTCCCTCTCTTCCCTCCTTTAGTGGAATTGATCAGCTGCTTCCTGGCTGTAACTAAAGAGAAATACTGTAATCCAGTTGATAAATATCAAGCAGAATACAGCAATCAGCTGAAAGCAATTTGCATGTCTGTGCTCAAGCCAGCAGCTCGTGATTTTCTCTCCTGTCATCTATCATAGACCACACGCCTGGGCCAAAATACACAATACCCCCAAATTGCTGTCATATGGAGTGCAAGCCCTGAAAAAATCCCTTCATTTTTCCTTGTCTGTACTTCAAATAAACTTCTATTTGTTAAATAACTGGAGAGGGGTTTTTTTTCTCTCTAGTGCAAGTTTTCAGAGAGAGGGATGGTGTAATGTGCCATTTCCTTTGTTTGTTGAAAGCTTGGCTGCAGGACTGTAATCTAGATGGGTTTGATCTCAGAGTAGCTGCAGCCTGTTGAATGTTGGACGGTGCTGGACGGCTGAGTCTTCAAACATCAAACTGGTTCGGCAACGAGCTCCCAAAGCCAAACATTCCTGTCTCAGCTTTGGTTGAAATATTCATCTGCTTCTTCGCATCCTCAGTTGTTACTCCCTCAGAAAAGTCTCATGCACACACACCACAAAGAAAGATGTAAGCAAATAGTTGGTGGACACTTTTGTTCAAAGTATTTTGTCAGCAGCAACAACCTTCAGAGATGATGCTGCCATCAGTATAAACCTAATAAACCCATTAACACAATTTTTTCTATTCATTTGTCATGTGATTCGCCGAACTCACCAATTCCTTTAACCATAACGACTATGTAGGCTGTTTTTCTCAACGTGTCTCTATGCAGCAAAACTACAAATGCAATTATGTTTTTCTAGCGAACATCAAGGAAAACAAACCAATGGATAGATTGTGTTCTGAACCAGCAAACATTTTATTAACAAAAAGCAGCTCTCAAGAACCTGGTTGGATTGCCACCATGAATTTGCATTAATAATAATAATAATAATTATACCAATTATGTTAATTTATTAAGCTGTTTCTCCTTTTTCTTAGGAGAAATGTATAATAATACACCGTACAGTATATGTTTTATACTTTGTTTTTATATGTTTTTGTTGGACTTTTAGTTACGTACCTCCTTAGCAGGAGCAGAGGCATCCCGGGGAGACTTGTGGTTGGCAAGGCAGGTGAGCAGTTGCATCAATTAACATTTTCAAGCTCTGTTCCCGTGAGACGCTGGCCCCAGATCCAACTTATATCTCAACTATCTAACAATATTCACATGGACTACAGTGGAAGAAGTTCTACAACAAGATAAGACATTAGTGTTGCATTTAGGACTCTCTCCAGCCTTCTCCAAACACCTTGTCATCCAACATGCCAAGCAGAGCATCAGTCATCCCTGTAACCTGGCTTTGTGCTGGTTCCATGTGACATGCAACCATTGAAAGAAAGGGGTATGAATCATGCACATTGTGTGTCTGCACCTCACCCGAAAGACTTACAGAAAACAGAGATGTGGAAAGAACAGGCAAGGCAAAATCTCCAGAAGAGACGACATTGTTGTTCATGTTTAACTGCACAATGTCACGATGATTAATGCATTTATTTATTCAACCAGGGCTGTACAGATAAACACTGTTAAATAGGAAGAATATAAAACACTAATTCAACAGATGTAATATGGGGGCATGGAGGTGAAGTTAATTTGCAGCCCCTGTCTCTGTTTAGGCTTTAAATTGGGGTTAAACAACTAAACAAGCAAATGGATGAAATAGATCCTGGATAAAAACAACATGTGTACATGTGTGTATGACTGAATGTGGATGGATTCACTTGACCCGCGGCTATCTGCACACACTGTTACACATCTGACATATGTGTAACAGTGTGTGCAGATAGCCGCGGGTCAAGTGAATCCATCTATTAAAAGCCATCCACATATTTGCTGTTGTTTAGGCCTTTGTTCTTCTTGCTATCATTCCACTGACTAAACGTTTAGTGATCTCATCATGTACAATTAAAACGTTTTTTTTTCTGTTCCTGAGTTTTTGATTACAGTCGAGTTTTGAAGATGGCTGCATCAGTCTTCTGTTTACTTAGCTACAATGCCTTTTGGCTTCTAAGCTAAAACTTATACAAACCAATATCAATAGAAATTACTTGCAGTAGTTGTCTATGCAACCAAGCATTAACGTTTTTAGGCCCCACCTTAACTCATAGTCTTAGTAAGTGAAGGTCAATATGTTATATAAGCATTGTTATTCATTACTGACAAAAGGACCCCACCTTAATACTCGTTGTTTCCCAATGTTCACCACTGTAAATAAGACATTTGCCCTCATGTGAACCGTGCTGCACCTTCACAGCAAGCGGACGACGCACGTCATACGTTGTTGTCACACCAGCCAACAAACTCTCCACTGGGGCTCGTTGGATGAGTCTAATAGCTTTAGCATGTGCCTCAGTTTGTTTTTATTGTGGCAGTGTGCTGTTGGCTTATTGTTTGTGTGGGATCACAGACAGTTGTGTGTAAAGGAAGCAGCCACACACACACACAGACACACACATGCACATACAGTAGCAGTGAGTGGAACTCCACACATCCACAGAGCTGCACAGGATGCAACAGGTGACTCATCCTGCGATATTATCATCGTCAGTAGGTTGCTGTGCGTTTCATGTCATCTGGGGGTGGTGATTTTCTTCAGTTGTGGTTGTTTTGTGGTAATTTTTATGTCTGATGTGTTTCTCTGTGTGGTGGTTTTTGCCAGTTAGTGGCCATTTTGTGTGTCTTGTGGTTGTTTTGTGGTAATTTTGGGTCTTTTTTTCCTTTTATGTTTGTTTATGACTGGATTCTGTGTCTCCTTTTATGTCTTTTCTGTTCTTTCACTTTATTTTGGTCTCTGTCTTTGGTCTTTGTAACATTTCTCTGGTCATTTTATGTCTCTTATTTGCTGTTTGAATTTGACATATTAACAGTAACTTCATCCAGGATTTCAGACATTCACAAGCCAACTATCTATTAAATTTGATAGCTGGACACCATGAATGACCAGTCTTGACCCTTCAGTCACTCTTCTCCTTCATTAGCTCAGTTGTCTTGAAATAACGATAGTAATTAACACAGAATAACACATTTGAATACACAGCTATCGACTGGAATTCAATAGTCTGAATTAGAATAGTATTATTTCATTGATAACTACATGGTATTTCCTCTCTGGATGCTAGTTCCTGTAGAAGATTCTAGTATAACTTTTTTTACAATGCATTTATTACTTGGTGAAAATAGCTTCTTTTTACCTGTATATGTCCTGGATCAGAAAGTCTCTGAAAAGGTCTACTGGTCAAAACTGGTGCCAGTGGTCAAAAACCTTCGCTCTTGCACATCATCATCACTAAAGAGAAATAATGGAGGTGATATAACACTCTTCCCTCCTGTAAGTCCTCCTGCATCTTGACCAGCGCACTTCCAGTTGACCCTGCTCCATGTGGCAATCACAGCTGCTGAAGTGCTTTCCACTGACAATACAGAGAGACTGAGACAATGTCATTCTGCTTCTACAAATGCTTTTTAAGCAATCAATAAGCGTTAAAGTGCCATTGATTTCATGGAAACCTTTACTTAAAGTCCTTTTATTTCTTAGGTATAGGTAGTTTGCTGTTTTTAGTGGAAGAAACATGAAGCTTTGGGTTAAAAAATCGACTGATTCCCTGAATGTAGTAATGTTATTTAATATGCAGCCCACATGGACACCGAGAGGAAGAGTTAGGAGGGAAACATTTGTCTCTTGTCCCATATTATTTTAAAAAGGAGTATGGGTTCCTCCCACCATCCAAAGACATGCAGTTAGGTTAATAGATGAATCTAAATTGTCCATTGGTGTGAATGTGAGTGTGTATGTTTATCGCTGTGTGTCAGCCCTGTGATACTGTGAGATTGGTGAGAGTGTACTCTGCCCCTCGCTCAATGACAGCTAGGACAGGCTCCAGCACTCCCACGACCCTTGAGAGGACAAGTGGTTATGGACTGATGGATGGATGGAAGATCGTCAGTGCTTTCACTGACCAAGTTAATTATACTATAAATTTAAAATTAAATATAAATATAAGTAAATTTACTTTGATGCCTTTAACACACTTTGGAACAGGGTCATGTTCACAGCTGTGTTGTTACATCACCTTTACCTTTATTTACATTTTATAATCAATTCAGAACTGAGAGGACTAGTTGCAGTTTTTAATGTAAAATAGTTCATGGTCACCATTGTCTGATTTCCTCTTAATGAAGTGTCAGTTGGAGACAGATCTGGACAGCATTCAAGCACACACATGAAGCCACGCTGTTGTAGCACGTGCAGAAAGAGGTCTGGCACAGTCCTGCTGAAATATCCAGATTTCCTGCAAATAGACGTTGACCTAATGGCTAAATGTGTCTCTCTAAAATCCTAATAGACACTTTACGTTGATAGCACCCTCACACATTTGAGGCTGGCTTTTGCACCTTTCAGTGGATGATACAGAGAACCTGAAATATGGACTTTTCTAAACACACAACATGTCTCCATATCTGACATTGACATCATATGTTTGGCACAAAATTTCAGGCCAGGACTGAGTCATTTTGTGGTTGCTAACCCTGATCCCCTCACCTGGTATCAGTACCTCTGATAATTTTAAAATCATCCACCACAGTGTTACTCAAATATTTTATCAACTTGTGTGTTGTAGCATCAAACTTAGAATTTGCTTATATTTAGGAATATAATTACTGTAAGTAGGTCAGTGAAAATAATTAAAATATTTTATTGTCTATCTTCTTTCTTTTGTAATAATTATTCATTATTGTAAGTCAGCGTACTAATAGGAAGTTACAGTAAAACAATCTGTGATAAAACAAACCTTATAATTAACTAACTAACTAATCCTTATTACATCAGGTTATTTACATCAGAGAAAAATATGCTAATATTTAATGTACATACAAACAATCTGCAGTATAAGAAACCAATTAGGGATGAATAATAGGATGTAGAGGAGAAAATGAAGTTTTTGCCTTGAAACCTAAAATCAGAAAACAACTTACAACATAATCCTTTAAGATCTGATGATTTACATTTAAAATTATCATAAAAGAACAGAATAAAAAAAAAAAAAAAAACATTAAGGTAATATGATAACTTGGACCAATATTAATTTTAAAGCTTCTTACCCTCCATCCTTCTGCAACCAGACACAGATGTGACAAACTATCTTCGGCCTCTGATCCGCAACAGTCCCTGTCAGAAACGGAGAAACACTCAGAATAATTTGCTCGTTCGGTCATTTTGAAACGATTTTTTAAATGAATTCATGTCTTAAATACTCTCGTTTCTACGAACAGCAGGGTTAACCCGGGTGTGCTGGTCCAATGGGCAGCATCAGATCCTGTCTGATCCTGAACTGGGTGTAAACTTTGAGTTCGAGGGGCGGAGAAGAAACAACAGCGGACCAGCAGTACTGGGAGTCTGCCTGGGAGGGACACTGGTGCCACTGGTTTGACTCCCAGTCCCACAAAGTTGGTGAAGTTGGATTATAGAGAAGGATAATTATTTTCTGTTACGGGGAGCCATGCACCACGGAATTATTTGGATATTTTGCCTGTGATGTTACGGAAAAACTTGTATTGGACGATGTTTTTGCTGCTTTTGGAAGCTTCTCCATGTATGAAGTATATATTTTTTATTCCCATAGGCCATCTCGTTTTATTTTACTGCCTCCAATATTTATACCGTAGCTGGTAATTAACATAATCTTGCATTGCTGTTAATTTCGACAAAATGAAGGACAACATGGACTCCGGATTACCACCCAAACGCAGATTTTTGGCAGTTTATGAATGCAGCTGTAATCACCCAGGGGAGCCTCAAGTACTTAAATGGGTCCATCATGAGAAAGAGACAATCAAGCTCCTTTATGCTTCAAGATCAGCTGCAGTTTCTGCACATTGTCTGTTATGAATAGAGCGATCTCCAATTGAGCCTCTTCACTTTGGAGATTTTTCGATTTTCGATTATACAGCTATTGAAATTAGGATGAGCCGCTTTTTTCTCTCGTAGCTTGGTGGCTCGGTTGCCTTTTCCTGATTGACAGATGAAATTGACACTCGGGTTGCCTCTTATCAAGCGAAGCATTTCAATCCACCGCTAATTGCAGATATAGTGTCATCTTTTCTTTTCACTGCGTTTGATTGCATTGGAATACAGCCTCCTATTGCGCACAAGAGGAACGATCGATCACATATAGTTTTTTTTTCTTCTAATTGCATCAAAATTTCTTTTGTTGCCAGGGTTTAAATGCAGGAGAAACTGTTATTCGTTGTTTTGGACCGGATATAGTGTGGGTTGGGGCAGAGATGCGTAATGCGCAGAGCAAGCTCCATCTTCTCTCCAAATAGGCAGCGTTCAAGACCCGAAAATGGTGAGTCACAAACATCTGGAGGAGTTTGGTTTGCAACCTTTTGATTTCTTTGTCTTTCAGCCTGTAAGGTTTTGTTGATTCCTTTTTTTTTTGCTCTCTTTAGAAACTTTTTGCATGCAGGATAACCTCCACAGGGTCTAAAGGTTTTTCGCAGAGGTACAAGTTTAATCAGGATGAGACTAGACTGTACCTATAGGCGTTAACGATCAGGGATGGCGACGAAATGACACCAAAGGTCAATTATTAACTTTTAATTCGCGGATCAGAGTTCACGCAGTGCAGCATAGGCGATAGATTTTACAATGTACAGGAAACATACATTTTGGAATTACCATAGCCCAGACGTGGATGTATATTTAATATACAAACATATACACTGGTGCAAGTATTTCTGAAAATGAAATGAAATTATTTCTTGCAAGAGAGCTTAATGTTTTTCCAATATGCATCGTTGTGTTACACCACTGATAAGTATCTGCTACTACTTCATTTTCTCTTATAAATCAACATTTTAACAAAACTGCAAGAGACGATGAAAACACTCTGTGTTTTTAACGCAGTCTAAGTCGGAGGTGAAGAAGGAGTCCGGCGAATCTAGTCCGTCGGAGGCCGCCTGCCTCTGCTCTCCTCCGGCGTCCAAGACCCAATGCGCCAGCTGCGGCATGGAGATCCATGACCGATACCTGCTCAAGGTAAATATTTACACTCCTAGAAAGTGTGCTTCTAGTGATTTAGGCTCCAACACTCATTTTATTTAGTTTATATGTTTTTTTATTATATTCATCACAAGAAAATAAGCGAAAAACATGTTAACGTGGTGAAAATCTTTCTCATACATTAACGCAAATGTTCCTGTCTTTCTTTCGTTTTTCCTATCTGATTTTAAAAATACCTTAAATAAACTGCACAGAAAAGGAGTTAATATTTCTGTGGTCACGCGTAGACGTGCGTAAAGTGTATTTTTATTTCCACAGGTCAACAACCTGAACTGGCATTTGGGATGTTTGGAGTGTTCAGTCTGCAGAGCGTCTCTGCGCCAACACAGCAGCTGCTACGTTAAAAACAAAGAAATCTACTGTAAACTGGATTATTTCAGGTAAGATCCGTTTTTTTTCAGAACTGAGTTTCTTTTTCCAAAGCGTATTATTATTTTTTTTAATTTTACAAAGGCCTCAACACCTTTGATAATCGGTGAAGTGCCACAATTTGACTGGAAATGGAAAATAAGCCTTTTTATCATTTTAAATGTTTGTTGTTTTAACCAAAATAAAAATAATGAAGTCAGCGACAATAACGTTAATTTAATTTACGTATTTATTTTTCGTTTCTACGTGTTAATGTGATTTATTGTACAAAAAGAAAAAAGAATTCAACGTGCAGTCAGAATAAGCTCCGTGCTTAAACGTGGCCGATTCATTCAGCTGCAGATGTCAAACATTAGTCTGAAATGAATGGCGACTAAACAAATAAAAAAACATAACCAGAGATTTTTTCGTAGATATTAATCTAACTGTAATGCCTGTTGGTGCCTTTTCTTATTAATGAAAAGTCATGCAAAGAGACATATTTTTCATATTCATTGTTTAGTTTCTGCTGTTTCTAGCTGTTTTGATGTTTCTGCATTGGTCCTTACGTGTTTAATTTTTAAACTTTTAAAGAGCTTTAATTAGTAAAACACTTGATTTTTACACTAGAATATAAAAAAAACATTCTCAATCAGAAAATTGACAATGACCGGTGACATATGAACACACTGATATGTCCAAGTATTAAATTATGATCATGAGTTGGTTTACTTGTGGAGGTGCTGTAGGGGAGCAGGATCTTCTCAGTGAAGAATGTATGTTCTGCAGGGTGAGACATGATCTTTTCACATCCAGATCAATGATCACAACCCTGCAGTACATACAGCAAATTGGACAAACATCAGCTTATCAAAAGGTTTTAGTAGATTTACTGATTGATGGAAAATGTGTACCACCAATGAACAACATCCAATGCATTGTGAGCTAATTCAATGTCTCTGTCTCATAGTGGGACCCTGCATTTAGAATTTAAAGTTTTAGAACCATATTATTTCAGTTAAGTGTTACCACAAACTAACTGAAAGAGAAATCTTGGGCGTAGTGGGTGAATGGGAGAAACATCATCCCTTCACTTTTTCAAAATCACAGCTTTGTCAACTTTGTAAACTTTTTTTAACAGTTTCAATTTGAGTTGCTCACCGACAATCTTTCTAAACTGTGTGACTGAGAAAAAAGCCTGAGTTGACAAAAATAAATTCTGAATCAGTCACTGAGGTTGACTCCAGTTACCACAGTGGCATAAACACAGGCAGCAGTGACACAGTTTCTTTTCAGTCAATTCTGAATTGTTTTGCCCTGCTTTCTGCCTCTCAGGCTACATCCAAAGTGATGAAATACCGCATTTTTAGAGGGAAAGTGATTTAAAGATTATAATGTTGAATTACCTCCAAGAATGAAGCTAGAAATAAACACAGGAAACGCATGAATATAAAGCACAATACTCTTTATGTAAAAATGCAAATAACATAATTAATTGGATTAATTACAAGACGATAGTAGACGCAGAACTCTGAGGTGCTGGATTTGCAGGAAGCAAATGATAAAAGTATTGAAGTTTAAATAATGTGGACAAGAGAATTTTAGACACTTGTCCAACTCTTGTCCAAAGCTTCCTGCCACAAAAGATCAACAATGATGTTCAACAATAACAAATATTCCACAAGATACCACAGGAAACTACATAATTATTGTGTAAAATATTACAGGAGACCATTAAAGAAAGCCTAAATTACGCAGTAGAATTTATTTTCCGTTGTTCTGATTCAAATTTCTTTACTTGTACTGTGAATATCCAATGTGTGGAAAAAAAGAAATGCTAACAAAAATAAATCTATGAATATATGTGCAATGAGAACAAGGAAAAAAAACAAACATTGTATTTAACATGTAAAAATGTTCAGATTAAAGAAGTAAGAGAAGCCAAACAGTTACTGGTGTTGGGAGCAACGCAACTCAGAGATACATGGACAGAGTTCAGGTTACACAAGGCAACAAGGATGTGGGTTTGAAATAGGATCAAGTGACGTGTAAGGCCACATTCAGTTGCATGATTTTGAAATGTTCATAACATCAGAATGTATTCAAAGCAAATCACTGCATGATAGAGTTTAATTAATGGATTCACAGTTTGGCTAATGCAGTTGTTGTATCAGTTCTGTGAACACACTGTATTTTATTATGTATTCTTGACCTAGTGTGACAATATTTTGACCGTTTGTATTTTAGGTGTGTTATTGTGCTCCTATGGTGATTTAGATTGGGACTTTAACGTCACCTGCTGCCAAACTTCACCTGCCTGTTTGTGTCTTCCTCACAGTAGGTTCGGCACTAAGTGCGCCCAGTGTGGCCGACAGGTGTACGCCAGCGACTGGGTGCGACGGGCCCGGGGCAGCGTGTACCACCTTGCCTGTTTCGCCTGTTTCTCCTGCAAGAGGCAGCTGTCGACCGGGGAAGAGTTCGGCCTGGTGGAGGGCAGGGTGCTCTGCCGCAGCCACTACGACATCATGGTGGACAACCTCCGCAGGGCTGCAGAAAACGGTAACACACAGTATCAAATACGTAACTCTGATGATGGTCCTTGATTGATTACCAGCAAAAATATCCCATGGACACAAGTTGGACTGACCTGTTAGGGGTCCCAAATTAACCCCACTGATCAGTTTCATTATTTGCTCAGGAACCCATAAGGCAACTGAGAGATGATAGCTGATTAATCCATGAGTTGACTGAAAAGTATGAATAGTATTTTTGTCAGTGTTGTTTGATGACAGTACCCTGCTGGTCAGGCAACAACACACAATATGTTTGATTGGGCTTCAGGGTAATATTTGTGAAAATAATTCAAAATAATGCTGTGTTAAGATGGAATAATGTTATTTATAAGGTTTTCTGTAATATTTCTGTATTATTGTTAAAAACGTAAAGCAAATAGATTTTCTACAGAGTCCTTCTATAAAGCCAGGCCGCATGTGAGATTATCCTCTATGCTTGATGTTCAGCTTTAATGGGACAGATTTTCAACAAATTTGCAATGAATTAAATTGAACTCAAATCACATGGAGCAATTCTGGGGCTCTTCAGGGGGTCACGCTGGCCTGGGGCCTCTGGGGCGACTTGTCCACTTGGTAATCCAGCTTTCCTCAGAGCTTCAGTTGCAGATGGAACGAAATATTCTGGCAAGTTTTGAGCACTTCAGCTCTAAAGTTTCCAGCGCTCGTTTAAGTTTCCACTCAAGAAGTGTTTTTTCACATGGGCTACAACATCACAGATATCCTGTAAGAGCTCAGTCCAACTCTCTGTTGCAACTGTAACATTGTTAGTCAGTGAATTATATTTTTATTGCAACATTAAAATGCAAAGGTTTAGATTAGAAGACGAGAGAGGTAGAAACATATATTTCACACAGTCCATCATGTTCCATGTTTTACCATACTCTGTTGTCTGTTGGACTTTCTGTTGGACATAATGTTTTAAATACCTCGGACTGTGGTTGTTGGCAAGAAAACATTTTAATTATGTTACATGGCTTGTTTGCAAAAATTTTCAGTGTTATGACACAGACCCTGTGGGGCTTTTTTTAAATTTTGTTTGTTATAACTTATGTGATATAAGTTACTGAATTTTCACTTTTGGTGAAGTGACATAATTTGTTTCATTGTCTTCAGGCACAGGTCTGACTCTAGAAGGAGCGCTGCCCTCTGATCAGGACTGCCAACCAAAACCGGCCAAGAGGGCGCGGACGTCGTTCACCGCTGAACAACTGCAGGTAGATTCCAATGAAAAAGTGTAGATGTGCTTCATTACATTTCCTGATAATAGGAAAAATGTGCTTAAAGTATTAAAAGGTAGATAAATAGGCCATACAGACAAAGGTCTATGGGATGATACTATTCAGTGCACACCAGTCTATGCTGCCCTTCCCTGAATGTTGGTGTACTACTACGCTACTACAACTGGAGTAACTCCTGAAACAGTGAGCTTAGTTATCAGCGTGACAATTTGGCAATCACGTGACAATTTACATTAGCTTGAGGCTAATCCATAATGGTGTTAACCTTTAACATGCTAGTGTAAATTAGCATCTGGAGAGTGTTAATGTTGTTGGTAGGGAGCACAGGGTTACGTTTTGGGTTTGGAGTTGCGGTGGCTGCTGGGGTGGCCACAGGTTTACCAAGGTTGCTGTGGTCACCCATTGGTGGTGCTGTTGTTTTGTATAATTTTTTTTCTTGATCAATCTATTTGTTTGCAAAATGCATACAAATAGTGAGAAGTGTAAACATTACACATACCAGATAACACCTTCAAACCACCTTTTGTTTGAACAACAGTTAAAACCAAACAGTTGTTAAGTTCATCGTCACATTTGGGTTTAGTACTTGACCCAAGTATATTTAATACTTGGTAGTGCAGTATTACATGTTGTCTGTCCTCGCAGGTGATGCAGACTCAGTTCGCTCAGGACAACAACCCTGATGCTCAGACATTACAGAAACTGGCAGAAATGACGGGACTGAGCAGACGAGTCATACAGGTAGGATTTGATAAAACATAAGTTGATAGACCTGATGAGGAAAAGTATTAAATAAGATGAGTTTTTATACTAACATTTTTCAGATAATGGTGAAATCCTCCCACACCACAGTGAAATGTTTACTTGGGCAAAGTTCGGAGGTGCCCAGGAACCCTAGACCCAGTGGAGCCTCAGAAAATACCAAGGGTTTACCTGCCATCTGGTACTTTTATTAATGAGACTTTTTTTGAATCTCATCCCAGAGCAATAAAAATATAAACACTGATCGACTCCACCATCTTATTGGTCAACCGTGGTGCTGCAACCAACCGTGCCTTTGATTATGAATCGCTCTGACAATTTTTTTTAATAACTGACTTGTTCAGTGTATAGATTTTGGAAATTAGTGGAAAATACAGATTGTTATTCCCTAAAGACCAAATACCTTTGTTTTTCAGGCAACAGTCTAAAACTAAACATGATGCATTTACTATCACAGTAAACTATGACAAAACAATATATATTCACCATTGAAATGCTGAATTCTGGAGGGGGGGGTTGCTTTAAAATTGATAAAAAATTACTATTATTAAAAGTGTTGCGAAAAAAAAATTTGTCAACTGATAAATAAATTTTACACCTCAGCTTTAAAATACTGGTTTTGGGGTAATTGGGGAAATTATGATGCTGTGGGGCTTAGTAGGGGCCCAGCAACAGGTTCATGTTTCTTCCTCTGTGTTGTTGTGTGCTGTGTCCCTGCTTGCTGCACATTCACATTATGTGTGATATTTCCCAGGTTTGGTTTCAGAACTGCCGTGCCCGACACAAAAAGCAGCCACCTCAGAGCAGCTTCCCTCAGAGCACTCCGCTGTCCAGGATGCCTCCATCCCTGCCAGAAGATATCCACTATTCACCGTTCAGCAGCCCAGACCGACCACATCTACTGGCCTTGCACGGATACCTGGACAGTGAGTACCAGCTCTATGTGTTGGTGCTAACAAGAAGAGTGTGACACACATACAAATTATACCAGCAGGATGACTCTTCTTCACAGCAATAATGTATTTTTCAGCATTTTCAGTCCAGGGTTATCTGTTATTTATTTGTTACATCATACAATATGCAACAAAGTATATTTGCTCAAGCACTGCACTGATAACAGAAGTTTTAATCTGATGTCTATTTCATGATTTAATGCTACTTCAATTACTATACTATAAATTATAAAAGGCCTTTGTAATATAATAATAAAAGAATGACAATTCAACACTTCTGTTTGTTTTAGTTCTTATTTGATTGTACATTTAGCTCGTAATGTTTAAATACCTTTAATTAGATTTTCCCTAAAAAACTTAATAATTTAGTACATTTATATTTTTATATCATGGTATTGCTTCTACTACTTGAGTAAAGGATCTAAATATTTCCTATACCTCTGATAATATCTGTAGTGAAATGTAGAACATTCAGTCAAGGCTTAAATTAAGAGTAAGATAAGAATGGGACGACATAAAGGGAATAATGAAAGGGGTAAAATAATAATTTAGCATAATCAAGTGCAAATCGTATTATATATATATATTATTATAGAGGACTTTTTAATTATTTATACAGTGATTTTATAGCATCTGCAGAGGATCAGTTTTGATAACATTATTCCCAAAAGGTTTTGCATCCCAGTAATGTAATCGATTGCATTACAAAAATAATATATCTCTCCTTTCCCCTAAAAGTCCCACTTGTTCTCATGTCCTCAAACTTTAGAAACTGTACACGTTAATCTGTGTTTACGGGGTGTGACGTAAGTTGTGTTGTATTAGAATTAGAATTTATGATTTGGACTATATAATGGTTTAACATTATTAAAAAGATCTAGAAAAAACAAATGACACTGTGATAAGCACAGGTCTGCACTGTTTTACAAATATGCATTCTGTCTAAATACTGAGTCATTTAAATGGTGATTTTTGCCTCTGTGGTTCTGCTCTCATCAGTTACATTTTCATAATTAAATCACAAGAGGATTTTTTTAAACTCATGTTGCTTCTCTTCTCTTCTTCACGCAGCTCATCCCTTCTCCGTCCTCGCTGCTCCCAGCCACCTGACACACCCGTCCATCTCTTTACCACAGCTTCCAATCAGCCGCTGACCTCCTGCATTTACTTTTCCATCCTCGCCACTCTGGTGATATTGTGATAAAGTAAATCCTTTGGGACGTACTGTTTGTAATTTGCTCGGTTTGGGAGTCTAATCCTCGGCAGCAGGACCGCGACAATCTGTTTTTAATCAGACGGATTCTTTTAAGACGGATTCTTTTTAAGACAACAGACTGTGATGATGAGAGAAACGTGGGAGTTTTTTATTTTGTTTTTTATATTTGTTTTTCATGACGCAGAGACGAAGACCACTTTTATTTTATTTTCCTTTTTGATGGGACACAAAAGATTACATCAGGTCAGGAGTTTTTTCCCCTTTTGTTTACTCACTCATACAAAGTATTTTAACTATATTGCTGCAATATGAGCTTTTAAAAAAAAGAAGGAAAATGAGTGTTGTAGCAGTATTACAGTAAAACCTCAGTCTTTTGTATTATTTTGTATTGGTGATGAGCACATTTGCAGGTTTACTGTTGTTTGTTGTTGTATTGTCAAAAAATGGAAACTCTTATTTATTTAGAACAGAACTTCACTTTTAAAAAGCACTTTTACAGTAAATGTGTCTTGAAATGGAACAATTCAGTGATTGTACATTGTAAATACTGCTACTGTTTAATAAAATGTATCAGATCTGTTATGAAAATGTTAAGAGAGGATCTGGTTGATTTACTCAGAGCAAGCAAAGAGATGGCAGAGGGTGTGTGTGTGTGTGTTTGTGTGAACAGTGTGAATGCATCTGCAATTCAAGCACATTATATCAGAACACTATTTACACCAATACTACAAAAGTCTAAAGGTCGCCCATTAGAGCCAAGTACTTCCTGCACTAACATGTTATTGAGAGAAATATCCAGCCACAAACCTACATATCATCCTTAAATTTATATGCTGTACTTAACACGAAATATGATCAGAACTACTGCGGAAACGATTTTCACTCAGTGCAGGAATTGATCGGGCAGTTTGTTGGCTTTTATGAGACCTTTTTACACAGATTATCTACAGTTGTTAGATTGATTGACAGCACTTAAGATGATGTGAGTGTAAGAATTAATGAGTTAAGGGATGTCATTATATCTGGATTTTCCAAACTGGATCAATGTACCTTTTGTAACACAGAAGTGAATCCTCAAAGTGTGCCACTGCCACTGCCACGCCCATGCACTTATATTGTACCACTGACACTTGTACCACTGACAAATTAAAGCAGGATTTCCAAATAAGGCTGCTCCTTATTTATATATTTAAAATCTTATAATGTGATATCTGCTGATGTAAAATAAAATAACACAAGCATTTTTAATGAGACTAAGAAACATACTAAGCAGGACATTTTTAGTAAAAGTAAATTAACATGTCAGTACTTTGATGTGCGTAGGTGGTATAACATTTGTCTAAATAAGAGTCACACTGGCAGGACATAATAGTGCATAATACTTACTGTGAAAAGCCTAATAATCACACATTTTGATGCATGATTTGGAAATCAAATCAGTTTTTCAGCCATTATACAATGTTCATTTTCCTCACTGATACACTGCCTTGTTTCTTTGCATGTACAACACTGGGTAAAAATAAAACCAGCATGAGGCCATGCAGTAGCCATATAAGTAGTTACTTCCCCTTTAATTCACTAGGACTTTAGTAAACATCCAAATATACATGGATATATTGCACGCCTTTATGGTGTCACCTCCCAAAATTATCCTATACCAGCCCACTACTTCTGCAGGCCTGCGCCATCAAACAGCACTTTTACCATTGTGGTGTTTCAAACATACCCAACTAGCAACATAGAAATGATTTATAAACAATTAGAGTGTTTGTGTGTGCTTTCATCTTATGTAAAACTGTAGTGTAAATGTTTTGAGTCTTTTAGTAATTATTTAATATGTTAGTGCATTATCACTACTGCATTTGCTCCATACTAGCCATAGATTAAAGCCTGGTGAGCTGCACACTGCTTTAAAGTTAGTCAGTGGCGGAGTCCGCATAAGGGGAAGGGATTCACAGGGTGTATGTCATATGCATATAGAGTTGCTCTTTCTGCAAAGCTAACTAACTGTTAGCTGTTGTTTAATACCTATAAAAAAGTGGTGTTATTATCTAACTCTTAGCAAGAAAGTGAATTAGCATAATACTTCACACAAGGAGGAACTACAGGAGGAGGGAATTTCATTGCTAGTTAGATCATGTAATTTGTCAAATGTTTGATTTATTCTAAACAAGTTTCTGCATGGTATTTTAACAGACAAACAGAAACATCTAATTTGAGTAAAATCACATTACTGCATTAATACAGTTTCAGGTGACAGTAGCACTTCTACTCTTGCTTGTGGAGGAGCAGGAATGTCAGAAACAGGACATCTTGACCCAGAGCAGCCTTCACACAGCCACAAAACTACAGCAGATAAAACCATACACAATGGTTCCCTTCATGTCCCTCAGAGATTTAATTAAAGATGCCCAAACACTGACTGGGCCAGGTGTGTGTGAGTGTCTGTTTCTGCACTGTTGTCTGATTTTTAGCTACATGTGCAGTGTGTGTGTGTGTGTGTGTGTGTGTGTGTGTGTGTGTGTGTGTGTGTGTGTGTGTGTGTGTGTGTGTGTCTTTT